>CM047583.1:10662305-10697721 GCA_026184515.1 Peronosclerospora sorghi | reverse complement strand
ATGTAGCCGGTTCGTATACGCACGGTGCGGCTAGCGCACAGAGGAAGTCTTTCCTAAAGCGGCGATGTGCCGCTACTTTAGCTGATACGCCCTTGTAAAAGGGCTTAGTAAGAGAGTTCTCTCTTACTCGGGGCCAAGATTTCACTTTGGTTTACAAGTTAGCACAAGCTAACGCCTTAACACAAGGCTCCCTTAATAAGGGGGTATCTAAGGGAAGGACTTCCCTTAAACTACAAAACTCACTGCGCGCGCGACCGGTCGAGGTCGTGCGTCCTGCAGTCTTTTGAGTGAAATGTAAACTGAATGTATATTTAATATGTAATTAGCCTAGATTAATTTAAACTAATGTAAACTATATGTAATACTAAGTAGAGCTTACTTAATTCGTACCTAGCCAAAATGTAATGTACACACCTGTGTACCAACACGTGGCTGGATGCCACGCCTCCACCAAGGGCTCCTGCCCTAATTGGTTAAAATAACCAATAGGTCCAAACCTTTCGGACCGGTCGATACTCACACAACCGTAGTGTACTTATGTACACAACATACCCAAATGTAACCAAAATGTAACCCTGTTACATCCTCCCCCATCAAGACTATTGCTTACTCAATAATCGATTATAGTTGGAGAACTACAACTGCCAGAACTTCTGGCTAACCATGAGCACCTTTAGTGGTGCTGAGGATGTAGACTATTCCGATAACTCGGAGGTGGATTCCCTTGGGGATATTTACCCAAAGGCTGACCACCACCACCTCCGACAACGCCGAAAGGCGATGTCGGCCATCCAATCCATTCCCCACATGTGGGGAAAACGCGCTAACTCGTGCGCCACCTCTACCAACTGCGGACGATGCATCCGGGTCGCCGAAGGCGACCATCACCAATGAACCGGACACAGTTCATGAAGCCCTACATGCCGTACCGGCACGGAAGGGTCCTCGTGACCCTCAAAAGAAGGCTAAGAACGAGGTGAAGAGGGGTTTAGTCTCCTATATCCCTGGTCCTGTGTGGTGGATTCAAGTTCAAAATCGAACACCGTAGTGCCGAGAACCTGACCACCATCGTTCCCCGCCTCCCAACTGACGGGGGGGTACCCCGCGAACCTTTGCCTACGATCAGATCTGATCGTCCGCTGCTGGAAGACGACCGATCATCTACACAGGACGCCTGGTCCGATTTGTTCTGTATCTCACCTTGTGTGCCCGATGGATTGGGCTGGTAACACACTCGGTGGATCGGCGCTAGGAGTTGACTTGTGGTCTAAATGTGGTAGACCGTGCTGGGTAATGTACCCTGGGCGTAACTCTTCACCCTGGGTACGGGTAGACCAATTAAACTCCGAGTAAGTATACTCCAAAGGGCAGATCGCTCAACCGATCGTATAGCCCGACCAATACGAGAATAAAAAGACCAATACTCCAATATGGAGATCCAAACGAGAACGTGACAAACTCCACGAACGATATCTCCACGTAACAATCCAAAACTTGTTTACACGTTCCAAACGTGTGTGACTTGGGATTGAGAAGCCGACCAATGCGTACTCCCGTCGAGGGACTTCCGTCGGGCCAAGTGCGTCTGTAACGCGTCCCGGGTGGGTATAATGAGATAGAGGGGATTACTCGACCCTCCGCTCTCAAACACTCTGCGGCGTGCAGAGGCGACTAACGTACTTAGCCAAGATGCTAACGACTTCCTATTGAGTGTTAAAGGCCAACAAATAACGACTATCCAAAACTATCTCCCTACGGTCCCCAATATGTACAAACATGAAAATATGTAAGTACACGCAATATCATGTGACTTACCAAAATCCGTGTTCTTGACACCCCCCGCACACGATAGGCTTAAAACCCTCCTTGATTTACACCAATCAGATCGCCGATAAGCCGATCGGTGTGCTGCTGACACAAAGCGACCAAAATTCTTGAGTCCGCTTCGCCACAACCGCCCCTGAGTCTGGTCGTATCCGCGCAACGGTAGTGACCCGATCTCACCGCATACTAGATCTTCACAGTAGAGGATTTCACCGATGGACAGATCTTCGAATTCGCCTTCGCCAGGTACTTGCCCTTGTGCACCTGATCATCTTGTAACATCTCTTGACGCTCGTTGCTGCAGGTGACCTGCGTTCCTCATCGCCCCATGTCAACTCGCCTCCCAGATCTGCCAGATCTGACAGCCCTCGCGTCATTCCAGAGTCAGACTCACCGGATGGGCATCAGATCGGGGTCGATCAGCTTCGGCAAACAGTCCGGGAGCTTCAGTCGCAGTTGGACATCAATAATTCATCACTTCTGCAATTCGGAAGGAGTTGGATACTTTGATCCCCATGTCCACGAAGCTGCAGGAGGTGATCGCCGAAAACGCGCATCTCCGGGGGCCCCGATCGCCCAACAAACAACGCGAGGTAAGCCGATCGGTCTGTTTTTCGTCTTGGATATGCTCTAATCCTCTTTTGCGTGCATATCGGTTGCCCACCGACATCGCCAAAACGTTTGACGCTTTATTCGCGGCTGATTGGCAGTCGCATGACCACTGCGATCAACTCCGACCGATCTTGGACGGGCTGATCGGCGCACAACATGATCTGTCTCGTTTGGAGGCCTACAGGTCACACCTCCTGGAAAAGCTCGCGGTGGTCAACAGGCAGAGGTTGGAGAATCATTCCGATAGGACCTTACTCCGCACTCAACATGGTGACCTGGAGAGGCAGATCGGCGAGTTGCAGGTCGTGGTCAGGGAGCAGATCGGGAAGGTCGAGTCCTTCCAGAGCCGATCGAACGCCCAAACGCAGGAGTCAGACCGTCGTTGGGCGGCCGTAAATAGGTTCTACCAACAGTTGACCGACTTGTTGCACCGGCGTCCGGCTGAAGGCTCTAGCGTTGACCGATCTGCATCGGCCGCTCTGATCGATCTGCGCCAAGATCGGACACGACGCCACTCATTGGCTAAAAGTAAGCACTCCAAAATTCCAAAAGTTTCCAAGAAGCGTAAGGACGCGTCGAAGGGCTCAAGGGCGCGGGGAATAGCGCGCGACTCCGAACTCGAGGAGAAGCGAGTGGTGCTTCAAAAGAAAGCCAAGACGATGGCGCATCTTCCAAGCCCAATATCGGACGCAGGGGACACGTCCATCACCGTCAAATCGCACGCGCCCTTACGCCCCCGCGCTGCTCACACCAAGCGTATAGAGATCTCCTCCGGAAAGGACTCGAGGGACGTATCGGGAGTTCTGAGTTCGTGCTCACTGCTTTGTCCAAGTCCCGATCCGATCAGCGCCGAGGTCCTGTTCCGGTGAAGCCTGCATCTGGGGCTGATAAGGTGATCAGTTCCCAGGGTGATGGTGTTGCACGGACGCGTGATTCAACCGGATCGGTGCCTTCGTTCCAGCCCGGCACATCTGGTCTGCGCCATCACGCCCGATTGAAAGGGGTGTCGATCGGAGATTGACCTCTCCCATCGCTGACTTCAGATGCCACTTTGCCATGGTCACCGGGGCAGATCGGTAGCTTGCACCGGTCATCCCTGACCAGGCAAGATCTAGCCCGGTCGATGTCCCGACCAGATTTCTGGCTCTTCCCTCCATCTTTGAAAACCCCTGACCCGTCTGCGTGGCGGGTGGATCTGGTCACAGTACCGCAAATCGCCCGTCTGTATGCAGATCGACCACGGGAAGTGCTGCTCAGCGCCACATTAGACTCCATATTCGCGTCGACCCTTGGATCGATTCGCTTCTGGGTCGACTTCGGGTTTTTAATACAGCCCACTGCCAGGCGATGTGGGAGTCTACCCATTATCCCCTCCTTCCCGCGGGTCGGAAGTTACGTGACCAAGACCTGATCTTGTTTCAGAAGCGCCGGAAACAGCGCCGGAGTCGGGCGGGCGAGGCCTTGCTGGCCCTATGCAAATTTATACTGGAAGGGATGCTGGCCCGCGAGTGAGACATCGACATCTTTTTGTATCCGGTGTTTCTTCACATGGCCAATCGTCTCGTTGAGAGACCCGGGGAGTTGACTGAGGACGGCATCTGGTATCCTAGTCTCCATTGTGACGAGCCGGTCACAGACCTGAAGGACGCTTTGGTCCAGATCGATCGGAAGGATCCCTGTCGCAATCAGCACCAGAACCAGATCGAAGACCATCCGGCGTTGACTATCGGCCGTCTGGGGTGACTGCGAATCTTGATGAGGTTAGATGACCAGATAATCCAAAATAAATGTCATCATTCTTTCCAAATTGCTAATCACCCAATCACTTGACCAAATTTCATCACTTTCTCCAAACTTGCACCAACACGTTATCACACACAGTTCCCATCCACATCGCCAAAATTATCACCACGATCGTCATTCCACTACTCCAGTTCATCACGGTTCATCACACTAATTCACAATAATTCAGACCTTACACATATTCACACCGATCGATATACTGATCGGTGCTACTGTGTGTCTTGATCTTCGTCTTCATGAGTCTGCATCACCGCGAAGCGATTCCGACTGACTCTCTCTTGCTCGAACTCTCGTAGCAGTGCCCCACAATTTAGATCGAGTTCGTCGATCCAAGTTGCTTCGTCATGATCCTTCCAGCGGACCAGATATTCTCGGTGGGTGCGACCGAAACGGGGCTTCTTGACCGATCGGACATCTAGCACCTTTTCCACCTCTAATTCGTCCTCTTCCAATGGCCTTTCCCAACTGTCTTCCGGCAGCAGAGCTCCACCAAAATCGAATCTCTCCGTTTCGTTCTCCATACAGGGCATTTTAGGCCGATCGGGAATTCTATGACCAGCTTCAGTTTGGACACATGCACGATCGAAAAATTTTTATACTCCTTGCCGATAGTGAACAGACGGTCATCATGCTCACCGATCAGCTCTGCTACACGGAAAGGACCGTGCCAAATATGATCCAACTTCTTTGCATAGCCTTCCTTGACCCGATCGAGGTATAACCATACCCTCGCCCCTGGTTCAATACCATGAGGGCGGACCTGATCGTTATTCCGATCTGCTCGATCTTGCGTGGCCTGACGCAACTTTCATTGACGACTTCTTTCGCATGCTGATAATGCTTCTGGATCTGCATGCGCCAACGACGGGCATCGCGATCGCGGGTCCGAGTGCAGCCGATCGGTATCGCCGCTTCAAGTGTCTACCCGATCTGTTGAAGAGTTGAGTGCGAATACCAGTCTATCTGCATACTCATCCCAGTCACGTTGGTCCGGATCGTCCAGATACATCTTAATCGCCCTTGTTATTGTCTGCACCATGCGTTCAGCCGATCCGTTCTCTTGCGGACGATATGCCATCGTCGCGCTCTGCTTCTGGCCTAGCATGTTATTGAAAGATCGAAACACCTCATTCATAAAACCGGGTTCCCGATCGTGTCTAATAACTTCTCTGGCGCTAAACGTTCTGAACACACATTCCTCGTAACTCTGGGAGATCTGCTCCGCAGATCGGGATGCACTAACCTTTGCGATCACCAGACCAGTGAATAGGTCGATCCAGATCAGCAGCTCAGTGTTTCCGCGCGTCGATCTGGGCAGCGACGGTATGTAATCCATTGCTATCACCCGGAAAGGGTAAGTAGCCTCGATATTTCCGGGCGATCGGCCCTTGATTATCGGTCTCGCAATATGTGCAACAGCCCACATATTTCTGCACGCTCCGAAAAAGTCCTCTCCAGTGAAAGTGGGCCCTGATCTTGTGGTATATCCTGCCTATGCCTTGATGTCCCCCTTCTAGACTCACATGGTAGTGATGAAGGACATCCAGCTGTAGCAACTCAGGGATCACCAGTTTCGCTAGTCGATCTCGATCGTCACTGTCTTGATCAACGTCACGGCTGTCATACAGCAATCAATTGTCGTCCACATCGTAACTGTCCGCGATCTTGGTACACTCTTTCGCCTGCTCATTCGTTAACTTGGACAGTTCACCGCGCAGATAGGCCGTCAAGTTGACGATCCACTGTTCTTCGTCCTGCGCCTTGAGGATCCGTTCGCCCTTAGCTGTTGTAAAACGTACTCACTCTTCCTTTCCCTTGGGAAAGATCGGCGAGACTTTCGAGTTCGCGATCTAGTTGTCGCCATCACATGCACCTGATCAGGGCTGTCCTTGGGCTTGATCAACTCCGGGAGCCTGTTTATGTTCATAAGATCATGTAGAGCGGCCACCTCGGTGATCGTCGCCCCAATCTAGTCCCGCATAGCTTGGGTCGCGAGGTGATCGGCGCTTCTGTTCCAATCCCGTTTCACGTGCAATAGCTCGTGGTCGGGGTAGTCTTTTAGTGCCTTCGTCACCCGATCATTCAGCAACTTCAGCCGTGGTTCCTTACAGTCGATCTCCCCGGTGATCTGCCTTATTACTAGGTTAGAGTCACCACATATGATGATCCGCCATTTCTTTTGTGATGACAGCAGATCAAGACATAGAAGGAGTCCCTATATTCGGCCTCGTTGACCGTTATTTCAGGAGTGAAATCAGCGGCGGCTGCTACTATAGACCACTGGGGTAACTTCCACAGTATGGCACTATAGGAGCCGACCTTTTTCTTCACGCTAGCCGATCCGTCGAAACTCAAGACTAGGAGTTCCTCATCCCGATCGAAGATCGGTGGCGGCAGCGAGATTGACTGTCGAGATTGCTTCCTTGGGGAAATCGCCATCAGAGATTCATCCACTTCAGACCGAGGGGTTATACTGGCAGCCAATGTGCCCAATATCTCCTCCTCTCCCTTGGTGCATTTGACGACCTCGAGGGACCACTGTGACAAGATCGCTGACCATCTGCCGAGACGACCGTCCATCCCATTGGCTGATAATAGCCAGGCCAATGTCGACTTTCTCGAAAGAACCTTTACAGATCAGCCGACCAGTAGGTTGTAGCACACATCCAAAATCCGTAGTAGAGCCAGAACTTCCTCTTCGACGATCCCATAGTTAACTTCGTTCGGCTTCAACGTCCGGCTCGTAAAAGTGACCGGATGGTACACACCATCATGTTCTTGCACTAGAGTGGCAGAAATGGCCCACTTACTTGCATACACAATGACGATCGGCATTTTTTCTGGATCAAAGTGTCTGAGAATCGGTGCCGTCGACATCTTGGCCTTCAGCATACCGAAAGCAACCTTTGCACGCTTCATGTGATCCTCTGCCTCCACCTGCGGAAAATCTGCGGGCAGATTAGAGTCGCAGCCCTCCCGTAAAGTTGCCCGATCTCCTTCGCGCAACATATGTTAGTCGACTTCCCGGAGCTCGTACAGCACGGCCGCGTAAATTGCGAAGTCTTCAATGAAGCGGCTGTAGTAATTTAGGATCCCTAGGAAGTACTGCATTGCCTTCAGTGATCTGGGAAACGGGAGGTTGCTTAGTGACTCCAGAACCTTGGGATTGGCTTCCAGCCCACTGATCGACACCATATTACCCAAATATGCGACCTTGGACATGCCCCAAAACTCTTCACAGCACTGATCGACAGGTTCCAGCGAACGCATGCCTACAACAACCCTTCGACTTTCTCGCACAGATCGCTCCATGAGGAAGCAGGGATCAGAATGTCGTCGATATACGATCGCTTCCTCAGAACGGACGGTCTCCTTTCCCAATCGGGTTCACCCTCTGTAAATACATCATGGTTTTCGGTGGGGTCCCGATCGGTACTAATCTTGAAGTGTCCATACAATGCGTTGTATATCAGACTCTGGTAGATCTGGGGCGCGTTCTTCAAACCGAACGGCATACGTTCCCACTCGAACAGACCGAACGGCATAATAAATGCGGAGATCTCGCGAGCCCGATCGGTCATCGAAACCACCCAAAATCCACTTGCCATGTCCAGTGAGCAATACCATAGGGTCTTGTCGATATCTTCTAGCAGATCGCTGATCAGCGGCATCGGGTACACAATAAGCTTGGTAAACCGATTGACCAACCGATAATCGATACACAACCTGATGTCGACGCCGTTCTTCTTGATCACAATCACGATCGGCGAGGCCACGGCGAGGTCGACGGCTTAATGATCTTGGTAGCCAACAGTCCTTTAATAAGATCAGACAATTTTTCGCGGTACTGTGGCGCCACACGTCGGCATCGCTGGGCAATCGGCTTGGTATCACCCACGTCGATGTCACAAATCGCTCCGCGAGCAGCAGGGGGTAAGGCGTTGCCTTTACCGATTAGCATATGTTTCTTTTTCCATATAATCTTCTTTAGCTGATCGATCTGGTCGGGACTGTTGACATCCCGATCACCCACTTGCAGATCGTCCAAGGTGACTTCGGGCGGATCAGCAGACACTTCAGGGAGGACTTCCATCTGGATCTCCAGCTCCTGAATATACTGATCCCCACCCTCATGGATACAAACTTGATCGGCTTCCGGGGCAATATCACCCAAACCGTCCTGATCGGTTGAAGACTGCATCTACTGATGGTCGGGCTGCTATTCAACGACATCGATCTGCTTAGGCGCGCCATTGTGGTCCGCCTGAGCAATGCCATGTTTCCCTTTTTATATTCCCGGTTCCGCTGTCGCCTGTTCTTGTGACGCCACCACGTTGACGAACCTTGGCTCATCTTCTTGATGGTCCACCGTGTCCGGCGACTGCGGTGCCTTTTTTCGAACTAACATCTTCTTTGGGGTTACATAGATGGGTCGTTCCACCATAGGTGAGGTATCTTCTTCCACCGATCCATCATCGCTGATCAGATCGGTGGTCGCTTGGTATGCCAAGTTCTGCCACTCAACATACCGTCTCTATCCGATCGAGACGAACCCCATCTTTCTTGGAACTTTTCCTTCCGCCAGCCACATGCCAACAATAGTATTGTTGTAGAGCGTAAGCGGCTTGTCACCGATATTAGTGACTCGAACAAAATCATATCGGCCGGCGCTCTTCACAAAGGTCGACACCCACCGATCGCCCCTGGACAACCATAACTTCCTTGATCGAAAACCTTTGTCGACCGGGGTATCACTGGAGTGGACGACTGGAATGGTGACATCTTGGTCCCACCTGACCAGATCGGTGTGCGATCCGTATAGGGGCCGCCGACCAGCTAACTGAATCTGGACCTCATTCGGGAGTGTAAGCACTCCATGAGACAGATCAAGGCGAAAACCTGCTGGCACCATGAAAACCATGCCTAACAGGGCATCCTGACCGGACAGCTTGCCAACCCAAGCGATGAAGAAGTAGACCAACGAACCCGATAGGGTGATCTTCACGCGCGTCCTTCCTTCGGTCATGTAAGAACTTTCACCGATTCCGACGCATTCTTCTCTCCGGGTGTCATCTATACGACATCCGACCTTACTAGCAAAGGCGGAGTCGATAATTGAGACTTCGGCCCCAGAGTCGAACAACATCGTTGCCTTCTGGTTGTTAATCTTACCACAGGCTTTCGCCTGCTTGAACCATTTGTCGGGCGCATGATACTTCCAGTATCCGCGAGACTCCCCAGGCAGCAGATCCAGATGCATGACCACCTTCGATCGGGAATATTCATCGGTAGTGAGATTGTAGACCGGATGATCCCGATCGACGCAATTGAGAATGGAACATGTATTGTCGGTTTTATTCTCCTTGCCGACATATGCATAGATGCCAAACGTATATCGCTCGACTCGATCCAGATTCCAACCTGGCGATCGTTCTAGTTTAACATCTTCTCGACGTCAGGTGGAAGCATCCCCGCGTGCTTACCCGGCACATACTACTTGCGCATCAAATTGAATAACTCTTCGATCTTGCACTGGACAGACTCGTGGATATCTCCACATGACTTGCACACGAAGAGGCAGTGATCGGTGGGGTGGCTGCGTCTTTCGCACTTCTTGCATATCAGCTTCTTCCAGCAGTCCCACCATCATGCTTGCTTGACCCGCAGTGAGAACACTTCTTGCGAGGTCGGTCCGGATCGGACTTGTTTCCACTCCTGCCCTTCCGATCTGCCTGGTTAGGCGTCGATCTGGTTCTTGGGGCAGGTTCCGTGAAAAGATGTGGCGATATTGGTCCTCGTCTGACTCCAGACTGGACTGGCCGCTGCTTTCATCTTCCGATCCAGTGCTGTCTTCAGTCGCGATCGCCTTAACAGCACGGGCCGATCTGGTCAGGGGACTCTTCACCGGATCGGTTTGGGTCTTAGATCTGTAGCGACCCGATCCAACGGTGACCTTCGCCCTCATGCTGAGTGAGTGTTGCAACGTCCTCAAAGTCTGCTCCACTTCCCCGACATCTTTGAGGCGCAGCAGAGTGAGCTGATCTGCCAGCTCTTGGTCATCAAGGGTACTGATATAGTGACCCACGTGCTCCATAGCGGCACCGGTCGGCGGGTTGCCTTCCTTGATCACTATCCCGGCGCGAATTGTGGCCACGTTCAAACGGTGCAAGTACTCGATCGGCGTCTCGTCGCACCGCTTCTGCATATGATGGTATTTGTGGGAGGTAGAGAATCCGAAGTTGCAGTACTGCCCCTCAAATTCTGAACATAGCAGATCCCAGTCAGATCGGACATCCCGACCCAACTGTTGGATCCAGCTCGCAGCCGGTCTTTTCAGCAGATCCCTGAAGATCAAACACCGTTCCTTTTTGGTGTCTGATCCCGCAAGAAAGCAGACTTGACCCGACCAAAACACGATCTGGCTTGCTCCTCGTCGGCGTCCTTGCCATTGAAATCCTTGAGATCCGTGCTCGCGGCCATGCGAATGCGTGGGATCGCAGTAGATTCGAAATCAAAGGCGGTCGTAGAGGCTAGGTTAGCCCTGCGCGTTCTGCCCGCCCCTGCACCGTCTGACCCATAGTGGTTATCCGGATCGCCGATCGACTCCATGGCGAAATCGCTGTTCTTGATTGATCGGCGCGGTCGGGCTGGCTGCGGCTTGCGTCTTCCTCTGCCAACTGGTCTGCCACCTCGGGTAGCCTTATCCGTTTATGTCACTGACTCCATATCAACATGCCGCCAAGTATTGACATTTTGCCGGGCAGATCGGTCCTGGGCATGCGGGCGCGGAGGCGATCGGCACCGGTCTCCCATGAAACTCTTCATCATTGCCTTAAACATGGCTTGGACGTTAGCTTGGTTCATGGGAAACGTGGTGGCATCCTCCTTTATAGGTAATGAAACCTGTGGGGGCTCCTGGGGCCCCGACCGGCATGCAGCCCCATGCTACCGCGTGTCCTTTTTATGCTCCCATGGGGGTACGGTCCGCCCCCGTGGTCATCCGCTCAACACCGACCTCCAACTCCGATGAGCTATTAGAGGCAGGTGGAGACTGATACAGCGACTTGTCATCGGAGCACACATCATCGTATGCTGCCGTGACCTCAGCGGCCTTCAATGCCACGGTGGGAGTTGGGCGGCAAAACCGCCCCCACCAACGGCACCAAATGATAATGGAGGGTCGACATCGACATCTCCAGCTTCCAAGTGTCCAGATCAAACAGCTTATGTACGTTGGCGAGGTTTTGCACTTTTATGCCGACCTCAGCCAACATCGCCAGCATGTTTTTACCAATAGCAACGGCCGATCGCTTTGGATCGGCTCGGTGGTGGTTCCGAGAAGGCGATCGGGGATCTGGGGGTTTAAGATCTGCATGACCTGGTCTCCACGAGTAAATCGCTTTAACTCGTGGATGTAATACATCCTGGTCAGGTTTTCTTCCTTGATAACCCCATCCCCGACCTGCGACTTTTCTTCCAAGTCATCTCCATCAGGTGGCATTCCCAGCCTTCGCTTGGGGACCTTGGGAAAGTGGATCTGATCGTTCCGATCAGCCTCCAAGTCGTTTTCATCTTTTACTTTTTCATCAAAACATTCATTCAAATGCATAGGATCAGGACAAAAGTCCTGATCCTTTCCGGAACTATAGCAAGACTTGCTATAGTCACGATCGGCTCCGGTGGGAGCCTTATGGGGAGGAAAAAACTTATTAATCCCGATCTGGTCCTCCACCCGGACACATCGGACATCACCATCCTTATCGACAACGAGAACATAAGGCGATAGCCGTTCCTTATGTCCTCTCCAGAACGATTCCACATTTAATTCGTTATAATCGATTCTTCGCGAGATATCATCTCGGTGATATCCCTGGTTCGAATCCGGGCACGCGCACCATTGTGGTGGAGTCAAGTTCAAAATCGAACACCGTAGTGTCGAGAACCTGACCACCATCGTGCCCAGCCTTCCAACTGACGGGGGGGGGTACCCCGCGAACCTTCGCCTACGATCAGATCCGCTGCTAGAAGACGGCCGATCATCAGCATAGGACGCCTGGTACGATTCTTTCGTCATCTCACCTTGTGTACCCGATGGAATGGGCTGGTAACACACTCGGTGGATCGGCGCTAGGAGTTGACTTGTGGTCTAAATGTGGTAGACCGTGCTGGGTAATGTACCCTGGGCGTAACTCTTCACCCTGGGTACGGGTAGACCAATTAAACTCCGAGTAAGTATACTCCAAAGGGCAGATCGCTCAACCGATCGTATAGCCCGACCAATACGAGAATAAAAAGACCAATACTCCAATATGGAGATCCAAACGAGAACGTGACAAACTCCACGAACGATATCTCCACGTAACAATCCAAAACTTGTTTACACGTTCCAAACGTGTGTGACTTGGGATTGAGAAGCCGACCAATGCGTACTCCCGTCGAGGGACTTCCGTCGGGCCAAGTGCGTCTGTAACGCGTCCCGGGCGGGTATAATGAGATAGAGGGGATTACTCGACGCTCCGCTCCCAAACACTATGCGGCGTGCAGAGGCTACTAACGTACTTAGCCAAGATGCTAACGACTTCCTGTTGAGTGTTAAAGGCCAAAAAAATAACGACTAACCAAAACTATCTCCCTACGGTCCCCAATATGTACAAACATGAAAATATGTAAGTACACGCAATATCATGTGACTTACCAAAATCCGTGTTCTTAAAACCCCTCGCACACGATAGGGTTAAAATCCTCCTTGATTTCCACCACCCGATCGCCGATAAGCCGATCGGTGTGCTGCTGACACAAAGCGACCAAAACGCTTGAGTCCGCTTCGCCACACCTGCGGCTGTACTTCCGCGCGAAATCGCTCGCCGGAAACAACTCCGGGCCAAACTGCTAACGCCGAAGCAGTTCACTGTCAAGTCCTACCGAGCGCGCCGCGGGAAACAGGCACGCGGTGCCGTCGTTGAGATCCTCCGCGAGGTTCCCTACGTTCTCCTACGGGACGAAGGTGTCGAGGAGGCCGAAAGGGCATTCCGCGCTTGTGATCAAGGGGAAGAGAGCCTCCCCAACTTTGATGAGCTGTACCACAGCTATCCCGAATCCGACATTCGGGTAGAGAGGGCGTTGCGCTTGGCGTATGCCCAGGACAAAGCGCTGGGGCAATTACCTGCCCCTTATTGCACGCGCCCTGCTCTTGATGTGGTGCCGTAGAGCAATGCAAACTCTGCATCTGCCTCCGGCAAAATCCCAGCTACTGGGAGAGAAGGGACTTCTCCCGCCCCTTTGGTCGTTGACGCTCAGCGGGGTTCTCCCGCTCGAAAGTGTCAACGACGTCACGGCAATCATGACGCAGGGGAGTCTCGGACTCCCACGAACTCTGTGAATGTGGATAACCTTTCCACTTCACCAGGTACTGGGTCTCACCCCGATGATGGCGTCGTGCCATCAGACGCTCCACATGGTAATGTGGAGTACCCTCTGTATCGAGAACTGGAGGAGGAGGTCGCGCTATTGCGACGTGAGTTCCACGAGCGCTGTGATCGACACAGCCGTCGCATCCATGATCCCCAGGAGGGACTCCGCGACGAGGGGAGTGCGAATGAACGCCTCGAGGGGCTGATTGCCTCCCTCGAGTCTCTCGTTGCGGAGCTTCAGGGTCGTATTTCGATCATGTCGGAGATGTTCCAACCTGTCGTGCCTTTCGGCTATCCGACTTCCCAACCTTCTCCAAGAGGGGAACCGCCTCCGGGTTCTGGTATGGCTTAAGTATACCCACATAGAAGGTTGTATGCGTACGCATCGCCTTCGGGATATCCAAGGTATACGCCAGGCCCTTTCGGGCTAGAACCTTGAAAGGCCCCATGAACCTGGGGCGCAGTTTGTTTCTTAACACATTTGAAACTTCATGTGTAGGAAGGTTTTTAGCGTTTAATAAAACACTTTCTCCTACTTTATAAGATTTTCTGTTACGCCAACCCTTGCGGTCGGCCTGTTACTTTTCCTTGTCTTGGCTTTCCGCCATGGCGTCGCAAACGTGTCGAAAGACACTAAGGCGCGTCGATAAAAACTTATCGATGTGCTTTCGCACAGATACAGGGCTGACATCGTGGAATCCTCCCCCTCAAGCCCTGGACCACACACGCGGCGTCAACTTAACCCTCGCATTCACTAATCCGTTCACGTAAAACGGAGTAAACCCCGTAGATGCATGGACCGAATTGTTTATAGCAAATTCGGCGATAGAAGCATCTCACTCCAACTCTTTGGAGAATCCGTACATAAGTAGAATATCATTTACAACGCGATTAACGCGTTCCATTTGACCGTCCGTCTGCGGATGATCCGCAGTGGACATGAGGAGTTTGGTGCCCAGCACCTTAAACAACGCTCCCCAGAACTGTCCCGTAAAACGGGGATCCCGATCCGACACAACGGAATCGGGTAGACCATGCTGTCGAAAGACACGGTGTAGGAACACTTTCGCTGTTCCTTGTCCATCAATGGACTCTGGCACCGCCGCCAGGTGAGCCATCTTGCTCAAATGGTCTACAAAGACCAAAATGCCGGTGTTGCCGGCCTTATCCTTCGGAAAACCGAAGATAAAATCCATACTAATGGATTTCCAACACTCCGTCGGAACGGATAAGCTCGCCAAAGGCGCGGCTGAACTTGCAGAGGGTTTGACCCTCTGACACGTCTCACAGGTGCGTATATACGCACCGACCCACTTATACATTTTGGGCCACCAATACAAAGCGCTTAAAGCTCTGTAGGTCTTATCCCGACCTAAATGACCCCCGGTAGGGGCGTCTTGTGCCTCAAAGAGGACTATATACTTCAGTTCCTCATCATGAGGAACTACCACCCGCGGAGTGTCTTCCGCGCTCGTGCTATAAAATAGCAAACCGTCAAAGTACCTGTAACGGTGTAACCTAGCTTTAGATTGGCTTGACAGGGTTGGCTCAGACGAGCTAAGACCCTTTTCACCTAACGCGCTGATTAGCACCGTACATTGTGGGTCCTTCTCATACGCCTGGCGTATGAGATCCACCACAGACGAGGTGACGAATGTCGCGTGAGCGAGCTCGTAATCGGGACGACGTGATAACGCGTCTGCAAGCACGTTCTGCTTGCCAGGTTTATACTTAACCTCAAAGTTGTACTCCGCAAAGAAGGATAGCCAACGGGACATCCGTTGGGAGAGATGAGGCGACTTCGTCGCTGTCCGTAAGGACGTCTGGTCAGTATAAACCACAAACGGCTTCGAGCCGAGTAGGTGAACCCTAAATTTGACAAGGGCATACTTCATAGCAAGTAGCTCCTAATCATGAACGGTATAATTCCGTTCTGAAGCTTTAATCAGCCTCGCCTCAAACGCGATAACGCGTTCCCGTCCCGCATCGTCTGCTTGTAACAAAGCACATCCGATTGCGAAATCGGAGGCGTCGCAGACGACGCTAAAAGGTTTCCCAGAATCTGGGAGAGCAAGAACGGGAGCTTTTAACAAGCTTCCCTTAACCGCTTCGAAAGCGTTTTGGTGCTTGGTTTCCCAACACCAATCAACATCCTTCTTAAGAAGGTCGGTCAATGGCTTCGCCATTTCAGCGTAGTTCTCGCTGTACTTGTGGAGATAGTTGGCTAATCCAAGCCACTTCCGTAAATATCAAAGATTTACAGGCGAAGGCCACTCCACAATGGTTTTCACCTTGGCGTGATCCGACCGCACTCCATCCTTACCGATGAAGCATCTGAGGAAAGGAATTTCCTCAGTACTAAAAATATATTTGGATGCGTTTGCATAGAGTTTATGCTCTTGCATACATTCGAGCACCGCTCGAAAGTGTATTAGGTGCGTCTGAACATCAGACGAGTCGCCCTTCGCGCGACTATGAACAAATATATCGTCGAAGTATGTCTGAGCGTACTTTCTATGAGGGCGGAAGAGTTGAGTCACCAAGGGATTAAAAGTCTCTGGTGCATTCAAAAGCCTCTATGGCATAACAAGCCACTCCCACAGCATGCCAATAGGCGTGCTGACCGCTGTAAGCGGAATATCGGATGCTCGCATGAGCACCTGATAATACTCGTCCACTAGATCTAAGGCACTGTACACAGTACAGCCCGCCATATTGTTCTGGAGGACATCCTTCCGAGGAATCGGAGTCTGGATGGGTACAGTAGATGCATTCAGCTTGTTGTACGCATGCACAATGCGCCACTTTCCGTTAGGCTTACTAGCACAAAAAGTGGGAGATGAATGGAGAGACTTGCTCTCCCGTACCATCCCTGCCTCTTCTTTCCCCTTGAAGAATGCGTCGATGACGTCGCATTGCTCCTTGGGGAGAGTCCACTGCCTAGTGACGAAGTATTTGGTTCCGGGAACCAAATCAATTTCATGTCGGACTCCCCGATCCGGTGGTAACCCCATCGGCGGGTTGTCACTAATGACATCTCCAAATTCCTTAAGTAAGGAATGGTAAGTGTCCTCAGGATCCGCAAGGATCTTGTGACCGCTTCGGGCATTCAATGCCTGTTTGGTTTGCACCAAAACTGACTCGTCCATCGTGGATGAGGAGTTTAACTCCTCTTCCGGCCGTAATACGACAACCTCGTCGATTTCACCTGCTTTCAAAGCAGTATCAAACTCGTTGAAGGACATCTCCTCCAACGACAACAGTTCTCCTACCCCAGGCAACCGTTCAAGGCTTACGCCTTCTGTGACAATACCTGTCACACTATTCAGCATCCGATAGGACTGCTGATTACTGGCCTCGGGACTCATCCCGGGACCAGGATGGGGGAAGTCAATTACCCCATCTATTGGAAGCGCATAGCGCCTATCCACAGATGTATCTACCTCTACCACCGTTGACCCGCCGGTCTCACCTAATAAGGCGTGGTCGGAATCAATTACGACGTGCGAAAGAGACGAACTACGGGTCTCTTCTCCCGGAAGCGCCTCGCGCTTAACCTCAGAGGAATCCACCTCTGCCACTGGCGACTCACCAGTCTCGCCTATATCGGCGTGGAGATTAACCGCCGAATCCCCCTCGTCAAGGAGCACTTCCTTTACCTCATTGGTATTGATCATCTCAGACATCCCAATATATGGCATCTATCGCCAGAATCGCTTTTGCGATCGAGCAAAGGTGGGTTCATGACTCTCCAATGCTTCACCCGATCGCGGGTGCGTTGAGCCAATGGACTTAGACTTCCAGTCTATCCATGGCTCGTGGCGTTCCAGCCACTTCATGCCCAGAATGAGGTCATACCTCGAGTCCAAATCCAGGACTAGGCAACGTTCTAAGCTGTCAAAGTCTGCAAATTTCAGCTTAAGGTCAATCGAGACCTTGGGTACAGATATCTGTACACCCGTCGCTAGACGGACCGTGACAACGTCACGAGAACGTTCCTCTAGGGCCTCGGCATACAGCCGACTCTTCTCAACAGAAGCCCGTCTGGCATAATTTTCAGACGCTCCAGAGTCTATCAAGACTCTCCAAGGCTTATCAAAGCGTTTCACGTCCGCAAGGACGACCAGCAACCCTGGCTGGTACACCAACTCGGTGCTAGAGAGCACCGTTTCCCTCGGGGCTTTGTGCTGTCGGACCCTACCCTAGGGTTTAACAGCATTGAGGGATCCCCCAGTAGGGCGCCCCGCACCTACTGGGAGCCGTCGTTTCCCGACGGCTTGGGCGAAGGCTTTTTCCCAACTCTCGGCCCCTTAAAGCGAGTATCTCGCTGGGTGTTTCGCGGACTTCTGTTGCGCAGATGATCCGCACTTCCACACAGGAAGCATCTCAGCGACCCCTTCCGCTACAGCATTGCCTGGATCTCCGCTTCAGAACCCAGCGAAGCAGAGTCAGCGTGACTCTTAGCGGAAGCTTTCTCTTCCGCTTCGACCTGACTCAGGTCCATGGGTTCGGGACCCACCTTAGAGGAACGAAAGTTCCTCTCGGCGTTAAAACGCCATCTTAAACGCCTCCCCCAGGGATTGGGGTCGACATCGGAAGAGCTCCGAACGTGCTGGACCTTCTCTCAGACCTCCCATAAACACGGGAATGGACACATCGTCCGAATACGCTTTCGCGTACATCCCTGCCAACAGGGTCTTAAGATCTTGGATATATGTTTCCAAGTCCTTAGTGCCCTGACGGCACCTCAGAAACGCCAGCTGATTCTGGAAAACCAGATCAGGCGTGGCATACATGTCCATAAGCTTTTGCTTAAGGACTTCCCAGGTCGGGAACACATCCATGACCGATTCCGAGCACGTAAACGCCCATGCACGGGATTTACCCGTAAGATGGGTCAGTGCAAGTCCCACTTGCAAGTGATCATTGATCACATTCGCCGTAGCGAAGGCCTTTTCGACCTCTCGAAGCCACACATAAAGGTTATCACCCTTTTCACCGGTGAATTCCTTTATCTTAAAGGACAACGGGGGGCGCAACCCCGTGGACGTGGAATGACTTCCACTACAACTCGCCTCATGAGCGATGAGGGCATTGACCCTCGCCTTTACGGCCTCAAGGCCCTGCTCCACTAGGAGCTGCATGCCTTCGTCACCCAGTAAGGATAACAGCCTGTTAAAGGCTTCCTGATGGACGAGGGCCAACCTTTCCCAATCGTCCTGATTCATCCTTTGCAGAGGATGCCGTAGCCTACCAACACATGTGTTGGATTGACTACAAGTGCTACCAGATGTAGCCGGTTCGTACACGCACGGTGCGGCTAGCGCACAGAGGAAGTCTTTACTAAAGCGGCGATGTGCCGCTACTTAGCCGATACGCCCTTATAAAAGGGCTTAGTAAGAGAGTACTCTCTTACTCGGGGCCAAGATTTCCCTTGGTTTACAAGTTATTACAAGCTAACGCCTTGATACAAGGCTCCCTTAATAAGGGGGTAGCTAAGGGAATGACTTCCCTTACGCTACAACACTCACTGCGCGCGCGACCGGTCGATGTAGTGCGCCTAGCAGTCTTCAGAGTCAAATGTAAACTGAATGTATATTTAATATGTAATTAGCCTAAATTAATTTAAACTAATGTAAACTATATGTAATACTAAGTAGAACTTACTAAATTCGTACCTAGTCAAAATGTGATGTACACCACCTGTGTACTAACACGTGGCTGGCTGCCACCTCCACCAATGGCTCCTGCCCTGATTGGTTAAAATAACCAATAAGTCCAAACCTTTCGGACCGGTCAATACTGACCTCAACCGTAGTGTACTTATGTACACAACATAACCAAATGTAACCAAATGTAACCCTGTTACACTGACCGCGTGGCGCTGGACGCGGTGCCATGAACTCATGGGTAAAGTGCGCATTTATTGCTGCAAAGACTGTTATTATTATTTTTCGATTGCTTCGTTGTTGAAGTAATATACCCATCGGTTCTGGACTTCTGCCCCTGGTTATAGTACGGAGAAGCGTGATGCCCTCGCCGCCGATTATCAAGAGGCGGTACCTGTTGCTGCTCGCTAGAGTCGAAGGACTCGCTTCCTTTTCGACTGACAACACTATACTGGGTGACTGCCCGAATACTGAATCATCCTGGATGCTTTGGAAGATAGTATCCTGGAGACAGTTTTGGATGCCGATAGAGTGACTGCATGACGGTCCGTTTTTGGTCCCGTCATATACACAGCTAATTGCGAACCCGAGTACAGTGTCTTTCATTTACAATATTTGATAACAAATATTGAGCCTTCTTCAAGTAAGCTTGTATGTCAATCTTACTCTGGTGCAGATGCAGGAATTCATATCGACATCTGAATAATTTTGAGGAGGTTCAAAGGTGAGCTCAAACTCCTTAACTCCTTAAGCGCTTCTAGCATTTTAAACGCAGACGAGTCAGCCGACGTGACTTGATTTTAGTTTCCAAATCAAGCGTTCACCCTAGGAGAAGTTATCCACTTCCCGTGTACACGGATATGTTGGCCCTAAGGGTTTGATGTGCGATGTCCCGGGAGATGATGGCTCAGGTGAAGCGACTCGATTTCTTCGATAATTGGTCATGATTTCGATTGGCTCGTCCGGTTTCTTATGTAATGGAGTCACATTACATGGAAGGTATATTGACGAGAAAAGATATACAAGGTACCATGGTATTGGGGAGGACGCAGTCAAGAAGTAAATCCTCACACTTTCTTAATGTTTCCTGTTAAAAGTATTCATAATACCGGTTCTTATTAAGGCCGGGTATGAGGGACAGGCTAAACGGCAGCAAGTGAAAGACTAACTAGCAGCAAGTGAGGCAGCGACTACGAAAAACAAAAAAGTACCAAAAAGGATATACTTTTTTACCCTTTTGGGACTATTATGCGCGGATCAAGGCATTTAAAGTTGTACATATTCGTACAAGACCAAAAAAGGTATACTCAATGTTTGTGTATTTGTATCAGACTATAATTTAGTTATAGTCAAATATATTACTTGTAATAGACTAGTTCGTATTTCATGGCAACGTTCAGCGCGGCGGAAGCAGCCGTGTACGACCGGCAGATGCGCCTGTGGGGCGTGGAAGCCCAGAAACGTATTCAAAATTCACGCGTTCTCGTCAGCGGTCTATCCACACTCGGATCGGAACTTGTGAAAAACTTGTTGCTTGCTGGTGTGAGCTTCACATTACACGATACGCAATCCGTGACGCCACTAGCCGTGGCGTCCCAATTTTTTCTTTCCCAAGAAGACGTGGGCAAAAATGTAGGTCAAACGCGGATTTTCAAGCAATAGACACAGCCCCGAAATGTCCAACGTTCCTTTCAACTTGATGATTGTATGTGATGAGAATAGCGTGCCGAGGCGTGTCTCCCGCGTGTGCAGGAGCTGAATCCTTTGGTGCAAGTGGCATGTGATGCGAGGACGAGGAGGGATCATCGACTTTTTCAAGCAATTTACCTTCGTGTGTCTCGTAGGAGCTCCGCGTAGTCTCGAGCTGAGTCTCGATGCACTCTGTCGTTCTTTTGGTATAGCGTTTTATGCGGCGAGAAGCTTCGGTTCGGAAGGAATTTTATTTGCTGACCTGGGCGAGCACACGTTCCGTCATGCTGAGGTGGGAGCTGATGCAGCGCCAAGTGAACCAAAGACAGTAATGTTTCCGACGCTAGAGGAGGCTCAAAAGGTTCAGTGGAGCTCGCTGAAGAGTGCACGAAAACGAGCTCCGCAATTGCCTCGAGTATTTGTCAAAAACGAATGTATGTAAAGTATTGAAATGGGTGAAGTAAGATACGTGACTGATTATGTTTGCTTGATTCCAGTGCTGCAAGTCTAAAGAGCCAGAGAGGCGTCGGGAAGATCACGAGTGGCGACGAAGTGGACTTTATTCAGTACGCTAGAGAGCTGTTTCGAACCAATGGACTGGACGAGGACTATCTGTCACCGGATAAGTTGCAGTACGTTTCTAAAAGGTTATAAATTACACTCGTTCCACCTACCGATGTTTCTCAACTCACCTGGAAAACACCAGTCGCTGACCACGCATAAAAGTCCCAAAATTACGTAATTTAACTAAAAGACAAATTATTACAATAAATTCCATGTTGTATTCTTTGGTCCCAAAAGGGTAAAAATTATATCCTTTTTGGTACTTTTTTGTTTTTCGTAGTCGCTGCCTCATTTGCTGCTAATTAGTATTTCACTTGCTGCCGTTTAGCCCGTCCCCCCAAAAGGGTAAAAAAGTATATCCTTTTTGGTACTTATTTTGTTTTTCGTAGTCGCTGCCTCACTTGCTGCTAGTTAGTCTTTCACTTGCTGCCGTTTAGCCCGTCCCCGGGTATTATTGATACTTTTATTTGTTATAGTAATATTCATATCGCACTTATTAGTAATCTGCCCTATATGTATTTGTACAGGAGGGGTGACATCCACTACAATATGTGCACATTTTTCCCCCAGGATCTGAGGAAAAATTCCGAATGTGCACATTAAAATGGGTGTGTTACACCCAGCCGCCGTCGTTGAGATTGGAATGTGTACATCTACCCGCCTGCCACTTCCATTCCTGATAGAAATGTGCACATCTCCAAGAATGGGAAACCCTACCCAGACTGCCATAATAAGATATCGAATTTTCTAGATTTCTACTGGGTAGTTTCTTTGTCTTTTGTACACACACAGCGCGACAACATTTATATTGCATATTAGCTTTATTTTAGTTTTTATTAGTGAGTGATGGTCATGTGAGTGATGGTCATGTCGTGAACGGTCATGTCGTGAACGGTCATGTCGTGAACGGTCAGGCATCACGTGATTGGCCAAAAGAGTTCAAGCCTTTGTAGTGGAGACAGGGCGCAAGATTAGTGGCTGAGAGTCCACGGCTTATGTTAGCCATTCATTTTTTTGAGATAAAAGCGAATTAAATAAGGCGAACCCTATGCGCACCCCATGTTTCTGATATCCGCACCCCATCTTATATAAAATCATGTTTAAACAGAACATTCATTATTTAATCACGATTACGAGAACTAATAAGACTGCTGAAAAATGATCTCTACGGAAGCAAGTGGTTGAGTTGGGCCAACTACAATCAACGGTCCATTGCGGCACTGAAGCACGTGACTGTCTCCTATATGGAATCAAATGGCGTTCGAATCAAAACGGTGACGTGAAGTAGAAATTACTTGTCACAAAGTAAATGCAGGGATTCAAGGAATGCAGATATATTTGGTTTAGAATGTCCCAATTATGGTACCATCAGATTCCAAGAGAAGTCCTTCGACGCGGCGGTCCTTCAATTGCCGATGCGTTTGATGCAATTAAAGTAACCAATCGCTACAAGGGCTAAGGATACATAATGTTTCTCGCTATTTACCTTCATGCTTTTAACCTTACTGTTGGGGCACGTTCAAAAAAGTAATACGTGCGATGCTTAGGCACACAATCTATATCATGCATCGCTGTGTCTCAGTAACATGGCTCACTTTGCACACACACTTCATTAATCCGTTAACGTTGGGGGATGGGGGGAGGGGCCACTAAACCACGTCGAGCAAAACGCAACCTAAAAGCATCCAAATACATGTCGAATCGAATTTAGCAGGGTTCATTTGTGTTGATACCGACGCAATGTAGTCGTCCATCCTCTTCAATATATTTGCATCTTCAAGTCACCTTGTACAGCAGAAGGCTGACGGGCACTCCTAAGCTAACAGAGGACAGGAAGGATCAGCTTGAACATCAGTTGGGGGGATGGTGATTGCCACACCAAAATTTTAATATTAGTACGTGTACGTCTCGTTATCCAGTCGTAGCGGGTGGCAAAGCATCGGCTGTGTGCCAGCCATTTACGTTGTCACGATGGACTTGATCCTGCGTAAACCACACGTGCTTCAGTGCAGCAACGTGCCGTTGATTGCAGTTGGCGCAACTCAGCTACTTGCTTCCGTAGAGCTCATTTTTCAGCAGTCTTATTAGTTCTCATAATCGTGATTAAATAATGAATGTTCTGTTTAAACATGATTTTATATAAGATGGGGTGCGGATATCAGAAACATGGGGTGCGGATAGGGTGCCCGTTAAATAAAGCTTACTTTTCGGTTTTCATCCTCGGCCGTTAGCCCGTCTTCCTCAAACAATAGCTCTACAACCTAATTTTTCTAACAAAAAAAACAAGTTGCGTATCCAAATCGCGTCTTAGATCCGCATACGGTACAACTCGTCGCTTGATTAATGCATGGAACCAAATGTTTGCGACTCGATGCAGGTTTTGCGTCCTAGCCACGTCGAGATGAAGAGTATGCAATTAAATAACACGATGAAAGTGATGATTTAGAAGAGATCTTAAGGGAAAAGATGAATGCGGTAGGTTTATGGATAGCCGTCCGACTAACTTCACATTAACAAATGAAGAAACCATTGATGTATAGCCATGTTATGATAGTAATTAGGCGGCGACAAGCTTGTGGAGACATTTGACCACATCGCCGTCGTTTTCCCGCAGTTTTCGGTCTGCCTGCTGCATTGATATCTCCATCTCTTCTGCTACAAGTGATACATCCTCTTTGTTGACCTTCACCGCCGCCAATTTTCTTCGCCAAGATCCGCTCGGCCTCCTTGTACGACTCTTCTTGTTGGCGCAACGCTTGGAACGCTTTCTTCATCTTGTTCTCGTCCATTTGCTTCTCCTCGACGAGATCCGTCAGTTTCCCCATCACAGTACTCTCATCCTTCTTGCTTTTCACTTGCTGCGGCTGTGGCTCTTCGTCGTCCGAGCCTGCGTGAATGAACAGAGCAACATAATTATAACAATTTAGAATCTTGAGATGAATGAATGAATGAAAAGCAGAAGAAGAAGAAGAAGAATCGGAACACAGAAATAAACATCATCACTATTCATCACGAGGTGATGCGTCAATGCAACAAGTAATACAAAATAAACAGACCAGACCTTGTACATATATACAACAATATCGCATACCCAGCAACGTAGCACTATCCAAAGACTATAGTCATTATTGTTGATGATGATCATCGGTCATCATTCAAAAGAAAAAGCGCTGCCGCGATCGATGATGACCAATAATGATGACCGATGACTGATACCCCGAGAACAACACAACATACAATGGCATAAGAGACAATGATACGTGATAATACGTGATACAGGTGATAGGAGCTGTTATAGGCATCATTGCATGGCATTGTCCCAGATACTCTCCAATATATCAGGAATCCCCAATTGTACTGCCTGTTGCCGCCAGCTCAGCCATCACAGATGTGCACATCCGCCCGGTAGTACAAATGTATGGGGAAGGGTGACTGCCCCCCGCCATTTCGGGTTGGGTGAGCAATGTGTACATCAGAGGGAGCGGCATAGGGGATGTCACCCCTCCTATTTGTACTCATCTGATACATATGTTTTCGGGCACTAATAAGTAGTGTGTAACACACAATAGATGGAAGTTTACCATAACTTCAACATCTGGTACATATTTCATATTAGGCTAGCTAAACACTTCTCAATACACATACCATTGAATAGTCCCATGTTTGGTTATTTTCTTCTTCTCTTTACGAACTGTCTACGGGTTCACTGCGAACGGACATTTGGATGTGGACATATTGACTTAAGTTACTTTCGTTATATTTGGAGTTGTTATCTGACATGTACGACTCGAATTTTCAACTATCTGTTCAAGCATGAATACCGAGAACTTCCAACAGTTCCTTCGTCAGCCGTTCTGGATCATCGCTTAATTAGTGATGATCTGGACCGGGACCATTTGGTCTGGCCACATCATATCGCTCTCCATAGTTCTATGTTGAAATGTGTTCAAGTGTAACGGTATTCCAGTTGAAGCATCATCGCACGTTTCCAGGAAATAGGTATACTCAATTTTATATTTTGTTACTGACTATAATTAGGCTAAGTCAAATACATGTATATTCACTTTTGCATTTTGATTATTTATGACTGGTCGTTTTTTTCGGTTGTCTCTGTGATTTTCACGTTTCGCTACGCGCACCAAGTGGACTGACATTGTGGATCTTACGGTTACGTTTGGATTGTGGAGATTACGTTTACGGATTACGTTGTGGAACTCACGCTATATTTACTTTCACGCGGAAGTTTGACTATCTCGTTCTAAGCTCTCGTTACCTGTTGCTTGTTTTTCACGATGGTTAAACACAAGGGCGCCCAACATCTTACTTTCTTTTTCCTGGAAAATTGCCGACCAGCAAAGGTATTTTTATGAGTCGACTGGTCCAATTAATTAACTGATGTGGACCACATAGACTAGCCTTTCTGGTGCCGCCGGTATTCGAATAGCGTTGACTACCTCTTTTCAGTGCTGAACGTCTACCAACATTTAGGTGATATTTCTCGTTGTTGCGTCTCCCAATGATTTTGTATGAGCTCAAATGAGCTTCGGGTGACATACATGAGGAACGTTACCCCATCTATAGCACTAGGGTCAGGGTTGTCGATCAGAAGTGGTTTGACTTGACATGTCGACTGGATGTGTCACCACTGTTGTTATGCATAAAATACGAACAAAGAAGGCGCGACGAATTTGTCTTCAATTAAATAAGTAACTAATATACATGTAAAATACATGAGAATAAATCCAGTGTCTAAAAATTCGACTGTCAAATTGACGACCCTAGTAGTTTATGGCTTCAGCGCACATTCTATTTGCCAACAATGAGACAAGCTGCAACTTTGATAGCTACCATAAGCGCGCTCGTGGCCGCTTCATATGCAGTTGAAGTGAGTATATGTGGCGACGCTACTTATGACTTGCCCGAAGACCGAGGGGTGATTTGCTCGTCGGCCGATCCTACTCCTCCTGGTACAGCGTGTCCGCTGAAAGGAGACAAAGCAAGCGCCCATTGCTCTGGGAACCTGCCGTCGTATAACCACGGTATATGTGTAGCACCTGAAGATGCCGTGTGCGCATTGGTGACAAACAGAACGTGGGGCTGCGTACTTCCATCAGTGGGATGTAATACCAAACTTTTACCAGAAGTCCCAGCGCCCCAATGCGATACATGGGACTACGAAGAGAGATCGAGCATCGATCTCGAATCACTCTATGACGGAAAGAGCAATTTTCACGATAGCTGGTTCGTTGAAAAGACGAAAGTGACGGTGTTATTTGCTTGCGAGACCGACAATCCTACGGCAGCACCGACTCCCGAGCCCACGCCATGCCCGACTCCCGAGCCCACGCCAGCACCAACTTTGGACTGCTCAGACTCATCGTACTTGGAGTCCACACCAGATTCAACGTCAGTCTGCTCAGAGGCATTGTATGTTGAAAGTACTGAAACAACGGACTCATTGGCATCCAAGCCAACGCCTGACGTGAAGTCGGAGCTATCTCTATCGAGCACTTTTTCAACATCAGGGTACCAAATTGCATCTGCTCCAGCACTGACTTCAGGCATCGAAGATTCACCAGGAGTTGTGCATACCGGAGGTGATTTGGCATCGGGCACAGTGGATTCGTCATCATTTACGATACGTCCAGCGAAGAATTCAGATGTGAAAACGACCTCAAGACCAGGAAGCGTTGATGCATTAACGCCAATAGTAACGCCAACAGCAATAGAAACAGGGAATTACTTATCAGATGTTTCAATAGAAACGGAGGCGGTGGATGATGTGGCTACCAAAACAAGTGAATCAAGATCAGTGAGCGAAGATTGTGGAAGCACGCCTACGAAGCAGTCGGCAGAGTTCACTAATGTTGCGCCGCTCTTGGATCCGTCAAACTTTATAGGAACGCTGAAGCCTGCTTCTACTACACCAAACGCCTACAAAAAGCCGTCAAGATTATAATTGTGACCAAACGTTACAGCTAAATTATTATTATGTTCGAGCGTTATAAGTCAAAATATACTGTCTATCCGAATCAGAGTTGTTGGAAGTTGACACGAGTTGGGGGCACGTGTAACTTACCGTAATGGTGGTTCAGACCGTTAGCGCCTGACCACCGTTGGGATGGAAGTTTCTTATAAAGAAGCGCGCCCTACTTAATCAGAGTAGGGGCGCACGAGGGCAGGATGTAATGCGACCTAATGGGTAAAAGATATACTGAATATAAAATAGAATAGTACCTAAGATCCTAACCTAGAATTTAATATAGATAAAATCCTAAAGTACCAAAATATGCAATAAATGCAAATGTGGCCACAATGGTCGCGTACACTTGGGATTTGTATGCAGCCTAACACCAGGCTGCACACACGCGTAGCATAGCAAACTCCAACACTCCTTCCGCGATCATCGTGCCACTCCTTGTAAAAAACATCATTAGCCCAGTCACAATCTTGCTGCGTAAACGGGAGACACGCGCTGCACATAGTGGCTTCGTCAGCAGATCTGCGATCATGTCATCACTGGCCACGTGTAGCGGTCTCACCGCTTCGCGCTTGACGTAGTCCTTCAGGAACTTGAGCTTGACATCGGCGTGTTTCGATGCTTCACCACTCGCTTCGTCCTCTAACTGTCGAATTGCTGATTGATTGTCCATGCGTAACAGCATAGGCATCTCCACCTTGACTCCGATTTCCTCCAGCAACTCCTTCAAACCTAAAATCTCCTTTCCACCAACCGCGGCCGCAACAAACTCCGCCACCGCCGTTGATAACGCGACTGCACCCTGATTTCTGCATTTCCAACCAACAACCATGCCGTTCAGAGAAACCACGCAACCGCTCACACTCTTCCTGTCTGCCTTATCACCCGCAAAATCCGCATTCGTGTATCCGACCAACTGCAATTTTTTTCATTCCTCGCCTCACAATCCAAACGCAACTTGAGCTCCTTCGATCCTTTCAGGTACCGCAATATCTTCTTAGCTAGCTTGTAGTTCGCCTGTCTTGGTCCGTGCATGCGTCTCGTAACACGATGTACTGCAAACGAAATGTCCGGTCTTGTGCACCTAGAAATCCACAGTAAACTCCCAGCTATTGATTGAAACACTCTCTGCGTCGGTCCACCTTCCGCTCCAGTCTTAGGCAAGAAATTATCATCTTCACCATCATCATTAATATCCACAATCGGTACCTGTACGGGGTTAGCTTGCTCCATCTTATACTTGATCAATAATTCGTCGATCATCTGCTCTTGATCCATGGTATAACCAGTGTCTTGACTTCCACCAATACGTATCCCGAGAAACTTTTCTACCGGTCCGAGATCCTTTAGTTCCAATATCTGCATCATCTCGAAAAACTTATCAACCAGCTGCACCGTCGTTCCTGTCACCAGTAAGTCATCGACGTAAGCTCCAACAATCACAATGCCTTCAACATCTCTTCGTGAAAATATGCACGTGTCCGTCATGCATTGCTCGAACCTAAAATCAATCAGCGTCTTACGCAGCAACTCATAACACATTCGTCCAGCAAACGTAAAGCCAAACACTTAGTAGAATCCACTTCGAAACTTCGTAAAACTTCATACTTGATCACCATGCCTTGAGGTATCTTCAACAAAATATCAAAATTTTTCTCCGTATGCGCCTTCGGGTACGCGCTTGGAACATCACCGTGCCGTACCGGCACATTCCACACTTGAGCCATCTCCAGCACTACCTTTACATTGCTAAGATCCATCACAGTCGAGAACGTAAAAATAAAATCCCGTCCGTTAACTTGCTTGTCTCCACGTTCCACGAGTCTCGCCTTGTACCTCTCTATGGTTCCATAAGCTTTCGTCTTCGTCTTGTATACCCATTTCGTAGGTATAGCCTTATTGTCTTGACACTTCACGACTTCCCAGGTATCCATGTCCTGTAAAGCTTTTAATTCCACTTCTTCAGCCTCCTTCCACTTGCGTGTGTCGTCTCGCTTATGGGCTTCATTCTTGTAACAGGACTGATCCTGTTACAGGCTTACACTGTGTTGTGCGAGGAAGCGCGCAATACAAGAGGGGTAGGATTAGGTGATAACAACTAATACTATAATAAAAGTAAATATAAATATTCACTTACGTTCTAAACGCAAAATTAAGAGTGTTTATTTAATGGGTGGTTAGCGGATAATAGTATAGTAATTACCTAACTAATATAATAATAAAAAGTATTCAACTAACTGTACTATTAGTTAACCTGCATGATTCGGTATTTATACCGAATCGACTTTTCCTTCGTAGATTATAATAACTTATAACCTCTTATTTAAATTTCAGACAACGCGTCTGAAATTTAACTGTGATATTCTAACTTGAATATCAATTATGTAATGTCACCCCATTACATCACCCCAACTTAAGGTGGTTGGCCAATAATAATTCTTATTTTGGCCAATCATGGGTGGCACTTGTTGGTCGTTCTCATTTACCAACTGATTGACCATCGACTCGATGGTCAAGGCACGCGGCGGCGCTCTAAAGATGGCTGCTGAAAACATTGAAGGAGCTTCTTCCTCCGCCTCAGCACTAGGTGCTGAGGTGTTGAGTGACAACGGTGACGCTGCATTAGCAGCTTCAACTACGCAAAGGTCGGAAGAAGTACCGTCTTCGACCACAGATGCTGCTAAGGCGGCATCTGGAAAGAAACAGGGAGATGTTGCTAATGCAACATCTCGCACGATGGCAACTTCCGAATGGCGTGTTGCCAAGAGGGCCATGTTCGGGAGTTCTGACTCCGAACAAAGTGATGGGGATACAGCTGTCCCCACTAAAGGATCTAGCGAGTTGAAACTCGCTAGGTGATCATCGCCTAACAGCGATGACGACTCTGGTGTCGCTGTCTGCTATGACAGCGACAATGATCATCACAGGTAGTTGCGGGAACGCAGATCCCCACCTGGACCAAGTACTTTTCCACGTCGGGGTGATTTAACCCCGGCGCGTGGTGTTGAAGCAGGCGGTGCTCCGCCTGCTAAAAGAGCTCGAACAGAAGCGGTGCCTGCCGCTTCTAAAGCGTATCATCGTACGGAACCACATGTTCCGTACAGAGTGGGGTTTTGAACCCCTCGCTGGGCTATTGCCCCCAACAGTGGCGGTCACCGTAAACGGGACTGCCAATATGCGTTGTTCGATATCAACGTGCTGGATGACTGCGAAGACATCCAGTCACGTCGATTCGATCGACGTACAGACGATAGACGTCTGTACTTTATTGACCTCTTTTTCCAGGTTCGATATTATTCGAGCCGGAAAGGGTCAAGGAGGAACAGGGACGATAAAGACGCCCTGACTCAGAGTTGGAATGCTTTTTTTGACAACTACAACAAAAGCACAGATGGTTACGTGAATAAAGTTCACGTAATGTGCGAGCGCTTTTTAAAGCACTCACGAACAGGCAAAATGGAATACATCCATTTTGCTTGCATCAAAGAAGGGTTAAAGTGTGGTGTCCCTTCTCACCTCGTTTGCCCGCGGTGTACGCAGGGCGCTCCTCGTCTGTCAGAGGAGGAGTTGCGGGGGTACGGTGGTTTTTCCGTACCCGCCGAAATTCAGGGTTTAATTGATATCCTGAATGCATCAACACCTACTGTTGATGCTACTTCGCATTATGAGTTTGAGACTTCTTCTCAAACTCAGTCAAAAGGTCTGGGGCGATGACCCTCAGAACCTCAATCGGCTCCCAAGAGTCGAACTCTTGGGGGTAACCCAGCCAGCGTACTAAGTACTCGGTACGCTGCCCCTTCTTCGAAGGAACCGAGCGCTTCGAGATCAAGCGCTCGAGAATGTATCGCTTATTCCCCTTATTATCGATCAGGGGCGGCGGAGGTTGAGAATTAACTCGCCGTTGTAGTTGCGGAGCATGGTTCTTTGCTACGCAAACTCGAGGAGATTTGTTCCTCCTTGAGCAGCAATATGTCTCACTCTGTGAAGACATATCGGTCTCTTCGCGAGAATGTCCGCGACATCCTCGAGGCCCACACTGCGCTTCAGCAGAAGAATGATCTTCTGTACATCGGGCTTTCCCGCTGTAAGGAAGATCTCGATCGGCACAAGGCTGATCTTGAGCAGTCGAAGGCGGAGGTAATGACTCTCCGCTCTGCTCATCAACGGCTGGAATCCGATTACAAGTCTCTCTTGGGAGAATTGGAGAAGCACGGTAGCTTCCGTGGTTCTGTGTCTCGTCGTAAGACGAAGCCGAATGATACGGCTTGAACCGCCCAACATAGAATGTTGGGTGGAGCCGCATTGCTGTGGGAATGTCTAAAGTATAGGCATTCCCCCGAATCTCTTGGACCTTGAAAGGTCCAATGTACTTAGGAAGCAACTTCCGTGTAGGGAAGTTGCTTATTGCATGTAGGCATATTGGTAGTAGTTAATAATACCAATTCGACTTTCCGAAAGGAGTTTTTGTTCTTCCTTCATTACTTGTCTGCATTTTGCTTCTGCTTATCCAAAGCAGAAGCAAGTGCATCTTTTATATAGCGTATTACAGCTTGGCGCTGTAATACGAATTCATCTACTGCTTTAGCAGCAGTAGGTGCATTGTCCTCGTTGTCTGCAGCCATTGCTGCAGATCATATTCATCGTATGCAGCTTCAGTTTCAATTGAAGCTGCTTCAGCTTCTACTGTACTTTCAGTAGAAGGGCCATCGTTTTGTTCACAAGTTGCAGTCGCAACTTGCGCATTGACTCGCTCAAAATTTGAGCGGGTCCCTCCCCCACTTAGATTTGTCGTACCGCCAAGTAAAGCTGGGGTTCGTAAATTCCTTAATGCATTCACGTAGAACGGTGTATGCTTAGTTGAAGCATGCACCGAATTGTTAATCGCAAATTCAGTGAGTGACAGGTAGTGACTCCACTGTTCAAAGGCATGCTCTTATGATCGCAACATGTCTCCGAGAACGCGGTTAGCCCGTTACGTCTGCCCATCCGTTTCCGGATGGTCCGCAGTTGACATCTTCAACTGGGTTCCCAACAATGAGAACGTTTCTTGCCAGAAACGTCCTGTAAATCTCGGATCTCGATCCGAGACAATGTCTTCCGGCATTCCGTGCAAACGGAATACCGTATCAACGAATATCCGCGCTGTTTGAGCGGCGGTTACGTTCGCTGATACTGCAGTAAGATGTATCATCTTACTGAAACGGTCTACAAAGACCACTATTCCGGTCTTCCGACTATTGTCGGGTGGAAGACCGAATACGAAGTCCATTGAAATGGACTTCCACACTCTGTCGAAACCGGCAGAGATTGCAGCGGAGCCTGTGCAGACTGCGCAGGCTTAACGCGCTGGCAAATCTCGCAAGCGCGTACGTATTTCCGTACCCACTTGTACTGATTTCGCCAGTAAAAGTCACGTGCGAGAGAAACGTATGTCTTCTGTCGACATTGATGCCCCGAAATCGGTGCATCATGATACTCAAACATAATTTGATGTTTGAGATCATCGTCGTTTGAAACGACGATGCGACTTTCATCTTTTTGGTCTGTGCTGTAAAGCAGCAGACCATCGTGCAGTCGATATCGATGCACGCAAGCGCGGAGGAACTCTGGGAGTTCGTCGAGCTTCTCACTTGATTGATTACTTAAGTAATCAATCAACAGACGTGTCTCCTCGTCTGTTTTATAAGCCTCGCATACTTGTCGTATAATTGACGACGACAAAGCAGTGCAACGGATCGCGTTTGCACTGGCACCTTCGGTTACGGACGGTTTCGTCTCGTAATCGGGCCTTCGTGATAGCGCATCCGCTATCACGTTCAACTTTCCGGGTTTGTATTCAACCGTAAAGTTGTATTCAGCAAAAAATGACAGCCATCGAGCCATTCTTTGAGAAATGTGTGGTGAATTCACGGCCGAGCGTAGTGACGCATGGTCCTTGTAAACCACAAACGGTCTATCTCCCAATAGATAGATCCGAAACTTAGCCAGTGCATACTTCATGACAAGGAGTTCCTTGTCATGCACTAGATAGTTGCGCTCGGCTGGGCGCAACCAACGCGATTGATAGAAGATTACGCGATCACGATCATCTTGATCACGCTGCATCAAAGCACAGCCGATAGCGAAATCGCTCGCGTCGCAAACGACGTGGAACGGACGCTCGTTATCGGCTATATCCAAGACAGGCGCTTCAGTCAAGCTTTGCTTGACTGCATCAAAAGCATCTTGGCATTGGGTATCCCAATGCCATTCGACATCTTTCTTAAGTAATTGAGAAAGAGGTCGTATTAGACCAGCATAGTTGCACGAATACTTGTGCAAATATGTTGCCAACCCAAGGAACTTTCGAAGTTCCTTAACGCTGTTTGGCGTAGGCCATTTAACGATCACCCTGATCTTTTCTGGATCAGGACGCACCCCGTTCTTGCCCACAAAGCATCCAAGAAAGGGTATCTCAGGTGCACCAAAGCTGCACTTCTTTAGATTTTGCATAGAGCTTATGCTTACGCATAAGCTCTAACACTCGACGTAGATGTTCCCTATGGACATCTACATCGCTTTTATCGTGTTCACCCTTACTATGTACGAACACGTCATCGAAATAACTCGGTGCGAATTCTCGCACCGGGCGTAATAGATGCGTTACGCATCTGTTAAACGTAGAAGGGGCATTTCGAAGCCCCTGAGGCATGACAAGCCACTCCCAAAGCATGCCGATTGGGTGCTTACTGCCGTGAGAGGGATATCCTTCTCACGCATTAGGATTTGATAAAATCCATCTCTTAGATCGAGAGCACTAAAGATGGTGCTCCCGCACATGCCATCAATGATGACATCTTTTCGCAGTATCGGCGTCTGCGCCGGTACCGTCGCTGCGTTCAGCTTGTTGTAAGCGTGAACGATTCTCCACCCACCTGTGGACTTTTTCACACAAAAGGTGGGGGTAGAGTGCGGTGAGATAGACTCCCGCACTTGGCCTGCTTTACGACGAGCTTCGAAAAACTCGTCGATCGCTTTTACTTGATCACGCGGCAACGGCCATTGCCGCGTAACACAATAATTCGTGCCTGGCACGAGGTCAATCTCATGCCGAGTTCCCTTATCCTTAGGGAGCTCGCTAGGTACTTCTTATGGGAATACGTCAGCGTATTCCCGAAGTACCTCATAAAATGGGGAGTTCGCTTTAAGCGACTCCCAGCTCTGCGCTTCAAAGCGCTGAACTTTGGTTTGATCATTGGGAACCTCTTTCCCAATGTTTTCCAGTTGTAATGTGGATATTCGTGAACGAATATCCACTACATCATCTTTTGCTACGATAATACAGATCTATTCGATCTGATCATCGTGCAAGTTTCTCATAAACTTCTTCCAGATTAGCGATGGAAGAGCCATCACCTCCGATCCTTCTTTCGGAGGGTGTTCCATCAACAGAGACTGGGTAGCTAATCCGGTCTCCGTTTGCGTCAAGACGTTGATCGTCTCGACGGAACTGTCCATGCAATCAGACGCACTCGTCTGATTGACTGCTACACGGTGATTACGATTCACCGTGTGCGAATACTCATCATCATGGTGGCCACTGTGTACCATGGAATTTTCTTGGCGATCAGATGTGCTCGTCTGATCGGCCGCCTGTTCTGCGACACGGTGGTCTTTATCACCCGTGTGCATGGCTAACGCAACGTGGTGGGCACTGGCCACCACGGAGTTGTGCTCACGATTGCACTCGATCGTGAGTTCACTCTCATCAACACGGAATTCTTTCGTCGTGTTGGAACCTTCGGTCGCACAGTGGGTGTTTCCCACTGTGGATACTATTTCATTCTCACGGTGGGTGTTTCCCACCGTGGATATCACTTCATTCT
>CM047583.1:10417229-10662295 GCA_026184515.1 Peronosclerospora sorghi | reverse complement strand
TTCATTCTCACGGTGGGTGTTTCCCACCGTGGATATCACTTCATTCTCACGGTGGTCTTTATCACCCGTGGAATGTTTCTCTCCGACACGCAACGACTCTTCTGTTGCGTGTGGTAGTCCCTCTGGACTCTCACCAGCGGAGGTACCTTCCGTTGATCGTGTCAGAACAGACCTTATGGTGCCATCGCTATCCACAAGACTGTCTGACGCTGCGGTTGTATCTTCTGATACAGCCGGATTACATACAGGGTGACCAGATCCTGTGCATCCGCCGCAGTCGATCGATAGGTTAAACCAGTCGATCGAATGTTTAAACTTGGACATCCATGGGATTCCAAGTATCACATCGAACTTGTCATCTAAATCGAGGACGATGAATTCATCCTCGAATGAAAGTTCATTCAACTCGAAGCGTGTTTTAATCGCACGCTTTGGAATAGTCACGGTTGCACCTGCTGCTAACCGGACTGACAACATACTTCGTGGGGTTTCTACCTCCAGGAAGCTCAACAGCGTTAGACTTTGAGTTCTAACGAAATTGTGTTGACCTCCTGTGTCAAACAAAGATCGCACGGGGACATCGCTGCCGTGCGGCTTAACCGCCAGGGTGATAAGAGGCTTACCATCACCCTGCACCTTTTGACAGGACATAGTCCCGTCTGGGGCTATTACCCTCAAATGCCCTATGTCGGCATGTGGGATAACATTCCCAGTAGGGCGCCCCGCCCCTACTGGTGTTCTACGTTTTTTGCACCAACAGGGTGATGTCCCTGTTGGTGTCGCCGTGCAGCGGACGGTTCCGTCCGCTGACTGCGTGGAACCGTACGCGGTGCCATACACTCATGGGCAAAATGCCCCACTTTCGCGCATCGATTGCAGCGAATGTTCTTCTAAATTTCGGTTGCTTCCAGTTCGAAGCAACCGCAAACGATAGGTCCATCGGCTCTGGACCTCCACCGCCCATGCTCTGGCGCGGGTGCCTGTTTCTTGAGACGAAGTGTGAGCTTCGTCTGCCTGACTGCTGATTTTTTACATGTCGTTGCGGCATGTAAAAAGCGAAGGGATGTTGAGCCCTTCGGCTTTACCCAGCATGCGATGACTCTGATCGCATGCTGAAATCCTCACGGATGCTCGTATCAATGGCATCCATTAGAGTCTCTGGCGGGTGCCGGTAGAGACTCTGTTTGACGGGACCATCATTGAGTCCCTTCATGAAGCCAGTGACCTGCATAGCAGGGGGCACCGGCTCATACACAATATTTGACAGCAAATATTGCGTCTTATGAGCGTAAGCTTGAAGGTCAAGCTTACCTTGCCGGAGTTCCATAAACTCCTGCCGACTACTTAGCTCCATTTCTGTAGCTTCAAAGTTGAGCTTTAGCTCAGCTTTTAATTCCTGATAAGTCAGGAACGCAGAGTCATCAGTGGCTCTGCGACTCATCGCCCATGCCTGTCTCTGCCGCCCAGACATGTTGTGGCGAAGTACGCCTGTTGACGTTCGTCAACAATATTTTGCGCAGAGATGGCATCTTCCACCTCTGCGAACCATCTACGAAGGGGATCGCCCCCTTCGTCGGTAAAGGGCGGTACTCGCGCCTTTACCACTTCAACGCTATGAGTTGCAGGTGCAGTTGCGGTCCGCGCTGCCTCTGACGTGGGCCGTACTGGATTTTCTATGTGGTTTCGCCTAAAGCGATTCACCACCTCTACCACTTCCTCCGGGGACTTACCCAGGAGGAAGGTAATGATGTCGGTCCCCATGGACCGAACCATTTCCACCGTCGCGTCTTTACTACGCGACGAGAAGTGGGGGAGGTGTTTCGTCACCACTTCCAGCGTTCTCTCTCGCTCGGCAGGCGTCATGTCTCGCGACATGATGCCGAGCGGCTCTTAATCTTCGCTCCGCTAGTTAACTAGCGGAACGGAACTGTGGTCGTTAGGACGGACCACAAAGTGCTACCAGGTGTAACAGGACTGATCCTGTTACAGGCTTATACTGTAATTGCGAGGAAGCGCGCAATACAATTAGGGGTAGGATTAGTTGATAACAAATAATACTATACTAGAAGTAAATATAAATATTTACTTAGGTCTAAGAACGCAAAATTAAGAGTGTTTATTTAATGGGTGGTTTAGAGGCTAATAGTATAGTAACTACCTAATTAATATAATAATATCAAGTATTCAACTAACTGTACTATTAGATAACCTGCAAGATTCCGTATTTATACCAAATCGACTTTTCCTTCGTAGATTATAATAACTTATAATCTCTTATTTAAATTTCAGACAACGCGTCTGAAATTAAACTGTGATATTCTAACTTGAATATCAATTATGTAATGTCACCCCATTACACCATTGATGATCTAGAATTACCATTAATGTTGGATTCAGGCGCAAACATATCCGTTTTACATACCAATGTGGCACGGAAGCTACAAGTAGCGGTTCGGATCTTTGATACCCCAACTAGCTTTTGTGGCGTGACAGATAGTAATACTGTAGCAATAGGTGTGGCTACAGTCAAAGTTCGCATGGGCTCATCAGTGGTTTTCACCTGTGATATGTGGATCGCTAGTATTGATACACATGCGCTAGCTATACTGGGTACAGACTTTTTGGTCAAGGCAGGTGTAATTTTGAGCTTGAAAGACCAAAGTTGTCAGATTCCCAGGGAAGAACCATTGCCGTTAATGACACAAGCAGATCTAAAGTCAGAAGAATATCTACAAGTGCATACACAAGTGATGGAGAGCGCTAACACACCGATCAATTGGACTAACGTGCACGCCGTGAGAACTTTTGGAGATAAACCTCCTGCTGCGTATGTAATGGATGCAATAGATCCAATGAAGGTGGATCAGACAAAATTGTAAAGAGAGGTGTACTTGCATGAAGGAGTTGATATATCGGCTGAAGCTATAGAAGAACAGCTAGCACTCATTCCAGAAGTATATATAAGTCCAATCGAACCACCGGATATGACTACTGCAGACGTAGGAGAACCAGGAGTTAGTACTAAAGAACAAGAAGATAATCTACGTGCCTTGTTGTCTGAGTATGCTGATGGTTTTATAAGTTCTGGTAATGCGCTACCACCTCCAGCTAAGGGTGTAGTCTGTGATGTGGATGTTGGTGACAACGCACCTATTGCACAAAGAGCACGAAGAGTACCGCCTACACTATCACCTAAATTGTATGAATTGATACGAGGCCTATTACAGGCCGGACTAATCCGGTATTAGGAGTCTGCTTGGGCATCACCGTTCGTCATAGTGTTAAAAAAGAACAAAACCGACATACGGCTGTGTATTGATTACCGGTCAGTGAATGAGAAGACAAGATTGATGGTGTATGCTATGCCGTTAATTGATGATTACTGGACAAATTTGAGGGAGTAAGATGGTTGTGTTCAATGGATAATGCGAGTGGGTATTGGGCTATACCGATGACCAAGAGAGCTCGGTTGATCACAGCATTTATTTGTCCCTTAGGACATTTCGAATGGCTTCGGATGCCTCAAGGGCTTAAGAATGCTCCACAGATATATCAGCGTATAGTGGATAACGCTGTGTGGATAATGGTACGGCGGTCACGACAGATGGGAATAAACTGTAAACTGCTGGGTGGCAAGTCAGTCATGGATAATGAAAGTGAAGAGGCACATTTGTTGGAAACAGACGTATCCATCACTCAAGACGTGTTCCATAACGGCCAAGTAGTGATGACTGATGAACAACCTATTATTGGCAGGCGATCATATATTCAAGATATTACTTTTGGTGCAAGCAGTTGGGATACATTATGCATCGTGCTTAAGAATCTCCTGGAGTCATTCAAATATTGGCGGATCACTATAAGTTTGACGAAGAGTGCGTTTGGCAAACACAGTGTGGAGTTTTTGAGCCATCGTATTTCTGCAGAAGGAATTAAAGCATTCCCCCGCAATTTGGACTCGATTGTCAAAATGGCGTTCCCACGGACATTAAAAGGAGTTCAAAGATTCACTGGAAGTTTGATATACTACCTACGATTTATTGACAATTTTGCAACACTAGCTGCATCTCTGTATGAGTTAACCGAACTACAGTTAAAGGATGGTACACAACTGAATCACGCTGAAAAGTCGTTTTCGTTGCTTAAGGATCGTCTGGTGAATGCACCTTTGTTACGACATATTGAACGATTAAAACCATTGAGTATAGTGCTATATACCAATCCATGGGCGTTCGGAGCAACAGTGTGTCAAGATTATGATGGGATACTGCACCCAGTGCGTTACGTTAGCAAGGTTTTCAAAGATGCTGAAACGAGATATACCGGGGCGGAACAAGAGGTGCTAGCGTTGCTAAAAACGTTACATAATGCCAGTCACGTTTTGTTTGGACAGCATATAATAGTGTGTGCAAGATATTCTACAATGCGATGGCTGTTCACATCAAAAAGTCTGACAGGCAGAGGAATCCAATGGGCAGTAATGTTGTCTCCGTGGTCATTGGAAATCATACGAACGAATCATGAAGCTGTAGGATTACCTGCTTTATTAGCCGCGTCCATTGTGCGCGCAAAAAAGATGAATGAAGTGCTAGAAGATATCGCTCCGTTAAAATCGTTGAAAGATGTACCGATCATTAAGCCAATTCCAAGTCTACAACGTCATAGCACTGGATATGTGTTATCGTTTGATGGTGCAGTGCGTCTTAAAATGACCCGAAAGGAGCATTTGGCATGATAGTGTGGGAGTTACCGACCTGGGAAGTAGTGGCAGCAGAATATGGGATTCAAGATAACCTTACCGTGAATGAGAGTGAATATCACGGACTAATTCATGTATTACAGCTCGCACAAGACCATAATGTAATGAAAGCAATTGTGTGTGGAGACTCTAGATTGGTTATTGGACAAGTCAATGGAGATCTACGCTGCAATCATGCATCACTATTGGTTTGGTTGGGTCGAGTACGTTCACTGATAGAGAAATTCGAAGCAGTCAGCCTAATACACGTGGCTCGCAAGTATAATCAAGCAGCTGATTTTTTGACTCAATGTGCAATGAAAGAGCAGCGGGCAGGGAAAATTTTCAGAGAAGAGAGAAAAGCGGATCTGCAGCTGTTGAATCGTCTGCCAGACTTGTTGTATGCCACTGCAGATGAGGCTCAAGAGACAACTGAGAGGCCACCCGGTGACGATGGCACTACTTCCAATAATGAGGAGCAAGTTGAAACGAAGTCAAATGATATATGGGTGAATGATGATTATGCATCACCACAAATGTTTGTTCTCACGCTAATGGGCAGCCCCAACACCAAAAGAATGTTACTGTTGGACAAGGGGCGGACACTAATGGTGATTTACACTCAGTGGACAATGATGTGACTAGATCTGAAGAACCTCAGGATGAAGTGGATAATGATTCATATGAAAATACCCCAGCTATCCGAATTGAACGGATTGGAACAGCCCAGATACAGGATGAGTGGTGTAGCAAAGTCATGGCGTATCTACGAGGAGATGATGATCAGTTAAATTCCGCCAGTGAATGGAAAAAGATAGCCCGACATGCACTCACTTACGTGTTGGATAATAAAGGTGTCCTTTACTATGTCTCGAAAGCCCAAAATAAACCCGAAGAATATGTGTGGAGATTGGTGGTACCGACCATATTACAAGAAGATGTATTGCATGCGTATCATGTGGAAGTCGGTAGCGGGGCACATCAAGGAGTCGGAAAGGTCTATGCTCGGTTGAGGCCCAAATATTATTGGAGAAGGATGTTTTCTCACATTGAAAACTATATTGCAGCGTGTGAAGATTGTGCCGCCGCAAATGGGAGGCGAAGATACCAGGGGCGCACTAGTGGAAACATCATAGCGTCAATACCATTTCAGATTTTAGCGATGGATTTCGCATTGCCATTACCACAAACTGCAATGGGGCATGAAGCGTTGTTTTGCTTATATGTCTGTTCTCTGGGTATGTGATCCTAATTCCGATGAGCACCACCACTGCGCAAGATGTAGCAGAAGCGTATATGGTGGGAGTGTATAAGAGGTTTGGAGCCCAAGAAATGTTAAGACATGATAGAGATCCACGATTCATGAGTTCTGTTTTCAGTAGATTCAATAGTATGTTGAAGAAGAAGCAGATACCAACGTTAGCATACCGACCGCAAGCCAATGGGAAACAAGAACGATCGGTGCAAACAGTGGTCAAGGCAATCAAGTGTTACATCACAGATCCGGAACAGAGAGATTGGGATGAATACGTGACTCCCTTAGAGTTTGCATTGAATACTTCAGTGGATCTTCAGCATCATCAAACTCCATTTTACTGGGTACATGGCTGGGAACCCAGAAATACATTTGAAGCAATGATACCACCCAAAATACGTCAATCACGGAAAGAAATGCATTAGAGTGGCGGTTGGCTACAACTGAGAAGTATATGAGAGCGCAGGCACAGGCTTCTATTATCCAGGAACAGATAATGAAAGATAGAGCCCAACGTCATAATGACGCGGTAGCGACTAAAGTTTGGTCAACTACTAAAACGGCGTATCAACCAGGTGAATTGGTTTGGCTGTATCATGATCTGGTTAAACCAGGGTTGGTCAGGAAGTTGGCGCATTTATGGCATGGACCATATGTAGTAGATGAACGGATAAACGACATGGTGTACCGGCTAGTGATACCTACTGGTGAAAGTTGAATATTCCCGCTTGTGCACATTTACAGGTTAAAACCATACATCAATAAAATGAGACGATCTCGGGAGAGACTTCAGGTTGAGGACACACTTGAATTGGACGAGGCGTTACTCCCTGAGGACTCGTGGTATGAACCAGGTCATGATGATGAGTGGGAAGTAGAACGAATTGTGGATTGTCGGGTTAAACAGCGAACAAGGAATGGACGTCGAACAAAGGAGTATTATGTCAAGTGGAAGGACACCGATGAGATGACCTGGGAGCCAGAAGAAAATCTTTCCTGCACCGTTTTATTGTATGAGTTTGATGCTCAACGAGCGGGGTAGAATCGGCATTACGCAGCTCAGACAGCCGAAGAGGACACTACAGAGGCTGAACTGTAGACTCCTCATGAAATAAGAAACAAGAGACGAAAGCGTCAAGATATGCAAGAAAATAACAAGAGAAATCCCTATCACGGACCCATGTTGGTTGTGATAAGTAGAATGCGGACCCGAGTTGGTTGCATTAGGTGGCCTAACAAGAGAAAACAAAAATACAACCAAAGATACATGTGTAAACGAGAACTGGAATTGGTTTGAATATGTGGAGTAAACAAGTTACACGTTAACGTTTATTGGCGTGACATGTTTAACCTTAACGATAATGCAAATTGAGCCTATTAATGCTCTATGAATTAATTATGAGATGTGGAATCCGTGTAAGATGAAGACCGTGCGAAGAGAAGCCTATCAAGGTCCTAAAGGTGTGAAACCTGTACGGCAGCAACAAGATGATACGAAGAGAAACCATTAAGGTATTAAAAGGTGTGAATCCTGTACATCTATTGTCAATCAAACATGGGGAAAAGACAATGAGAACAAGATTGTACGAAGAGAAACCTGTCAGGGTGCTAAAGGTGTGAAACCTGTACGACAACAATAAGATCGTGCGAAGAGAAACCTGTCAGGGTGCTAAAGGTGTGAAACCTGTACATCTGATATCAACCAACCACGAAAATACATAATGAAAATGGTGTCGTACGAAGAGAAACCAATCAAGGTATTAAAAGGTGTGAATCCTGTACGGCAACAGCCTAAAATCTTACAAAGAGAAACCTGTCAGGGTATAAAAGGTGTGAAACCTGTGCGGCAAAATTAAGGATCGTACGAAGAGAAACCTGTCAGGGTGCAAAAGGTGTGAAACCTGTACGTGCATTGTAAAATAAAAAGAAGGAAACCTGAACATCGAAGGTGAATGTACAAGAGATATCGAAAGAATCTACTGGGTACAAATTTGTGCAGAGAGCCACAAGATGTTACTACAATAAGCCATGGGGTGACAAACCTGAATGCCGTTGATAACCTTATGACAAATTATATCGATTTGGGGCAATTGAGGGGAAGCACTTGTATGGAAATCATAGGAATGCAGAAGAAATTGAGTTACAGTTCCAGGAGTTAGACGTTGATGAGATGAGAGCAAGACAGAACGTACTATGTGAAGAATAGATTTGGAGAGTATAAGTGGGTTCACCAGGATGATGAGCCAGGGAGTGAGCCACCTGTTGCATGGGAAAGACACTGTATATTAAGGAAGGAAGAAGCAGAAGTCGATTCACTGGGTCAAAGGGTGTCTACAGAATGGGGTCATATACTGTGCTTAGTCTGGAGACTAGAAGTTCATGCATGAGGCATGAGAGCGCGCGCATTACCTGTGGAGAATGGATATGGCAGGCTGGGAATTGGTGTGTGATGTTGACATTTTAAGGAAACGAATTTTTGACCAATCAGAAAGGATTCACGACGGCCAACTCGCGACGGCCAACTCGATTGATCGGATTATGGAGGGTTTGAGTGGAATTGGTGTTTGAGGTTGTATTGATTTAAGTGAGACTTTTCGACCAATCACAAGGGACACGCGACGGCCAACTCACGACGGCCAACTCGAGTTGAGTGAAATTGGTGTATGAAGTTGTATTGAAGTCAGCGCTGAAGTAACCAAGAAGTAGTAAGTAAAGAAAGGTGACTGACTTCGATGTAGGACTTAGTAACTTTTAATAGAATCAAATTTCCCCTGAACTACAAAGATCTCTGGCGGCCCTCTAAAACCTTCTCTACTGTTCCTATACAAAAACCAAGTTTAATAAAAGGAAACCGTTGCGTGAACGCGTAAGCAAGTGGAGCAGCAGCCTTTAAAGCTAGCTAGTGTTGGGGGAAGCCTGGAACTGCTTTTGGGAAGTGTGTTCCTAGTGTGTTTGATTGATTTGATGGTTCGGGCGGTAGTATTAAGCACCCGGGAAGTAAAGCAAGGAGGGCCAGGATTTTTACCTCTTTGTGTTGTTGATTAAGTGGATTTATTACAATTTTCAACTCCTTCACGACACGACGCTGCTGTTGTATCCTCTGATACAGCCGGATTACACACAGGGTGATCAGATCCTGTGGGTCCGCCGCAGTCGATCGATAGGTTAACCCATTCGATCGAAGGTTTAAACTTGGACATCCATGGGATTCCAAGTATGACATCGAACTTGTCGTCTAAATCGAGGACGATGAATTCATCCTCGAATGATAGTTCATTCAACTCGAAGCGTGTTTTAATCACACGCTTTGGAATAGTCACGGTTGCACCTGTTGCTAACCGGACTGACAACATACTTCGTGGGGTTTCTACCTCCAGGAAGCTCAACAGCGTTAGACTCTGAGTTCTAACGAAATTGTGTTGACCTCCTGTGTCAAACAAAGATCGCACGGGGACATCGCTGCCGTGCGGCTTAACCTCCAGGGTGATAAGAGGCTTATCATCACCCTGCCCCTTTTGACAGGACATAGTCCCGTCTGGGGCTATTACCCTCACATGCCCTATGTCGGCATGTGGGATAACATTCCCAGTAGGGCGCGCCGCCCCTACTGGTGATCTACGTTTTTTGCACCAACAGGGTGATGTCCCTGTTGGTGTCGCCGTGCAGCGGACGGTTCCGTCCGCTGACTGCGTGGCACCGGACGCGGTGCCATACACTCATGGGCAAAATGCCCCACTTTCGCGCATCGATTGCAGCGAATGTTCTTCTAAATTTCGGTTGCTTCCAGTTCGAAGCAACCGCAACCGATAGGTCCATCGGCTCTGGACCTCCACCGCCCATGCTCTGGCGCGGGTGGCTGTTTCTTGAGACGAAGTGTGAGCTTCGTCTGCCCGACTGCTGCTTGTTGACATGCTGTTGCGGCATGTCAAAAGCAAAGGGCTGTTGATCCCTTCGGCTGTACCCAGCATGCGATGACGCTGATCGCATGCTGAACTCCTCACGGATGCTCATATCAATGGCATACTGTAGAGTCTTTGACGGGTGCCGGTAAAGACTCTGTTTGACGGGACCATCATTGAGTCCCTTCATGAAGCCAGTGACCTGAATAGCAGGGGGCACCGGCTTATACACAATATTTGACAGCAAATATTGCGTCTTCTGAGCGTAATCTTGAAGGTCAAGCTTACCTTGCCGGAGTTCCATAAACTCCTGCCGACTACTTAGCTCCATTTCTGGAGCTTCAAAGTTGAGCTTTAGCTCAGCTTTTAATTCCTGATAAGTCAGGAACGCAGAGTCATCAGTGGCTCTGCGACTCATCGTCCCATGCCCTGGTTCGGCCGCCTAGACATGTTGTGGCGAAGTACGCCTGTTGACGTTCGTCAACAATATTTTGCGCAGGGATGGCATCTTCCACCTCTGCGAACCATCTACGAAGGGGCTCGCCCCCTTCGCCGGTAAAGGGCGGTACTCGCGCCTTTACCACTTCAACTCTATGCGTTGCAGGTGCAGTTGCGGTCCGCGCTGCCTCTTGAGCGGGCCGTGCTGGCTTTTCTAGGTGGTTTCGCCCAAAGCGATTCACCATCTCTATCACTTCCTCCGGGGTCTTACCCTGGAGGAAGGTAATGATGTCGGTCCCCATGGTACCGAACCATTTCCACCGTCGCGTCTTTACTACGCGACGAGAAGTGGGGGAAGTGTTTCGTCACCACTTCCAGCGTTCTCTCTCGCTCGGCAGGCGTCATGTCTCGCGACATGATGCCGAGCGGCTCTTAATCTTCGCTCCGCTAGTTAACTAGCGGAACGGAACTGTGGTCGTTAGGACGGACCACGAAGTGCTACCAGGTGTAACAGGACTGATCCTGTTACAGGCTTACACTGTGTTGTGCGAGGAAGCGCGCAATACAAGAGGGGTAGGATTAGTTGATAACAACTAATCCTATAATAAAAGTAAATATAAATATTACTTATGTTCTAGAACGCAAAATTAAGAGTGTTTATTTAATGGGTGGTTAGTGGCTAATAGTATAGTAATTACCTAACTAATATAATAATATCAAGTATTCAACTAACTGTACTATTAGTTAACCTGCATGATTCGGTATTTATACCGAATCGACTTTTCCTTCGTAGATAATAATAACTTATAATCTCTTATTTAAATTTCAGACAACGCGTCTTAAATCTAACTGTGATATTCTAACTTGAATATCAATTATGTAATGGCACCCCATTACACGTCTTCTGTCGCCTTTGTTTTTTTGGAACTGTCTCCGCATGCTATTGTGAGAGCTGCTTGGTGCATACTGAGTAACCCCTTTCTCCTTTGACTTGGACTGAACCACCATCATTGCAAGCTCATCCGAACTGCATGTTGCTTCTGCAGCAAATGCAGTGGTGACTTTCCATAATAGTCCTCTGGCTTCCTCTTCTTAGGGCAGAATCTTTGTAATAGCGTGTGAGCTGTTTCATCAGCATTATATCATAGTAATCGATTGCTTGCTTCTGTACCAATCAGATCAAGGGTGTGAGTTTGGGAAAATAGGGTGTGTGTTTAGGGCTTCCCTATGTAAATTTACTTAGCCTAAATATAACAATACCTTAAGTTAAATTTAAGTCATAACTTGTAAAAGCACTTACACATTTCAGCCAATGGGGTTTCAACTCGATGAAAAGTCGCCAAAGCCATAATGCTACACGAAATTTCAACATTTTCTTCGTCATGAGCTACCTGACCATCGTAGCTTCTACCGGAAAGATTGATGGTTGCATTTAGAGCGGATGAGTGGACTAGGAGGGATGTTAATTCAAGATACGGAAACAGATTGGCTATAAATACATATGATTACATGTGGAAACATTTCAAGTTTAAATTTCTTAGTGAGTTTAAGACTTAGTAATTCTTCTATTTATATAACGAGTTTAAGGCTATTTAGCAAGCTAAATGATGACGTCGATATACTTTCAATTTTCTGAAAAAAATGGCTCGTTTCGCGAACGGAATCGAAAACGAAATCTTTCCGCTCTGTCTTTGTCCGGACTTGCTGCCGGCTGAAGTCGGAACTTCAGGTGACATTAAAAAGATCACAGCGTCCACACGCCGTCTTACCTCCAGTGTGAGCCGATCCAACTGTATATCTACATTTTCCCTCTCCTGAATGTTAGGCATTAGATGTTTGTTTTTGGAAAAAGGTGTTGGTTTGTATTTTGTTGCCGTTGGAGCAGAGTCGTTGAATAAATCTTGGCCAAAACATAACACCGGATATATCCAATATTGATCCCTAGATGTGATTTTTAGGACAGACCGAAAAAGGCAAAGCGAACAAATCCAGCCAATCCCGATTTTTCGAACCTACGGACAGACACCATTTTTTTTATTTTCTACTAGCATAGTGACCCGTTGTACCAACGGGGCAATAAATTTAATATTTTTAACACAGCAGAATGTAAATTGGGGTTGACCTGAGAAAAATGCGAAGTCACGGCAAATAGATATACACTATGTTCTATATTTTATCTAAAAATCTAATCGTTTTTTGGGAGCGAAATGCAGCCAATGACAGTCTTGTAAGGGAAAAAATCCAGCCAATCCCGATTTTTCGAACCCACGGACAGACACCAATTTTTTTAGGGACCGAGTAGGTGCACCACCCCATTTGCTACGTGCACACCCCCTAGGGTTAGGGTTAGGGTTACACCTTTCCTTACACATAAAGAAACGCGCGTCCCTGCTACGCCTGCTACGCGCTCTCCGTGCTCTTCCGCGCTCTTCATTTTGATCGGGAAAAATATAATTCCAGACCAATCGCAATATAATGTCTTGAATTAAATCGAATTATTGTAGATCCAAATATTGCGCTTAATAAGATGTTGTCGCTCATGTCGAAGTTGCGTCCACTTGTTGCCCATCGCGTGTGTCTCGCCGCATTCTCGACAGGAAAGAAAGGAGAAAATCCGTCGAAGTATCAGCAGACGATTGATGCTGCTTCTATGGAGTTGGATCTTCGTCGTATGGCCGTGGTTGGTGCAACATGGCTGAGACTATAATCACGGGCGAGCTCACACGCGGACTTATCCCTAGTTCTAAAGTTGTGGTGTCCGATCCAAACCCTAGCATGCGTATGAAATACACTAAATTGAATGTCGAGACGCACTCACGAAATAGCTCAGCGGTGAAAGGTGCAGATGTCATCTTAGTCGCAGTCAAACCTCAAGTGCTTGACGACGTACGTACAAGAGGTTGTTTTGCTCGATAAAGTCAGATGTGTAATAATACTTTGTTCTTGTAGGTACTGCAATCTGTGAAGGCTTTGATGGACCCCGCCGCGTTGATCATTTCTGTCGTGGCAGGTCGAAGCAGTAAACAGCTGCAAATGCTGTTGGGGGAAAGCAGTCGTATAATTCGCACAATGCCTAACACGCCTGCAATGATTGGAGAAGGCACAACTGTTTGGGCGCAGTCGGCGGAAGTCCAAGTAAGCAGCACGAACTTACTAAAAACATTCTTGGGTCGTTTGGAGTGGAGGTACGGCGGTTCCAGAGCAGTTACATTATGCGGTGGTTCTTTTTAAGCTGTTGATTTGTTATGTGGTGCAGGTGTTTGTGGATGATGAGAATGCGCTTAATATGGCGACAGCGTTGTCTGGCTCTGGACCAGGTAAAGTGCTTGTGTGTCTACATTTAATGACTGTATTTACCGTATTTTAATTGGTCTTGTACAGCCTACTTCTTCCTTGTTGCTGAGGCAATGATTGACTCGGGCGTGCACATGGGTTTTTCTCGACCAGTTGCAACTGTATGTAGAGACCATTTCAACGTCGTTTTTTTCAACAACTACGCGACTGACAAAAACTATTTAACTCTCTTTAACAGAAACTCGTACAGCAAACAATGTTGGGCTCTGCGATGTACATGCAGTCGGAGAATGTGCATCCAGTTGAATTGCGAAATAACATCACCAGTCCCGGTGGCACTACAGCTGCTGGTCTCTATCGTACTGAGAAAATGGTTATGGTTTTCGTGCTGTTATTGCTGATTCCATTTGGCAGCGTATGAGCGATGCCTTGAGCTTGGTTCACCTGAGCCTATCCAGCGTCAGCGTCCAGGCTCATAGAGCTCTAATGCACAGATATATATAGATCTTGGGAAAATTTCATGCATGCCCTCGCTTTTTGCGGAAATAACATGCATGCCCCTGATTTTATGAAAATAACATCCATGCCCCTGCCACAGATTAATGTTGCCAACCGAAAGAGAAAAAAGACGCTAACTGGATCGACGAGTCGCTTTTGCTTGGGCGACGAGTCGTTCCTTTTAGATCCAAAATGGCTACATGTTTTTCCAACGGTAGCTGTTTAGTAGTTGTTGGTGTGAGTGCTGAAATTGAAACTGTACAGGAGTTTCCTACATCATGTGGAGCTGCTCAGGTCAAGAAGTTTTAGGCGCAGTTTTCTGAGCCAGCGGTAAGGACAGAGTTGGAGTATGCTGAGTTAATTCAATACCAGCGCCATAGAGCAACAAGACAAACCCCACCGGTACCTAAAGGTCTACATGAATTTGGTGGGCGACATGTAGGATGGGAATGGCATTATTATGGATGGTTCGGAATCAGATTGGCCATGCTCAGAAATAATGGGACGCGAGGCGACAATTTAAACATATATGGACTATATTCACGTGCCAGCTCAAAGCTGCAGCAAGATATAAGTACTTGAGTCCAGAAACGCGTGAAGCTGACGTAAGGATGAGAGTTTCCGTTGAATGTATCAAATATGTACAAAATCCCAGTGAGAGTCGGACATAATTCAAGGGAACAGTAGCCTTGAGTTTTCCAGTTACTTGGCCGACGTAGGTATCTAAGTTAATTAACTAGATACAGCACTTTCCAACCTATATACCCCAAATTTAAAGCTGTAAAATTCTGCCTTTCTTTTAGACAACAAAACTCTGCCTTGTTTTTTGTATATCCAGTTCAATTACCGTACCATCTTTTCTGATTACACCGCCGTTTCTGGATTTCCGATCCTTCTCAGCACTTGCATAATTTGAATCACTAAATTTATAGATAACGACATTAAATTCCCGTTCCCATATATACTTTAGATTTGTTTTTACCCTTTAATACCGCGCAATTTCCTGGCCAGATTCCAGTCATTTATTATCCTTCTTGTAGCTTTGAGCCGAAAACTTTATGTCAGATCGCCATCATCGTGATATCCACAAAACACTTCCAAGCGGCGATTGAAAAACTTTTTATCGTAAGATTTCCACTTATTTTCAAAATTTTACTTTTAGCCAAGTTTAAGTCTTCTTATTCAGCTCCAATTAGTATTTTAACCGAGTTTACCGCCATCAAAATCCACGAAATACTTATTGATCGTCACGTTTTGATCCAATGTATTTGTACCCACGTGTCATATAAAACCCACATTTAGTACTTTCGGCCACTTTTCCCCATTTTTAGTCTTCATGCTGTCAAAAAATTATCAACCAGCTCGTTTTTGGTTAATTGTATTGGAAAATTGTTTACGTAGACATCGTTATGTCATCTACTCCTATAATATAAGACATTATGGTCGTTCAGGCCGTACCTAATCGAATTCGAACTATACTATAAATCGTACCTAATTGAATTCGACTTTATAAAAGGACATACTTTATTAAAAGTAATTGCAGGTTTTGCTTGGACAATGTTGAATAAAATTAAATATTTAAATTTTAAAATTTTGAGTTTAATTAATTTCAGATTTTATAAGAAAAATTTAAATTACTCTAACCAACTGAGCTACTTTTCCTTTATTATACTATTAATGTTTTAAATATTAAGGAATTATTTTTTTTAAAAAAAAATCTTAACAAACTTTTTTACAGTGAAGTGAGAAACTATGGCAAAAAAATACGGGGGTTCACACCTAGCGTTTTAAGGTCAAAATACGATAGCGTTACTAGCATGCTGATTTCGTTAAAATCTTGCTGATTTGACTCGTAATTATAATCGTCATTCATGCTGTTCACACCCTGAGGTACCCTGCTGCTTTCAATCGGGAAATCCTGTTGATTGACGTAAAACAAATATACCCTCGTATCCTGTGAACCGGACGCGGACACCGGTACGTCGGGTAACCTTTTTTGACTACACATTACGATAATGCTAATGTTTTACTTCATCATAGATCGTCGGCGGTGAAGAGCTTAAAGGAGCTGGTGGTGTCCGTGAATGAACATGGCAAATCTGTCTGCATTTCTCCTGAAGTCACGCGCTTGAAAGATGGTCTGGTGAGTAAGAGATCCGATTACGTGAGTTGTTTCATTAGTACGTTACTCCTAATTGCTTGGCCCGAAGACGACAGTCTTGTCTCGGCCGAGTACTTTGTACTGGGCAAGAGTCTGGCATTGTGCAGCACCACGCTCTACGGTCTCGCGCACGTAACGGCCGTTTTCACGTGAGAAACGATGCAAGCGCGGTTGACGCACGCGGGCACGACCGTGGACGACCAGGTCGCGATCTCTGGACATTGGGGAATCTGGTACAGGCCACGACGGCGCACGACGACACGGCGTTTGTCGACAAGGTGACGGCGTGGGTCCCCGCGTTCCTCTCGATGGAACCAGCATCATCGAGCGACGACAGCGTCTTGTCCCTTCAAGTCTGTAGTGCCAGCGTGTGTCTCGACTTGATTGTATCAGCAGGGGGTGGCCCATGGTCATCGTTCCGGTGGAGTTGCTCTCAGGAGTTTCTGATTTTGGTATATATTCTAACACAAAATGCGTACTGTAGCCGGTGCGTATACGCACGGTGCGGCTAGCGCACAGAGGAAGGCTCTCCTTAAAGCGGCGTTCGCCGCTACTTAGCCGATACGCCCTTATTAAGGGCTTAGTAGGAGAGAGCTCTCCTACTCGGGGCCAAGATTCCCGGGTTAGTTTACTCTAGCCTGTACTAGTGCCTTAACGGCAAGGCTCCCTTACAAAGGGTGTAGCTAAGGGGAGGGCTCCCCTTACGCTACGGCACTCACTACACGCACGACCGGTCGAGGTCGTGCGTCTGTACTACGGAGTGGAAAGTAAACTGAATATAAATTTAATATGTAATTATTTAAACTAATATAAACTATATGTAGCACTAAGTAGAATATTCCTAATTCATACCTAGCTAAAATGTAGTGTACACACCTGTGTACTGACACGTGGATGGCTGACACCACCACACCAAGGGCCCATGCCCTGATTGGTTAAAATAACCAAAGGTTCGAAACCTTTCAACCCGGCCAATACTGGCCTCAACCGTGGTGTACCAATGTACACCAACACTCAGTGTTACCCGAATGTAACCCCGTTACACGTACGGTTATGGTAGATAGGGTGAAAGTCCATTGTCTAGATCACGTGAACTTTCCTCTTGTAGAGAAGAACGGTACCGACAATTTTATTGAGATTGAGCAAGAAATATCGGAATAAACCGTGCTAGAACTAGCTAAACAGACGTGGAGTATGTTTTAAAAGGTGGGTGTGAGCGCGATGCTGTGAGGGTGATAAAAATAGCGCTTTATCGATTGGAAAAGTGATGAAGAAAGCGCGTATTTCGTTCTGCTGATTTTTGAGGCAAGAATCCTGCTGATTTCGCTAAATTTAATGGAAGAAATCAGCTACCTTTAGAGATTGCTGATTTTGTTTAGATCCTGCTGATTCCACTTTAATTATAACGTTTATTTTACAAAATCAGCAGACCTCAATTAGCAGCCAATTTTCCTAGGTGTGCCCCCCCCTAATATTGAAATTAGTTGGTAACCAACTAATACCAATTTACGCAGTTTTCCACCAATAAATAACACATACCAACTCAAGAAATGACACGTTCTAATTGAAGGGATAATCACACGCGTATAGCTACTACTTGACCAAGATGCACAGCGGTTGTGTCCTATCATGAAGTCGCCCAGTGTATACAGTAGTTGACTAACCTCCAGGTCAATGACCATCCGGGTTATGACTCTAGTAATGCCAAAATGAAGCTAAGTTCCATTGTTGTACATTGCAGCGGTTTACCGATTTACTAAAGACTTAAGTTCCGGTTGATCATTAATATGCTGATCAATCAACCATTGTAGACACTGGGCGGTGCGTGATAGGATAAAACCGCATGAAACTACCCATGCATCTCATTGGTGACGTACCGGTGTACAACGCGACGTTGGTACCGGTACTTGAGGTATGTGTCATTTCTTGAGTTGGTATTAGTTGGTACCGGTACTTGAGTTCGTACGTGTCATTTCTTTGAGTTGGTACGTGTCATTTATTTTATTAGTGGAAAAATGCGTGAGGTGGTACTAGTTGGTTACCAACTAATTTCTTCACACTCAAAAACTATCTGACAAAAAACAAAATACAATTTGGCTTCAAAGTGATCGCTCTGTTGAAGGCTAATCCATGGTAGTACTATTGACATGCACATCAGTACTAACTAGTATATAATTGGTTAGAAATAGCGCTTTTACATCTACCTATATTAATGTTTTCTGTCCCTGTGACGTTCCCGGCCACGTAGTTGCTTATATGATTTAACCTTATATAGCCTCCGCCCCGTCGGTACGACCGCGTACTACACTATTCTTGATATAAAGGAACATGTCCGAAATGCACTGCTTAAAATTTCAATTCAAACGTTTCCATATACAAGTTTAGTCCACGAAGGCCTGTTTGTTTTATATGTCATATAGAGTCTTTCCAACTTCAAAACGTAATAATTTGCATTTTTTATCTTCGTACTGAAAATTCTCCTCGTAGTTCATACCTTGCTGTATGCTAAGGTATATATGATGCTTTTTTTGATACGCGTTTGGTATATTACCATGCTTCACCCACACACCCTACTTCCTTTCCAGCGCTTAAATTATCTTGACAGTTCCCATTTCCATCACGACTGCAAAAAAAACTGAGAGTGTAATCGACTCTAAATCTCTGTTTCTTGTCCTCGAATTTCTACCCTAAATTTCTTCTGGCGTCTTTTTTTCAAAAACCGTTCATGATTTGTTAATTACTCTTGACGGCAAACGTCTCAATAGTTTTTAATGCTGAGTGACTAGGAACTTGCACTCATTTTTCAATATTTTTTTGTATTCTTTACTTTTTCATTAATTCCGACAATAAGTCCAATCGGCGCTCGGTGCGCTAGAGAAATCCACCCGGATTTCGAAAGATCGTTCAAGGTGAACCGAACCTTTCAATTTCACTCAGATTATCGGTATTCCTAGTCAGATTTCCAGAGTTGAATATTTTTGGGCTTATCATTATGGATGCGATTCGTAAGCGTCCCCTCCAAATTTAAACTTTAACCGCACGAACGAACATACTCCGGGCCATATTCATAATCGTCGATGCATCCTTTATGCTTTTCTTTTGCTTGACCAATTTGTTGACCTCGCTAAATTTTCATGAAATTCCGGTATTTGTGCCCATTCGATGTTTTATATTCGTAACTGCCATCAGTTCGGATCACATGAATTAAAACATTAGCTTGTCGTTCGAAAATGTAATGAAGTATTCAATCGGTTTGGTTGCAACATCGTTCCTTTTAGCCATGAACCGCAAAGAGTTATTCGATTTAAAATTTACGAGAAAATCATAAAAAGAAAGCCATACCGATCTTTGGGGTGAAATACCTTTAAAGTCCAAGACATATCACACCTCCGATGAAATTGGTCAGCGAATTTTGACCACTATCATTCTTCGACCTTGCGTTTTTTTATTGTTTGCCTGGGCGTACTTCAAGCAATTTTGTCGAATTTTGTCCGCTTGAGAAGTGGGTCCTTTTGCAAACCTTTCAACTGCGTCATTGTTTAGTGCCATGGTCTGTTCGTGCGTGAATGTATGAAATGCATAAGCAACCCTTTTTGCATGTCTAGGACCGTGTCATTTCTTTTTCACCTTCCTTCAAAATCGAAAAAAAAGTATCTTGACTTAAAACTTCTGGTTTCTTCACGTTTATCAAAACAGTGAGTACCCTGTTTGTTTTTTGCTATCAAGAACTTCTTACATTCAATGAATCTTCACTCGTCTTTCATGCATGTAATGGGGTGCCATTACATAATTGATATTCAAGTTAGAATATCACAGTTGAATTTCAGACGCGTTGTCTGAAATTCAAATAATAGATTGTAAGTTATTATAATCTACGAAGGAAAAGTCGATTCGGTATAATACCGAATCATGCAGGTTAACTAATAGTACAGTTAGTTTAATACTTGATATTATTATATTAGTTAGGTAATTAATATACTGTTAGCCGCTAACCACCCATTTAATAAACACTCTTAATTTTGCGTTCTCAAGCTTAAGCGAATATTATATTTTCTTTTTAATATAGGATTAGTTGTCATCAACAAATCCTACCCCTCCCGTATTGCGCGCTTCCTCGCACAACACAGTGTAATCCTGTAACAGGATCAGTCCTGTTACAATGCATGTCATTCATTTTGAAGCCCTTTTTGTAACGGGGTTACATTCGGGTTACATTTAGTGTTGGTGTACATGAGTACACCACGGTTGAGGTCAGCATTGGCCGGTTTGAAAGGTTTTGAACATTTGGTTATTTTAACCAATCAGGACAGGGTCCCTTGGTGTGGTGGTGTGTCAGCCATCCACGTGTCCGTAAACAGGTGTGTACACTACATTTCAGCTAGGTACGAATTAGGAATATTCTACTTAGTATTACATATAGTTTATATTAGTTTAAATTAATTTAGGCTAATTACATATTAAATATATTCAGTTTACATTTCACTCTAAAGTGCAGGCGCGCGACCACGCCCGGTCGCGCGCGCAGTGAGTGCCGTAGGTAAGAGGGAGCCCTCCCTTCACCTAGACCCTTAGTAAGGGAGCCTTGCCGTTAAGGCATTAGCGGAGATAGGCGCGCGACCACGCCCGGTCGTGCGCGCAGTGAGTATTGTAGCCTAACGGAGTTCTCTCTTACGCTACCTCCCTTTATAATGGAAGTCTTGTTACAAGGGGTTAGCGAAAGCTATCTGTAAACCACCCCGGGAATCTTGGCCCCGAGTAGGAGAGCTCTCTCCTACTAAGCCCTTTTATAAGGGCGTATCGGCTAAGTAGCGGCGAACGCCGCTTAAAGGAATGTCTTCCTCTGTGAGCTAGCCTCACCGTTCGTGTACGCACCCGGCTACATCTAGTAGCATTTGTAGTCAATCCAACACCTGTGTTGGTGATCAACATCCTCTGCAAGGGATGGATCAGGACGATTGGGGTAAGCTAACCCCCGTCCAACAGGAATCCTTTAAAAGGCTGTTACCAATATTAGGTGAGGATGGCATGTGCCATCTAGTGGAGCAGGGCCTCGATGCCGTGCGTGAAAGGGTGAATGCCTTATCGTCCATGGGTCGAGTCTTCGCAGGAGTTATCCCGCGTCTACGGGGGTGAGCACTCCGATGTCCTTTAAGATAAAGGGATCCACCGGCGAGAAAGGTGAAAACCTTTATGTGTGGCTTCGAGAGGTTGAAACCGCATTCGCCACCGCGAACGTGATCGAGGATCACCTGCAAGTGGGCCTTGCACTGGCCCATCTTACGGGCAAAGACCTTACATGGGCGTTTACGTGTCAGGATTCGGTCACGACCGTGTCCCCTAACTATGGAGTCCTTAAGCGAAAGCTTATGGACAGGTATTCAACGCCTGATCTGGTTCTCCAGAATCAGCTTGCGTTTTTGACGTGCCGTCAGGGAACTAGGGACTTGGAGACATATGTCCAAGGACTGAAGAACCTGTTGGCAGGGATGTACGCGAAAGCGTATTCGGACGATGTGTCCATCCCCGTCTGAATGGGAGGCCTGAAAGAAGGACCAGCACGTTCGGAACTGTTCCGATGCCGACCCCAATCCCTGGGGGAGGCGTTTTTTTTATGATGGCGTTTAACGCCAAGAGGAACTTTCGTTCCTCTAGGATGGGTCCTGAGCCCATGGACCTGAGTCAGGTCGAAATGGAGGGGAAACCTTCCGCTAAGAGTCACTCTGACCTTTTCGCAGAGCTTCGGGGTGGAGCTCTTAGATATGTTGCAGCGGCGTGGGCCGCTAAGGTGCTTCCTATGTGGAATCGTGGATCATCTGCGGAACAGATTCCCACAAAATCCCCAGCGAGATAGTCGCTGGAAGGGGCCGAGGGCGGCAAAATGGCCCTCGCCCAAGCCGTAAAGAAACAGCGGCTCTCAGTAGGTGCGGGGCGCCTTAATGGGGGGACCCCTCAGTGCTGTTAAGCCCCAGGGTATGGGACGACAGCACAAATCCCCGAGGGAAGCGGTGCTTTCTAGCACCGAGTTGGTGTGCCAGCCAGGTTTGCTGGTAGTCCTTACGGACGTGAAGGCTTTGATAAGCCTTGGAGAGTCTTGATAGACTCTGGAGCGTCTGACAATTATGTCAGACGGACTTCTGTTTAGAAGAGCCGGCTGTATTCCGAGGCCCTAGAGGGACGTTCTCTTGACGTTATCACGGCCCGTCTAGCGACGGGCGCATAGGTTTCTGTACCCAAGGTACCAATTGACCTTAAGCTGAAGTTTTCAAACCTCGATAGTTAAGAACGTTTCCTGAGTCCTGGATTTGGACTCATTCTGGGCATGAAGTGGCTGGAACGCCACGAGTCATGGATATACTAGAAGTCTAAGCCCATTGGCTCAACGCACCCGCGATCGGGTGAAGCATTGGCGAGTCATGAACCGACCTTTGCTCAATCACGAAAGCGATTCTGGCGTGAGATGCCAGAGATTGAGATGTCTGAAATGATCATTCCCAATGGCGTTAAGGAAGAGTTCCTTAACGAGGGGGATTCGGCGGTTAATCCCCACGCCGTGAACGGCGAGACTGGTGAGTTACCTGTGGTAACTCCAGTGGTAGGGGTAGAGACCCCTGTGGTTAAGCGCGAGGCGCTTCCACGCAAAGAGACCCGTAGTTCGTCTCTTTTGCACGTCGGAAATGATTCCGACTACGCCGTTATAGGTGAGACCGGCGATTCACCGGTGGTAGAGGTAGAGACCTCTGTGGATAGGCGCGTGGCGCTTCCAATAGATGGGGCAATTGACTCCTCCCATCTGGGTCTCGGGATGAGTCCCGAGGCCAGTAGTCAGCAGTCCTATCGGATGACGAATATTGTGGCAGGTATTGTCACAGAAGGCGTAAGCCTGGAACGGTTTCCTGGGGTAGGCGAACTGTTGTCGTTGGAGGAGATGTCCTTCAACGAGTTTGAGACTGCTTTGAAAGCAGATGAAATCAACGAGGTAGTCGTGTTGCGTCCGGAAGAGGAGTTGAACTACTCATCCACTATGGACGAGTCAGTTTTGGTAAAAACCAAACAATGAACCAGCGATATTTAATCGCTTGGTGACCCAACTCTTCCGCCCTCAAAGAAAGTACGCTCAGACGTACTTCGACGATATATTCGTTCATTGTCGTGCGGAAGGCGACTCGTCTGATGTTAAGACGCACCTTATACACCTTCGAGCTGTGCTCGAATGTATGCGAGAGCATAAAGTATATGCGAACCCATCCAAATGTATATTTGGTGCTGAGGAAATTCCTTTCCTCGGATGCTTCATCGGTAAGGATGGAGTGCGGGAAGATCCCGCGAAGGTGAAAGCCATTGTGGAGTGGCCTTCGCCTGTAAATCTTAGAGATTTACGGAAGTGGCTAGGATTAGCCAACTATCTCCACAAGTACAGCGAGAACTACGCTGAAATGGCGAAGCCATTGACCGACCTTCTTAAGAAGGATGTTGATTGGTGTTGGAAAACCGAACACCAAAACGCTTTTGAAGCGGTTAAGGGGAGCTTGTTAAAAGCTCCCGTTTTTGATCTCCCAGATTCTGGGAAACCATTTAGTGTCGTCTGCGACGCCTCCGATTTCGCAATCGGATGTTCTTTGTTACAAGCAGACGATGCAGGTTGGGAACGCGTAATTGCGTTTGAGTCGAGGCAGCTTAAAGCTGCGGAACGGAATTATCCCGTTCATGACAAGGAGCTACTTGCAATGAAGTATGCTCTTGTCAAATTTAGGGTTCACCTACTCGGCTCAAAGCCGTTCGTGGTTTATACTGACCACGCGTCCTTACGGACAGCGACAAAGTCGCCTCATCTCTCCCAACGGATGTCCCGTTGGATCTCCTTCTTTGTGGAGTATAACTTTGAGGTTAAGTATAAACCTTGCAAGCAGAACGTGCTTGCAGAAGCGTTATCACGTCGTCTCGATTACAAGCTCGCTCACGCGACATTCGTCACCTCGTCTGTGGTGGATCTCATACGCCAGTCGTATGTGAAAGACCCACAGTGTACGGCGCTAATCAGCGCGTTAGGTGAAAAGGGTCTTGGCTCGTCTGAGCCAACCCTGTCAAGTGGAGCTAAAGCTCGTTTACACCGTTACAGTTACTGTGACGGTCTGCTATTTTATAGCACGAGCGCGGAGGACACTCCGCGGGTGGTAGTTCCTCATGATGAGGAACTAAAGTATATAGTCCTCTTTGAGGCACATGACGCCCCTACCGGGGGTCATTTAGGTCGGGATAAGACCTACAGCGCTTTAAGCGCTTTGTATTGGTGGCCCAACATGTATAAGTGGGTCGGTGCGTATATAAGCACCTGTGAGACGTGTCAGAGGGTTAAACCCTCTGAAAGTTCAGCTGCGCCTTTGGCGAGCTTATCGGTTCCAACGGAGTGTTGGAAATCCATTAGCATGGATTTTATCTTCGGTTTTCCGAAGGATAAGGCCGGGAACACCGGCATATTGGTCTTTGTAGACCGATTGAGCAAGATGGCTCATCTGGCGACGGTGCCAGAGTCCATAGATGGACAAGGAACAGCGAAAGTGTTCCTAGACCGTGCCTTTCGACAGCATGGTCTTCCCGATTCCGTTGTGTCGGATCGGGATCCCCGTTTTACGGGACAATTCTGGGTAGCGTTGTTTAAGGTGCTAGGCACCAAGCTCCTCATGTCCACTGCGGATCATTCGCAGACGGACGGTCAGACGGAACGCGTTAATAGCGTTGTGGAGGATATTCTCCGGAGTTTATGTCCGGATTCTCCAAAGAGTTGGAGTGAGATGCTTCCGATGGTTGATTTGCTATCAACAATTCGGTACATGCATCTACGGAGTTTACCCCGTTTTACGTGAACGGATGTGAATCCGAGGGTTCCGTTAACGTTACGTGCGTGTGGCCCAGGGCTTGAGGGTGGAGGATTCCCCGATGTCAGCCCTGTATCGGTGCGAAAGCACATCGATAAGTTCTTATCGACGCGCTTTAGTGTCTTATGACACGTCTTCGATGCCATGGCGGAAATCCAAGACAAGCAGAAGGAGAAAGCTGACCACAAGGGGGGCGTAACAAAAGGGTGTACAAAGTGGGAGAAAGTGTTTTATTAAACGCTAAAAATCTTCCTACACATGCAGTTTCAAATGTGTTGCGCAATAAACTGCGCCCCAGGTTTGTGGGACCCTTTAAGGTACTAGCCCGAAAGGGCTTATCGTATACCTTGGACATCCCGAAGGTGATGTGTACGCATCCAACCTTTTATGTCGGTATGCTTAAGCCATACCAGGACCCGGAGGCGGGCCCCCTCCTGGAGGAGGGTGGAAAGGCGGATAGCCGTAAGGCACCGCAGGGCGAAGTAAGCCCGAAAGGGCTAAAATGCGACCACAAAGCTCCGCAACGGTCGTCTCGAGAGAGGCAAGCCGACTCTCGAAGCGATCAGTGGCATCCCGCTCATCGCGGATCCCCTCGTGGAGATCATGGATGCGATGGCTGTGTCGATCACAGCGCTCGCGATTCTCACGTAGCAATTGCGCGACCTACTCCTACAATGCTTGATGCGGAGGGTACTCCACACTTTCATGTGAAGCGGCTGATGGTGCGACGCCATCATCGGGGTCAAACCCCAGTATCTGGTGAAGTGAAAAGGTTATCCACACTCACAGAGTTCGTGGGAGTTCGAGACTCCCCTACGGTAGGATTGCCGCGACGTCGTTGACGCTTTTGAGCGGGAGAATCCCTCTGTAGGTCAACGACCAGAGGGTCATGGGAAGCCCCTTCACTCCCAATAAGTGGGAGTTCGCCGGAGGCAGATGTGACGATCACACTGTTTTCGGACACCATGGTGGAGACAGGGACGCTGGCGTAGCGCGTGCGATACGGAGCACGTAGTTGCTCCATCGCTTTGGCTTTGGCAAATGTCAGGCGCAACACCCTCTCCACCCAAATGTCTCGACGGGAATAGCTGTCATGCAGCTCATCGAAGCAGGGAGAAGCTTCTCCCTTTCCGCCCAAGCGCGGAACTTCTTCTCTGCATCATCGGAACTTTCTCCCGGAGAAAGAACGAAAGGAACCTCACGGAGGTTCTCAACAGGGGCACCCTGTGCCTGACTGTTTAAGCGCTCTCGGTATGAGACGCTAGTGAACTGCTTTTGTGTAAGCAGTTGTTGCCGGAGTTTCTCACGGCGTTCGCGTTCATACGGCTGTTCAGCCGCGGGTCCAGAGTATAGGACGCTAAACTAGTCCTTACCAAACGCCTGGCCCACCTTGGAAGGTCACGAGGACCATAAAAATTATAAGCCGCCCTTGACGGGCGTTTGGGGGCGCGTAACGCATCCCTTAGTGCCTGTGCGGCAAGTTGGGTGTATTGAGCTGCGTCCAGCTCATTAGTGACGATCGCCTTTGGCGATTCGGATGTATCATACGATATGGGCAGGGGTGGCGCACTGGTTAGCGCATTTTCCCCACGTTTGGGGAACGGATTAGGCTACCGACAACGCTGTTCGGCGCTGTCGGAGCGGCTAACCATTGGTGAGGTATCCCCAAAGGCATCCACCTCCGAGTTTTCGGAGTAGTCTACCTCTTCTATAGGAGACGCCATAGCACCACTGGAAGTGTACATATGGAGGGCCAGAGGAACTGGCGTTGGAGTTCTCCGACAAGATTTTGATTATTGAGTAAGCAATAGTCTTGATGGGGGAGGATGTAACGGGGTTACATTCGGGTTACATTTAGTGTTGATGTACATGAGTACACCACGGTTGAGGTCAGCATTGGCCGGTTTGAAAGGTTTTGAACCTTTGGTTATTTTAACCAATCAGGGAAGGGGCCCTTGGTGTGGTGGTGTGTCAGCCATCCACGTGTCCGTAAACAGGTGTGTACACTACATTTCAGCTAGGTACGAATTAGGAATATTCTACTTAGTATTACATATAGTTTATATTAGTTTAAATTAGTTTAGGCTAATTACATATTAAATATATTCAGTTTACATTTCACTCTAAAGTGCAGGCGCGCGACCACGCCCGGTCGCGCGCGCAGTGAGTGCCGTAGGTAAGAGGGAGCCTTCCCTTTACCTACACCCTTAGTAAGGGAGCCTTGCCGTTAAGGCATTAGCGGAGCTAGGCGCGCGACCACGCCCGGTCGCGCGCGCAGTGAGTATTGTAGCCTAAGGGAGTTCTCCCTTACGATACCTCCCTTTATAAGGGAAGTCTTGTTACAAGGGGTTAGCGAAAGCTATCTGTAAACCACCCCGGGAATTTTGGCCCCGAGTAGGAGAGCTCTCTCCTACTAAGCCCTTTTATAAGGGCGTATCGGCTAAGTAGCGGTGAACGCCGCTTAAAGGAAAGTCTTCCTCTGTGCGCTAGCCGCACCGTGCGTGTACGCACCCGGCTACACTTTTCTTCAATTAAATCATAGGAAAGTTTGTTTCTAGCGGTATTTTTCGCTACCGGTTTTAGTTCGAATTTCTTGATTAATTTTGTTTGTGATTACCCAGCCCTTCACCAAAACACTTTTTAGTATCTGCCCGTCTATATGGACATGACCCTTGTACTTCATCTCATCCCGAAGAAATTATAAGTCATCCACTAGGTGCATACTAATACCACTTCCCAGAACCAAGCTTATTTGCTGATATAATCGCGTTCCCTCAAGAAAACCATCGACCTTCTTTTCGCCTTTTCGTAGGAAAATTCGCTATAATGACCTCCGTTTCACCACGCTCGTAACATTTCTTTGATTAAGGTTTGTTTTTCACATAATTGATAGATTGGAATGCAAGATTGCGTCCAGCCCTAGAATTAACACTCGACTTCTTAGGTGAATTGGCATAAATCCTCGACTTGACGTAGATAATCGTGCCGAGTGTAGTAAAATTTCGCCATATTTTTTTCGATTTAGCTAATGCGTTATAAGCCACATGTCCAATAGCAGAGGCTCAGTACCTACCACAGCTTCGGAAAACGCTTCTAAATATAAAGGGTCGCCCTACCCGCACCCCCCTCCACCCTAGCGGCACCCCCCACGTGACTTTCGACCAATAGAATTTGCTCCTAAAGATAGCTCCATCCAGTCCCGACACAAGGACCTTTCATGCATTTCCTGATTTATACTTGAACACATGCATGTCCTTCGAGTGTTGGTTAGCCACGATCAGCCAGTTGCCGTAAAAGACGAAGCCAAGCGGATTTTTACCATGGGAGCTCTCCCATCCAATTGACGTAAGAGTACCATCGGCCTTTTTAATCTTAAATATCGCAATAGAATTGTGACCTCGGTTTGATGTGTATAGGAAATTTCCTTCGTTGGACAAGTGGATGTCAGCACAAGCACAATACTTCTTGAAATGACTCGGAAGTGGCGGGATATTTTGCAGGGCATTGGGCACTAGCAGAGCAGACTTCTTATCAATATTGTACACACCGAAAGTGTTGGAAAGCTCATCTAGAACATATTCGTAGTTTCCGTTATGATAGACCACCATGTGGCGTGGTCCCCATCCAGGAGGGCGTTTGACGGTCCACAGGCCCTTGAGCGTCTGTAGCTTCTGCTCTAGATCGTATTGCAGCAACTCATCGCTTCCCAAATTGGCCGCAACGGCATGTTTCGAGTCAGGTATCCATGTTGTGCTGTGAATGTGACCGGTGTCTTGTCGACCAGCGACAACATGGCTACCTACCGGGAACTCATGAAGAAACGTCTTGTTGCCAAGACGACCACATCGCGACAATACCAGCGTTGGAGACGACAACAAAGTCCTCTTCAGGGCTCAAGGAAATGTGAGTGAGATATCCACCATACGTTTCAACCGTGTTTAGCATTTCGAGGACATTGTCTTCTTTGAGGTTGAGAGCAGAAATGTATCCGGTGGTTCTGGTAGGGTCCACAGAGACATAATCAGAGACTGAATTCACTGCATAGATTGCCCTGGCGCCATTGCTAAACTTCTTTTTCGTGACCTGGATGTAGATGGGATTGACTCCAAGCGTCATCCCCCACGAAGTTAAAGATCCGGTGGTCGTGTTAAATTTGAAGGTGTAGATACCCTTCCCCGTGCCGTTGACAAAGTCTTCGTCGCGTGTAAAGGTTCCTGCGTATAAGATCGGATGGCTAGCTTTCAGCTCGAATGAACAGCTCAGGCCAGAAAATATGCCCGTCACGACGGCCTCAAGATAGAGAAGCCTTGATACAGGCATCCGTAGATGCGGTGCGGGATTAAACGGAAAATTGAAAAATAAATCTTCCAGTGATCCTGGTCTCTTAAGTATATTAGTGCATGCATCGTCACGTACGGTAGCTACCGTTATTCAAGAGCTCGGTTTTGGTGTCGTTGCACAACGAACACACAAAGAAAGGACAGTATGTACAGAAGCCGGCGTCTTTGTGTGGGAGCTAATCTTTAGGAGATAATTATATTGGTCGAAAGTCACGTGGAGGGTGCCGCTAGGGTGGAGGGGGGTGCGGGTAGGGCGACCCATTCACAAAGCCATACAACCTTACAACAAAATTAGTTCATTTAAACGACGACGACCCCCGGCCTGTCACAAAGAATACCATTAAACGACGACGAACCCCGGCCTGTGACAAATAATTACTTTATATATCCTAAAAACCAATTACATGATTGGTCAATATTACCTTCGTCAGTTCGGGTGAAAAATATGGTGGCGCCTTGATGATACAGTTCGTCGGAACGACGGGTACCATCCCCTACTACCTATTTATTACGTAATGTTTCGGAGCCAAAAGGGTGCTCAAGTAATTGAATTGATCGTGAAATTTTGGATAAATTATAAAATTCACGTTAACTTGGAAATGGACAGCTTTAGCTCTAAAAACTTAAAACCAGCCTTCGTATTAGGACGCGAATAGCAGATGAAGCCTCAAGAAAACAAAAATAGTAGGAAAAAATGGGGATTTTCGAGGTAACCAAAGTATGCAACCAAATCAACAAGTTTTCAAAAAAACTGCCTGCAAAAAAATGCAAGTTTCCAATGAAGACTTTTAATGGAAAGAAGATCACTGGGCCTTGGGGATGGCTTCAAAAACCTGAATCCAGATTTATCAGGAAAGTTGATGGATGTGTCGGCATGCGTTTTTCACTGGATGGGAAATATTAAAGTAGAACTTTTGGGTCATTACCTCGGTGATACAGCCCAACCGACAGGTGGACTCGTGGTGGAACGAAGTCCTTATGCTGTGTCTTGTAAGGAATAAAATGAAAATAATTATGGGAATGCTGTGAAAGGGGAGTGATAGGTGTACCTCACCCCCTTGTTACATGTACCTCACTTTTGATACGTGTAACTCAGTCTGTCCGCTTTTTTTTTACCGGACACCACTCTGCAAATTTTACAAAAAAGCGCTCCATTAGAAAACAATCCAATGGTCCTCACCCTTTATCGATCATTTGCCATGTCCTCGCGAGTGGCTATCCGCTCTTTGCATCAAGAAAAAAGGTCCTTCTAGCATACGCATACGCTGGTTCTCATTCGCCACGGTGAAAGCGAATGGAACCGGAAAAACTTATTCACAGGCTGGTATGACGTGGAGCTCTCGGAGAAGGGCAACAAGGAGGCGGCTGCCGTCGGACAGCTGCTGAAGCAGGAAGGCTACCGATTTGACGTTGCCTACACGTCGTATCTTAAGAGCGCCATCCATACGCTGTGGCACGTGTTGGAACAGACCGGTCAAATGTGGATCCCTGTGCACAAGACCTGGCGTCTTAATGAGCGCCACTACGGCGCACTCACGGGAATGGACAAGCGGGCAACTGTGGAGAAACATGGCGCTGAAAAAGTATTAGAGTGGCGTCGCAGTTACAGCATTCCTCCTCCTGATCTCGATACCAGTAGCGAGTATTACCCGGGCAACGACATTAAGTATAAGGACGTTCCCAAGGAAGAGCTGCCTCGTACCGGATCTTTGGAACTAACGGCTACCCGTGTACTACCTGAGTGGGAAAAACCATTGTGCCTATCATCAAGGCAGGAAATAATGTGGTAATTGCGGCTCACGGAAACAGTCTGCGTGCTCTTGTGAAGCACCTGGATAACATCTCGGAGGACGAGATCACGGGCCTCAACATCCCCACAGGTGCCCCGCTAGTCTACCATCTAGACGAGAACCTCAAGCCCATTCCGCACAAGGATGCGATCAAACCTCTCACTGGTTTTTACCTTGGCGTCCAAGACGAAATACGTGCTCGTATTCTTGGTGTCAAGAACCAGACCAAGTAAGAAACGCGACTACTTGTCCGTCGTTATGTAGACTTGCTGGCACACAGAGGAGTTATTTCAGAATATACACTCTCGTTTCATTCCATGGAATCATGTCCGATTTTGACTTAAGGAAAGGCGAAGTCTCTAGCGTTCGTAGTCATAGCCACTTTAAGAAAGAAGCATGTGATATTGCAAACGGCAACTGTTAAAGTCTCTGTTTTCGCATTCAAGGCGCACTCATTGTACATGAGACTTTAGATAAATCTCAAGGTTATGAGATGCGTCTACGTATGCATGTTCTGCGTTTTATTCGCACTCGATGAGACCATGACTTGTTTCGGCAGCTACTGAAGCGCCATTTTCGTCGTCTCGTTAGGATTTACACCCGCCGTCTCCATCAGCGCCACTACTTCCTTAATCTATAATAACGTCAGCAACATGAAATGTTAGTGGTACAGCTTACGTCAGAAGAAAACAAAAACCATACTTTATCATGCATCCCGTTCGTTTTGAGCTTATACAGCAAGTTGTTGCAAGTCACACGCTTGAGCATCTTCGCCTGACTGCATCAAAACAAGACAAGATTCGATCAGAAAATTAACCTGACAAGTGAGTATCCAGAAGATTCACGTATGCAACCTCTTTAGCAAAGTTTATGGATTTCTCAAAATCCGCCTGCGCAATCGCTGCTCGGATGAGGATATCGTGAGGACGGGATACAATACCAATTTTGCAGTCTGTACTCCAGTGTACTGTAGTACATGTATTTTGTCAGAGTGGTGTCCGGTGAAACGGACAGACTGAGGTACACGTATCAAAAGTGAGGTACATGTAACAACGGGGTGAGGTACACCTATCACTCCCCGCTGTGAAATTGTTCATAATGAAAACAGCCGGAAAATAGGAAATAAGACTTTTTATATTGGCCCCGACTAGGGGGCACACCCCACTTTTGCTAGGGGCACACCCCCTTTTTGCTAGGGGCACACTCCATTTTGCTACTCCCGCCTGAAATATGATAATAAGAACCAATTATGACCTTGTGAATTGTTTAAAACCTACGTTATTTGCGACGTACGAAAATAGTTCAGGACCAAAATAACCGAACTAACTTCATCACTCGATAATTCAACTTTGAGATTCAAGGAAAACAATTTTGAATCAGGAATAAGTACAAAAAGACGACAAAAAAAGTACACTAGTTACGTTACACTCCTCTTTCGATTATACTTGATGTATCTATCAGGTAAACTTGCCAGATGGCAGCGCCGTATTTTACTCGTTTCCGCCCGTAAGCACACGGATACATCTTCCCTTCGCACGGCTGAGTCCTCGCGCCTTGAAACTTATTATTACTCTATAGCTCAAATGCTGAGTGAAGCTTTATCAACGTTCGCAGCTCATAGTGAGCAACGCTCGCGCTCGGGCGATCGCTGGCATTAAAGCTGAGGCATCTATTTGCGAGCTCCCGAATGTCTTCAGGGCAATTGGGACCCAGATCGGGTTTTTCTTCACTCGTAACCTTGAGCACAACGAGCGCGTTTGTCACGCCATCGAATGGTTTCATGCACGTAGCCAGCTCGGACAAAATGACACCAAAGGAATAGATATCGGCCATTTCCGTGTACCTTTCACCTTGCAGGATCTCGGGTGCGATCCAAGCCATTGTACCAATGCCAGCAGTCATGGTCGTGTCCACTTGCCATTCACGACTAATCCCAAAATCACTGAGCTTGGCCTCGTAAGATGAGCTAAGAAGCACGTTCTTGGACTTAAGATCGCGGTGAATAATAGGAGACGGAAACGAGTGGAGGTACACAACGCCTTCCAAGATGTCGAGAGCAATGGAAGCCTTGGCTGGCAGCACCGACGAATTCTGGTACCAGTCAAATTCCTTTGGGTACTGTTCTTGCCGTTCGTGCTGTAGCTTTAGTAGCATGTCAAGGTCACCATTTGGCATGTACTCCATCAGTACTGCCATATCCGAGAGCATACTCCAGCTCACACCAATAAATCGCACAATCTTGGCATGCGATAGAGACGAAATGAGCTTAATCTCTTCGATAAAGGCACGTAGACAACGGTCGTCTGCAGCCTTTTCAGGCAAAATTTTTTTGACCACGACTGGGCGGCGCTGGTACGTGGCAAGATAGACAATACCAAAGCCGCCCTTGGCAATCGATCGCTCAATATGCACCTCATTTGCGGGAACGCGGTACTTGACAAGGGCCGACTCGATGGACGTCCCACCCATCGTAGTCACCTTGACACCGTTAAACATTGAGCTATACGAGCCAGAATGTTTTTCCTGGAGGTTGGCATTGTGCTCTCCCGGGAGTGGATCCGTGTCCCCCATTAACGTATTGTTGTTGAAAAAGTTGTCTTGACTATTGCACTCCGTTTCAACATGGCGCATTCGATACGTCCGGAACACAAATGCCGCAAGCGCGACACCAAGCACGATGGAGAGGCAGACCACGACCACAAGAATGGTCGAGTTACTGTTGCTGTCTGAAACCGCGGCGTTCACAGAGTTCTCTGCACCGGATGACGTGGACGACTTGCCATAGGTACTCTCGAACAGTTCATCCGAAATTACACAGATGTTAAAGCTTGAGATAGCCACGAGTTCAGCACCCGGCGTCGAGCAACTTGTCTGTGTCACAACGGCGTTAAAAACCTCGAGATCCTTGAACGTGGAGTAGTCGGAGCGAGAGATTTCAAACTTTTTGATCTCGTTGAAGCCAAAATCAAGATTTGACAAGGCCAGGGGGAAGGAAACTCCCTGGACGGAGGCAATGGGATTTCCGGAGAAATTGAGCGACGCAATGCTCGATGGAAACGAGTAGTTTTCTAGCTTTGAGATCAAGTTGTTGGTCGCGGTAATTTGTAGCATCGTAGAAGGAAGGGCATCTGGGAGGGTCGCCACGGTATTTGACGAGAAATCGCTGTAACATACAACAGTCGTCAGCACAGCGTCACGCCACTGACTCGCGAGCATGATGAAACGTACAGGTACTGCAAATTCTCTGGAAACTTGACGCCCGTCAAGTCTGAAAGACCGGATTGCACGAGCGATAAATACTGAAGGTTATGGGGAAAGGTTGCACCTTTTAAATCTGACAACTGCAAGTTGTGGATGTAAAGTAGATTCAGCGACTTTGGAAATGTCACGCCCGACACAGACTTGATGGGATTACCACCAAGAAAGAGCTGCGTCATGCTGTCGGGTAAATCCATGCTATCGAAAGATGTGATGCGGTTCCAACTCACGTCGAGCGTCGTGATCGTGTCCGGGACCGCCAAATTCTTAAATGACGTAATCATATTCGATGTCAACGTCCTGTGTTAGCATGAACAAATGAGTGGTGTTAGTCTACTGCGTAGCTACTTGATTCAGCTCGCATCTCCTAATTGTTCGTACAGTTTTTCGAGCGATTTCAAGTTCGCCAGTGATAGGGACGTGATGTTGTTGATTGACAAGTCACTGCAGCAAAAACACCAAGTCGAGCGCGTTAATTGGAGCGGTGGAAATCGTTGCCGTCTACTCAACTTACATGGTCTTGACGTCAGGGACACTCTGAACCTTCTGAATGCCTCTGCTGCTCACTGTGAGCGTATTCTTGATTACGCTTACATCATCCTCATTACAATGGGCATCAATGAGAATCGCCTCGCTATTATCGCTCCCAGCCATGAGTACGACACTCCCCTTTGTGCTACAACTCGCTGCCTCCGTTGTCGACGCCCCATGCAGCAGCAGAGCCAGTACGACTTGACCAATGGCGTGCATTGAATCCACACAGCTTCTTAAGGCGACTCAGAGACGCGAGTGGACACGAAAAGCAGCGTTTGGGATGGAAAAAATCTCAGCGATGCGGATAGAGACGCGAGCGTTCACTGAAAGCTCGGTGAAGTCGAGAGCGTGTGCACGAACGAGACCTTGGCGGAAGTGGCGATATGGTGGAATGCGGGAAAGGGGAAGCAACGTGTCTGGCTCCATACGGGACCTCTACAGGCTGAGGTTATGCACAGCTCGAAAAGCAATGTTATGACTATTGAGAGGTACGCATGCAGACGATACAAATTAGTAACGTTCGAGAGGTTTGGTCAATCTACTCGCCGCCTGCACTCCTTGTCCAACTTGCACATACACTAGTTCGAACAGTCTGATACGTGTTCCACTTCCATTCTACGATGAAGGTATTCTCATGATAGAGTACATTCCTGTACATTCTTGAAATGTGGACGCTGAGATCCTCGCTATACACTTTGCACGGGATCTGACTCTTAAGTGCTCATCCTACAGCTGCGTTGTACAATCCACATATGTTCAAGTACAGACAATCCGGTGTTACATAATACTATTATTCTTATAAAGGAGCTTCTTATATTACACAACCCTCTTATAAGAATAATATATCGCTCCGATGTGTCACATAATACCGCCATCTCTGCTGTCATCATTTTTCGGGTGAACCTTGAAAGCGGAATACGACCTTCTTCTTGTACTCTACTTCTTAGAGCGCTTCAATCAAGTATATGCCTAGTGCTCGCCTTTGCATTCTGCTAAAAATACTCATAATACTGGTTTTTATTAATGCCGGGTATGATTGATACTTTTCATTAGTAGCAATATTCATATCGTACTTATTAGTAAAAAGCTTTGAGGAGATATATGGACACTTCGTGGTCCACATTATTTATAGTTGAGTAAGTTGTGGTTAAGGCCTGGCACTCGACTTGTGCGGGAGGAACTAGTTTCAGGTACGCAACTACGTGCGCGCTTGCGAGTTCTTCCAGCGCGTAAAGTACGCGCATGCCCTTGACCTGCGGAATGACTTTTGCCACTCGCTAGTTCGCTATTAAAAATTATGTGCATGCTCCATGAAAGCATACAGCGTCTATGTGAATGCCATTCGCCATGCATACACCCTAGCTTTACTTGTTTGCAGTGGGAACATGGGAAAGTATGTTAAACGCGCCTACTTCTTATCTAGCAGTAAATGTTGCAGTATATATCCACCTGGATAACTGCTTACATGCGTTTAAATATAGGGACTATATTTGACTGAAATAGATAGCTATTTAGTCCAATTTGAACCAATCAGTAAATTCAACTCCAACTCCGATGACGTCGCACCGCAGCGTGCGGGAGAAGTCTAAGCGGTCGAATCTGAGTACATATATGTGGGCACTAATGAGTGGTGTAGAGTACACAACAGATGGGAGTTTGCTATAACTCTTCAACATCTTATGTTGGAAGCCATTTTGTGTTTTGCGCCTTTTCAGGAAGATGAAACCCTATTGGCTGAAATGGGTACATATATTTTCGCTTACCCCTCGGTATACATTTTTAGTATAATTGCATGTTTGGGTAACACTACATTATACACTTTCCTTTTTACTCTACACTGAGCTTTTGTGTTTCAGGTCGACTCCACGTGGCGAACTTCACGCAACAGGTCCTGCCTATATACGCCTAACACTAGTGTGTGTTTTTGTGTGCTATATCTAGGCGATATATTTTCTTACAGGTTATGAGCCCAAGACTATAAGCGCGGGAGTGCAGACTTTACATTTTTACGTTCTCGTTTGGAATCTTGACGGATTTAAGTTTCTCGTGTGGTGTGTTTTTCTTTCCGTTACGTTAATCTGAAACTAGTGGAAAGTCCCCTTGTCCAAGGGCTAGTTGATTTCGTTTCTCTCGCGTGGATATTTCAGTTCTTGTGATAATGGATGAAATAGAAGGGAAGCGTGAAGTTAGTGACGTTGCGGAAAAATGATGTTTTGCATGTTTTTGCAAGCGATTTTGCAGGGACTGAAAGATGTCGAATCTCGCTTGGTGTCCGTGGAGGAGGCGCAGAGCAGACAATCTGTTGTCAGCGTATCCGATGGGTCGAGGAAAGGCTCCCCAGTACGCCACAAGGACAATGATTTCAGAGAAAGTTTACGCAATTACCGTCCGTTCGACCAGCAGATGACTGCATGATCTGACCGAGGACGAAGGCGTAGAAGTCGGAGGTTTGCCGCGTGCAAATGTCGGCAGGACACCAAATAAAGTACCAGGCGGTGTGCCGGGTGTGGTCGGTGCGAATTCACCCGCCATGCAGGGGCAAGTACCTCGTTTTGGTCATGCCGTACACGAAATTCCTATGTTGGTCGTCGAAAAATTCTTCGTCAAGGAAATATACCCAGGCCTAGGTTCCGGGTTTAAGCAGTGGGCTTACCTGTTTATGGAAGCCATCGAGATTGCTGAAATAACGATCGGTTTTGAATGGACGGAGCGCCTCAAGGTGAACAAGTTGGGCGAGCACTTGGAAGGAATGGCCTCCGAGTGTTTTCGAACGAATATCGGGTCATGGTGGCAGGCCTCGCCCCAGTTGCACTACGTCCTGGAGAAAATGAGGTTGGTATTTAAAGTAAACATATCCCACCACCAAGCAGCTATGATGTTCGCTGGCGAAAAGGGCGCAGGCGCAATTGGACGCAACATTACTTGTACTTAGTAGATTTGGACCGTGAGAGTGGGTCAAGCGAAAAAATCATTGAGAACATTGTGAAGTTAGCGGCGCCGCGCATGAGGGTCATGCTAAAGGCCAGGCATGATCCTGACAGGCAGGATTACCTGTGCCATGCCCAAGAGCTTGTCGCATGGGCACAGGAGCTTGAGGATGACGCCGTAAAAATCAAGCATCCCGCAAGGATGACCACAAACTCTGTGACGTCTGATGGCAGTAAGAGAGGGTGTTATACTTTCGGTAGCGAAGGCACATTCGAAGAAACTACCCGGAAAGGCGCCGCCGAAGTGAAAATAACTCAAGCAAAAAGCAGAAAAATAGATCAAGCGAAGGGTGGACGAAAAGGTTGTTGTTATCAACCCTAGATGCGCATCTGAACGGGGAACGAAGGAGTGTTTCGGTGAAATATCCATGGAAAACCTCTGGATTGCGCAAGTAGACACCTAGTGTCGAACGCGGACTTACTGAATGATGTCAAGGAATGTGGTCTTGACGGCACGTTCGCATTACCTGATGTTGGCATGTTAAAAGCCACCAAGGTTGGAAAACTTCTTTACGGGCTAGCAGTCAGGACTCAACAATTATTGAGCTGACGGAGGTGTTTCATGCGCCTAGTCCAGCAAAAAAAATGATTTCACTGGGTAAATTACGCGAAAAAGGGTGTGTCATCAATGATAATGGCCAGCGTATAAATGTGGTGCTGAAAGGCCATGTGTTGTTTCCAGTAGAAAGGTTTGGAGGCGTGTTTGTGGTAGATTTGCGTATTGCCAAAAGAAATGAAGTGACAAATGATTTTTCGAACATGGTTCTGAGTAATGCTATGGATAATCTAATGATTTTCAAACTGGAAGCTTCCATCACTTCCACGTGCGCTTGGTATCCGGGAGGACCATGCCTGACCCAGGGACCCCAGGTCAGGCATGGTCCTCACGGACATTAAGCGCCCGAATTACCTGACCTGTGCCGAAGGTAAAGCGACGCGTAAAACTCAACCAAAGAAGGACTCAGGAAGCAATGTGCCTATCGATCGGGTAGGAGGATTGATATGCAATGACCTGAAAGGGACCATCGCTCCTCGCGATCGGCGTGGAAATAGATTTCTGGTGGTTTTTGTGAAACACTTCTCTAACTACGTACGTGTATTTGCCGCCCGCACGAAAGATAGGGCGGCAAAGATGTTTGGGCACTTCCTGGCGTGGTTTGAAAACGAGTTCCACTTCCGTGTGAATGTGTTGAGTACGGATGGGGGGCGAATACCAGAACGTTGATCTGTTCTGTAAGCAGACTGGTATTCGCCGCCAAGTCACTGAGGCTGGAAATCCAGCCTCAAACGGGAAAGCAGAACGGATGAAGCGGACCATTTTCAACATGGTCCGTTGTATGTTTTTTGGATCAGGTGTTCCGCTGATTTTTTGGTCCAAAGCGGCTGAGTATGCCGCCTATATACTCAACCAAACCCCGACGAAGGGCAACCAAGGACGCCTGTCTCCTATCGAGGTACTTACTGGAAAGCGTCCAGTGCTCACTGATATTGTGGTTTTTGGGTCCCCATGTATGGTATAGAGGGACCCAACAAAAACGGCTCTGGCGCGCCATGCTGAGAGTGTGCTGATGCTCAGAAAAAGCGATGAGACTAAAGGCTACAAGGTTCAGCTCCTAAGAGACCGTGTGGTCACGACTACAAGACATGTGACTGAAATTGAGACGCTGACAAAAGACACCAGCGATAACATCACGAAAAAAACTCGAAGAGGAATTTGAAGGATCAAGCAAAATCTCGTTCGCGTGGAAGCACGGAAGTTCAAGAAGAAAACCAAGCTAAAGCTAACAAAATGTTGAAAGCGAAAAGGGCGCATGAAGTTTGCAAAGGGTCAGAGCTCCGTGTGCGAAAAACAAGCCGCAAGAAAAAGAGGACGCAAAAAGCGAAAGATTATGATGATTCTCGTAAGTTTGGAAGAAATTCAAGCAGTTCGCATTCGCGCGACATTGGAGACACCAGTGCAGCCATTGACCGTAGTAACGGTCCGGTTGATGGAAACACGCTGTGCGTATTTGCTGCACTCGAATCAAATGCTCATGGTAATGCGATAACGGCAACTGGGCCAGACCCCAAAGATTACAGGGAAGCTCTTACCAGTGCCGACAGTCACAAGTGGAACGACGCCGAGCGGACTGAATTACAGTCCCTCGAGGCATTACTAACGTGGACACTGGTACGTCGACCGCAGAACAAGCTGCTTCTACCGACCAAGTGGGTCTATAATGTATAGACATACCGAAGTCCAGGTTGACACCTCGGTCCTGAACGGAAAGATAAAAAAGACGAGAAAGTATTATACATAGCATGTAAATGACAAATAGGAAATGAAAGTATGTACATTATGGTAATCACTGATACCCACGCACATTTATGGCATTTGCCGCGGACTTGACATCGTCGTCCATCGGCTTCTGATAAAGTTTATGTCAAGAAACAAACAAAATATCAACTTATGTTTATAACCAAGGCGACGGCGGCTTCCGTCCGATAGGCTGTGGTGGTGGTGTCTGTGGCAATAGACATAACGTATGTGGCAATAGACAAAACGTCTATCGAAATAGACAAAACGTCTGTGGAAATAGACAAAACGTCTGTGGCAATAGTGGCGCCCTTCCCTAAATTATTACTGACAAGCTGGGATTAATCCCATCTTTAGTACTGGCTCAATGCGTTACCCCGTAGGACGACGACAGCTGTATTTGCGTCGTTTCCTCGTGTTTTTAATAGTCTTTGGAAGTTTTACGTTCCTACTGCAGATTTTATCATTACTTGGACGCCCAGACGATGGATGGATCAGTACAGCAAAGCTTCGAAAAGCTCTGAATTTGCCGGTTCCATCGCGTGATGAATTGGAAATAAATTTTACTGAAGCTTCGGGTGAAGATTTGCTCCATTTAAGTCTATTGCACGAACGCTGTGTGTCAGATGTGGATTCAGTTCTACCGTGGCACTTTGGTAGTCCAGGACACCAATTTTCCAATGCGACAGCGAGTAATCCAGAAGTTGTCGCTCACCGGAATGACTCGGACTTGCTGCTACGACTAAAAACATGTCCAGATATCGACATTTTTCTACCCAAAGGTTTGCATGGCAGTGGATATTGTGAGGATGCAGTCGCGTACGCCAAGTGTATGTTTTCCTTATCTCTTTAGCGCAAAGAGCTGTCCGTTGACTGATGTGATGTACGTGTAGATTTAAATTCAAGATTGCTGCCGATGTGGGCATTGCAGGTTAAGATGTTTGATCCGGAGCTTGGAAAGGAAGTTGACTACTTCGATTTGTGTCCTAAAACTCCAATGATATTCTTTAATCACTACTGGGACGGAGTGCCTTCGATGTCGCGCTGGCCAAACGAAAAACCAATTTACCTCATGCCAAATATCGAAATGATCGAGTTAACTCCTGAACATTATTGGCGAGCGGACGCGGTGCTGTGCAAGACGCAAGAATGTTTCCATCGAGTCACCATGTGGTATAAGCAAGAGGGAAATCCCCGCAATACACCGGTATTCTACACGAAACACACATCTTCAAACCAGGCATACTTTGCTCGCAGCCGGCTGGGTGAAGACGCGATAGCTCCGAAGAATTTTTCAACGGTTAAATTCTTACACACCCCTGGTGTTAGCAATTGGAAAGGAACAAGAACTGTGTTGGATTGCTGGACGTCAATTGCGGGTCTACCGCCATTGGAAGTATACCTTGGCGAAAAGCTCTACAAGAGGATACCTCTTCAAATCCGAGAGCGATTAACCGATAGTAGCAGTCCCGTACACGTTCATGTGGGCACAGTTGAGAGCTTGCAATTTGCAAAGATTATAGCAGAAGGTTCATTTTTCTTGTGTCCAAGTCTAAGTGAAGGATATGGGCACTATCTTAACCAGGCTAGGGCCTCAGGGGGAGTGATCGTCACAACGAATGTTCCTCCGATGAACGAGTTAATCCCTTCAAGTAAAGTGGGTGTACTCGTCTCAGCTTCACGTCGTGCGAACACATTAGTACTGTTGGGTGGAGACTTTAATGGAGAACGTGGCTTAAATAACTTGGACGGTCTTATGGCTTCGATTACCGCGCTTGAGCTACACCATGCGGTTTTAGATATGGTGAACTCTACGACTCCTGAGCAACGAGCTGCTATTGCAGCGAACGCACGTCGGCAATATCATGAAGACACCAAGTTTTTTGCTAAAGCGATGCAAGATTTGCGAAAGTTTTCGAAGACAGACAAAGAGGAGATGCGTGGTGGATTTTGGCCTTTCAACTAACTAGGAGGAAGAACTTTTTCGGTTTGACAATTAATTGCCTATTTGATATCAGCCTCGCCAACGAAAAGTTATAGGTACGCAGTTATCAGTTCTTGGGGGTATCGCGATTTATTGCCAAAAGTAAAAAATAACATTTTGTAGGGCAATTAATATCCGTATCCCCCCAAATTACTACCCGTATCCCCCCTAAATTACTACCCGTATCCCCCCCCCCTCAATTATAGGCGTATCCCCCAAAATCAGAGGCGTGCTGATTTATATTGGATGCGTTTCGACAATGCTTTATGGACTCCACACCAGCTGGTGGGGGCTCAAGAACTTTAGCCCGGCTAGACAATTCCAGCTCACAATACTCATTATCGCAGCATATGTGTCGCTGGTGGGAAAATCGCTTGTCCTGCTACGTCACGAAAATCAAAAGGCAAAAGTTGCATGATGTTGCCCGATTGTTTTACGTTAATAATCACGACTAAATTTACGTACTTGTAGCCGGTGCGTATACGCACGGTGCGGCTAGCGCACAGAGGAAGACTCTTCCTTAAAGCGGTAGCTACCGCTACTTAGCCGATATGCCCTTGTAAAGGGCTTAGTAGGAGAGTTCTCCTACTCGGGGCCAAGATTCCCGGGTTGGTTTACTACTTATACTTAACGGGTGTATTCCCTTTAGGGGATGTAAGTAAAGGGAGGGCTCCCTCTTACCTACGGCACTCACTGCGCGCGCGACCGGTCGAGGTCGCACGTCCGCAAAATAGAGTGAAATGTAAACTGAATATATTTAATATGTAATTAGCCTAAATTAATTTAAACTAATATAAACTATATGTAATACTAAGTAGAATATTCCTAATTCGTACCTAGCTAAAATGTAGTGTACACACCTGTGTACGGACACGTGGATGGCTGACACACCACCACACCAAGGGCCCCTTCCCTGATTGGTTAAAATAACCAAAGGTTCAAAACCTTTCAAACAGGTCAATACCTACCTCAACCGTGGTGTACTCATGTACACCAACACTAAATGTAACCCGAATGTAACCCCGTTACATCCTCCCCCATCAAGACTATTGCTTACGGAATAATCAAAATCTTGTTGGAGAACTCCAACGCCAGTTCCTCTGGCCCTCCATATGTATACCTCCAGTGGTGCTATGGCGTCTCCTCTAGAAGAGGTAGACTACTCCGAAAACTCGGAGGTGGATGCCCTTGGGGATACCTCCCAACGGTTAGCCGCTCCAACAGCGCCGAACGGCGTTGTCGGCAGCCTAATCCGTTCCCAATACGCGGGGAAAATGCGCAGTGCGCCACCCCTGCCCATATCGGATGATACATCCGAATCGCCAAAGGCGATCGTCACTAATGAGCTGGACGCAGCTCAAGACACCCAACTTGCCGCATAGGCACTAAGGGCTGCGTTACGTGCCCCCAAACGCCCGTCAAGGGCAGCTTATAATTTTGATGGTCCTCGTGACCTTCCAAGGTGGTCCAGGCGTTTGGTAAGGACCAGTTTAGCGTCCTATACCCCTGGCCCCGCGGCGGCTGAACAGCCGTATCAACGCGAACGCCGTGAGAAACTCCGGCAACAACTGCTTGCAAAAAAGCAGTTCACTAGCGTCTCATACCAAGAGCGCTTAAACAGGCAGGCACAGGGTGCCCCTGTTGAGAACCTCCGCGAGGTTCCTTTCGTTCTTTCTCCGGGAGAAAGTGCTGATGATGCAGAGAAGAAGTTCCGCGCTTGGGCGGAAGGGAAGAAGCTTCTCCCCAGCTTCAATGAGCTGCATGACAGCTATTCTCGTCGAGACATTTAGGTGGAGAGGGTGTTGCGCCTGACATTTGCCAAAGCCAAAGCGACGGAGCAATTACGTGCTCCGTATCTCACGCGCTACGCCAGCGTCCCTGTCTCCACCATGGTGTCCGAAAACAGTGTGATCGTCACATCTGCCTCCGGCGAACTCCCACTTATTGGGAGTGAAGGGGCTTCCCATGACCCTCTGGTCGTTGACCTACAGAGGGATTCTCCCGCTCAAAAGCGTCAACGACGACGCGGCAGTCCTGCCGTAGGGGAGTCTCGAACTCCCACGAACTCTGTGAGTGTGGATAACCTTTTCACTTCACCAGATACTGGGTTTGACCCCGATTATGACGTCAGGCCATCAGCTGCTCCACATAAAAGTGTGGAGTACCCTCCGCATCAAGCATTGGAGGAGGAGGTCGCGCAATTGCGACGTGAGATTCGCGAACGCTGTGATCGACACAGCCATCGCATCCATGATCTCCACGAGGGGATCCGCGATGAGCGGGATGCCACTGATCGCTTCGAGAGGCGGCTTGCCTCTCTCTAGACGACCGTTGCGGAACTTCGTGGTCGCATTTTAGCCCTTTAGGGCTTCCTTCGACTCGCCGTGCCTTACGGCTCTTACGGCTATCCGCCTTTCCACCGCCCTCCTCCAGGAAGCGGCTCGCCTCCGGGTCCTGGTATGGCTTAAGCATACCGACATAAAAGGTTGGATGCGTACGCATCACCTTCGGGATGTCCAAGGTATACGATAAGCCCTTTCGAGCTAGCACCTTAAAGGGTCCCACAAAACTGGGGCGCAGTTTATTGCGAAACACATTTGAAACTGCATGTGTAGGAAGATTTTTAGCGTTTAATAAAACACTTTCTCCCACTTTGTACACCCTTTTGTTACGCCCCCCTTGCGGACAGCTTGCTCCTTCTGCTTGTCTTGGCTTTCCGCCATGGCATCGCAGACGTGTCATAAGACACTAAAGCGCGTCGATAAGAACTTGTCGATGTGCTTTCGCACCGATACAGGGCTGACATCGGGGAATCCTCCACCCTCAAGCCCTGGGCCACACGCACGTAACGTTAACGGAACCCTCGGATTCACTAATCCGTTCACGTAAAACGGGGTAAACCCCGTAGATGCATGTACCGAATTTTTGATAGCAAATCAACCATCGGAAGCATCTCACTCCAACTCTTTGGAGAATCCGGACATAAACTCCGGAGAATATCCTCCACAACGCGATTGACGCGTTCCGTCTGACCGTCCGTCTGCGGATGATCCGCAGTGGACATGAGGAGCTTGGTGCCTAGCACCTTAAACAACGCTACCCAGAATTGTCCCGTAAAACGGGGATCCCGATCCGACACAACGGATTCGGGTAGACCATGCTGTCGAAAGACACGGTCTAGGAACACTTCGCTGTTCCTTGTCCATATATGGACTCCGGCACCGCCTCCAGAGGAGCCATCTTGCTCAATCGGTCTACAAAGACCAATATGCCGGTGTTCCCTGCCTTATCCTTCGGAAAACCGAAGATAAAATCCATGCTAATAGATTCCAACCCTCCGTTGGAATCGATAAGCTCGCCAAAGGCGCAGCTGAACTTGCAGAGGGTTTGACCCTCTGACACGTCTCACAGGTGCGTATATACGCACCGACCCACTTATACATGTTGGGCCACCAATACAGAGCGCTTAAAGCGCTGTAGGTCTTATCCCGACCTAAATAAATGACCCCCGGTAGGGGCGTCATGTGCCTCAAAGAGGACTCTATACTTCAGCTCCTCATTATGAGGAACTACCACCCGCGGAGTGTCCTCCGCACTCGTGCTATAAAATAGCAGACCGTCACAGTACCTGTAACGGTGTAAACGAGCTCTAGATCGACTTGACAGGGTTGGCTCAGACGAGCCAAGACCCTTTTCACCTAACGCGCGGGGAAGCGCCGTACATTGAGGGTCTTTCTCATACGCCTGGCGTATGAGATCTACCACAGACGTGGTGACGAATGTTGCGTGAGCGAGCTCGTAATCGGGACGACGCGATAACGCTTCCGCAAGCACGTTCTGCTTTCCAGGCTTATACTTAACCTCAAAGTTGTACTCCGCAAAGAAGGAGAGACAACGGGCCATCCGTTGCGAGAGATGAGGCGACTTTGTCGCTGTCCGTAAGGACGCGTGGTCAGTATAAACCACGAACGGCTTTGAACCGAGTAGGTGAACCCTAAATTTGACAAGAGCATACTTCATTGCAAGTAGCTCCTTGTCATGAACGGGATAATTCCGTTCCGCAGCTTTAATCTGCCTCGACTCAAACGCAATTAAGCGTTCCCTTCCTGCATCGTCTGCTTGTAACAAAGCACATCCGATTGCAAAATCGGAGGCGTCGCAGACGACACTAAATGGTTTCCCAGAATCTGGGAGAGCAAGAACGGGAGCTTTTAACAAGCTTCCCTTAACCGCTTCAAAAGCGTTTTGGTGTTTGGGTTCCCAACACCAATCCACGTCCTTCTTAAGAAGGTCGGTTAATGGCTTCGCCATTTCAGCGTAGTTCTCGCTGTACTTGTGGATATAGTTGGCTAATCCTAGCCACTTCCGTAACTCTCTAAGATTTACAGGCGAAGGCCACTCCACAATGGATTTCAGCTTCGCGGGATCCGCCCGCACTCCATCCTTACCGATGAAGCATCCGAGGAAAGGTATTTCCTCAGCACCAAAGATACATTTGGATGCGTTTGCATACAACTTATGCTCTCGCATACATTCGAGAACCGCTCGAAGGTGTATCAGATGCGTCTGAACATCCGACGAGTCGTCTTCCGCACGACTATGAACGAATATATCGTCGAAGTACGTCTGAGCGTACTTTCTATGAGGGAGGAAGAGTTGAGTCAACAAGCGATTGAATGTCGCTGGTGCATTAAAAAGCCCTTGTGGCATAACAAGCCACTCCCACGGCATGCCGCTATGCTTGCTGACCGCTGTAAGCGGAATATCAGACGCTCGCATGAGCACCTGATAATACCCGTCCACCAGATCTAAGACACTGTATACAGTACAGCCCGCCATATTGTTCTGGAGGACATCCTTACGAGGAATCGGAGTCTGCATGGGTACAGTAGCTGCATTCAGCTTGTTGTACGCATGCACAATGCGCCAATTTCCGTTCGGGTTACGAACACAAAAATTGGGAGATGAGTGGGGAGACTTGCTCTCCCGCACCATCCCTTCCTCTTCTTTCCCCTTGAAGAATGCGTCGATGACGTCGCATTGTTCTTTGGGGAGAGTCCACTGCCTAGTGACGCAGTATTTGGTTCCAGGAACCAAATCGATTTTATGTCGGACTCCCCGATCCTGTGGTAACCCCATCGGCGGGTTGTCACTAATGACATCTCCGAATTCCTTTAACAAGGAATGGTAAGGGTCCTCAGGATCCGCAAGGATCTTGAGGCCGCTTCGGGCATTTAATGCCTGTTTGGTTTTCACCAAAACTGACTCGTCCATCGTGGATGAGGAGTTCAACTCCTCTTCCGGACGCAACACGACGACCTCGTCGATTTCATCTGCTTTCAAAGCAGTTTCAAACTCGTTGAAGGACATCTCCTCCAACGACAACAGTTCGCCTACCCCAGGCAACCGTTCAAGGCTTACGCCTTCTGTGACAACACCTGTCACACTGTTCAGCATCCTATAGGACTGCTGACTACTGGCCTCGGGACTCATCCCGACACCCAGATGGGGGAGTCAATTGCCCCATCTATTGGAAGCGCCACGCGCCTATCCACAGAGGTCTCTACCTCTACCACCGGTGAATCGCCGGTCTCACCTATAACGGCGTAGTCGGAATCATTTCCGACGTGCGAAAGAGACGAACTTCGGGTCTCTTCGCTTGGAAGCGCCTCGCGCATAACCACAGGGGTCTCTACCCCTACCACTGGAGTCGCAACTTGTTCGCCGGACACGGCGTGGTCGGAATCAGTTCCGACCTGAAGAAGAGACGAACTTCGGGTATCTTCTCTAAGCGCCTCGCGCTTAACCTCAGACGAATCCACCTCTATCACTGGCGACTCACCAGTCTCGTCTATAACGGCGTGGGGATTAACCGCCGAATCCCCCTCGTTAAGGAACTCTTCCTTAACGCCACTGGGACTGATCATTTCAGACATCCCAATCTCTGGCATCTCACGCCAGAATCGCTTTTGCGATCTGCCAAAGGTGGGTTCATGACTCGCCAATGCTTCACCCGATCGCGAGTGCGTTGAGCCAATGGACTTAGACTTCCAGTCTATCCATAGCTCGTGGCGTTCCAGCCACTTCATGCCCAGAATGAGGTCATACCTCGAGTCCAAATCCAGGACTAGGCAACGTTCTAAGCTGTCGAAGTCTGCAAACTTCAACTTAAGGTCAATCGAGACCTTGGGTACAGAAACCTGTACGCCCGTCGCAAGACGGACCGTGACAACGTCACGAGAACGTGCCTATAGGGCCTCGGCATACAGCCGACTCTTCTCCACAGAAGCTCGTCTGAAATAATTGTCAGACGCTCCAGAGTCTATCAAGACTCTCCAAGGCTTATCAAAGCCTCTCACGTCCGCAAGGGCTACCAGCAAACCTGGCTGGTACACCAACTCGGTGCTAGAAAGCACCGCTTCCATCGGGGCTTTGTGCTGTCTTCCCCTACCCTGGGGCTTAACAGCACTGAGGGGTCCCCCGGTATGGCGCCCCGCACCTACTGGGAGCCGTCATTTCTCGACGGCTTGTACAAGGGCTTTTTCCCCACCCTTGGTCCCTTGTAGCGAGTGTCTCGCTGGGGGGTTTTCGGACATCTGTTCCTCAGATGATCCAATGCTCCCACACAGGAAGCATCTCAGCGGCCCATACCGCTGCAACATAGCTAAGAGCTCTGCCTCGAAGATATGTGAAAAAGAGTCAGAGTGACTCTTAGCGGGAAGTTTCTCCTCCGCTTCGACCTGACTCGGGTCCACGGGTTCGGGACCCACCTTAGAGGAACGGAAGTTCCTCTCGGCGTTAAACGCCATCTTAAACGCCTCCTCCAGGGATTGGGGTCGGCATCGGATTAATTCCGAACGTACTGGCCCTTCTCTCAGGCCTCCCATGAAGACGGGGATGGACACATCGTCCGAATACGCTTTCGCGTACATCCCTGCCAACAGGGTCTTAAGCTCCTGGATATAAATCTCCAGGTCCTTAGTGCCTTGACGGCACCTCAGGAACGCCAGTTGATTCTGGAAAACAAGATCAGGCGTTGCGTACATGTCCATGAGCTTCTGCTTAAGGACCTTCCATGTTGGGAACACGTCCGTGACTGAATCCGAGCACGTAAACGCCCATGTACGGGCTTTGCCCGTAAGATGGGTCAATGCAAGTCCCACTTGCAAGTGATCAGCGGTCATATTAGCTGTCGCGAAGGCCGTTTCTACCTCTCGCAACCACACGTAAAGGTTGTCACCCTTCTCTCCGGTGAACTCCTTTATCTTAAATGATAATGGGGGTCGCACCCCCGTGGAATGACCTCCACTACAACTCGCCTCATGAGCGATGAGGTCATTTTTTCCCTTTCCTTTACGGCCTCAAGGCCCTGCTCCACTAGGAGCTTCATGCCTTCTTACCCCGTTAAGGGTAACAGCCTTTTAAAGTTTTCCTGCTGGACGAGGGTCAAACTATCCCAATCGTCCTGAATCATCCTTTTCAGAGGATGCCTAGCCTACCAACACAGGTGTTGGATTGACTACAAGTGCTACCAGATGTAGCCGGGCGTATACGCACGGTGCGGCTAGCGCACAGAGGAAGACTCTTCCTTAAAGCGGTAGCTACCGCTACTTAGCCGATACGCCCTTGTAAAGGGCTTAGTAGGAGAGTTCTCCTACTCGGGGCCAAGATTCCCGGGTTGGTTTACTACTTAGCCTTAACGGGTGTATTCCCTTTACGGGATGTAAGTAAAGGGAGGGCTCCCTCTTACCTACGACACTCACTGCGCGCGCGACCGGTCGAGGTCGCACGTCCGCAAAATAGAGTGAAATGTAAACTGAATATATCTAATATGTACTTAGCCTAATTTAATTTAAACTAATATAAACTATATGTAATACTAAGTAGAATATTCCTAATTCGTACCTAGCTAAAATGTAGTGTACACACCTGTGTACTGACACGTGGATGGATGACACACCACCACACCAAGGGCCCCTGCCCTGATTGGTTAAAATAAACAAAGGTTCAAAACCTTTCAAACAGGTCAATACCTACCTCAACCGTGGTGTACTCATGTACACCAACATTATATGTAACTCGAATGTAACCCCGTTACAGTACTATTATACGTTTTTGAATGGTTAACTTTCTGGAGCTCCTTTTGCTTGCCGTGCTACTTCGCGTTCCTTGCGCCATCATTTTGCTGAATAGTGCGGTAAACCCGTCGCTCTTCGTATTACACCCGGCGTTAAATGCCATTGCGTTTCAGCTATGCTTCCCACTGTACGTTGAGTGTTGTAATCTTAGCAGATAAACTCTAACTGTTTGTATCTGCAGAGGGATCTACGTGATGCAAGAGAGCAAAAGTGTGATGGACTTTAAGACACGGTTAGGATTGTATGGAATGATTTTTCGATGTCAATCCATATCATTAGTTGGGGTGTTGTTATGGACAGAGAGCTTCTATCCAAGCTGCACATGTTTTTTCAAGTAGTGGCAATGCTGTTGTTAAGTCTTGGTGGTGCAGCTGCATACATGACGAAAAACGCTTTTGGCAAAGAACACTTCACATCCACGCACTCTTGGCTTGCAGCTGGTACAGCAACGTTAGCCACGCTCAGTTTACTTGGAGTAAGTTAAAACAAATGTAGTCACTGGTATTCACTGGTACTGATTGAGTATGCAGGGACTCGCTGATACTTTTGGCGGAAAAAGACCACGTGGCAATGGAAAAAGTCAGGCCACCGCATAGGCGGCATCCTAGCGTTCTCGAGTGGAGGTGTGTCTAAATACCTTTTACACAAAAACTTATCTGGATTTTTAAGCTACATGTGAGGTGTTGCCAGGCTGCAGTGTTATTTATGGGGTGTATAGCGGTTCGTGGGGCATCTCTCAATTGGGCGAGAATTTGCAGTTCATGGTTTCCTGCTCGGTATCCGCTGCGTATTCTTTGTTAATTGCGAAGACTGATGGGGAGACCAATCACCACCCCGTCCATCAGGAGCGACTAAAAGATTTGGTCTATGGCTTTGGACAGCTCAGTCATCACGCTGGCATTGTGTTTAAAGAATAATTTGGAAGTGGCTACCGTCATTAGATAGATCTAAAATGGATGAATACTCGATTTTCTAGTATTTGAGCACATTAACGCGTATATTCTGTTAGATTTCATCCCCCACCACGAGATCAGCTCATTATACGATTTGTTCCCACCACTCTCATTTAACATCCGCATTCATGACTCCTTGTTAGCAGACGTTTCATTGCATTTCTCTGTCTCGAGCCCACCGTCGAATGATCTTGATCATCCAGCAGCCAGCCATGCACGATAACAATATCCAGCATATCGAACACTCCACATGCCACTCTATACTCAAAGTGCGTAATTCTGTAATAGCAGCAACAAACTAGCATTATTTGCACCCCTAACGATTTTTTCGAAGATTGAAATCTCACCTATGAAAGCGCACGCTAACATCCAATCCTACCAACATACTCGGCAAGAGTTGCTCAACATCTTTCAGCGTCTTTTCCTGCGTCAGACGTTTCAATTCGATCGCATTTTTCAGCTACATACAACATCATCACTCACTTTATTGTGCTTCTCCAATATGTTTTGCATTATTGAGCGTAACGCACGGGTGGGTTTGTATCCAACAGTCAACAGTGTACGATTCGCATCAAATTCTAAGCGCTTACAAAACCGAGGCGCAATAATCCCCTCAAGTCCGCGCAACAGCAGCACGTTGGCAATTGCCAAAAGTGGACAAGGTCCATTGGCGTTTTGACACACGTAACTCACGCGTTTTCCCAAGAATTGCGTCTGCTTTATGGCTTTCAGAACTAAAAGTACCTTCCGGTGCTCGTCCCAGGCAATTAGATTAACAAAACAGTCACCCTATATGAGTCCTATTCAGCTAAATAAACATGTCAAACCATTTACACTATCTAAGGTGAAGGAGACAAGAGACAAGTTACGGCGTGCCAAATAATATATTCCAGTTTGGGGGGGGATTCGCCTATAATTGAGGGGGGATACGGGTAGTAATTTGGGGGGGATACGGATATCAATTGCCTTTTGTAGACCCACTTTTTTTACTGCCGACACACCGTTTCATAAAAAGGGGGGAAGGGTCCTTATTTTGAGGGAGATTCATTAGGGTGTGTGTGCTAGTAAAGGTGTGTCCCTAGCAATTCCCAATAAAAAATGACATAAAAATGAACTTTTGGTTTGCTACCTCCGTCGTTTACCACCCGCAACCTTTTGGTGGAATTGTTGATATCGGTGTTGGATACGCTAAACCGATCTCAGCTTTGTCGTCACGTCGCGCCCCAGGATAGGGAAAAAGTGTCTGCAAGGTCTGATCAAGTGATTTCTGTCGACAAAGGAAGGACATCGTATATTAACGACATCCTGATCACGACACCCCATGAGATGCTATCAGCACTACGGGCTAACAGATGAGACCATACGAGTAAGACGAGAAGACGATGGCCTGTTGTCCACTGTGTAACTTTGGGATTGGGGAGGGAAAAGCCCACAGGTATAAAACCCCCTCTTGTTCTTAACCTATCAGCACTAGGGGTCACACCTATAACGGTGAGATAACAGTTATAGATCTATCTGGGACAAACCCATCTTAATTGACAGACATGTCTTGTGGTGGAGTCAAGTTCGAAATCGAACACCGAAGTGTCCGGAGCTCGACCACGATCGTGCCCAGCCGACCAACTTACGGGGGTACCCCGCGAACCTTCGCCTGTATGCCGATCGGGTGACCGATCAGCACTGCAGGACGCCTGGTCCGATTTAGCTTCTGAGTTCTCACCTTGTGTACCCATTTGTATGGGTGGTAACACACTCGGTGGACCGTCGCGCAGTATGAGTCTTGATAGGTACCGATATGGAGGGTACCACTTCTGGGGTAAAATGTACCAAAAAAGAACGAAAGATAATCCAAATGAACCGATCGGCAAATGGAGCGGATATCGCATACCAAATACAAAGAAAAATTGGGGCAGACCGCGAAGCGGTGTGGGGACCCAACCAATAATCTGGGGCAGACCGCGCGCAGCAGTGTGGGGACCCAGCCAATAGAAATTTGGGGCGGACCGCGAGACGCGATGTGGGGACCCAGCCAATACAGTTAAGTATAACACGTTCCAAACGTGAGAGTCTTGAGGGGTGAGTGAACGAAGAGGAACGCTTCCCGTCGTGGGACTTCCGGTGCACCTAGTGCATCTGTTACGCGTCCTGGCCGGGAAAAACGAGCTGGAGGGTACCGTGTTAACCCTCTGCTCCAAATAACTCCACGGTAGGAGAGGCGACTGATGCGAACCAAAGAAAAACGAACACTATATTTAATATCCAAGATTAAAAACCAATATGTAACCTACATGCAAAATCGTGTGACGCACCTTAAATCTGCGTACCTAACACTCCAGTCACATGATTGGTCCAAAGTACTTCCCTTTTCAGCCAACCCGATCGCTTCAAGTTGAACAGTGGTACACTGGTACATGCTAGTCAAAAATTTTCATCTGCACCTCACCACAGTCTCAACTTGTGATTCATCTGGTCTCCAGCAATCAGTCTGGTTTCCAGCTCTCATACTACCCCTGAAGGACAAGTGAACCGTCTAGCCGACACGACGACACGACGACAATTGGCTCTCGTGTCGTTCACGTCTTCAACACCCAATCGCTTCCGATGTTTGGCAAAGACCGGTCCGCTCAACGGCTTTGTTAATACGTCTGCAATCATGTCTTCGACGGACAATACTGCACAGTAACTTTCTTCTTGGTTACCATGTCCTTCCGCTTGTGGTACTTGAGTGTGACGCCCCGCACCTTGTACTTCTTGTTTGTGTTGTTGAGGCAGGTAATCGCACTCTGATTATCCTGGTGCAACACAGTCATGTTCCGCTTCAGGTTCAAATCGACACACAAGTTGTGTGTCCAATGGATCTCTGTGAGGCATTGAGCCGCAGACACGTGCTCCGCACTACACTTGTCGTTGATGACTGCTGCTTGCTTCGAAACGCGAAGGTGTAGTTATTCATTTGAAGCACATACCCTGTGACAGACCGACCAGTGTCTTTGCAGTTCCCGAGATCTGCGTCGGCATTCGCTTCAATGGAGATGCGGTTGTTTACCAGCTTGGGCTTGTGATAGACTTGACCAAAGTCAATCGTGCCTCGCAGGTATCGCATCACCTGTTTAGCCATCACATAGTGCTCCTCGGTGTAGCAACTAGTGAATCTACCCAAAACTTGAACCGCATGTGCAATGTCTGGACGCGTGCACGTCATAAGATATTGTAAAATCCCGACAATCGCACGGTACTGATACTGTGGATCATTCGCGCTCGGACCGTACGGATTGGATGGCTTCTACGGATTATACCCAGTACTTCGGGCGTTACTACTGGCTTGGACTCGTTCATTCCAAACATCACGAGCATTCACTTCACGTAGCCATCCTGAGAGAGTGTAGCCATCTCCCCAGGAAGAAACTTAATTTCCATCCCAAGTGTATCATTAACGTCACCCAAATCCTTGAGTTCAAACTTGCTCTGAAGCTCTCCGATGCACTCGTAGACGCCTCATCGAGACCCACGATTAAAAAATCGTCGACGACACTGAGATGTAGATTTCGCGTTCCCTCTTGGCGCTATAGTAGACACCAGCGTCCGCAAACAAACGTTAGAAACCAATCTTCTCCAGATGCTTGTTAAGGGTTTCTTTCCAAAGCCGCGAAGCTTGTTTGATACCGTACAAGCTGTGCAATATCTTGCACACACGACCCGATCCATCGTCAAAGACTTCCTGCTGATTCATGAATATGCGAGCTTCAATCGTCCCATTCAGAAAAGCAGTAACAAAGTCGACGTGCCGACACTTGTACCTTTTCACAAGCGCAATGATAATCAATAACTTCATTGACTCAGTGCGCACAACGGCTGCGTAGGTCTCAAAGTAGTTGACTCCCTTCGTCTGCAGAAATCCACGGATCACTAGGCGAGGTTTGTACCGAACAACTTCACCCTTGGTGTTCCGCTTCTTCACCAACACCCACCGACATGTAAGCAGATCTTCACCAACTGGTCGCTCAACAAGCTTCCACGTTCCTCGTCTCTTGTGTTGGTTCATTTCTTGGATCGCAGCAGGAAGCCACTGGTGAGCCTCTTTCGATTTCATTGCTTCTGCAAAGGACTTCGGTTCACCATCCGACTCAATGAGCGCAATGAGACTGTCTGGTAAATCCAACTCGAAATTATCATCCCGCAGTCGCTCGGGAAGACGTCGTCGTCGTGTCAATCTTCGCGCTCCCCCACCCTCATTGGTGAACCAACGGGTCGTGCCGCGCAAATTGCAGTCCCTTCTGTGGCAGCGACCTCTGCCTCCGCACCGTTCACCCTCTCGATGTCACTTGAGGAGTCCGACAGGGTAACACAATCTCGTTTTCCATATTCAGAATCAGGCAAAGCTTCATCAAACCCCTCCCACCCCATGCTGTTGTCCATTTTATCTCCATCCGGATCATCAAAATTCTCGGTTAGTAGCAGAATCCACAGGATTTTGTACTTTCTCAAAAGTATCCCCGCGCGAATCACGAACTTCCTCTGAAATCGGCACCACCGGAGAGATCACCAAACTATTAACAATGGCATGTCCCCCACCGGGCAGACCTCTTCGCACAGCAGTAGGTTGAGCTCCCCAAAAAATGACATTTTCATCCTCAGACGAAACGTTGTGCTTTCGATTTCACTTTTTTCAGCTCGCGTGTCACCTTCCTCGACCCCGACACTACGACGCGTGGACCGTAATGGTCTTGCTTTCTCTCTCTTCTTGCGGCATTTTTGTGTTTTCGTGGCCATTGTCGTCTCCCTGGATGCATCGAAAGATCTCCCAGTCCAGTCGAGATCCTCTTCTAGAAGTGACGACGGCACGCTCGGACCTCCACTCACTGTAAATTGCACGTACGGAATCGCCGTGGACATCTTGTCCAGCGTCTTGTCTTTGGCACACTGCAGCAGCACTTGCACGTTCCTCGTTCTACTGTCAAATGCTCCTTGAACTTGACATCTCGACGCTCGATAATCTTGCCAGTTTTGATGAGACAAAGTAGACGGTATCCAATTGAATGCATCGCATACCCGAGAAACAGAGCCGGTCTTCCAGGGTTGTCCAACTTGTTACTGTGCTTCTTCTTGTAAACAAAGAAGATCGCGATAGTACCCCACGTGATTGCAAGACACTCAACTCAGGTTTCTAATCGTGGCGTTGATGATGGGGAGTGTATCCATCGAGTGCCTTTGACGGATTCAAATTGTATATTTCCACAACAAAGTAGAAATCCTCTCCCAAGAGCCCGTCCAGCATGTCTGCTGCCGTCAACACCGAACGAATCCGCGTGAGCACCATGTTATTTAGCTTCTCAACCAAATCGTTTTATTACGGTGAATAGGGATTGGCCCACTACCAGTAGATAGCGCGCTCGCATAGAAACTCCTTCAGTTTCTTCTTCACCAGTTCTTTGCCTTAGTCAGAAGCAACTACTCCAATCTTGTGCTTGTGAGCTCGTAGCTCATCGACCTGAGCCATCATGTTACTGATAACTTCTTCTTTCTTCTGCATCAGTTTTCCCCAGAGAGAACGTGATGCTTTATCTTGAATTAATTGAAAATGCTCATTCTTGCCTGCCGTAGGCACCCCAACGTAACACACATCGGCCATAATCTTCCGGTACCTCTTGACCGCGCGCGACGGCTCTGTGGTAAACTGTACCAAAAAATTGGTGCATCAATACATTGGTTTGTGGATGGGCAAGTAATGTTGCTTGTGTGTAACTGGGTGCATGACTGTGGGCACCACTCTGTGGTAAAGTGTACCCTAAAAATTGTTACATAATTGTGGGTATAATTGTGAGTACCACTATGGGTACGGCTGGGGTAAAATGTACCACAAATTTTGTCGGTACAATAGTCGGTACAACAGGTGGTACGACAGTTGTCACCTCAGTTGGTACCACAGTTGGTACATCAGTCAGTACAACTGATTGACACAACGGGACATCTGAGACGATGCGACAACTAGGACAGTGACCTAACGGTAATCTAACGGTAACCTAACGGTAAGCGGAGAAATCAGGTCTAATGGTCGACAAAATGCGTAGGAATGGGTAGTTCAGATTGGCTGATATTAGGTTTTTGGTAGATATTAGGATATAAGCAGTAATACAGTTCTCTTTTTGCGTCCAAGTACCAAGGACACCTGGGGACGGCACCTTTGCGCCTCCCCCTATTACTGCGCATCTCTACGTCCCGGGCGGGAGCACCTAGTGCATTTTTGGCCCACCTGCAGGCGTAGAGTGTCAAGAACTCGCCCGCGGCTCCGCCCGCTGTTCCAGCGGTAGTTTTTAAAAGTTTTTTTCTGTTGTTTGGTTTGGGAACGTGATTGAGCAGTGTGCTCTCACCTCTTCCCCATTGGTAAACGTTTGGCCCCTGTAGTTCGGCTGCTTTAAGCGCCCCACGGGAACTACTAGGAGGATTTTAGTAAAGCCGTCGATGAGCACGTCGTTGATCGACCCTACTCTTAGTTAAGCGTGGAATACATAGTATATTGGGTATTCCATTAGCGTATTAAGTCTAAGAGGCTCGGCGATCAGGCGGTGAAGACTTCCGCTGCCTGATCAAGTACCCCTTCACTGATCGCCACCGAGATCAACATTCTGCAACTTGCAACCCGCGCTCATTAGCTCGCAACTAGCGCCAACTAGCGCCTGATCAAGTCTGATCAAGCCGGATCACTACTGATCAGAGTCTTTTAGTGCCCGATCAAGACTGATCTCTGCTGATCAGGCCTGATCGCACCTGATTCAAGCTTGATTGTACCTGATCACGCCTGATCAGCACATTGGTCAACTCGTTACAAGTTTCCCCAATCTTGCATCAAGCAATTGTCGTGCTTACATCCCCGCCACCTGGAAAGCGACCCACGCCCAAGCAATTGTGTACACAAGGTGAGCAGAAACACAAGCAGTCAAGGACAACCGGAGGACCCCCTTCGTTAGTCGGCAGTCCGGGCGCCGTGGTAACGCCTGATCAAGCGTCAAAAACTTTGATTAGCCGCTCCACCACAATGGTGCGCGTGCCAGGATCTTTGGGCGACGCGGGATATCACCGCGATTATACGCAAGATGGCGCTGATGCGGAAGTGAAAACGGAAGCGGAAACAGAAGTGAAGATAATGGTGGAAAAAAAGGAGGTGGTTGTGCCAATGGAAGTCAGTTCGCCGTCGTCATGCCTGAAGAAGAAAGGAAATGCTGATCATCAGGACTTGGGGAGGAATCTTGATGAGATAAAGGAGGAGAAGCCTCAACCACCTCCAGAGGCTCCTTCGGGAGCCCATGCGGATCATAGCGCAAGTTATGATCCGCCAAATATATGTGTGTATAATGATCCGGATTGGGATCCGGTGGTGAAGAATTACAAGACCGACCAGCCGAAGGTGTTGATGAAGGCGCCTGGGTCGGAGAGCGACGAAAGTCGATCAAGTACGCCACCAACGGAAGCCAATCTGGTGAAGACGTTTTACCGAAAGGTTTACAAAGGAAAACGGGAAGATTTCTTATTGACGAACTCGATCATGAGCCTACTTGGGGTCATGATCAGTGGGAAGCTGAACGGACCGGTCGATCAACCAGTTACAGATGGGAAGGACAAGCTCACGATCGTGATAAGGCTAACACGACAGGCGCCTACGATGCTGAAGAGGTGTTTGATCAGGACCCAGAAGATCTGGCAGAAGCTACCCAGCAGTTGTTTTATCTGTTGGAACCCATTGTGAGACAAACTACTAAGGTGGATCCCTCGCACTCCCCGCTGAAGATTGAAGCGGTCCCGTCGATCAACGTGGCAGAACACACGGGATCATCTTGTTACGAATATTCCCCTTCCGAAGGTGATGAACCTGAAGTGAAGTCGAGTAGTGCCGGAAGTGTAGAGCCCAAGATCACCAGGATGACAGTTTTCCAGAAGGATGAATCCAAGTTTTCGGTTATCAAGATGGAACCTCAATCGATCAATATAGAAGATGATCAAGTATTGCAAGGTCCACAGCTGCAGACATTCTTTGACAAGGCTATGGAGAAGTTTCTGGCTGAGGAAAGAAGCAAGTTGACACCTGGAGTCGTTGGCAAAAAAAACGCCAGCTAAAGACAGGAAGAGCTGCGTCGATCAATGATATAGACATGGAATCCGTGCATTCTCCTCGTTATCAGCAGTCGAAGCCAGGAAGATCGACGACGGTCAAGGACGTTGACATGGAATCCGTGTATTCGTTCCACGATCAACGATCCCAGAGCGAGTATATTGACCCAGATGAGCCGATCACACTGCCGAGACGAGCCACAGTTGCGTCCGCGTACACTGGGATGCCTGATCAACAGCCGATTCCCAGGATTCGAATGTCTGCGATCAGTGATCTAAAGGATTTTTCGGGAAAAGAAGGTGATGAATATCAAGCGCGGAATTGTATTAGTCGCCTCAAGTCGGCATTTATGCGCGATCAAGCTTCTGATGACGAAAAGTGTTTGATCCTGGGAGATTTACTAAAAGGACCAGCACGCAATTGGCATCTCCAGCAGAGTAGAGCTACCCGATCAAGTTGGAAAAGTCTCGTGGATGAGTTTGAAGTTCAATACTGTAGAAGTGGTCAATCGGCATCCCGCCAGTATTATTACACGAAGCAGCGATCACATGAAACTCCCATTGGTATCTGCACCGGTTGAATGTGGCGGGACTGCGAGCCAAGTTGCCGATCAGGGACGGATCGCCTACGATCTTACGCGAGCATGTGCAACATTTTCTGGATACATTGTCCAATCTCGAGCTCTCCGATCAACTGGCACTTCTGCGGTTGGATAACGCCACAGATCTGGAAGAGACGTTGCGGGCGTATGCGCGCAAAAAGTGGTACCACCCAACCGCGGCGGTAGGTACCAACCGATTCCGCCAAAAAATTCGGCGACGATCGGGCACCTGCCGCGGCGCGGAAACCCAAGGCAGTACGCGCGATAAAGGTGACGTCTGGTAGTGAAGAATCAAGTTCTGACGACAGTGGAAGTGATGGTGATCAGCGCCGTTATATGATTGCTGCTATGCGCGATCAACCAGGGGCGCACGATCAACCTGGCGAGTCCCGATCGGGAAAACGAAGTGATTCAAGTGAAGTCGATCAAGGGGCGATGAGGAAGTGCAGTCATTGTGGATCGATCAGGCACGATAATTTACGTTGCTGGAAGCGCCTGACCTGTTGAAATGTGGCAAGAAGGGACATCCGACCGATCATTGTTTGTACGTCTGCCGAGCATGCGGCGAAGTTCACGATGCGGGCAAGTGCCCTATAGAATAATTTTACAACCGTATCCTCCAGTGGTACAATCCCACCAAGCATGCTGGAATGTTGCCCAAGGAAGCTGAAGATTTGTTAAACTAGGACGCTCGCCAGGTTGGAATCTGGTACGAGACGAGCGTTCTGGTTTGTGTATTTTTGCATATGTGGATAAGAAGAGAGCTGATCAAGCAGCAGAAAGAGATAATGAAAAATGTGATCAGCCTGATTTACCGCGTTTGGCTAATTTCCGTATTGATGAGTTTTCTCGGTCCCCGGTGATCATGGAGGTTGATCTACTTCCAGGTGAATCACGTGGATATTGTAAGTACCACTCGCCAAAAAAATGGTTTAAACAATCCAAGGCGAGTGTCAAAATTAATAACGAAAGTGCCACGCTATTATTTGATTCTGGTGCTGAAGTGTCGATCATCGACTCAACCTTTGCTCGTAAGGTGAGTTGCCAGATCGACACGAGTCAAACACAAGAATGTGTCGGCATTGGAGATAGTGCGTATCTCACGGAGGGGCGCGCTAAAATCAAAATTACGTTAGCAGGCTCATTGGTTTATTATTTCCACGCATGGGTGGGCAGACTTGTCGGTCAAGACGCTATACTGGGTATGGTTTTTATGATACCAGCTGGTGTTCGATTAGACATCTCCCACGGTGCGCTAAGTTTTCCTGATGAGGTGATCATCCCATTGGAGGGGCGCCGACAGCTGTACGGATAGAGTGATAATTATATGAAACTCAATCAGTACGAACAGATCCCAGTAAGTCGATCTGCTGAGGTTCGGATTTATGACCAGCGATCTCGAAAGTTGTGGATCACCCGCGGAAAATATTGGGTCCCCACTATCACCAAGGGAGTGGGTAATTTGCGATATTTGCGTGTTACGAACTTCGTCGATCATCCGATCATTGTGCAAGACGATACGATTTTAGGTATCTGGATGAACAAAGATTATGTGCCCCGTCGCCCTGGATTTGTTTCGATAGGGTCTAATCGTTACAAGGAGTGGCAAAATCTCGCGTATCAAGCGTCTACCGATTCTGTGAGTGACGGTCAAGAAAGTGTCGATCAAGGTAACCTAGTTGAGAAGAGGGAGTATCCTACTCCTCGAAGTATTTTAGAGCGTCCTATGGACCCGATCGTCACATCTGTAGCATTGGTAACCGGAGGGTTGCAAAGGGTGCAAGAGGTGCAAGCGAGGTGCAATCAGGGAGCCGGGGACGAAAGGTCCGACCTTGGATCACGGAGTTGAACAACCTGTTACAAGAGATACGCCTAGTCAAGATACGCGTGATCACCCTGTCTCAGCTGGTCCTAGCGAATTTGGTGTAATCCCTATCGATGATCAAGTTTGTTACCATGAAGGTGGAGATTTGTATGTGGAAGAACTAGATAAGCAGCTTGATACGTTGCCCGAAGTATCTGCAAGCACCGAAGAGGTGACTAAAGATGATTTTCTATTCGGAGATCCCTTGGTCAACACGGCAGAAGAAATTGATCATCTTCGCGATATAATTTGGGCGAAGAAACATCTGTTGATAGGGAAAGGGAACGCGCTACCTCCTGCTGCACGTGGAGTTGTTTGCGATATCGATGTAGGCAATGCGCGCCCGATCGCCCAAAAGTGTCGAAAGGTGGCTCCGCAATTTCGCGAGAAGTTATCGGCTTTAATAAAGGGTCTATTGGCTACCAAGATCATTCAGCCGTCTACGTCACCCTGGGCATCACCTATAGTGATCATCGTGAAAAAGAATGGGGTTGATATTCGCTTATGTATCGATTATCGTGCGGTGAATCAACTCGCACGTTTGATGGTATACCCAATGCCCCTGATCTCTGATCTACTCGAAGACTTGGATAAAGCATTGTGGTTTTGCTCTTTGGATATGGCGAGAGGGTTTTGGGTCGTATCTATGACCGATCGAGCACGTCAGATTTCGGCGTTTGTCACTCCGTTTCAATTGTTTGAATGGAATAGGATGCCCTTTGGCCTAAAGAATACTCCACAAATCTACCAGCGGATGATTGATAATGCATTATACGGGTATCTCAAGGTTAAGGACGGTGCTGACGAAACGGCTGATGTATTTACTGAGGGAGAGCCCGACCATACACCGGGCCCGTCTGTGCTGCAGCGGCGGTCATATATCGATTATATATTGATCCCTGCACCTACGTGGGATACCATGTGTGACAAGGTGCGGCACCTGTTGGAAAAGTGCGATCAGCGGAACTTGTCGATTAGTGTGGCTAAATCGTACTGGGGACGAAGTGAAGTTCCTTATTTAGTGCATCATGTCTCTAGCCGTGTCTTGGAAACAAATCCGAAAAATTTGGATGAGCTGATCGATTTGAATTTCCCTGGCACCTTACGTGCTATGAAATCGTTTTTGGGAAGCTTGAACTACTACCGTCGATTTATTGAAGATTTCGCGATTTATGCCGCTGTGCTCTACGAATTGAGGGAGATAGATTATCAAGAGTTAAAGAGCCGATCATTGAGCAAGGAGAATTAGGATCATGAGGGCGATCTATTAATCAGGGCAAAAATAGCATTCAGCATGCTGAAAGCGAAGATTGCGTCAGCCCCAACCCTGCGCCACTTTGATCAGAGTAAAACGCCGGTGATCGTGGTTTACGCCAGCAAAATGGGCGGTATCCGCCGCGCTGGTACAAGAACATGATCAAGTGTACTGTCCCGTAGCATTCTCCAGCAGAACATTGAAAAACGGTGAGCTTAATTACAGCCCCGTCGAAAAGGAAGTTTTGGCGCTTTTACGGTTTTTGGATGTTTACTTCACGATGCTGGTCGGAAAGACGATTACTGTCTTGTCACGTTTATCCACGCTGAAATGGTTACTAACATCCAACGGGCTGGACGGACGATTGGGCAGATGGGCTGCGATCTTATCACAATGGGACCTCGAGATCAAGAAATGTGTACAGGGAGAAGAGGAGGTACTAGGGGCGTTAGCTGCATGCATCACCCCTCGCGCCGAAATCGATGAAGCACTGATTGCGATCGCGCCGAAAAAGCAACCGCGGCAGATGATTGAAGTACCAACTCCTACGGTTGAGAAAGGCGAAGAAATCTACGTGATTAGTTTCGATGGATCTTCAAGTGTCAAGCGACGTGTAGGTGCGTTCGGCGCTATCGTTTGGAAATTACCGTAGTAGAAGATTATGACCGCGGTAGCGGATCATGCACCTGATATCACGGTGAACGAAGAGGAATACCATGGATTGCTTTTTGTTAAGTTTGGACCTACTGTCGCGATATCCCAAAGGAAGGATGATCGTGTGTGGAGATTCGAATTTGGTAATCCGGCAAATGCGCGGTGAAATAGTGTGTAAAGCTCCGCGATTGCAAGTGTTGCAACAGCGTGCGTTTAACCTCCTTCGCGAATGGACTGATCATGATCTGGTGCATGTTAAAAGAGAGTGGAATAAGAGTGCAGATCATATCACCACTATGGCCATGCAGGGTGGAACAAGATTTGAGATTGATGACGAGAAACAGCTGGAGGAATTAGCCGATCTCAACCGATTGTCGGAAGTTATCACGTGGAATGAAGACCCACTGACCCACAAGTCCTAGTGACGACGCGATCACGTAACCTCCGTCAGCCGCGACCGACAACGTGGCCCGATATATCCATAGACGGGATAAGAGCGGAACGGGTGAAAAAGGCGCAGGACGAAGAGAAATGGATTAATGATTTGCGAAGTTATCTGTATGGTGACGTCTCACAATTGAGCGCAGACGAGGTAAAGGATTGCGCGAAAATTGCCGACAACTACGATTTCGACGAACAAGGATTGCTGATTTACTGTGGGAATATGGCTAAAGGAAAAGCCAGCGATGACAAAGATGATCAAGACGATCGACACTCTTCGATTTAGCTGGTCCTACCCGAGACACTACATGCGGATGTCCTCCACCATTATCATGTGAGCTTGGAAGGAGGACACCAAGGCATAGGGCGTACATATCAGCGGATCAGACGATACTTCCATTGGCGTGGTCTATTCCGAAGTGTACAGAGGTTTGCTGGACAATGCGTAGATTGCGAGACGGGGAAGGGCCAGCCTACGATCAAGGGCATGTCGCCGGGTAATATCGAGGCTACGTACCCATTTCAAGTGATAGCCATGGATCATATCTCGTCACTGCCCCGATCGACTGATGGACATACGGAACTGCTGATTTGGACTGATTTGTTCACGGGTATGTGATCGCGAAAGCCGGATCGTCCCGCACAGCGCAGAAAGTCGCCGAAAATTATGAAGAATGCGTATTTCGACTATTTGGGGCTAGTGAGGTGATTCGGCATGATCGGGAACCGGGTTTTATGTAGGACGTATTTCGTGCGTTAAACAAAATCGTCGTACAACGTCAGAGTGCCACTATTGCATACCGTCCACAGGCGAACGGCAAGTCGGAAAGGACGGTGCAAATGATTACACGGGCAATCAAGATGTATGTATCAGATGTCGGCCATAAAGATTGGAGTTTGTATGAAGAGCGTCTGGTATTCGCGCTAAACTCGACCCCTGATCGCATTCGCGGAGAGACACCATTTTATTTGGCGTGTGGGTGGGATCCGCGATCGTCGTTGGAATCAACACAACTGGGTGGAATTCGGCGTAAAGACCGAGATGCTCGTAGGTGGAGATATAAGTTGCAGAAAGACTACCGATACGCCCACGACCAAGTGAGCACTAGATTGCTTCAAGCGATGGCCGATCGAGCTGAAAACCACAACGATAGAGTGACACCACACAATATCGAAGCTGTATCAAGGGTCTGGTTATATCTCGATCGGGTGAAAGAAGGATTCGCGAAGAGAGTGGCGCATATGTGGCATGGACACTTCAGAGTCGATGAGGTGATCGGTAATCATGCGGCGAGATTGGTTACAGCTGGCACCGAATATCGTATGTTCCCAGTAGTTCACCTGTCCAAGTTGAAATTGGTCAATGAATATCCAGATCGCCCTACTACTGCGCTAACAGTTGGGATAGAGGATCGTTTTGACTTCGATGAAGCTTTCTTACCCGAAGACAGCTGGGAAAGGACACTAGATCCAGATGAATTTGAAGTTGATCGTATCACCGATGTCCGATATGGTCAAAAGACTAGGTATGGAAGAACGTTAAGCGAATATCAAGTTTACTGGAAAGGTTATGCTGAGCCGTCGTGGGTAGACGAAGCAGATCTGAACTGTGATGCCCTAATCAAGGACTTCGAAAGGAAGATGATCAACAGACATCGGTTTGACGTAATTCAAGTGAATGAAGAGTCCAACTAATGCGTGATCGGCGGAATGATCATGGAATTGCGATCGAAGAACCTCCGATTGAAGAAAATGATTGATGAAATTAACAATTGATGAAGAAATGATGAATTAATTGGAGTGGTGTGTTTACGATGGATATTGCGAGGTATGGTGATGGAGTACGGCAGATGAGACGACGGAATACCGATTTATATTATGCATTGAAAAGTAAGGAAGCAACAGTGGGAAATGGAATGATCAAGAGTGTTTATTGATTAAAGAAGGAACGATAAACCGACTAATCAGACCCAAAGAACTTGCGACGAATACGAGGAATTTTACGGCCAGGGTGGCTTTCGGGAGAAAAACGATATTGAACAAGCCAAGGTTCAAAGGTATCAACCTCCCTCAACGCGTCCAATAGGTTCCGAGGTGGCGGGTTCGATAGGAACCCGGGGTACCCCGCCCCATCGTCGGCCGGGGCATACTTCAAAGGATGGTTTCGAGCACAATGGGTGATCGACGGGTCCAGGAAAATGTCGAGATCACACCTCCCGTCGATCATTCCCCGCAGGACAAATTCCACAACCCTCTTCCATGTCGCCCCGGCACTACTTCTGCGTTGGCGTCGATCGTTGTAATAGTCCCGGAAGAAGTCATCAGTATCGCGAAGGTCTTTCACGATGGGGAGGTAATGCGTCGACTCCCAGATCGCCAGCGCGTGATGGTCGAGAAAAGACCGGTACTTAGTCTCAAAGTAGGCGAACCAGCCGACTGGGCGGAAAGAAATGGGCGGCAGCATAGTCGTGAAGACGCCCCAAGGGCATTGGGAATATAACAGCTCCACTTCCGGCTGGGTAATAAAATCACGAATCATCTAGAGGGGCATGCACGTCAGCCGGGAACAACCATCCTGCAGGGCGGGTCAAGTAGTCATAGACCACTTGAGCCGTGACGCTGCGCGGATAGAACCCACCGAGTTGATCTGGGGTCCACGGCAGGATATCGGCGTCACTGGCATCGTCAGGTACCACGATCAACGTCTTGAAATCACCCGTACGAGGAAAAATAGACCCGGCAGAGCCTTGATCAGGTAAATCCTCGCTCCCGAACTCGCTAATTGTGGGAGTAGAGGGAATGGAAGCGATTGGGTCAGGAAATCCGCCTTCATCGTCCTGAGCTGGACTTGGGGGATCATCGTCCTCCGTCTTCGCATTCTAAATGGGGGAAAGGAGGCGTGGCCGCTTCGACCGAGAGGAAGATCGGGAACGCTGAATACGCCTTTTAGGCGAAGGGGCGGCGCGGCTGATCGAGCTGTATGGGGAAGCAGCGGGAAGGCCAGCCGGTGATGTGTCTTGATCAGAACCTGCCGGAGGGGTACGTACAGCTGGTGTAATCTGCATCCGCAACGACATACCTGCCAACTGGGACTGAAGGTCCGAGTGAAACGAGCGTAATTGCATGACTTCGTCTTGAGCCTGTTGCAGCTGATTGCGTAGCGTATCGCTCTCTGCAGAAACTTGATCAAAGCGGCATTGCACGGTGGAAAGCTCTTTCTTTAGCTGAGAATATGCGGCGTGTAGATCACACAGCTTAGCTTGGAGGTCAGACACTCCCTCGACCCGATCAGATATTTCCTGCGTCTGGGCCATGATGGCGGTATATTCATCCATCTTCATGCGATTGGACTTATTCTTCTTCCAGAGGCGATTATATTGGTGTTTGCGCCTATCAATCTCGGCGGTGAGCTTGAACGCCTGTTCGACCAAGCGCTGATTCCTAGAAGCAGCCCGATCGTATTCCTCTTGTAACTTGGCCATGCGATGCTAAAGCTGATCCAGCTCTTGCGCTGGATCAGCAATAGTGTCCTCATGCACCGATTGCAGATAGCGATCGCGGGCACGACGGATCTCCAGATCCCGGATCTGGGCGCGTTGATCGACCATGGTTTTTTCTTGATCGGCCACATAGTTTTCGACGGTTTTCAACTTAGTCTGGAGATCGTTGACTGCAGTGTCAACGAAGTAACGCAATGGCTTAAGCTGCTTAAAGGCGGCCCGCTTGATCTCGGAATCTCGTTCCACCACGGCACATTTGGCACGAGCGAGCTGCTGTCGAAGCATCGCGATAGTGTCTTCTCTCATCGCGAGCGAGTCGGATAGCATGGTGATCTGTTCATCGCGTGCGTGGAGGGACTCTTGTAAGCTGTAAGCCTGATTGATGGCGGCGATCGCCTGATCAGCTGCGGCCCGACCCAGGGCAAGAGCGTTGGCGGTGTTCGCCGGGGTGCCGTCCGTTATCTCTTTCATGATGGAAATGCAGGAATGCCTGATCGAGACAGCTTGATCGCAGATGCCACGGTTGGTGGAGGATGAAGGTTGGATCGCGAGGGGCATGCCACTATCGGTAACGGCCTGACAGATTGGGACCTGATAGGCGGGAGAAGTGGCAGATTGATGGGTGATTATCAACTGGCCGATTATGGCGTGATTGATGGGTGTAGACAACTCGACCAACGGTAGAATGATCTACGACATCCAACGGCATGATCGACCCTCTCCCCAACCTCTGTACGGCTGGGACGAGGCTCAGGGGCGGCTGTGGTAAAGCGTGCTATTATTAGGCCTTATTAAGGGCCTAATTATGGGCCTAATTAGGGGTCTGATTGCGGGAACTAATTGGGTACGTAATTGTATACGATTGTGTGTGCAACGGTGTACACAGTTGCGTGTACAACCGTGGTGCAAATAGACAGGACATAGACGGGGAATGGGAAGATGGGACGATTACGTACAGGTACTCAGCGAACACCGAAGAACACCGACGAACGACGGAGGAATCAGGTTGACTGGTGGACGGAGGACGCTGGAATGTACGGTTCTGATTGGCTGAAATTAGGGAAATGGTAGATCTAAGGCTTTAATCAATAATAAAGTTCTCCTTTTGCGTACGATCGAGTAGATCGTTTAAGGGACGGCAACTTTGCGCCTAACTCGTTAATAAATACCTCTACGTCCCGGGCGGCAGCACTTAGTGCGTTTTTGGCCCACCGGTAGGAGTAGAGTGTGAGAACTCACCCCGCAACTCCGCCCGCTGTGTCAGCGGTTCTTCTGTGAAGGTTTTTTGGTCTTAGGAGCGTGATTGAGCAGTGCTCTCACCTCTCCCCGTTTGGTTAACGTTTGGCCCCTAGAGTTCGGCTGCTGTAAGCGCCCCACGGGAACTCTAGGCGGATTAAGTGAAATTCCCCCCCCCCCTCGTAGGTCTAGGCTAGGAATACAGATATTTGGGTGTTCCTTTAGCTGCTTAAGACTCCAGAGGCTCCGTGATCGGGAAGTGAAGACTTCCGCTGCCTGATCAAGTACCCCTTCGCCGATCAGCACCTAATCGACACTCTGCAGATCGCGACCCACGATCAACAACTCGCAGATCGCGCCAACTCGTGCTTGAACGACTTTAAGTACCTGATCAAGCCTGATAAAGTCTGATCACGGCTGATCAACGACTTTTAGCACCTGATCAATCCTTATCAAGTCTGTTCACAACTGATCAACTACTTTTAGCACCTGATCAAGCCTGATCAAGTCTGATCAACGTCTTTCAGTACCTGATCAAGCCTGATCCAGTCTGATCACCGCTGTTCAACGTCTTTCAGGTACTTATCAAGCCTGATCAAGTCTAAGCACAGCTGATCAACTACTTTTAGCGCCTGCCCAAGCCTGATCACACCTGATTTAAGCTTGATTGTACCTGATCACGCCTGATCAGCACATCGGTCAACTCGTTACAAGTTTCCCCAATCTTGCATCAAGGAATTGTCGTTTTTACATCCCCTCCAACTGGAGAGCGACCCACGCCCAAGCCGTCGGGTACACAAGGTGAGCAGAAACACAAGCAGTCAAGGACAACCGGAGGACCCCCTTCGTTAGTCGGCAGTCCGGGCGCCGTGGTACCGCCTGATCAAGCCTCAAAAACTTTGATCAGCCGCTCCATCACACATACCTCGAGTCCAAATCCAGGACCAAGCAACGTTCTAAGCTGTCAAAGTCTGCAAACTTCAGCTTAAGGTCAATCGAGACCTTGGGTACAGAAACCTGTACGCTCGTCGCTAGACTGACCGTGACAATGTCACGAGAACGTGCCTCTAGGGCCTCGACATACAGCCGACTATTCTCCACAGAAGCTCGTCTGACATAATTGTCAGACTCTCCAGAGTCTATCAAGACTCTCCAAGGCTTATCAAAGCCTTTCACGTCCGCAAGGAATACCAGCAAACCTGGCTGGTACACCAACTCGGTGCTATAAAGCACCGCTTCCCTCGGGGCTTTGTGCTGTCGTCCCCTACCCTGGGGCTTAACAGCACTGAGGGGTCCCCCAGTAGGTGCGGGGCGCCCTACTGGGAGCCGTCGTTTCCCGACGGATTGGGCGACGGCTTTTTACCCGCCCTCGGCCCCCTTTAGCGAGTGTCTCGCTGGGGATTTTTTGGACATATGTTCCTCATATGATCCGTGCTTCTACACAGGAAGCATCTTATCGGCCCATGCCGCTGCAGCATTGCAAGGAGCTCCGACTCGAATCTCTGTGAAGTAGAGTCAGAGTGACTCTTAGCGGAAGTTTTCTCCACCGCTTCGACCTGACTTAGGTCCATGGGTTCGGGACCCACCTTAGAGGAACGAAAGTTCCTCTAGGCGTTGAACGCCATCTTAAACGCCTCCCACAGGGATTGGGGTAGGCTTCGGAATAGCTCCGAACGTGCTGGACCTTCTTTCAGGTCTCCCATGAAGACGGGAATAGAAACATCGTCCGAGGACGCTTTCGCGTACATCCCTGCCAGCAGGGTCTTCAGTTCTTGGATATATGTTTCTAAGTCCCTAGTTACCCTGAAGGCACCTTAAAAAACGCCAGATGTGCACTGACCCATCTCACGGGTAAAGCCCGTGCATGGGCTTTACGTTTGTCTACTAGGAAAGTCAAGTAGAAAAGAAGGTACTATAGAAATGATCCTGTGTAAGTACGGTCTTACACAGGATCATTTCTATAGTACCTTCTTTTCTACCTGACTTTCTCACCATACTTACACAGGATCAACTTTTTACTTTTCGACTTTTTAAGACCGTACTTACACAGGATCACCTTTTTCACCGGTGAATTCCTTTATCTTAAAGGACAACGGAGGGCGTCCCCCCGTGGACGTGGAATGGCTTCCACGAAAATTCGCCTCATGGGCGATGAGGGCGTTAACCCTCTCCTGTACGGTATCAAGGCCATGCTCCGTTAGGAGCTGCATGCCTTCGTCACCCAGTATGGATAACAGCCTGTTAAAGGCTTCCTGCTGGACGAGGGATAGCCTATCCCAATCGTCCTGTTTCATCCTTTGCAGAGGATTTTGTCGCCTACCAATACAGGTGTTGGATTGACTACAAGTGCTACCAGATGTAGCCGGTGGGTATACGCACGGTGCGGCTAGCGCACAGAGGAAGACTTTCCTTAAGCAGCGATACGCCGCTACTTAGCCGATACGCCCTTGTAAAAGGGCTTAGTAAGAGAGTTCTATCTTACTCGGCGCCAAGATCTCCCTTGGTTTACTTGTTATAATTAACTAACGCCTTGAAACAAGGCTTCCCTTAGAAAGGAAGTAGCTAAAGGAGGTATTTCTTTTGACTACTAACACTCACAGCATGCGCGACCGGTCGAGGTCGTGCGTCTAGCTGGATTAGTGTTATTTGTAAACTGAATATATATTTAATATGTAATTAGCCTAAATTAATTAAAATAATGTAAACTATGTGTAATACTAAGTAGAACTTACTCCATTCGTACCTAGCCGAAATGTAACACACCTGTGTACCAACACGTGGCAGGCTGCCACGCCTTCACCAAGGGATCCTGCCCTGATTGGTTAAAATAACTAATAGGTCCAAACCTTTCGGACCGGTCAATACTGACCCCAACCGTAGTGTACTTACGTACACAACATAACTAAATGTAACCAGAATGTAACCATGTTACATGTTGCAACCGCGGGTCTCCAACCCTACAACAACGGATTCACAACCGATGTGAAAAATAGACGGAGGACTATATCAGCGAATGGAGCAATGACGATCGCTCCTCGTGGATTATGTTTTCTTCTAAGCCAAGTATTCCACAGGAAGCGTGGGTGGACATCGCCTAAGCATCTCGTGGAGATGTGGACGAAATGCATCACAAGTGCGGTCCGTCGCGGAGTATGAAAAGCGGCAATTTATCATAATTCGACGTATTTAGCTGAATTTCAACATGCGAAGGGCGATAATATCGTGTATGCAGCAGAAAATAATACGTGGATACCAATTGCTGATTCGGTTAGTTGATAGCCCATAAATAAATTACATTTTAACAATATATCAGAAAGGAAGGTATCTTGGTTAAAATTAGGGTCGCCCTACCCGCAACCTCCTCCACCCTACCGGCACCCCCCATGTGACTTTCGACCAATAGAAATACTAAAATACAGAGGACGGGTTATTAACGAAGCTACAAACCATTATATTTGCACCCCAGTCTTCAACCAATGAAGACGCATGTCTATTTTTGCAATTCTGAACTTACCGTCGGTGAAACTTCCACTTATGCCTCCGTTGCGGTACTCGGAATACTTTAGTTGAAACGTTGCTGTGCTGAAACGCTGGCGGACGTAGAGTAGTTCGTAACTTTATTCGCTGCGCCTAACATTATTATAGAGAGGGTTGTCTGTCTGCAAGTATATTTCGACGGGCGAGAGCGTCGGCATGGCGCAAACTGTACGCATTATTTGTACAAGCGAGGGCTTGGTGGTATTTTGGCACGGGAATCTGGCAGTGTGCGTCCGTGTTTTACCGTATAAATCTGTGCTCTTTGCTTTCCCCGATTTGTTATTAGGATCTGTTCCATGCGCTTGATGGCTCTGATCGGAATCAATTGCCCCACGTGGAGCTTTCCTCTAGGGCTCCCTAGCAGGCTTCACAGCGTCGACAGTCACGTACCCACTTGACCTTATCGGTATGCGCGTATCTGGACAAATTGGGGACAATTTAGTGTACACTGGGATCATCTCGACCTTTACGCGTACTCTGAAAGAGGAAGGTCAACGCGCTCTCTTCCGCGGCATCGGTCCCACGCTGTTTGGTGCCTTGCCATATGAAGGGGTCAAAATTGGGTCGTATGGCCTATTACCGGCTTCTTACCAGATGAGATGGACCCAAAAGTGAATTTTATGGGCAAAATTATGGCTGGCGTCCTGGCAACTACCTCGACGTACCCAAATGACACGGTAAAACGGCGGTTGCAGATGCAAGAAGCGCGAAGAGCGACTAGACAATATAGACATGCATGGGACTGTTATGTAAAACTGGCGCGTCAGGAAGGCTGGTCCGCTTACTTTCGCGGACTCACGCCGACGTTAGTAAGGACTGTGCCAAATATGGGGGTGCAATTTGCAGCTTATGACTTTTTCAAGAGCTTTATTCAAGGTTCGAGACAATGAGCCGTCTGTCCACATATTTTTTGTGGATACTCTTAGAGAAACATGTATCGATTCGTTTATCGCGTCTAACTTACATCATCATTTACTTTTGAAAGCATTCATAATACCGATTTTTATTAAGGCCGGGTATGATTGATACTTTTATTATTAGTAGCAATATTCATCTCTATTGGTCGAAAGTCACGTGCGTGCCGGTAGGGTGGAAGGGGGGGGGTGCGGGTAGGGCGACCCTAAAATTATGTTCCTCGAGCGGTAAATACTTTTTAACGGGTCGCCCTACCCGCACCCCCCTCCACCCTAAGGTCACCACCCACGTGACTTTCGATCAATAGAGATGAATATTGCTACTAATAGTAAAATTATAAATCATAACCCGCCTTAATAAAAGTCGGTATTATGAATACTTTCAACAGTAAATCATAATGTAAGTTAGATCGCCTCCGTTCATAAAATCAATTGGCCTTTTCTAGCCTCATGGCGCAACGCACGAGCCTTCATCGCCCGACCGCACTCGACGATGAGCCCGTGCTCGAAACGAAACGCCCGGCTACATGCGAGTGGAACGTCGAAACGTCTGCATTTTCCAAACTTTGTTCGAATCCCATTCGAAAAATTGTTGACAACATCAAGAAACCGTCGACTGCCACCAAGACGTTGATTACCCTTTCGCTCGGTACGCAAATGTGACAATGCGGATGTGGTTTATCCGGAAGAGAGTAAGGACATAATGACGTTTCAATGGTCTTGTAGGGGACCCGACCGTGTTTGGGAACTTTCATTGTCCTGATGTATTGGTGCACGCCATTTTCCGTAACGCGCGGTACGTACCAATCGAGGTTTGGCGTCAATAGTTTACTTTGTATATATAACTTTTTTGCTTTGAATGATTGATGCGACACAATGGCTACATTCATTCGGCTGGTTCCTAGGTGGCCCGTGCGGCTATCGCTCAGCGCTTGGGGAGTCCAAGAGCGCCGTGGACGATGGATAACGTTATTATTGCCAGTGGTTGCTCTGGTGCCATTGAAATTGCGGTACAAGGTTTGCTGAACCCGGCGACAATATCTTGCTCCCAAAGCTCGGATTTCCATTTTATTAAGCGCTGTGCAAATAACATCAAGTTGAATCCAGATTTTACAATCTCATGGTACGTTTGTTGGAAAGGTCTTTGAGTTTTTTGGATTAATAGATTGTGTGTGCAGCCTGAAAAAAGGGGAAATTGATTTGAACCAAATGCAGTCGTTGGTTGATGATCGGAACAAAGGTATTCTCATAAATAATCCGTCGAATCTATGTGGGGGTATTTATTCCAAGGTAAATCAAATCTCGACGTCTTAACGGCATTGTGCATGATAACGCCTGGCTCCGAGATTATGTGCAGCCTCACTTGTAGAACATTCTCGCTTTGGCAGAGCAAAATAAAATTACTATCATCGCTGTAACGGGGTTACATTTAGTTACGTTGGTGTACGTAAATACACAACGGTTGAGGTCAAGTATTGACCGGTCCGAAAGGTTCCGACCTATTGGTTGTTATAACCAATCAGGGCGAGAGCCCTTGGTGAAGGCATGGCAGCCTGCCACGCGTTGGGACACAGGTGGTGTACATTACATTCCGGCTACGTACGAATTGAGTAAGTTCTACCTAGTATTACACATAGCTTACGTTAGTTTATTAATTTAGGCTAATTACATATTAAATATAAATCAGTTTCCATTTCACTCTAAAGCTCAGCTAGACGTTCGACCGAGAAAGGTCGAGCGTGCTGTGAGTGTTGTAGTATGGGAGTACATCCCCTAGCTACTCCCTACTAAGGGAAAGCGTTAAGATTAAGCGTTAGCATACGCTAACAGGAAACTGGGGAAATCTTGGACCCGTGCAAGAGAGTAATCTCACGCTAAGCCCTTTTATTAGGGCGTGTCGGATAAGTAGCGGCGTATCGCCGCTTAAGGAAAGTCTTCCTCTGTGCGCTAGCCGCACCGTGCGTTTACGCCCGGCTACAATCGCGGTGAGATGACTCGTCGTGTTTTCTCCTGTGCTAAATTATGAGTCTGATATGGCGGATACGATAGGATGAGATATATGGAGACATGGTATTCGGTAGCAACGTGTTCTTCCCCATTGCTACGCTCAAGAAGACAGTTCCAGTGGTGGCTGTGGGTGGATTGGACAAGCAGTTCTTGATCCCTGGCTGGAGAGTAGGTTGGATCATGGTGCACGATCGGCATAATGTCCTCAGAGACGTGCGAACTGCCTACTTGAAGTTGTCGCAAAATATTCTTGGCACGAATTCGTTAGTCCAGGTACGATAGGCATCTTCATCATGCTGCGATCTCGATAAGGAAGCAGCATTAAAGTTCATCGTCTTGACGCTACATCATAGTGTAATCCCCGATATTCTTACACCTGTGGCTGGATCTGCTGAAGAACAGTCACTGGTTGACTTCAAAAAAGCGGTATTTCGCGACGTTGGCCGAGAATGCCCAGTTTACGATCGAAACGCTCTCAAAAATCGCAGGCTTCGAGGTTGTTGTGCCTCAGGGCGCCATGTACGCTATGGTACGTTAAAACTACGCGTGTTTAGAGACATGATGGTCTGGAAGGGTCTAACGTTTTTTTAGGAAAGTTTCCGTGGTGAAAGGTGAAAGTTCAAACGGACGTCCTCACGACGATCAACGACGACTTTGACTTTACGCAAAAGTTACTCGAGGAAGAATCCGTGTTTGTGCTTCCTTTACAGGTAACCAACTATCATGTCAATCGCGCCATTGTCGTGAAGAGACCTGATTCTGGTGCTTTGTCCTGCGTTCAATAGTGTAGTGTTTTGGCATGACCAATTATTTCCGCATTGTCTTCTCCGCACCCCATCACGTTTTGCGCGACGCGTACAATCACCTTGCCGAGTTTTGCCGTCGCCATAGTGAATAGAGTGGCAAGTATATAGAAGGAGAGAGCCTGCTTAAAAGGAGGCGGCGACGTATATTGCAGACGATCAAACAAACCCGAGCTATGAATAAACATCACTAATGTCTACCTTTAAGTTTTAACGATTAATTAACCGATAGGCTCCAAATTAACGCCTTTAGGTTTTCAACCAATGAGCGAAGTTAGAGATTAATATTAGTATTTCTATTGGTCGAAAGTCACGTGGGGGGTGTCCCTAGGCAGGCCTCATCAAATTTCGCATCTGCCATATTTGCCAAAAATGAACCATTTTTGGCACACTTCCAGGCCCGAAATTTGGCATATGCCAAAAATGAAGCAATTTTCTCCGATTCGTTAATAAAATGTTTTTTCTACAAGGTGACTCTATCACACGATCTTATCAAGCATGTCGTATTGTTTAGCCTGCATAATACCCTCCAGTGACAGATCATTCAGACTCTGACGGTATTTGTCCTTCTCCCAACCGAGAACAGAGAAATCGGACTCAACTGTGGCAGTATTTGGGATAACAGATGCCACACCCCCTGCCCAATCACGAAGCGCGTTGAAGCGCGGGCTCAACAACGTCCATCCCTGGTGGAAGGTAGTTGTGCTGTTGCATGTATCGAGCGCTGCGGCCAAAGCGGGCTCTTCCTTGTACGCGCGAATCAAGGCAACCTGCTCGTCTTCGATCTCGGCCACACGGTGGGCGTCCATGTGCACCGACATGCGATCCTTGAACGGGTCGAACACGCCCATGAAGTCGCGTCCGCGCAGCTTGCAGAGCTGATGCGGAAGTACAATGGGTACCTCCATCAAGCTCGCTGAGTTGTCGCTGTCACGCAGCGTCTTGATCTGCATGATGCCGTCCATGATGCCGACAATGAAGAGGCCAATCTGCTGGTTGATCTCCAGCACAGCGCTTTCGGTAAATTTATTGCGTATTTCGCGGACAAACGTGCCTTGGTCATTGAGGAACCCTGACACATCCTCGTGCGACACTAACCAATTGCCGGCTCGCTCGTGAGCCACACCCACTACACTCGCAGTGTACTCCTTCTTGGCATCCGTCTGTACGACCAGTGCCTCAAGTAGCTGATCGATGTACTCATCCTGCTGTGACATCAGAAGCTGCTTGCCCTGCAGTTTCGCGATCGTCTTGTTGCACTCGTAGAAAAAGGCATTGATGGCGGCAACGACGGGCCACCCACCACAACGGCAGACGTAGCTGGTCGAACCGGCGCCCGTTGAAGAACTCGATTAGCTTGATGCGGTGATGCATCTGCCATTCACAGTAGTTGCCAAGCGCCATCCAGCGCGTCGTCATTTTCGGGCAGGTTGCGCCCATCTCTGTCTTCAGGATCTCCTGCTTACGCAAGCACGCCGCGATCGCGTTTGCTGCCGACCAGAACTCCCCGTTGAACATCTCTTTGAACACTTTTTTGGCGACCAGGTCAAACTGATGAAGCCCACACCAGGTACGGTATACATGGTGGATGACGGCCTGCTCGAGCAGTGTCACGATGTGGTGGAGTCAAGTTCGAAATCGAGAACATTAGCATCGATAACCTGACTACCACCATCGCGCCCAGCCTTCCAACTTTCGGAGGGGGTACTCCGCGGACCACCATTCGAGATCTGTTCCGATAGTCCGCTGCAAGCAGACGACCGGTCGTCATCAGAACCCACTTGGTCCGATTGTTTAGTGTCCATCTCACCTTGTGTACCCGATGGAATGGGATAGTTACACACTCGGTGGATCGGGATCGCAGATTGGATCGAAGCGGTCTTGAATATAGAAGACCGATCTGGGTAGGTATCTCTGGGGCGGAACTCTTCACCCCAGACACAAACAGACCAAAAACACTTCAAAGAGATAACTTCCAATAGGTCGATCGTCCAAACGATCAAGACCTGTCCAATACGAAATAATAGAGGGTAGACCGACCGTTCCGGTCTAGTTCCTGACCAATACAAAATAAGACCAAAACCGGTCTATTTTCCAACCAATATAAAAACAAGCCAATATGTCCGCGTAAAGACCCAATATGCTCGTGAAACTCCACAAACGATATCTCCACGCCAAGACCAATCCAGTGAATAGCACGTTCCAAACGTACTTGAGTTGAGGTGTTGAGATCGCCAAATCGTACTCCCGTCGAGGGACTTCCGGTGGGCCAAAGTGCGCGTGCGGCGCGTCCAGACCGGGTATAATGGGCGAGAGGGGATAATTCGACCCTCTGCCTCAAAACAATCCGCGGCGGGAGGAGGCGACTAGTGTACGAAAAGGGAAGAACGGCGACCCCTAGCTGTGGTGTGAACCAAGACCAGAAGAGGTTTCAGCCACTTATCCGAAAGCTAAAAGATTTCCTTACTTAAAGGTATAACCTCTGTCCTAAAAGGTAAAACCACAACTAAAATACTACTACCCTATAGTCCCTAAATGTACCCACACAAAAATATGTAAAATACCCAAAGTCGGGTGACTCACCAAAACTTGCGTTCTTGACACTTCTTGAGTCTGATAGGCTGAAAGCCCCCCCCTTGTTTAAACCAATCCGAAATTAGACCAAATGCCTTGACGAAACTTGACCAGAAGTGTGCCAAATTTTGGGCACGCTTCTCCACAACAACGCCGCCGATGCGACCGGTCATCACCGCAGCCGCGTCTGAACTGATGCCAATCAGTTTTGTGCGCCAGGAGACGCACAGCGCATCAAGCATATTCACCAGCAGGTTGAATTGAACCTGAGCCGTATGGCGGCCGTAGATTGGGATGGCAAGCACGTGCAGGTTGTACAAGTCGCCGTTCACATGGACGCGTATGCGCGTGTCAAAGTATGAGCGGCCGAGATGCGTTGACGCGTCAAAGGATAATGAAAACGCCCAGATGCCATCCATCGACATGAGCGTTCCGATTTTCTGAAGATTGACTGCCACGAGCACACGGGCGTATCCAGACACCTTGTTGTCCGCTATGCAACCAAGCTTTGTCAGGCCTGTGATGTCTTGGTAGAATTCATCACCACCGCAACCTGGCGGAACGACAAGCCATGGGACTGGTACCTGACTGCAAGGCGGAACTGCAACGGATTTGCTATATTCACAACGTAGGAGCTGGGCACATCCATGCCGTTAGCGAGAACAGGCTTGAACAGATCCAGGGCGCGCGCCTTGGCGATGCAACCCTCCTCCTCTTCATCGAAGAACAGATCGCTGATGATCATATCAACTACAGGGAGCGATAGCATAAACACAACTGGCTGGGAATGGCCGAAGTGACTGAAGATCGTGTTGACGAACGGCGTCTGCACATCGAAGAACGTCTTCTTGTCCTCATTGGAGGCGGAGCAATACTCGGCCCAATTGCGTGCATGCTGACCAGCCATATGGGACCTGAAGAGCTCCGAGCGAAAGGGTGGTCCCGTCCAGCCCTTCACGTTCTTTGTTGGAGCTGTTGTCTTGCGCTTCGACCCGACCGCCTGGTTCACATCGGGTTCCTCTTTGCCGAAGGTTATGCACATGTGGCACTGAACGCCGGCCACGTACTTCTTGGTAGCGTGTCGGTTAACAGTTTTTAGCCCATACTCCAGCACGTGTGACTCATTGAAGGGCGTGCTGCGCTTGCTCATATTGCGGTGATCAGGCAAACACTGGCCAGGTTGGGGGGGGGTGCTGGGGGGGGGTGCTTTTATACCAGAATGAATTTACCACCTCAACACCAAACAAAATAAAAAAAAACACTTTTCATTTTTGGCACATTCTGACACTCAAATCTGGCATATTTGGCATAAATTATTCAAATGCCAAATTTGACGAGGCCTGCCCTAGGGGTGCGGGTAGGGCGACCCTTCTTAACGGTGTATTAAGTGGGCTATATTGATATCCCCAAATATCCATTAGTCGTAATTTCACACTACCAATCAACTCACGTAGCCCCAGCCGTAAGCAACATTTCCGTCAACTTCCCGGACTGGTACAATGCCTCCACGTCAGTTCCGCCACCAATGGAATTTTTCTTGATGAAAACATTGGGCACTGTGCGACGTCCTTGGCACAACGAGATGGTCAGCTGACTTTGCACTATAAAAAAGTGGCTTTCTTCATTACCGGTTACAGCAGCCAATGCATTTTGAATATCTGCTCCAGTTGGTACTTCAGTCTTTAAATCCAGCTCCACCACGTGATACTTGACGCCAGCTTCGTCCAGCACGCTCTTGGCCTGTGAATGTAGTAAAATCATTCCTTTTTGATTTGACTCTTGACAAGCTGAATACGCACCAAATTGCAGTAGGGACAGTAGCTTTTGCTGAAGATGGTGACACCGTTCTCGGACGTCACGCGGTCTATGAAGTCTTGCGCCAGAGCCTCGTTCTCACGTGAACTTGTTGCTCCCATGCAGTGTCTTTGTGTTTCAAACACAGACTGCATCTGATTGATGATCGTATTTCGGAACCCGCGGGTTCGCGGGTAGAATACAAATAGCAAGTGAAAATTTGGTCCTCTTTTCATTGGTTGACCGACCGCTTCTCCGAATGCTGTTATCCCCCAATAACGTCAGGCAGTCGCTTACGCTTACCTCTCTTCCCCCCAGCCAGTCAGTCAACGTCAAAGCAGCAATGGACAGCGAAGACAAAGAGCGGCTGCGTGAATGGCTCATTCTTAACTTGGAGCCAATGTACGCGTCGCTTCCATTCACTAAGCTTAGTTGTGTTGCTGACAAAGTAAAAAATCTGATTATCATGTGTTACTGGTTACTCCTAACAGTAGCGACGCGGATCCAGAGGTGCTTAGCAAGTACGTGCTTGCACTGGTTCAGCACGACCCACAAAAAACGGGTTTACACGATACTTGCGTCTCCAAGCTTGAGGAGTTTCTCGGCGATGGTGCGTTTGTCTTGTTACCTTTGATCAAATCTGAAAGTTCAAAGCAGTTATATAACTTGTTATGGTTTATATAGAAACGGCAGGTTTTGTAGCCAAGTTATTCAAGGCATTGGCGAGTGGCTCGTATAAGGCAAGTCAAGCAAACAACAAAGCTCCCACTGACGAAAAGTCCCGAAATTCTAACAGCCTTGAGAATGACGTCAGTCGACGGCGTGAACGCATACCATCGGACGATGAAGAGGAACAGCGGCGTTATAGTAAACGGCGTCGTGATGACGATCGACCAAAAAACCATGAATATAAGCGGCTACAGGGTAGTCCCAGGAGAGATTCAGGTCTTAACCGACGTCAGCCATTTACTACGCGTGACGGAGGTATGCGAGGACCCATGGGTGGTCGTGGACCGTTTGGCATGGGTGGTGACCACCGTCGGAACTTTCCTCCGGAGTGGGGAATACCACCCCAAGGGATGTGGCCACCTCACTTTCCACCGCCTCGAGGCGCTGGTTACCCATCCGATTTTGAACATAGCGGATACATGGTAGAAAATGGTGGCGGTATGATGCCACCACCGCACATGATGATGCCACACCCGATGGGTGGTCGGGGTCAGTTTTTTCATGCTGGAGGCCGTGGAGGCCGAGGTGGCCAGGGAGGGCGTGGCAATTACTACGCCGGACGGGATGGAGAGAACAGTGAGGTAACTGTGGCAAAGACGACGCTCCACGTTAGACATGTCGACCCCAAGTTTGTCAATATGACGATGCTAAGCTTGCACTTCTCAAAGTTTGGCAACGTCGTCAATGTGCAGATGCGACCAAGCGCGAAGTGTGCTTTTGTTCAATATGCGACGGAAGAGGAGGCAAAGAAGGCCTTTCATTCCCCCCTTCCTGTGTGCAACAATCGTTTCATATCTGTTAAATGGGCGAAACACGACGCCCAAAGCTTAGAGAGTATAACGGCTACCGATGGAAGTGATGGTGCACATAAAGGGGAGACTAGGGAAAATGATGCGTCTAAAGAGAAGACAAGGGAAACTACTGTACTGGCTGAGACTGATACGAGCAAAACGGAAGATGCTGGTGGGCAAAGTGAATCATCATCTGATGTAAAGCCTGAAAATAACATGACAGCGGAAGAGTTGCGTGCAGCAGCCCTAGAGAAGGGTCGATTAGTGTTGGAGCAAAAGCGCGAGCTGTTGGAAAAACAACGTACGCTTCAGAAGCAAAAAGAAGCGTTAATAAAGCGGCAACTGGCTCAGCAGAAAGAGTTGCTGGAGCGAATGAGCACGAACAGCGCACAATTCTCTGTAGCAGAGAAGCGCGATCTATTAAACAAAATAACTGCTTTGTCGGCAGAGCTCAAAGCACTCACTCCTCGACATTCGGTGGTTTCCCCGAGCGCTGTCACGGCTGAAACTCGTGGAACTCTGAATGGCTTGAAAGCGGAACTTAGTGCGCTGGAGGCCGAGGCATCTGGTAGTGGTCCGGGCCGTGGAGGTCGCTGGTCTTCGGGCCATGGCTACAGAGGAAGTCGTGGCGGGCGTGGCCGAAGAAGGTACGGCCGCGGTTCGCACACGCTGGACAACCGTACGACGATCGTTAAGGTGGCAAACCTGCCCGAGGAAGCTCGCGATCCTGTCGTACTGACCCAGCACTTTGGGAACTTTGGAGCTGTAGAACGTGTCGTCATGGATGAGACCGCTCCTGGCCAGGGATTTATCAAGTTTCAGGATCGATACGCGGGCCAAGCCGCTCTAAACCACGGCAACGTGTTTGCTGATAAGCAGTTGGAGATGGGTTGGGTCGAGTCTGAGGATGCGCCGGCAGAATTCACACGGACGGACTCGCCAATGGAAGCAGCAGCAGGACTCGCTGAAGCTACGGGGTCAAGCGATCAGGTACGATTGGCTAACGTGGTAAGGGGATCGTACAGTGATTGGCTCACTGGGAGTGTCGTGTGCTCACTAGGTTTCTGCGAGCGCGTAGTGGTCGACTTTTACGTGCGGGTCAGCGCCATCGTCATGAGCGCGCAACCGAAGAAACCCTTGTAGAAGACAAAAGGAACACGAACGTAAGCTAGAAAGCGATGAGATTGGATGCTTGCCACGCGCAGGCTGTCTTAAATTACAGCAAAAGTCAAGATGAAGAGTTGATTCCTTGTGGGTGAGAGAGAATAGCTTGATAGTAACTGTCGATTACGCCAGAAATACGAGATGCCTGGTTTTATGTTGGTTTTATGCACAGTAAAAACCACGATATGCGTTATCGAGGTGGGACGGGTTAGCAGTGTCAGTATGAGATTGGTAATTTATAGCCGTAATATATGACGATGATGAGTACCCTGTGTGGAAAGATTGCATCACTCGAACGGTTTTGTTTTTCCCACAAACACTCCCATTTCCTTATTGAATGAACCGCCAAGGGAGCGGCGCGCACTCGGACGCGGTGGACGACGATCTCGAGCGTGCACAGTCGCATTATCATTCTCTAGCGCCGTCGCCATTGGCGCGACATAGTGAGCCCGCGGCGACGTTACATGCGCATGCGGCCTCACCACTGCGCGCGACGGTCGTCAATGCGTCCTTCAACGCGTCGTCCAACTACTTTCATCGCAACCAAACCGTGGACGTCCTGCCACGTGATCCGCACCAAGCATTGGATTTGTCCACGGATCCGTCGTATACGGAACTCTTTCGCACCCACACCACGAGCCAATTGCTCCACTATCGGAAGCGACAGCTCGACGACGTCGTGAATGTCGCGCCGACGCCGACAGAGTTGGTCGATCATTCCAGACGTGCACCTGCAGCTGCCTCGGGAAACTTTCATAGTACAAGATGGCGCATGTTTTACCGCAACTTGCCGCGTCCATTGAGATTTCGCCAGAACACGCGGTCGACCACGCGATATATCGATCCAGCCAACGCTGCGTCATTGAGATCACGTGTGCGAGCACGGAAAGCGCAAGAACATGCGAGAAAGAAAGGACTTGGAGAGGATGCGAGTCCCATGACGTCTCAACGAGAGTTGACCGACTTTGAGCGGGAGATGGCCAATATCCAGACAGATTCCAAGGCAGGAACCGACGATACGAGCGCTAATACCGATGGAGAAAAGGGAACAAAGAATCAAAGCCAAACGCAGCATGATAGGGTGGATACTATAATGTCGACCGACTCGCAGAGTAAGACCACGTATCTTCGCAAACGGTATAGAATCGTCAAGATCAATGATGGAAATAATGCGCCCAAATACGACGCCATGGTGTCGAACGTAAACGATGGTGGAGGGGAAAATGAAGACGAGTGTTTTACCTCGAATGAAGTCAAGACGTCACAGTACACGTGGTGGAGTTTTGTGCCCGTTTTCCTTTACTTAACTTTCCAGAAGACAGCTTATCTCTATTTCTTGCTCATTGGTATTTTTCAAATCATCCCGGCAGTATCTCCGACGGATGGCGTGCCGCTGCAATTCATACCACTTGCTATCGTGATCGTCATTGATGGCATCTTTGCTGGGTACGAAGACTACAAACGACACGTGGCCGATGATCTTGCGAATTCGGCCAAGACACTGGTCTTCAATCGCCAGTTACGCGAATTCGAAGAAGTCGAATGGCGTGAGCTCAAAGTGGGCGATTTTGTGAAAGTTGCCAATCATGAAATTTTACCGGCAGATATCATGGTCATGGCGGTGATTCCCGCCGAAGGAGCGCGGTCAGGCGAGAACATGGGACTTTGCTATGTGGAAACGAAAAATCTCGATGGCGAGACAAATCTGAAACTGCGCGAGGCGCCGCCTTGTACGCGTAATATCTTTATAAACGAGGAAGAGGCGGGGTATATCATTCAAGGTTATGTAGAAAGTGAACTGCCAAATGGTGATATTAACACGTACTCGGGTACGTTGTACCTGGATGAAAGTCCAAATGGACCCCACACGGAGGGAGTGCCTCTTACGTTGAAGAACATGCTTCTTCGAGGTAGTAAGCTTCGTAATACGAGGTACGTCTATGGTCTCGTCGTTAATACTGGCGTTGATAGCAAAATTATGATGAGTTCCGGTGATGAATTTCCCGTGAAAATCTCCTCGATTGGGGAGAAGAGCAACCAGCAGGTGATTGTTATCGTGGTCATACTTATACTTATGTCACTTGTCGGTGCTATTGGAGATCAAATACAGATCGAGGAATTTGACATACCCGCTTACTTGCATCTCGATAATTGGAATGATAGCTGGGTGGAGACGTTTGTTTACTTCTTTACGACACTTGCTTCGATGGTGCCGATTACGCTTTATGTATCCATTACATTTGTGAAAGCGTTGCAAAGTTATTTCATGGAAAACGATCTCGATATGTTCGACGAAGAGAGCGGTACACCCGTCAAGGTTCGCAACATGCAGCTTAACGAGCAGCTGGGTGAGATTTCCCACATCTTTTCCGACAAAACTGGCACTTTAACGTGTAACAAGATGGAGTTTCGTAAGTGTAGTATCGGTGGCCGAAGCTACGGTAAAGGGACGACAGCGGTTGGTGTTGCTGCTCGCATGCGAAGTGATTTCAAAGGAGACCAAAGTGTTGAAGAAGAAACCGCAGACGATACCGACCGTCCTATCTTGACTGCAGGCGAAGGAGCTCCGACAGCGAATGTGAATTTTAGAGACATAACTTTGTGGCAGGATATGCAGGACAAGGAGGGTCTTCAAAGTAAAATGATCGAGGAGTTTCTGACGTTGTTAGCTCTGTGTCATGGTGTCTTGATTGAGCGCCTTGATCCGACTGAAGAGGATACAAGTCCTCCTATTCACTACTCAGCATCGTCCCCGGACGAGCTTGCTCTTGTATGTGGTGCGAAATACTTTGGTTACGAGTTTATCGAACGTCAGCCTGGAAGTGTTCGTTTGAAAAAACCTGACGGGATAGTTGATCAGTACGATATCCTGGAAGTATTTGAGTTTGATTCGAACCGAAAGCGCATGTCGGTAGTCGTGCAGCGTCAAAAACGGGACGATGAACTCCGCTTAATGTCAAAAAGCGAAGAGGACGATGTCCTAGTTCTCACGAAAGGAGCCGACAGCATGCTGTTTCCTCGACTTGCGCCAATGTCTGCAAACAATCTAAACATTCGAGCAACAACTGAGAAGCACTTAGAAGCGTTTGCACAAGATGGGCTCCGGACGTTGGTTCTTTGCTCCAAACGTATCCATCCAGATGTCTGGGAGGATTTCCATGCTCAGTATCGTCGCGTATCGGCGGATCTGTCTGAAGTTGAAGCAAAGTCACGTGGTGAGCCCAATGCGATTGATGAGCTTCAGAATCAAATGGAATCGTATCTAGAGCTCCTCGGTGCTACTGCTATTGAAGATCGTTTGCAAGATGGTGTACCTGAAACGATAGAATCTCTAGCAAAGGCAGGAATCTCCATATGGGTGCTTACGGGAGACATGGAGGAGACTGCTATCAACATTGGCTATGCATGCCGCTTGCTGAACAATGATATGGAGCGACACGTGATCAATGCGTCAAAATACCGGACAAAAGGCTCTATCTTACGAAAACTTGATACAATCTTTCACTCGATATACGACGATGATAACATTGCGTCGCCGGTAGCGGCACAGTCGCTCTTGTCTCCGCCATCGCATCAAGTAGAACACGCTCTGATTATCGACGGTGCATCGCTAAGCAAGATCCTTGATAATTCGCTTTATAATTTGCACCTTTTGCGTGTGTCGTTGCTGTGTAAAGTCGTGGTTGCTTGTCGTGTGTCGCCACAACAGAAAGCGCAGCTGGTTGAACTAGTCAAGTTAAATGTTCCAGAGTCTCACACACTTTCAATTGGGGATGGTGCCAATGATGTGCCGATGATTCAGAGTGCTCACATTGGCGTTGGTATTAGCGGACAGGAAGGATTGCAAGCTGTCAACAGTTCCGACTATGCGCTCGGGCAGTTTCGATTTCTAAGGAATCTGATCTTAGTGCATGGTCGATGGAATTACAACCGCGTTGCAGCGCTCGTGGTCTACACATTTTACAAGAACATTGTGTACAATGTATCCATGTTCTGGTACACCTTATGGCCTACGGCTTATTCAGGTACAATGCTTTACTCGGGTTTGATCCAGCAGGGCTACAATCTGCTTTTCACAGCCCTTCCCATTGTCGTTTTTTCAGCATATGACAAAGATCTGCCAAAGAAGACTGTGTTGGAATTTCCTGCGTTGTATCATCCCGAGATGCGGAAGAAGACGTTTTTCTCGCACATCATGTTCTGGAAGTGGATTGTACTAGGCATCATTGATTCGGTCGGAGTTTACTTCGCAGTGTTAACTGCTGGTTGGAACATTGAGCGTGGGGGGAATACAATCAACTTTCTGTCCTTGCAGACACTTGGGTGGACGATTCTATGTATTGTTGTGAATGTGCGTTTCTGTTTGATGGTTAACTCGTGGGACATTCTTGAGCTTGGAAGCATGGCACTTACGCTCGTGATGATTTTCTTTTGCCAATTTGTGGTCGATGAGATCGATTGGTCATACAACACCCATTCGTTGCCATGGCAATTTGGCCGCTCACAGTTTTGGCTCGGTCAAGTCTTTGCAGTGGTAGCCATTCTGCTCAAAGATTTCTTGTATGAGGGGCTTCGTTGCCGGTTTGCTCCCGATTACTTGGATCTTGTGAAAGAATCACAGCATGAAAACTCGTCCATCTCGCGCGAAGAGCTGCTCGAGGTTAAACCGTGTCCCGTGAGTACTTTGCCCCCGGAGCTGGCCGACATGATTGACTACCAGGAACGTTGCGAGCGTGAGAGTCTACCAGTGAGGTATACGGCGCCAGGTCGCTCGAAACTTTACACTGGTTTTGCATTTGACCAGCCGGCAAATATCTTTAACTGGATTTTAAGGGGAACGAATAGTACTTGTGGTCAGCACTCTCGGAAGTGTAAAAGCGTGGACGTGCGCACGATTGTGCTGAATTCTGACGACCCGGTCTTGTTCGAGAACCAGCGTTATCAGTTATTCTGTGGCTACGGTAGCTCCTTTCCGGGCTACTTGTTACCGACAGATCGCAAACGATGGAGCGATCGGTCAGGTAAGATTAGTGCTCAGTCGATTCCTCTTGCTGGTCTCGAGCTGAATATGGACGTCCCGGGATGCGATGAAGATGGTTGGGTCTACGAGAATGATTTTGCCTTTTTCCCTTCCAAGCCTCCGAGTGTAGACAACGAGGAGAAGGAGGAGGAACACGCGGTCTTACCGGACACCCAACGCAGCAATGGCTCGTTTGTCTTATCAACGTGTCGAGCGAAGGGTAAGAAGAAAAAAGCAAAGAAACCGCGTCCACACCATGGTCTTGTCCGTCGACGAGAATGGAAACTCTCTGAAGAGTACAAGGCGCAGGAGGAGGCGCGAAGTGCAGCTAATCGAATTTCAGCTGCTCATGATGACGATGAACCAAACTGCCCGGGACATTGATACGGGGAGTAGTAATGCCTATTATAATATAGTACTGCTGGAAATAGCACGCGGTAGCACATCATGATTAGTATCGTGGACACCCACATGGATTACTATTTTGGACTCTGAATACGATGAGTGCAGTAGGTCCCCGAAGCCGGAGAATGCGCCGACGTTCAAACTTAAAATCGTTCGTGCGTAAGAACCTGTTAAACAGTTGCGAAACGGTTGATGATATCCCAATTTGAAATTTACGTAAGATTCATTGTTTTCGTTTTTGCCTTAAAAGTTCAAAGATTTCGCTTGCCAGTACCCTTCTCTGTCGTCTGTATCTTCTTCTCTGTTGGTTCTGTGAGGAGAACCCTGGTTCCTTTCTTCCTCAAACTCACGCGCTCTTTCTTCTCCTTCCTTCTCCTTCCTTCTCCGTCTCTTGCCTGGAACAACTGGATCCGGATCCGACGGTCCACCACAAAATTCCCTGGCGCACTTACATCATCTGAATCTCAGTCTTGTTCACGACGCAATAACAGCCGGACAGCAACAGCAGGAAACTGCGTTTGATCATCACCTCCTCCCTTTTCTTCTTCAATCGGCAGAAGAAAATGATCCATGTATCATCTTCTGTCTTGAGAGATGGCAATTATGAGACCAACAACGTTAACAGCAGCTCCCCCAAAAGTATGGGTGGCCATCCTGCTGAATCGTTTGGTGATACTTAATCAAAAAGACTCAGATGAAAAACAAGACGATCTACATGTCAGCCTGCAAGTTATGTGTGCGAGCACATGAAGACGATCCTGACGGAGTACCCGGACAACTGTTGGTTGTTGGTTAGAAGAAAGCGATGACAGCACACCTCCAACGCTGTCGCTTCGCCACGGGTGGTCTTATGGTTAACCAGAATCAGGAGGAGGGGTGACGAGAACAGCAGTAACAAAATTTGATGCTAATCACAGAGCCCCGCTACCGCTACCGTCACAAGCAAAAACAAGCGCCAGCGAATGAGGGGAGACGTACCTCATTCCTCCTTTCAGTGACAGCAAGGTCGACAATTTTCATGATTTGCTCATCGAGTTCACTGCTGACAATAATCTGCATTTCCAATGGATCGAGAGGCAATCCTTGAAGCGCCTTATTGATTTTCTGAATCCAGTCGCCGTCGACAATATTTCTACGCGAAGGACGTCGATTAAGACTATCCTGGATTGCGGTGGAGAACCTCATGATGCAAGGACTAAATCAGAGCTATCGAGTTTACAAAAGCGTGACAGGTGCGTCAATCTAGTGTCGGAAGCATGGGAGAACAGCGCTCGAAGGCACATCTTGGAAACCCTTCTCACATTTTCAGGAGCTCACTGGACATACGGAGCGATTGCATGCAGTGTCCGACAAGATGGACTTAGTGGTTGGAGGACTTCCTACTGGATCTCATTGCACAAGGATGGCATGTTGGAGCAACTGTGACAGACAATGCTGGACAATGTGCCAGAGCTCGACGAATTCTGGCGAGAAGATGGCCACGGGGATTGCCTTCCTCTTCTGTTCCGCTTATAAGATCTACCTTTTCGTGAAGGATGCTCTAAACCAGATCTTTGGCACGATCGCAGCCCAGGCGGCGTGGATTATCAATACCTTGAACCGCTCCACGGTTGAATTCATCGATCTACACAAGTCAATTTGCACCCGATGTCCAACTGGAAGGTCAGATGGAGCTGCGCTACTCCCCATTCCTGCGCAAGAAAAGCTGTAAGAAGTAAGTGATGGCCACCAAAAATTTTGAGCTGTCACGACTCCGTTAGCTCAACTGTTTTGCTTGCTACTGCTTTCAATTATAGGGTTAATGCCCCGATATCGTCGATATCGTCGACATTCCTTGCACAAGCTCACAACGAAACGCAAGATTTGACTCCCGATGAAGTATGATAATTTGCATGCGGTAGCGCTTGCTTGGACAGAGAATTGGGTACCTAACAGCTGGAATGTATGGTGTTTAGGATTCTATGCTTCGTGACGGCGTTTGGAAATTTGGGGAAAAGAGCTGGAAGGCTATTGTGAGGCGTATCGAGCCCCGATCTCCAGCAGAATTTAGTAAACGCTGGAACACAATGCATGGTATTGATACTGTGGCAAGCGGTAACTTTAAATGTAAGAAAAGGATGTTTCGTTGTGGTCCTAACAAAATGTTGTGTGTAGATGGAACAATCAGTTGATTTAAAGTGCCCCTCCTTCACATTGTCGGCATGATTGCAACAAATATGACTTTCTCACTAGGGTTCTGTTTTATGACTTCTGAGAAAGAGTCAAGTTATATTTGGGCTCTTCGAAAACTCAAGCGACACCTTCCGGATACATGCCAACCCAGCGTCATAGTTACCGACCGAGAACTATATTTCATGTCCGCTATCGACACCGTATTTCCGCAAACATCACATATCCTTTGCGCGTGGCACATTGAAAAGAACATCCTAGCTAACACGAAGAAGCAATTTCCTTCGAATGAAGAGTTAGACAAATTTATGAAGGATTGGCAAACCGTTGTACGAGCTATAACGGAAGAAGACCACGATGCCAAGTGGGAAGCTTTTAGGTTGTTGTATGGATCTCTTGGAATCTCTATTCCTTACATCGAACAAACATGGATGACGTACCGAACTCACTTCGCTTATGCTTGAACTCGACATATTCGCCAATTAGGTCATTTGGAAACCTTGCGGGTTGAAGGGAACCATGGAAAAATCAAGGCGTGGTTGAACATTTCCACGGGTGATTTGAGAGACGGCTATGAGAATGTGGTAGAGCGGCTGATCAGAAATTTTGAAGGTTGATCGGGCGTTACCACGGCGCCCGGACTGCCGACTGACGAACGGGGTCCTTTGGTTGTCTTGTGTGAATGACTTGTGTTCCTGCTCAACTTGTGTACCCTACGGCTTGGGCGTGGATCGCTCTACAGGTGGCGGGGATGTCACACTGCAATTCCTTGATGCAAGATTGGAGTAATTCGTAACGAATCGACCGGTGTCGATCAGGTGTGATCAGGCTTGATCAGGCTTGATCAGGACCGCTTGATCGGTCTAGTAAATTCCTTACGAGTTGGCGCGAGTTGCAAACAGTTGATCGTAGGTCGCAGGTTGCAGATCGTCGACCTAGGTGACGGTCGGCGAAGGGGTACTTGATAAGGCAGCGGAAATCTTCACCACCTGATCGCCGAGCCTCTTAAACTTGATACGCTAATAGAATACCCAATACTATGTATTCTACGTTTAAGTTAAGAGAAGGGTCGATCCGCGACGGGCTGATCGACGGTTTGCACTAAAAATCCGCCAGTAGTTCCCGTGGGGCGCTTAAAGCAGCCGAACTACCAGGGGCCAAACGTGTACCAATAAGGGAAGAGGTGAGAGCACTGCTCGATCACGTTCCCGAGACCAAAAATAACCTTTAAAAAGAAGAACCGCTGACACAGCGGGCGGAGTTGCGATGAGTTCTCACACTCTACGCCTACCGGTGGGCCAAAAACGCACTCAGTGCTCCCGCCCGGGACGTAGAGGTATTTACTAGAAGAAGGGAGGCCCTAAGTTGCCGTCCCTGTAAACGATCTGCCCGATCGTACGCAAAAGGAGAACTGTATTATTGTTTTTATCCTAATATCTACCAAAAACCTAATATCAGCCAATCAAACTACCCATTCCTACGCATTTTATCGACCATTCGACTTGATTCCTTCGATTACCTTCGGGTTACCGTTAGGTAACTGTGCCAGTTGTCACATAGTCTCAGATGTCCCGTCCACGCCTCGTCCATGTCCGCCACCGTTGTGTCAACAGTTGTACTGATTGAGGTACCAACTGTGGTGCCCACTATCGTACCACCTGTTCTACCGACTATTGTACCGACAGAATTTGTGGTACATTCTACCACCGCTACACCCATAGTGGTGTCCACAATTATGCCCATAATTACGTACCAATTTTGTGGTACTCTTTACCACAGCCGCCCCTGACTCTCGTCCCAGCCGGACAGCGGTTGGGGTGGGGGTCGATCATACCGTTGTCACGTTGCCATCCATTAGTCATGAAAGCCTCGATCATGGTCGACATCAATCAATCATGACGTCATGGGTAGTGCATTCCGCACCCATCAATCTGCCCTGTCTCCTTTGAGCGAGCCGCAGGTGAGCAGAGTGTTGCCACTCATTCAACGGTAGCATCCCCGATCAGGCCCTCGTGATCATTCATTTTTTTTATTTCTCCCGCGAGGTTGATCATACAGATGACCGCAGGTGGCAGCTCATCACTCGATCGTTCCACGGCCGACAGCTTGATCTTGGTGGTCAACCAGGCCTACGCGCAGAAAGAGACCATACACGCGCTGCAGGAGACGATTCGCGCGCAGCAGGAGACGATTCGTAAGCAGCAGGAGGAGGTCATCGTGCTGACCGGCTCGCTCTCCGTGCTTGAAGACTCTTCCCGCCTACAACAGAAGCGGCATGAACGCGTCGCACGTAATCTCGCCGACCGCGAGCAGCAGATCGCGTGGTTCCGTGAGAGAGCCGTACCCCTGCGCGACTACGTCCGCACCACCGTTAACGACCTCAAGTACCGACTGAAGACATCCGAAGAGACCCTAGCCGAACAGCAAGGTCAGATACGTGATCTGGAAGGTGTCCGTGCCCGGAACCGGTATCTACTATCAGTCCACGAAGAGACCGTCGATCATCAGGCTCAAGATATCTTGCGTCTTGAGGCATCCCAGGATCACGCAACGTCCGTCAGCGCCTGATCACGGTGCAACGCGAACGCTACCACGTTCTATCGGAGAACAAGCGCTTGTCCGAGCAGCTGGCTAAGCTCTAATCCAAGGCTCGCAAGCGAAAAATCCAACATGATCGTATCCGGACGGAGAATGAGACCAATCTCATAAAGATGAACGACCTCGTTGCTGCCCATGCTCGGGCCGACGAGTTATCTGCACGCCTTGACACGGTGTCGTCCGCCAGGGCTAAGCTGGAGAGACTGAGCATTCAGAATTCCAAGTTGAAGGGAGAACTTTCGACGGCGCGCACCGTCTCAACCACGCATCTGAGGAGCGCGACGCACTGCGCCACGAGTTGCGACGCGTTCAGGATGAGGCGGAGCAACTGCGTACGCAACTCGCCGACATCCAGACCATGTTGGCGGGTGTATCATTACACCTGAAAATAACTCCGAGCGCCGGTTCCACAAGTGCGGGGATTAACCTGTCTTCCAGCCCGTCTACTAATCCTTTAGACGGTCCTTCTACAAGTTCTTTTATCCAACCGGCTTCTTCACTCAAAAAACGCGCTTGACGCTCACAATCCGCCTCCCGGTCCAAGCGGCAATTTTGTGGTCCCCTATATTCCCGAAAATAGGGAGCTGTCACACGATATTTGTCCAACTGGTCAGCCAGATGATACCAAAGGAAGCGCTCGGCGCTCACAATCTACCTCCCGGTCCAAGAAGCCACGTCTATCCCTCACTATTCCCAAAAAGAGGGAGTCGCCACATGATATTTGTCCGGCTGGTCAGCCGGATGGTGTACAAGGTGGTTCTTCTGCTTCGCTTGGCGCGCAAATTCCGTCCATTCCCACGATCAGCGTGTTGGGAAGCGAAGGACCGCGTGATCTATACTCTGCCGAATTTCTCTTCCCTCGGAAGGGTGACTTCAAGTCGCTGATATCGTTGCCGGATTATGCGACTGACGATGACATCTTTCCGTGGACCTCGGAGCAACTCAGCGGCTTCGATCTGGGTAGCGTCTCAGTACAAGTCATATTCGAGTACTTGACACGTCCCGTGGGGTGGTTGTTCCCCACCGTCACGGACGCCCCTGCGCCTGATGAGTGGTGCAGTAACCTGATTACCCAATCGGCAGTAGAATTATTGTACTCGCGACGCCCCTGGGATTGTTTCAAGCATATGTTGCCACCCATCTCGTTCCGCTCGGTTGGCTGGTTTGTTGACTTCGAGGCGCGGTACCAGGCATTCCTGGACCATCATGACCAGGCGATCTGGGAGTCCACACATTACCTACACGTAGATCAGGGCCTCCGAGAACGGGACGCCTTTTTTCAAGAATTTTACGAGGGTCGACGCCAACGTAGAAGCTGCGCCGGGGAAGCATGGAAGAAGGTCGTGAAGTTCGTCCTTCAAGGCATGACCAGCGTGGTGTGCGATCTCGACATCTTCTTGGATCCGTCGAATTCACACTGCGCCCGTAATCACCCCCCTGAGATACGCTCCGGCTGACGACGGTACCTGGTACCCAGGGTACCTATCGGACCCACCACCTTCGACCTTGCAGGATGCGTTGTGCGAGGTGGACGTCGTTGAGCCTTGGCGACTTCAGTATCGTCTTTCCACGGAAAATGATCCTGGAAACAAGATTACCCGCCTTCGTTGCAAATTTTACGGATCGAGCAAGCTCGTTGATCATCTTTTCTTCTTCAATCGATAAACATTCTTGATCATAGTAATTCCAATTGTTGCTTCATCATTTTTCAGTATATCCACATAAATAGCTCTTCCATTGTCTCATCTGCCATTACTCCACCACCATATTGCGCATTATTCACCATAAGTTCACAACTTCAAGTCAATAATTAGCTTTCTATTAATCGCAAGTCTCGTCAATATCTTTTCCTCCAATCACAAGTTCTTCAATCGTAATTCCTCAGTCAATTAATCGGTCACGTATTAGTGGGACTCTTCATCCACCTTCATTACATCAAACCGGTGTTTGGTAATCATCTTTCGTTCGAAGTCCTTTATTAGAGCATCGCAATTCAGATCGGCCTCGTCTACCCATGACGGATCCTCATGAACTTTCCAATATACTTGATTTTCACGCAACGTTCTGCCGTATCTGGTCTTTCGACCAGATCGTACATCGGTGATGCGATCAACTTCAAATTCGTCCGGCTTAGGGTCCTCTCCCAGCTGTCCTCGGGTAGTAAAGCTTCATCAAAATCAAAACGATCCTCTATCCCAGCTGCTAGCACAGTAGTAGGTCGATCTGGAAACTCTTTGACCAGTTTCAACTTGGATAGGTCTACGACTGGGAATATGCGATAGTCGGTGCCGTAATCAACCTTGCAGCATGGTCCCCGATCACCCCATCGACTCTGAAGGGTCCGTGCCACATATGCGCCAGATTCTTTGCGAACCCTTCTTTCACGCGATCGAGGTATAACCAAACACTCGACCCCGCTTCAATCTTGTGCGGGGTCACTTGATCATTATGCTTTTCCGCTCGACTGGCTACTTCTTGGTGCAACCGGGGACTCACTTGATCACGGGCGTAGCGGTAGTCTTTCTGTAGCCTGTATCTCCCCCGACGAGCATCACGTTCTTTACGCCGAATTCCACCCAGTTGCAACGTTGATTCCAACGATGATCGTGGATCCCACCCATACGCCAAATAAAACGGTGTTTCTCCACGAATGCGATCTGGGGTCGAATTCAGCGCGAATACCAGCCGCTCTGCATACGAACTCCAATCCTTCTGACCGACATTTGATACATACATTTTAATCGCTCGTGTAATCGTCTGCACCGTTCTCTCCGCTTTGCCGTTCGCCTGTGGACGGTATGCCATAGTGGCACTTTGTCGCTGTACCACGATCTTGTTGAACGCACGAAATACATCGGACATAAAACCGGGTTATCTGTCATGTCTAATCACCTCACTAGCTCCAAATCGTCGTAATACACATTCTTCGTAATTTTCAGCGACTCTCTGAGCCGTACGAGACGATCCAGCCTTCGCAATTACCATACCCGTGAGCAGATCAGTCCATATCAACAATTCCGTATGCCCATCAGTCGAACGAGGTAGCGACGGGATATGATCCATGGCTATCACTTGGAACGGGTACGTAGCCTCAATATTTCCAGGAAAAATCCCTTTGATCGTAGGTTGACCCTTTCCGTCTCACAATCCACGCATTGCCCAACGAATCTTTGTACGCTGCGAAATAGTCCACGCCAATGAAAGTAACGTCTGATCCGCTGATATGTTCGCCCTATACCCTGGTGTCCTCCTTCCAAACTCACATGATAATGGTGGAGGACGTCCGCATGTAGGGTTTCAGGTAAGACCAGCTTAATCAAGGTCTGTCGTTCATCTCGACCATCTTGATCACAGCTGGCTTTTCCTTTAGCCATATTTCCGCAGTAGATCAACAACCCTTGTTCATCGACATCATAGTTGTCGACAATTTTTGCGCACTCTTTCACCTCGTCTGCGCTCAATTGTGACACGCTACCATTCAAGTAACATCGCAAATCACAGATCCACTTTTCTTCGTCTTGTTCCTTTTTAACACGTTACACCCTTATCCCTTTTATGGATACTTCGGGCCACGTTGACGATTGATTTTGACGAGGGTTACGTGATCGCGTCGTCACCAGCACTTGTGGTACAGTGGGATCTTTCTTCCAAGTAATCACTTCAGGCAATCTGTTAAGATCGACCAATTCTTCCAGCTGTTTCTCGTCATCAATCTCACATCGTACCCCATCACGCATGGCAGTGGTGGTGATGTGATCGGCACTCTTGTTCCACTCCCGTTTAACATGCAGCAGGTCATGATTAGGACATTCGCGCAGGAGTTTCAACGCGCGCTGTTGCAATACTTGCAACCGCGGAGCTTTGCTCTCTATTTCGCCACGCATTTTTCTGATCACCAAATTCGAGTCTCTACACACGATTATCCTTCCTTTTGATATTGCGATAGTAGATCCAAACTCAGAAGCAGTCCATGGTACTCGGCTTCATTCAGCGTGATGTTGGTTGCATGGTCCGCAACCGCGATCATGATCTTCCACTCCGGCAATTTCCACACGATAGCACCATAGCACCGAACGCGCCAACACATCGCTTAACGCTAGCAGATACATCGAAACTGATCACATATAGATCTTCGCCTTTATCGACCGTGGGAGGTGGTACCTCAATCGTTTGTCGAGGCTCCTTTTTCGGTGCGATTGCAATCATAGCTTCATTAATTTCAGCGCGAGGGTTGATACTTGCGGCTAACCCCCCTACTACCTTCTCTTCTCCATGCACACATTTCTTGATCTCCAAGTCCCAGTGTGACAAGATTGCAGCCCATTTCCCCAGTGTACATCCAGCCCGTTGGACGTTAATAACCACTTCAACGTGGATCGACGTGACAGGACAACGATCGCTTTTCCGACCAACATCGTAAAGTAGACGTCTAGAATTCGCAGAAGGTCCAACACTTCCTTTTTAACGGGGCTGTAATTCAGCTCACCGCTCTTCAGTGTCCGGCTAGAAAATGCGACGGGGCAATATACTTGGTCCTGCTCTTGCACCAGCGCGGCAGACACCGCCCACTTACTGGCATACACCACAATCACCGGCGTCTTTGCTTGGTCAAAATGGTGCAGAGTTGGGGTTGACGCAATCTTTGATTTCAGCATGCTGAATGACATTCGCGCCCTGGTTAATCGATCGTCTTCACACACCGTACTCTCGTTGATCAATGCCCGGCTCTTTAATTCTTGATAATCTACCTCTCGTAATTCATATAGCACAGCGGCATAGATCGCGAAGTCTTCGATAAATCGACGGTAATAATTCAGACTCCCCAAAAACGATTGCATAGCACGCAAAGTTCCAGGAAAAGGCAAATCAATCTGATCCTCCAAATTCTTCGGATTTGTTTCTAGACCACGGCTGGAGACGTGATGCCCCAAATAAGGCACTTAACTTCGCGCCCAATACGATTTAACCACGCTGATCGACAAGTTCCACTGATCGCACTCCTCCAACAGGTTTCGCACCTTGTCACACAGGGTCGTCCATGTAGGTTCCGGGATCAAAATTTCATCGATATATGACCGTCGCTGCAACAAAGACGGGTCTCGTGCTTGGTCAGGCTCTCCCGTAGTAAACACATCCATGACTCATCTGCACCGTCCTTAACCTTGAGATATCCATATAGAGTGCATTGTCGATTAACCGCTGGTAGATCTGCGGAGCATTCTTTAGGCCAAAGGGCATCCGATTCCACTCAAACAAACCAAACGGGTAACAAAAGCCGAAATCTGACGTGCTCGATCGGTCATAGACACGACCCGAAAACCACTTGCCATATCCAAAGATCAAACCCACAACGCCTTATCCAAATCTTCGAGTAGATCAGAGATCAGAGGCATTGGGTACACCATCAGGCGCGTGAGTTGATTCACCGCGCGATAATCAATGCATAATCGAATATCAACCCCATTCTTTTTCACGATGATCACTATAGGTGATTCAAGGGTGAAGTAGACGTTTGGATGATCTTCATGGCCAATAGCCCCTTGATCAAGGCTGATAACTTCTCGCGAAATTGTGGAGCAACCTTCCAACAATTTTGAGCGATCGGGCGCGCATTGACTACGTCAATGTCACAAACCACTCCACGTGCAGCAGGAGGCAGCGTGTCCCCTTCCCTATCAACAGATGTTTCTTCGACCAAATTATATCGCGAAGCTGGTCAATTTCTTCTGCTGTGTTGATCAGTGGGTAACCAACTTGCAAATCATCTTTGGTCACTTCTTCTGTACTTGCGGACACTTCAGGCAGCGTGCCAAGCTATTTCTCCAGCTCTTCCACGAGCAAATCTCCGCCTTCATGGTAGCATACTTTGGTCATCGGTAGGAATCACACGGAATTCATCCGGTATCGGTTGAGACGGGATGTTCACGCATATCTTGACCAGGCTCATCTCTTGTAACAGGTCGTTCAACTTCGTGACCAAGGGTCGGACCTTTCACACTCGGCTCCTGGTTGCACTTTTCTTGCACTTCTTGTACCTTATGCTGTAACAGTGTTACATTCGGGTCACATTTAGTAGGTGGTGTACGTGAGTACACTACGGTTGGGGTCAGTATTGACCGGTCCGAAAGGTTTTGGACCATTGGTTATTTTAACCAATGAGGGCAGGAGCCCTTGGTGGTGGCGTGGCAGCCATCCACGTGTTTGTACACAGGTGGTATACACTACATTTTAGCTAGGTACAAATTTAATAAGTTCTACTTAGTATTACATATAGTTTACATTAGTTTAAATTAATTTAGGCTAATTATATATTAAATATACATTCAGTTTACAAAAATACTTAAGACTGCTAGGCGCTCGACCACGCCCGGTCGCGCGCGCAGTGAGTATTGTAGCCTAAGGGAGTTCTCCCTTACGCTACCTCCCTTTATAAAGGAAGCCTTGTTACAAGGGGTTAGCGAAGCTATCTGTAAACCACCCCGGGAATCTTGGCCCCGAGTAGGAGAGCTCTCTCCTACTAATCCCTTTTATAAGGGCGTATCGGCTAAGTAGCGGCGAACGGCGCTTAAAACAAAGTCTTCCTCTGTGCGCTAGCCGCACCGTGCGTGTAAGCACCCGGCTACATATGCGGTCTTCCGGTTACTAATGCTACAGATGCCGTGGCCGGGTCCGCAGGTCGTACTAAAATTCTCTGAGGAATAGAATACTCCTTTTTCTCGACCAAAGGACCTTTGTCGACGCTTTCTTGATCGTCATGAACTGAATCTGTAGAGGCTTGATACGCGAGATTCTTCCACTCCTTATAGCGATTAGAGCCCACCGAAATAAACCCAGGGCGATGGGCACATCATCCTTATTCATCCAAATTCCTAAAATCATATCATCATGTAGGATGATCGGATGATCGGCAACATTCGTAATACACAGGTATCGCAAATTACCTACGCCCCTATTCACAGTGGGTAACCAATCTTTTCCGCGAGTAACCCACAACTTCCGAGATCGTTGGTCACGAATCCGAACCTCAGAAGATCGACCTACTGGGATCTGCTCGTACTGACCAAGTTTCATATAATTTCTACTCGATCCATACAGCTGTCGGCGACCTTCTAATGGGATGATTACTTCATCAGGCAGACTTAGTGCGCCGTGGGCGATGTCCATCTGACACCAGCTAGGATCATAAATCCATCCCTAATATAACATCTTGACCAACGAGCTTTCCCACCCATGCTGGAAATAGCAAACCAAAGAACCTGCTAACGTCACTTTAATCTTGGTGCGACCTTCTGTGAGATACGCACTTTCTCCGATACCGACACATTTTTGTACTTGGCTCGTGTCGATATGACAACCCACCTTACGAGCAAAGGCTGAGTCGATGATTGACACTTCGGCACCAGAATCGAATAGAAACGTGGCGCGTTCGTTATTGATTTTGCCACTCGCCTTGACTTGCTTAAACCTTTTTTTAGGCGAATGGTACTTCCAATATCCGCGTGATTTACCCGGAAGTAAATCAACTTCCATGATTACCGGGGACCGAGAAAACTCATCAATACGGAAATTAGCCAAACGTGGTAAATCAGGTCGAACACACTTTTCTTTATCTTTCTCTTCTGCTTGATCAACCCGCTGCTTATCCACATATGCAAAAATACACACACCAGAACGCTCGTCTCGTACCATATTCCAACCTGGCGAGCGTCCTAGTTTAACATGTCTTCAGCTTCTTTGGGTAACATTCCCGCATGCTTGGTAGGATTGTACCACTAGCGAATGCGGTTGTAGAATTCCTCCATAGGGAACTTGCCAGCGTCATGAGTTTCGCCGCACGCACGGCAGACGTACAAACAGTGATCCGTCGGGTGCCCCTTCTTGCCACACTTCAGACAGGTCAGGCGTTTCCAACAACGCAAATTGTCGTGCTTACTTGACCCAAAATGACTGAATTTCTTCATCGCCCCTTGGTAAACAGCACTTGATTCGCCTTGTTTACCAGATCGAGGCTCACTAGGTGGACCGTGCGTTACTGGTTGATCACGCATAGCAGCAATCATGTAACGACGCTGGTCACCGTCACTTCCACTATCATCGTAGATTGATACTTCACTTCCAGCCATCATCTTAATCGCGCGCACTGCTTTAGGCTTCCGCGCCGGGGCAGGTGACCGATCATCGCCGAATATCTGACGGAATTGGCTGGTGCCTACCGTCGCCGTTGGATGGCACGACTTATTGCGTGCATACGCTCGCAGCGTCTCTTCCATATCCATAACGTTATCCAAACTCAGAAGTGCCAGCTGATCCGCAAACTCGCGATTAATCAATGTGTCCAGGAAATGCTGCACATGTTCGCGTAAAATCGTAGACGATCCGTCCTTGATCGGCAAGTTGTCTCGCTGCCCCGCTACATTCAACCGGTGAAGGTACTCAATGGGATTTTCTTCCGACCTCTGCTTCGTGTAGTAGTATTGACGAGATGCCGATTGGCTCCTTCCACAGTACTGAATCTCGAACTCATCAACGAGGCTTTTCCACTTTTCACGGGTGGTTCTGCTCAGCTGTCGATGACAATTGCGCGCTAGTCCTTTAAGCAAATCACACATAATTAAGCACTTTTCTTGGTCGGAGGCTTCACGCATAAATGCCGACTTGAGACGACTAATCCAATTCCGCGCTTGATCTTCATCCACTTCTTTCCCTTAGAGTTCTTTTAGATCACTAATTGCGGACATCCGAATCCTGGGAATCGGCTGTTGGTCGGGCATTCCAGTGTACGCTGACGCAACTGTATCTTGTAGAGGCAGAGTGATCGGTTCGTCTGGATCGATATAGTCACGCCGGGATTGTTGATCATGGAACAAATATACAGATTCCATGTCAACATCCTTAACCGACGCCGATCTTCCAGTCTTCGACTGATGACGACGACGCGAATGCACAGACTCCATATCGACATCCTTGACTGACACAGCTCTTCCTGGCTCTGGCTGGTGACGCTGGTGACGTTTTGTGTAAACAACTCCAGGTGTTAACTTGCCTCTTTCTTCCTCCAAAAACTGCTTCATGGCCTTGTCGAAAAATGTTTGCAGCTGTGGGCCCTGCGATGACCGATCATCGTCTGCCTTGACTGATTGCGGTTCCTTCTTGACAATTGAGAACTTGACTTCATCTTTCTGGCAGACCATCATTCGGGTAACCTTGGGTTCCACGCTATTAGCGCTGCTCGACTCCACTTCAGACATGTCGCCCTCCGAAGGAGCAGATTCGTAACAGGATGATCCTGTATGCTCCGACACATTGATCGACGGACCCGCTTCGATTGTCAGCATAGTACGAGGTGGTTTCACCTTAGCGGATCGACCCACTATAGGTACCAACAGTCCGAACAGCTGCTAGGTAGTGGTCGCACGTCTTCAGGGCTGAGATCGAACACTTCTTCAGCATCGTAGGCGCCTGTAGTCAAACCAGCTTGCTTAATCAGGCGTGTCATCCCTAACACCAGCTGAAACTTGTCCTTCCCGTCCGTCATTGATTGATTGACCGGCCCGTTCAGCTTTCCACTGATCGTGACCCCGAGTAGGTTCATGATTAAAACCATCAATAAGAAATTCTTGAGTTCCTTCATATAAATCTTCCTTGCCAAATAAAATTCTGATGGTGGCATACTTGATCGACTTTCATCGCTCTCCGAACCCGGCGCCTTCAGCGGCGCCTCCGGTCGGTCCAGGTCGTAGTATTTCACCACCGGCTTCCAATCCGGATCATCATATGCATATGTAAATGATGGTTCATAACTTGCGTTATGACCCGCGGGGGCTCCCGAAGGAGCCTTTGGAGGTGGTTGAGGCTTCTACTCCTCCTTTATCTCATCAGGATACCTCCCCAGTTCCTGATGATCAGCATTTCCTCCCTTCTTCAGACATGACGACGGCGAACTGCCTTCCGTATTCACAACCACCTCCTCCTTTTCCACTTTAATCTTCAATTCTACTTCTGCTTCCGTTTTCTCGTCCACATCAGCGCCATCTTGCGTAGAATCGCTGTGATATCCCGCGTCCCCCAAAGATCCGGGCATGCGCACCATTGTGGTGGAGCGGCAGATTAGAGTTTTTGAAGCTTGATCAGGCGTTACCACGGCTCCCGGACTGCCGACTGACGAAGGGGGTCCTCCGGTTGTCTTGTGTGACTGACTTGTGTTCCTGCTCACCTTGTGTACACGACGTCTTGGGCGTGGGTCGCTCTACAGGTGGCGGGGATGTCACACTGCAATTCCTTGATGCAAGATTGGGGTAATTCGCAGCGAATCGACCGATGTGCTGATCAGGTGTGTTCAAGCTTGATCACGATTGATCAGGACCGCTTGATCGGTCTAGTAAATTCCTTACGAGTTGGCGGGAGTTGCAAACAGTTGATCGTAGGTCGCAGGTTGCAGATCGTCGACCTAGGTGGCGGTCGGCGAAGGGGTACTTGATAAGGCAGCGGAAATCTTCACCACCTGATCGCCGAGCCTCTTAAACTTGATACGCTAATAGAATACCCAATACTATGTATTCTACGTTTAAGTTAAGAGAAGGGTCGATCCGCGACGGGCTGATCGACGGTTTGCACTAAAAATCTGCCAGTAGTTCCCGTGGGGCGCTTAAAGCAGCCGAACTACCAGGGGCCAAACGTGTACCAATAAGGGAAGAGGTGGGAGCACTGCTCGATCACGTTCCCGAGACCAAAAATAACCTTTAAAAAGAAGAACCGCTGACACAGCGGGCGGAGTTGCGATGAGTTCTCACACTCTACGCCTACCGGTGGGCCAAAAACGCACTCAGTGCTCCCACCCGGGACGTAGAGGTATTTACTAGAAGAAGGGAGGCCCTAAGTTGCCGTCCCTGTAACCGATCGAACGCAAAAGGTCCGGTCTGCCCGGAATTACAGCGGTAATCCTCGCCCAACAAATTCCATATTGATCCTGCAACTGCAAGATGGTCGCATTCTCCTCTTCCGTCCATGGCGTTTTTTTGATCAACGGATTCAACCGATTGTGCCATCTACACACAACATTTTGTTAGGACCACAACGAAACATCTTTTTCCTACATTTAAAGTTACCGCTTGCCACAGTATCAATACCATGCATTGTGTTCCAGCGTTTACTAAATTCTGCTGGAGATCGGGGCTCGATACGCCTCACAATAGCCTTCCAGCTCTTTTCCCCAAATTTCCAAACGCCGTCACGAAGCATAGAATCCTAAACACCATACATTCCAGCTGTTAGGTACCCAATTCTCTGTCCAAGCAAGCGCTACCGCATGCAAATTATCATACTTCATCGGGAGTCAAATCTTGCGTTTCGTTGTGAGCTTGTGCAAGGAATGTCGACGATATCGACGATATCGGGTCATTAACCCTATAATTGAAAGCAGTATCAAGCAAAACAGTTGAGCTAACGGAGTCGTGACAGTTCAAAATTTTTGGTGGCCATCACTTACTTCTTACAGCTTTTCTTGCGCTGGAATGGGGAGTAGCGCAGCTCCATCTGACCTTCCAGTTGGACCTCGGGTGCAAATTGACTTGTGTAGATCAATGAATTCAACCGTGGTTGAGGTAGTAGCATGTATGACAAGTGTTGAATCTGAGACTTTGCGTTCTCGACATGCCACAAAACAGACGAGATGGCAACTATGAAAGCTAGGACCAGGCCGAGCCGTTTAGAACTTTTTTCTGTTTCAGACGTTGAGTAATAAATCTAGCATAATTTAAAGTTTCATTTTGGAAGCTCAAACCTTACCTATATTTGACGCATTTGGACATAAAAGGGAGGAGTGTGTGGACCAATCAATTTGGGGTGTGTGGCCCGATCAATTCCCATTGATTTTTCTGGACCTGGTTAATCCCAACACTGATGAGCAGGCCTCTTCCAATATGACCTTTGCCAAATTTGTCATATTTAACTTATATGTGGCCAAATCCAAACCTTAAATATGGCAAATATGGCAAATATGGCACCTCAATTGGCAATCCTATTTATCATACGATATTATATTTCCTACAGCTGTGAGGGCATGACCTGACCTCTTAAAATTGTTTCGCGTGCATAATTCCCTCAAACGATATGTCCATCAAACTGGACCTGTAAATATCCTTCTCCCACCCCATCACAGAAAATCCGACTCTACGAGGCCGGTGCCTGGAAACACAGAAGCAAGCCCACCGCCGAATTCGCACAGGCGCGGGAAGCGCTGCTGCAAAACAGCACCCCAAGTATCCGAGAATCTCGGCCCAAGATTATGAGCATTTAAGATGCCTTGGAGTTCAGTCTGCGAGCGATATGCAGCACGCAGACTCTTGTGCTCCTCCTCTAGGTTGTCGATCTCTTGTTGGCTGAACGTAGTGTCCAATCGGTCACGCATATATATGACCAGCTCAACAAATTCTCTATCTGCCATTTTCGCCAATTGAAAAGGTATGCACGGAGGCATCGTATTCATGGGTCGATTGCTATCGTTGCGCTCGGGTTCGATGGACGCAACTCCAGAGGCCAGGCCGACAATCAGCTAGCCAAAGGTCGCTGACATAATGTTGACATCTTCATTAGTCAGTTGCTCCATATATTGATAGACAAATGAACCTCTACCACGCAAGAAAGAAATGACTTCATCCTTTGAGATTACCCAAACTCCCGACGTGTAATAGTGAGCAGTCTCCTGTTGCTGTATTTGTGAAATTTGAGCTGCATTTAGAGGTCCTTGCATACCTGTTAGATCACGAAGCGCAGATATGAACGCCTTGTAGGCAGCCAGTTGTTGTTGAACAAGGAGAGCATAGGTCTGCAGTGTTTCGAATAGGAGGTCCACATCAACAACAATGGCGGTCATCGACAAAACAGCAATCCACCAAACCAGCGAAGGCTTACAACTGGGATTCTTAGCTTCGAGTTCAGCGAACACATCGACGCGGTTCGAAACTAACCACCTTAAAACTCTTCCGAGAGAGAGCCAGCGCGTCGTCGCTACTTTTGGTCACTTTGATTTAAATTCGTTGATGAAATTAAACTGGCGGCGTAAAAAAGAAACGGTGGTGGTCAGTGTTTCATAGAGCTTCCCGCCATATAGCTTCATAACCTCTCTTTGGAAAACAAGATCGAGTTGGTGCGCACCACACCAGATGCGGATTAAGCGACTTCCGGCAGGCTGCAGCTGCCCAGCCTTTAGCGAAACAAGACCCCGAACTCTGCCTGTCATATTTCGCGCTCCATCCGATGACGTAGACAAGAGTTTACGCCGCCAGCTAGTGCACACAACATCGAGACCTTTACTGCAGATTTCGAACATCGCTTGGCCGTTGTGGCCGCCGAATAGCGGCAGAGAAAACAGATGGACGCAACACAGGTCGGCTCCAATGTTGAAACGAACGTGGACATCGAAATACGAAGTTCTTCCGACAGTAGCAGAATCGAAAGCAATTGAAAAGGTCCAGCGACTCTTCAAAACATTGTAGAGCTTTTGAAGGTTAGCGGCCAACACAGCCCGAGCAAACTGTGATACTTTCGCTTCGTTGCAGCCCTCGAGGTAACCAAGCTGCAGCTCTTCCCGAGCGCATAAGATTTGTCGATCAACCAACCTGAACGAAGCGCCAAGAGCCAGGTATCCAACAACGAGGTTAAACAACTTCGGCGGCTTGATACGAATTCGGTAGCAGTCACGCGCTTCTGAGTTGTCACCACGGGCAACTTGGACACGTTCGAAAATAGCTGTATCCCTTTGCGCTGTCTCAATATCAACCATAGGCTCAAAGAGCAAGTCGGAAATAAACACGTCTACGATATCGGGCTTTATGTGGAAGAAAATCTGGTCGTCGGCGCCTTCGAAATGAGAGTGAATGCTATATACTTTCGATGGCTGGCTTTCAAAATAGGTCGCTTTGTGTTCGTCCGCCGCGACAGCGTACTCCGCCCATTGTGCGGGATGCTGACTTGTAAAATGCTGCCTGTAGAGTTCAGGGCGAAAAGGCGCTCTGAAGTACTTGGTGGCCGTGGTTGACTTCCGTTTCTGGCCAACTTTCTCTTCACGGCCAAACTTTGCGCAAAAACGGCAATAGACAGAGGTTACAGCACCCGAGCTTGCATCGCGAGATGCGAACATCAAGCCATATTCCAACTGATGTGCGTGGTTGTATGGAGTCATTCGCTTGGGTGGCATGGTAGGCCTGCAATGGGGTGCGCTTCTTCTCAAAACTACGTTTTGTGCGCACTGCAATGTAATATGCTCATTTATGGTAATTTTTCGAACTTAAATATGACAAATATGGCATCATGGGTACCAAATGCCATATTTGAAGAGGCCTGCTGATGAGTGTACCGACTATGTGGCATACATAACATATTAGTTGGGAAACAGTATTGTGACGTTGACCCCTTAAAATAGGGCGTGACTGGGTACACCACGCCCCTTTGCTGCGTACACCCCCCCCCTCCCTTTTATGTCCAATGGATAAGTTTGGGCTTCAAAAATGAACCTTTGGTAAAATGAAAAGAACTTCTTTGCGCGAATTAGCATAAGACCTCAGATCTGATTCTACATCAGACGCTGCATTTCCGAAACCTATTCACAGCGCATCAGTGACGACTGTTGGAGCTCGCTTCGATATCATTTGCTGCTGACTCTTTTGCTGCGACCCTCTCTTCTTGAGCCAGCTGAAACAAGTAAATCGCGGTTTCAAAAGCCAGTTGCCGGTCCTGCGCGTCTCCAGCGCTCACGAGTTTCTCAAACGTTTGCTGTAGCTTAACGAGACGATGGGTAACAAAATCGGATTGGGTGCTCGCGAGCTGCGACTCGTCCAGCATTTGAAATTTATATTTAAAATAATCCTTCAGTTCCTCTAGCTGTCGAACAACTGTGCGCACGCCCTCCATTACACCAGGTGAAGTCTCCTTCACCACCGATTCGACCGAGACCAATAGATCCGCCAGTGCCATCTCGAAAAACTCCTGACCACAGGTATTTCGTAAAAGTCGTGAGTGCATTAGCAAATTCAGTAAAATATGTCAATCGTCGGAAAAGGAACCTTTAACTCGTCTCCGTCCATCGTTTCTAGCAGATACAGAGCGCCAAAGTGAGAGCTGGAAGCGAGTGAATCATCCAATAAACTATCCTCGTTGCCATCCCATCCATTCAAAAGAGCCATTTTCTTGTCCAGTGCCGTATCAACGTCGAAGGTGTTATCGTCTTTCAGTGCTTCCGTATCAATCAAACCCACTTCTATCCGGTACTGCATCAAGACCTTTTCGATCCTTAATTTCCTCGCTGTCGAGGCCGCTATCATCTGCTTTATATATATCAAAAATCGGCGGGTATCATTTTCATAGTAAACAAGTATGAAGAGCCCAAAAAGGATACGGTGCTTCGTTGCCTTAGTGAATTGACCTTTTTGTATTCTAAATCGAGGTTTTGTCTCTCATGTAGCGGCTCCCCTGCTTATACGGATCCAAGTCCAGCGCAGAAAGGTCCGTTGAGACTGCTAAACATAGATACATCAATTGCGGAGCTCTTTACTTCTTCAATGGCAGCGTCAGTTGCGACTACTAGCGTTAGGAGCTTCATTATCGGGTTCTATGCTAGCTTGTTTTTTTTAAGAATATTTTTTTATTTTTAATTTTTTTTTTACTATAGTCTCTAACGAGTCCATGGAATGCGAAAGTTGTAAGGCTGCGTCATTTTTTGTTGATTTCAAGATGCTTCTTCTAACGTCGGATATTTCAGATGTCTTGGTGTGTGTGGCCCGATCAGCCCCCTAATTTAAAGGTTCATTTTTGAAGCCCAAACTTATCCATTGGACATAAAAGGGAGGGGGTTTGTGTACGCAGCAAATGGGGGGGGTGTACCCAGTCACGCCCTTAAAATAATGCCATATGGTATCGCATATGTGGGTCTCACTCAATGCGCGTATCTGGTGATGACTTTAGCTTAGTATCTTCACACATGACTAAAAGTTGTGTGTATTTTCGTTTGAGCATACGTAAATTGCTCAAGATAGTGAGGCCCTTTGAGCCTCACCATTGCGTCTCGAGACAAGTAAATGTTTTCTGAATGTGGCCACACAAATGCTTCGGTGATAAAAACAATCCGCCTTCCGGCCTTTGCATTCTTCCTTAAGAATCAAATCTGTCTATGCTAACGAAGCAATTCTACGTGAGATGGAAGTAGTATAGAGAAGGATGCGTAGAATAAAGATACGGTCCAGCATTGTAACCATTGCGGACACGAGTAAGTAAAGAGAAAACTACGAGAAGATGGCCGATCTCCCTATCAAATTGCCTAGCCCATATAGCACCATAATCAGTCTTGCGTAATCTCTTCACGCCAATTCAGCAGTATGCAACTAAAGAAAAAATGTTCCATAAACACCAGGAATTCAAACATGAAAGCCTCTGCAAGAACTGAAGCGTCGACATATATTAGATCACAAAACTAGCTTGCGGTGCGAAAGATACAAATATGTTGTTTGTTGAAAGGGCGCGCAGTTTGTGCAGCGCCCCGCGCCGCCGATGGCGTTTATTAGTTGATGATTTTCGGTTTAAAAAAACCTAGCGAGATGCATATATTCATATTATTAGTTTAAGTATCTAACTTAACACTAATAAAATCACTTTGGAATTTGAGTGGTTATCAGTACTGCAATCAGCAGGAAGGGAGTTCGGTGAATTGTGGACTGGATACTTTCTCTTGATTGTGTGGAACAGGTATTACGTTACGTGGCCCTTACGCATATTACGTGGAGCGATTATTGTGATTACGTTTGGTTTTGTGGTGATCGCGATTAGTGGATTCACTTTACGTTAGCGCATTCAAGGACTTTGGCTGTGTTTGGAACCCAGCGTTTAAGTACACGCAGTTGTGTTGGAACAAGCGTTGTGAAGTACGTCGCCAAGTATGTCCGAAAAAGAACAGGTTATGAGCCCAAATGGGGGCCGTAACGTAGCGGATGAAGAAGTCAAGACTGCATACGTGTTGCAGATGTTTGGTGCGCTGGTGTCGCGCCTGAAGAAGCTGGAGGTTGCGAGCAGCGCACCTCAACAACAAGCAAAGCCGCTACCGAAGTCGAGGGGGGACCGGAAGATGAGCATCGCCTCCCTCGACGATAGCGATGATGCAAAGAAGGAGTACACTACCGGGAGACCAGGGAAGATGAGCTTTCTTGGAATGAGTCGCGCCGGAAAGGATATGTTCACGCCTCTGGGAGCCGCGGGAGTTGGTGCGGCACAGGCGGGAGGTTTCAATGCTGGTCAACAACAGCAAGCAAATGGTTGGCCTGGACAAGGGCGATTTCAGGGGTTTGGAATGGTTCGAACACCCACGCCCAAACAAAGAACGCTCCAGATAAAGATGTTTGATGGGAAAGAAGTATACAAGGGTCTTGGCTCCGGATTCCATGCTTGGGGTCGAAAATTTTTACGGCAAGTTAATCTTGCGGAAGATGCCTGTGGTTTCTATTGTAGTGAAGATGTGAAGGTTGACCTGCTGGGCCACTACTTGACGGGCTCAGCAGAGACGTACTACAATCGCCAGGTCGACGGATGGTGGAGGCAGAGACCCGAGCTGTGGTACATTATGGACCAATTGCTCGCGGCATTTAATGTGCAGTTGACGCCAGCACAAGGTATGAAGCTCTTCATGGCGAAAAAGATGCCTGGCAGGTCGTGGCCGGAGCATTTTTTATATTTGACCGCTGTTGCTGAAGCGGTAGGACCAAACACGGAAAATTTGGTCCTGAATAATGTTGTCTTCCATGCAGCGCCGGAGATGAGGCAGATCCTCATCTCCAAGTATGATACTGGGTGTGATGATTATCTGAGGCATGCAGAGGAGATCTGCCAGTTTGCGCAGGCGGTGGAATACAGTGAGCGCCCGATGAAGACTGGGAACACTGGTACCGTGAACATGGTGGCTCAAAAGCCTAAAAAAATTGTCGAAAAAAGAGTGTGCTACTCCTGTGGAGAGGAGGGACACATCAAGCGGCGGTGCCCAAAAAATAAGCAGCCCGCAAAGGAAGATTTTGCACTGATGGTCGGTGAGTCGCGCAGTGAAGTAACGTCATACACTTGGGTCTTGGACAGCGGTGCGAGCATGCACCTGACATCGTATCTGTCGTTCTTGGAGGATGTAAGAAACGTTGAGCATCAATGCTATCAGGACGATGGGAAGCGCTTCGAGATAACGAAAAAGGGGACGCTGTTTATAAATTTTTCTTGTGGAAAAAATAATACGAGAATCAAGATCAAGAACGTCTATTATGTTAAGGGCGTAACAAGAAACATCTTCTCGTATGGAATTTTCGAAGCCGGTGGGGTGGTATTGTCGTATGAAAACGGCATGCGGACACTGAGCAGACGTGACTCAGGAGTCGCGATAGCACGTGTTAAAGCGGACCATAATGTTTTGACGGTCCAAGGTGTTGTAAATCGACCTAAAAAGTCGTGCGCAGAGATGGTTATGTCGATAATGGATGAAAATTATGCGAGTTATGCAAAGAATCAGGATTTCCAGAGTGGAAGTCTTTTGCACTTTCACTCAAGAATGGGCCATTTAAACTTCGATACCGTTGTGGCGCTGTCGAAGGACCCGCGTTATGGAATACGAATAACCGATTACACCCGGCGTCACTGTGTCACGTGCGCGCAGGGTAAGCATTCCAAGAATGCGCAGTCGAAACAGTATAGCGGCAAAAATGCGCCGATTAATCGAGTTGGTGGCGTGATTTGTTCCGACTTAAAGGGACCGATCACGCCAAGAGATCGACGCGGAAACCGATATTTGGTGAATTTTATCGATTATCACAGCAACTATACGAGGATTTTTCTTGCCAAGACTAAGGATGTCGCGGCAAAGAAGTTCGAGCATTTTTTGGTTTTTTTCGAGCGTAGATTTAATTGCAAGATCCACGTTCTCAAGACAGACGGAGGTGCAGAATACAAAAATGTTGACTACTTCTGTAAGAGTACCGGCATCGCGAGGCAAATCAGCGAGGCCGGGAATCAAGCCAGTAACGGGAGATCAGAACGCATGCACCGGACCGTCATGAACATGGCGAGGTGCATGCTATTTGGAAGTGGATTGCCATCATTTTTTTGGGGGGATGCGGCGGAGTACGCGGCCTATGTGCTTAACCGCACCCCCACAAATGCAAATAAAAAGCGGATGTCGCCGCTGGAATTGTTGACAGGCATAAAGCCTAACTTGGGCGAAATAGTCGCGTTCGGATCACCTTGCACGGTGTACCGAAACCCTGGAAAAAATTCGCTGGCGCACCGGGCGCAAATTGGCGTTATCATTGGGCGCAGTGAAGAGATCAAGGGCTTCAAGGTGTTTTTGAAAAGGGAGCATAAAGTTACCGTGACACAACACGTTAAAAGTGTGGAAACGCTGTCTGGCATTCAGAACCGTCAGCTGAAGAGCATATTGAGTGACGAGGGCGTAGAAGAACATGATATTGGTGACCGGGGCTCAGAAGGAGCCGTTCGGGGGTTAGAAGGAGCAAGTCAAGTACTGAAGGTTCTGAAAAGGAATTAGTGAATGACAATAACGGACAAACCCAAGGTGAAACGCCTGGACTGAAAAAGGGAAAGAAGCCGCGGTGGACGAGGGAGCGCCACCTTACGCGGCAACACGTAAAATCGAAGGCTGATAAGAAGAAGAAATCAGAAGACAATGAAGACGTGCAAGATTGTGATGAAGTAAATTTAATTTCAGATATTGATCCGAGGAATTATCGTGAAGCAATTGGAAGGCAGGACGCAGAGAAGTAGGTGCAAGCGATGAAAGAAGAGATACAGGCGCTCGAAGCAAATGAAGTCGATGTGATTAAGAAACCGGAAGATGTGATACCGCTTCATACGCAGTGGGTCTTTAAAACTAAGACAGATGCCAATGGCGCGTTGGAGCGATACAAGGCAAGACTTGACGCGTGTGGGAACGAGCAGCGGTTTGGAGTGGACTATGAGCTCACCCTTGCCGCCGTGATGGAGATGACGACCGTGAGATTCATTCTGGCGTTGTCACGTAAGTGGAATGTGCAAGCGATGCACGGGGATATCGCCAACGCTTATGTTAAAGCATTGGAGGATGAGCATGACATTTTTCTGTATGTTCCGAACGGCATGGAATTGAAAGAGAAGGCATTAAAACAATTGGAAATTACGAGCGTCAGGCAGGCAGTCCTGAAGTTGAAAAAATCACTATATAGACTCAAGCAAGCGGGCAGACAAAGGAATCGTCTGTTACACGCCAAGTTGAGTGACAGCGGCTACGTGCAAAGTTTTACCGACGGATGTCTCTATTTCAAGAAAGTAAATGATGAAGTCGTAGTCGTGGGCGTATATGTTGATGATTTGTTGGTGACGGCGAGTGCGGAGTGCCACGTCAAGAGTTTTTTCGATGACTTAAGGGATTTGGATATAAAGAACCTTGGATATGTTTCGAAGTTTTTGGGCATGCGGGTTAGCTGTGGAGTGGAAACCGGTTACGTCTTGGACCAAGAAATTATGATTGAAGAATTACTAAAAAAACTATGGAATGGAAAATTCAAATTCAGTGAAGACACCTATTGCAGATGAATACGGAGACGAAGAATTGAAAGACAAAGAATTGCTTAAAATCCGCGCTGCTGCAAATGAACCGTCGGTCAAGAATTTTCAGTCTTTAATTGGCATCTTGTTGTGTATTTCGCGCTGCCGTCGACCGGACATCGCGTATGCGGTACATAGGGCCACGCGTAGAACGCATGCGCCTACGAATTTTGATTGGAAAACCGCGAAGCGAATTTTTCTTTTCTTGAAGGGGACAAGCAAACTAAAGTTGCGGATGGAAATGGCGAAAGGAACGAAGACCGAAGAGAAGTTTGGAATTGAAGTCACCGGTTAATCTGATGCGGATTTCGGCGGATCGAAGATCGATCGCAAGTCGACTAGTGGAGGAATTATTTTGATGAATGGATGCTTGGTACATTGGCTTTGCAAGAGGCAGGCATGTGTGTCCCTCTCGACTATGGAGGCGGAGTTGTATGCCGCATCGGTGGTGGAATGTGAGATGATTGGGTTTATGGAAATGGCTAAGGAGATTGGTTTTGACGTGAAGGTGCCGATGACTTTGCGGTGCGACAACAAAGCGGCGATAACGATGATGAGTGGAAATGGGAAGACGGGAAGGACCAAGCATATCGACGTTAGGGTGAAGTTTATTGTATCGAAGGCGTGCGATGGACTGATTGTGCCGCGTTATGAGCCTACGGATGCTATATTGGCTGATGGCTTGACGAAAGGGCTGGGTCCAGTGAAGCTGAAAGAGATGCAGGAGGGACTAGGCTCAAGGCGATCGAGTTGGGCTAGGTGGTTGTAACCAGAAAATCAAGAAGGAGTGTTGAAAGGGCGCGCAGTTTGTGCAGCGCCCCGCGTCGCCGATGGCGTTTATTAGTTGATAATTTTCGGTTTAAAAAAACCTAGCGAGATGCATATATTCATATTATTAGTTTAAGTATCTAACTTAACACTAATAAAATCACTTTGGAATTTGAGTGGTTATCAGTACTGCAATCAGCAGGAAGGGAGTTCGGTGAATTGTGGACTGGATACTTTCTCTTGATTGTGTGGAACAGGTATTACGTTACGTGGCCCTTACGCATATTACGTGGAGCGATTATTGTGATTACGTTTGGTTTTGTGGTGATCGCGATTAGTGGATTCACTTTACGTTAGCGCATTCAAGGACTTTGGCTGTGTTTGGAACCCAGCGTTTAAGTACACGCAGTTGTGTTGGAACAAGCGTTGTGAAGTACGTCGCCAAGTATGTCCGCAGAAGAACATTGTTTGTGCCGCGCCACTTGTTCTTGTGTGTGAAGATCGCTGGGAGCACACATTCAAACAGCTAGATGTGGTCATAATTTCTACGCACGATCTTAAGACTCCCTCTGCAAGCACGGCGTCAATAGAGATCCAGCACTGAGAGATTGACCAGCCACGTCTTTGTTATCATAAATATCTCTGTAGGAAACAGATTCCGGATGATGTTTATCCGGATGATCCTTGATGTTGAGGTGGCTGTTGGGCCCCGAGGACTTCGCGGTATACGCAGTCCTGCTGCATACTCTACAAAAGCATTCGAGGAGGTAGTGCAGGTATTTGTTTTCATTCATATACAATGAGTTGCTTTCTTTCTCTCTCGATTACAACACGGTTATGAGCCCAAAAAACTAAACTAGTGCTAAAAGTCACAAGGATGGAGCAGTAAGTAATGTGGTAACTAACTTTAATACAAACCGGTGTCAAGCTCAAACACGCACAAGCACATCCACGAGGCAAGAGAGTTGATGATCCCACTGGACAAGGCGAGCTCAAGATATCGAGGGATTTCCACCCGTACGCAACGGGTATTAGATTGACTGACTGGAGCGCAAATAGCTTTTATGCAAGACGTTCAAAGAGCAAGTATTTGGGACATCGCTAAAGGCAAGCTGAGGCGAGAAAATCTGTTGAAAGAGATGACAATTGTCCGACTACCATGAAATATCATTGTTTTATCGCTTTGGCGGTCCCACGACACCGCTTCCTATGAATGGCCCATTTGGAGAGCAGCACGGAGATGTTGGCGGCTACATGTAAAATCTGTGAGAAACGCATAGATCCAGTCATCACGGAGAGTATTATTTTACGGAAATCGGATGAACTACGCAACATGAAATAGTCGTTGAACGACGATGTGAATATCCGTTTAGCCAAGATGTTCAATATCCGTACCGAGCCTGTCTAGCAACGTTTACAAGGTGAATGAAATCAATATGAAATCGATGATGCTAGAGTCTGCCAGACCAGCATGAATTCGAGGAATTGCATTAAGGTGTTTAGTAATTTTGCGAACTTAACTCTGGAGATGCTTTGCGGGCTCATTGAAAGGGAAAACGCGACGTCGACTGGGTAACATAATGGGTAGGAGTACTACCCATGAAGGAGAATCCATGGGGAAGCGCCGATCGCGTATCGGTATCGTCTGAATAAGGCTAAAGTAAGGGTTAATTTGCCGACCAAGGACGTCCGTTTGTCTGGAGCTGTCCGCAAACACGTTGAGCACTCTATGAGCACTTTGGATGATAGGAAGTAGTGGATCAGATCCCTTGTTTGCATTGAAAAATGCTGGCAAACTGGAAAAAACGTTACGTACACTTGAGCGGGACAAGAGCCTAGGAACCAAGGTGGCTATGGAATTGAGTCAATACAGATCAAGATAACAGCCCGATCCAATAAGACACCCGGGCTAGACCGGAAGGCGAAATATAGATGGTCACGATGGACTCATAAAGTACCGGGTCGGAAGGAGAATAGTTAAACTACTCAGGGATCCGATGAGAAACAGTATATCCATGCGTTCAAGGTGGAGACCTAGATCGCCCACGCCGTAATGTTCTCTCCGTGGAACGATAAAACATGACAATCATGGATAGTGGAAGAGAATGACTAGTAAAAAGTGCGAAGCACGAGGGTACCCTACCGATCACAGTTTATTTGTGTGCATTAATTATGGAAAAGTTAACGAAGTGGGCTGATAATTTTTTATAAGAAGAGGCAGTGATATGTGCCGACCAACCGCGCAGACATTCTCCGCCCGAGATCGAGAAGGGTGTTAAACTAGATCGCTCTCCAGTTGGAATCTATCGATAAAAAGAACAAGGATTAAGCGCGGAGAACAACGGAAAATACATATTCCATTAAAAGTTTTGCCGAGCGGTTCTATAAGATGGATGTGTGTTTCATGTCAAAGGTCAATATGGCATTAGATCTTTTACAGGAGAATCTTGCAGATACTAGAAGTAGCGCCTTCGGACAAGTGGTTCAAAAAGCTAAAAGCTATGATGTTTATCACTTGGGCGGAAGTCTGGAAGCCTGCGGGAAGATTAAGAATAAAATAGCCACTATGATGTCACTTGGGAGGAAGTCTCCATTATTGACTTCACTTTTGTTCGTAGAGGTCGGATGTCACGTAGACGACAACAAGATACAAGAATACACCAGGATTGAAGATATTTTGTACAAGACAGAAGGGAAATCGTTGCAGCATCCTTTCGTGCCCTTTGGTTACAATTTTAATACTTAAGTCGGCAAACTCCGTATCAAGTTTTTTGGTACCGAATTCACCTCGATCTCTTGTCTGGAATATTGACTCTGCCGGATCAGATGCAGATCCGCTATCGAATCGGAGGCCTTCGTATCGAGAAAATATGTAATATTTTAGATTAGGTCGCGATACCAACGCCCAAGTGTCCGGAGGGGTGGGTGTGCCGATCCGATCTCACGATAAGCGGCAGAAGTTATGGCTAACTGGTACGTCTCTCCTTCATTACTAGTTATTTGAGTCACCGATTAGTGAGGATGTAGTAGAACGAAGTCAAAGTGCCTCTTGGGCTGTGTCGCGTCGGAAATGTGATGTGGCAGAATTGCCATAACTGATCTGGTCAGTGACGAAGAGTCGATGGAGGAGGATACCTCACCTTTGGTAGGAAATCCTGAGTACGTGACTCCCACGAGATCATGATTTAGAAGGAAGCCAAAACCTATCAGATTTTCCCAACGATCGGAACGATCCGGTGGTCGTGGGAACAATGGTGTCCAAAGAGCCGATCTCGATCGTAGAGGGCGGTAAGGCCGAGTAGTACCTTTTTGATCCTGCAGATCAGGATATCATATCTCATCAAGATATTGAATTTTTAGAAAATGCCAACTTGTTGTTCCATGCAAGGTGAAGGTGGAGACTGATCTCGATCAAAAGGAACGCAGCCTTTCTATGTTTCCACCATAAAGGTATTAGTTGTAATAAGTTGTGGAAGATGTATAATGAAGTGTGTATTAGCGAGGCGGACGCGTTTGTTGAAAGTAAAATGTTCTTGCTTCTCCAGGTGCCGCCCTATCTACCTGAAGTCACTAATGACGATTTGAAGGGTGGTAATCTAGAGGTTAACACAGTCAACCTACCTAAGGTATTATTCTGGAAGAGATCGAGGAGGTTATATTCACTGCCTCCGGACAAAAATGATGTGGGAGCAAAACCTGTTGCCCAACGTTGCTCCAGCAATATCGTCAAATGCTCTCACATCTTATCAACTGTTTGTTGGACACGATGATCATCGTAATCGTGACCAAGAAGAACGTGATCAATATACTATATATAAACTTTGGATTGTTGAGCATGTTGACGAAATTCTGATCCTATCTAAATTTGGAGATCTTCATCAATTATGGTATTGTTCTCTGGATATGGCTGGTGAACTTTGGGTGGTACCGTTGAATTTCCGGATTTGTAACGTCATCGGGATGCTGTTTGGATTGGAGCACGCCCTCAGACTGAACGACAACCCATTGCATGGTTATGGTAAGGTCAAGGCCGATCGGTTTTTTTTTCACCATTCTACACAGATGGCAAGCCCGATCAAGATCAGAAACCATCGATCTTGATAAGGCGATCCTACATTGGTTACTGCCAACTCTTAAGAAGTATTGTGAGAGAGTTGGAACAATTTGGCGACACCTGTAAACGCTAATTTCTAAATGGACGCGGCCATGAGTTGCTGGGGAAAGTAGAAGGTTTCCTGGCAGGTCAATGTGGTTTTAATGCAATACACAGGGACTTGGAGTTGATCAGTATCTGCCTTCCCTATATTGTAGAAGACGATGCATACCCTTTGTCGGAAGTTTAAATTTTGGCAGCTGATTTATCAAAGATTTTGTGATTTCGGCAGCCGTGCTGTATGAATTGAGAGAAATACTATAAGTGAACAGTCTCTGTCAACTTTGTATAAGATCACGATGGCATCCATTGTCCAGTAACCTTTACAAACCAAAGAAGTTAGTTATGCTATTTGGATAGGAAAGTGCATACGTTATGCGTATACCGGATGGTTGTGATACGTTGCTAGCAGCAAGACCGATCAAAGTACTCTCACGCTTCTTTCGAGTCCGATAAAACCTGATATATTTGCTGCTAGCAAACAGGTCGCGCTCCGCTTTATTTCTTTTGTCTGCGCCTGAGTCCTCCTCCATCATACCGAGAGAGCGTATTTCTGCTTCTTTGATCGACCACCTCTGGGCTGTTTAATACCTTGTGCCCTCCTTTCAAAGGTGCAGTTAACCAGTTCTGACTTTTTTTCTTTTGATATTCTGCCTCGTAATTTGATGGGAATGTGGCTACTGCTACTCCGCTCACCCAACTGCGCCTTTCCCGTCTTCAAGGAGTATTCAAGAGCTATTTAGGAACCTCCCCATTTTAGGGTAGGTGTAAGCCATGTATATCAAGGGTGTAGGGCCGCTCTCTACTCTGACTTTCGATTCTGTCCACTGCGGGATTTGAAACTTCAATCTCCCGGTCCCCTAAACCACTGCACCACAGGTTCGGTCAGGAGGATAGCTGGATCGACGAGTCGCTTTTTCTTGGGCGACGAGTCGTTCCTTTTAGGGTATAATATTTCCAAATATAGCTATAATTTCACAGGTTCATGAATTTTTTTTGAAAACTCCGCCCTTCGCTGAAAGCGTGAAAGCGTGAGAAAATTTTTGGCTGTCCAGCATTTCCAGCATTGTCCCGAAAAAAAACGTCGCTTTCTGACCTCCTTATCTTCCAATGTCTCTCACCGCCATAGCGAACTGTGCGGCATCGTCCCCCCCCACCGTCTGGTCCTTGGGAAGAGTTGGAAAGTGCGCAACACGATCTGCAAATGTGGGCTATGGATGAAGGCTTTTCACTCTCCATTCGTCGAACATCCACAACCAAATCCAAAATCAAACCCAAGATTCCTGTCAACCAGGAATTTAAATGTGAATAGGCCGACCCGGTTTCTGGAGATGTCGAAGATCCCGACGAAGCTTTCTTAAATAATACGGGGAGTAAGCTGGCAAAAGAGTGCCATTTTCGTGTTGATGTGAAACGGTCGACAGCCTCAAATGAGGCAGCAAGTCCCTGGAAACTGGACTGAACACAATGAACCTAAAACACTGCGACCATCACCGCCGAGACTTGGGTCAACTGATTCACCTCCCCCACGCTCGGAAATTCACGCAAACCGCCGATGGAGTCGCCGAAATGGAGAATCTGATTAATGTAAGAAACAAGCCCAAAGCCGTTGTCGCGATTCTGAGAAGCAAGATTCCCACGGTTCTCATTACACCCAAAGATGTATTGAATTTCAAACAGAATATGAGACATGCGATCTTTCAAGGTACATATATTCGTTGTACAATCATTTCCAAGAAAGACATAATAACTTTACGAATTGCAGGTCGTGATGAAATTGAGCAGCTCAGAACAGAGCTGTCGGCATTATCAGAGTCCGGCGAACTTGTTTACGACGAGTACATTCAGCCAGACGAAAGCGGAACCCTGACCCTACAGCGCCTGCTTGTAGGATTCACTCCGATGATTGAACTTGCCAAGAACGGCTCCAATGTCAATATCCTTTTCGATTGTACTTATAAGACCAACAAGACCAAATATAAGGTATCGAAATACTTTGACATACCAGTAAAAATCGAATAAATAATCACTTGGTCGTGTAGCTACTGCATGTCGTCGGAGTCACAGGTACCAACAAGATACGTGAAACGTGTGAACACAGCTTTCTCGTCACGAAGCTAAAAGTAACTCTAGGCATTTACAATATGCGTAGTCTTCGTGCCGTCAGAGAGCAAAGAGGACTCCAGATGGTCCCTTGATCGTCTGAACACTTACCTGGGGTTTCTGCCTAAAGTCGCGGTATGGAACCTTTTTCTAATTTAGCGAGGAGGCGTACGGAATGCTGACCTTGTCATGCTACAGACAGTTGATCAAGACAAAGTGCTGTACCAAGTGCTCACTGAAATAGAAGGTTGGGAATTATCCGGGGTCCACGTATGCCTTTTCTGACCGAGCTATATCAATCGACGACGGGTGACTGATTGCTTTGTGTGCTGCGCATTTGTAAATCATGCTATGTGTCTGGCATATAAACAACAACGTGAAGGAGAACTGCCAAAAGATGTTCAAAGAAGCTTACGAGTGTGACAACTGGCAAGAGAAGTGGAAATTGTGGTATAACCAATGGCAAAAAGCCATTTACGCCAAAACCGAAGCGGGCTTCAATCAGCAATGGAACAAGTTGAGCCAGTTGGGTCGAGACGTGCCAGATGCCGGACGTTACATCTCCGAAAACAAACTTTCGTACAAGAAGCATTGGGCGGCGTACATCGTTGATAACTTTATGCATCTTGGACGTCGCTATACAACAATCTGCGAAGGATGCCACCATACAATGGTCAAGAACTGGTTGGAAAACTCTCTGTCACTCTTGCGACGTTTTTCAGGCTTTAAAAGTGAGCATGCATTATAACCATGAGCGGGTCACGGATTCTTTCGAACACGATCGCACCAAGAGCCTGAAAGGGAAAGTCCTATCGAAGGTTTCCAAAGAAGCTCCAACGAACCCCTTCAATGGATTGAACCGCAACCTTAGCCATCATTCCGTCCTTCACCTTCTCAATTCGGAATTCAAAGCAGCACAGAAGCGTCTGGACGAAGGTACGCCCACCCCCACTTGCTCGGAAACTTGCCGATTTCGAACAATTTACGGGATTCCTTTCCGTCATGAGATTTTAACTTGCCAAATTTGCCGCCGTGAGCCGTTGATGCTGGAGGATGTCCACCCGCATTGGGTGTTGGTTGCCCCATGTTCCGCTCGACCCAACAATCTATGGTGTCCGATGCATCAACCAGCCAAACGATATTGATAATTCGAACTCGCGAGCTGAGGGCATCCTTGACCGTGATCAGCTTCGCATAGAACGAGTCTACCAGGAACTAGAGCAGGCACAACTCTCACAACATCCATCGAATCCCAGCAAGGGGAAGCGAAAGCGCAGGGCCAAGGCTAAACTCACCCCTGTCCCAGTTTTACAACAAAGTTCCACCGACCCTGTCCCCAACATCCAACAAGTACAAACGCTGGCACAACAACTGCCTGCTCCACCTTCACAATCTCCCAACCCCGTACTCAACCCCCCACAGGCGCAACAGCTTATACAAAAAAATGCAGCCTGAGTTCCTGCTTCTCAATGCTCTCATGGCCGCGGAACAGAATGGCAGGACCACCATTACCCTACCCGCAACGCGCGTGCAGGCCAACGAAGGGGCAACAGTGCGTCGATGCACCAAATGTCATGCTCCGTGCAAAGGCCACCCGCGGGGAGTATGTCCGCCAGCTACTTCACTGGCAACGCCCGCTGACGAGCCTCCAACCTCTCCCGTACGCGATTCCGAAGTGAATCCCATCCCGAAGAAAGCGCTGTAGGAGACGCTGTCGGTGATGCTGTTGGATACGTTGGCCTTCCCAATGAGGCAGACGATAATGAGATACACGATGCCTACGGCGACGATAACTACGACTGGGAACAGCACCGATGGAATGACGACGATCAGTGAGACCCGGTCCATTTCCTTACAAATCCATTTGGCACCTTCCACGATCTGTTCCCTAGCGAAATGGTGAACATAGCTTTCCACGTAATGTACAATGGTCAACTCGGTGTTTGCAGCCGAAGACGTTTCTCTGATACTCATGCCTCTGAAGATATCTTGGTCCTCAGTGCATCCGGTGCATCCTTCACTTTGGACCAACGAACTGCTAATGGTACCCAATACGGCGGCGGTGGAATGCAGGGAATTCCGGCGGACCTCTACCTGGTAGAGTGGTAAAATAGCGTTCTTTAAAAAGAAGCACCTCGGCCCGCTCCCACTGTCGAGGAATCCGCCACTCTACTGGACGACCTTCTCAAGATCCGGGATGGCGACCAGGCAGCTTAAGCTACAATATCCACAGTTCGTTTAGCGCAGACAACCTACCAATTTATCCTTTTCCCACCCAATGCGGACCAAAATTATTATTTGTTTTCGGTTTTTTTAGGGCGTGAACCCCCCTTTGCTGCGTACACCCCCCTAGGGTTAGGGTAAGGGTAACTAACACCTTCTGTAGCCAGTGCGTATACGCACGGTGCGGCTAGCGCACAGAGGAAGACTCTTCCTTAAAGCGGTAGCTACCGCTACTTAGCCGATACGCCCTTGTAAAGGGCTTAGTAGGAGAGTTCTACTCGGGGCCAAGATTCCCGGGTTGGTTTACTACTTAGCCTTAACGGCTGTATTCCCTTTACGGGATGTAAGTAAAGGGAGGGCTCCCTCTTACCTACGACACTCACGGCGCGCGCGACCGGTCGAGGTCGCACGTCCGCAAAATAGTGAAATGTAAACTGAATATATCTAATATGTAATTAGCCTAAATTAATTTAAACTAATATAAACTATATGTAATACGAAGTAGAATATTCCTAATTGTACTAGCTAAAATGTAGTGTACACACCTGTGTACTGACACGTGGATGGCTGACACACCACCACACCAAGGGCCCCTGCCCTGATTGGTTAAAATAACCAAATGTTAAAAACCTTTCAAACTGGCCAATACTGACCTCAACCGTGGTGTACTCATGTACACCAACCCTCAATGTAACTCGAATGTAACCCCGTTACATCCTCCCCCATCAAGACTATTGCTTACGCAATAATCGATATCTTGTTGGAGAAGTCCAACGCCAGTACCTCTGGCTGTCCATTGTACACCTTCAGCGGTGCTATGGACGCAAACTATTCCGACAACTTGGAAGTGGCCGCCCTTGGGGAGCTCTCCCCAACGGCTGGCCATGCTGATAGCGCCGAACGGCGCTATCAGTCATCAAACCCATTCCCCACACGTGGGGAAAACGCACTAACTCGGGCGCCACCGTTACCCGCTAGGGGTGATACCTCCAGGGTGCCACATGCAAACACCACCAATGAACCGTCCTTGGTTCAAGAGGCCCGACGTGCCGGACGGGCACGGAAGGGACCTCGCGACCCTCAAAAGAGGGCTAAGCAGGCGGTCAAGAGGGGTTTAGCCTCCTATACCCCTGGTCCAGCGGCTATGCTTCCGCGTGAAATTGCGCATCGGAACCAACTCCGGGCACGACTACTAACGCCCAAACATTATTCCGTTAAATTTTACCGGACGCGCCTCGGGAAGCAGGCACGCGGTGTCCTCGTGGATATTATCCGCGAGATTCCCATTGTTCTCCTGAGGGACGAAAACGTCAAATACGCAGAACAGGCGTTCCGCGCCTGGGCGGAAGGGAAGAAACGCCTCCCCAGTTTCGATGCACTGTACAATAGCTTTTCCGAATACGACGTTCGGGTCGAGAGGGCGCTACGCTTGGCCTATGCTCAGGCCAAAGCGCAAGGGCAATTACCTGCCTCCTATTATACGCGCTCTGCTCTCGATGTGGTGCCGGAGAGCAATGCAAGCACAGCATCTGCCTCCGGCGAACTCCCAGCTACTGGGAGTGAAGGGGCTTCTTCAGCACCTTTGATCGTTGACTCTCAGTGGGATTCTCCCGCTCAAAAGCGTCAACGACGTCACGGCAATCCTTCGGCAGGGAAGTCTCGTACTCCCACGAGCTCTGGGAATGTGGATACCCTTTCCACTTCACCAGGTACTGGGTCTCACCCCGGTGATGGCGTCGCTCCATCAGGCGTTCCACATGGTAATGTGGAGTACCCTCCGTATCGAGCACTGGAGGAGGGGGTCGCGCTATTGCGGCGTGACTTCCACGAGCGCTGTGATCGGCACAGCCGTCGCATCCAAGATGCTCAGGAAGGACTTCGCAACGAAGGGAGTGCGAATAAACGCATCGAGGGGCGGCTTGCCTCTCTCGAGTCTCTCGTTGCGGAGCTTCAGGGTCGTATTTCAACCCTGTCGGAGATGTTCCGACCTGTCGCGCCTTTCGGCTATCCGGCTTCTCACCCTCCTCCGAGAGGGGACCCGCCTCAGGGTTCTGGTATGGCTTAAGCATACCCACATAGAAGGTTGGATGCGTACGCATCGCCTTCGGGATGTCTAAGGTATACGATAAGCCCTTTCGGGCTAGTACCTTAAAGGGTCCCACAAACCTGGGGCGCAGTTTATTCCTCAACACGTTGGAAACTGCATATGTAGGAATCTTTTTAGCGTTTAATGAAACACTTTCTCCTACTTTGTATACCTTTTTGTTACGCCGCCCCTTGCGGTCAGCTTGCTCATTCGGCTTGTCTTGGCTTTCCGCCATGGCATCGCAGACGTGTCGTAATACACTAAGGCGCGTCGATAAAAACTTATCGATGTGCTTTCGCACAGATACAGGGCCGACATCGGCGAATCCTCCCCCCTCAAGCCCTGGGCCACACACACGTGGCGTCAACGAAACCCTCGGATTCACCAATCCGTTCACGTAAAACGGGGTAAACCCCGTAGATGCATGTACCGAATTGTTGATAGCAAATTCAACCATCGGAAGCATCTCACTCCAACTCTTTGGAGAATCCGGACATTAACTCCGGAGAATATCCTCCACAACGCGATTAACGCGTTCCGTCTGACCGTCCGTCTGCTGATGATCCGCAGTGGACATGAGGAGCTTGGTGCCTAGCACCTTAAACAACGCTATACGGAATTGTCCCGTAAAACGGGGATCCCGATCCGACAAAACGGAATCGGGTAGACCATGCTGTCGAAAGACACGATCTAGGAACACTTTCGCTGTTCCTTTTCCATCTGTGGACTCTGGCACCGCCGCCAGGTGAGCCATCTTGCTCAATCGGTCTACAAAGACCAATATGCCGGTGTTCCCGGCCTTATCCTTCGGAAAACCGAAGATAAAATCCATGCTAATGGATTTCCAACACTCCGTTGGAACCGATAAGCTCTCCAAAGGCGAAGATGAACTTGCAGAGGGTTTAACCCTCTGACACGTCTCACAAGTGCGTATATACGCACCGACCCACTTATACATATTGGGCCACCAATACAAAGCGCTTAAAGCGCTGGAGGTCTTATCCCGACCTAAATGACCCCCGGTAGGGGCGTCATGTGTCTCAAAGAGGACTTTATACTTCAGTTCCTCATCATGAGGAACAACCACCCGCGGATTGTCCTCCGCGCTCGTGCTATAATATAGCAAACCGTCACAGTACCTGTAACGGTGTAAACGAGCTTTAGCTCGACTTGACAGGGTTGGATCAGACGATCCAAGATCCTTTTCACCCATGCGCTGATAATCGCCGTACACTGTGGGTCTTTCTCATACGTCTGGCGTATGAGATCCACCACAGGCGTGGTGACGAAAGTCGCGTGAGCGAGATCGTAATCGGGACGACGCGATAACGCGTCCGCAAGCACGTTCTGCTTGCCAGGTTTATACTTAACCTCAAAGTTGTACTCCGCAAAGAAGGAGATCCAATGGTCCATCCGTGAGAGATGAGGCGACTTTGTCGCTGTCCGTAAGGACGCGTGGTTCAGTATAAACCACGAACGGCTTTGAGCCGAGTAGGTGAACCCTAAATTTGACAAGAGCATACTTCATTGCAAGTAGCTCCTTGTCATGAACGGGATAATTCCGTTCCGCAGCTTTAATCTGCCTTGACTCAAACGAAATCACGCGTTCCCTTCTTGCATCGTCTGCATGTAACAAAGCACATCCTATTGCGAAATCGGAGGCGTCGCAGACGACACTAAATGGTTTCCCAGAATCTGGGAGAGCAAGAACGGGAGCTTTCAACAAGCCCCCCTTTACCGCTTCAAAAGGGTTTTGGTGTTCAGTCTTCCACCACCAATCCACGTCCTTCTTAAGAAGGTCGGTTAATGGATTCGCCATTTCAGCGTAGTTCTCGCTGTACTTGTGGAGATAGTTGGCTAATCCTAGCCACTTCCGTAAATCTCTAAGATTTACAGGCGAAGGACACTCCACAATGGCTTTCACCTTCGCGGGGTCCGCCCGCACTCCATCCTTACCGATGAAGCATCCGAGGAAAGGAAGTTCCTCAGCACCAAATATACATTTGGATGCGTTCGCATATAACTTATGCTCTCGCATACATTCGAGCACAGATTGAAGGTGTATAAGGTGCGTCTGAACATCAGACGAGTCGCCTTCCGCACGACTATGAACGAATATATCGTCGAAGTACGTCTGAGCGTACTTCCTAAGATGGCGGAAGAGTTGAGTCACCAAGCGATTAAAAGTCGCTGGTGCATTCGAAAGCCCCTGTGGCACAACAAGCCACTCCCATAGCATGCCGATAGGCGTGCTGACCGCTGTAAGCGGAATATCTGACTCTCGCATGAGCACCTGATAATACCCGTCCACCCGATCTAAGGCACTGTACACCGTAGAGCCCGCCATATTGTTATGGAGGACATCCTTCCGAGGAATCGGAGTCTGCATGGGTACTGTAGCTGCATTCAGCTTTTTGTACGCATGCACAATGCGCCACTTTCCGTTCGGTTTACGAACACAAAAAGTGGGAGAATAATGGGGAGACTTACTCTCCCGTACCATCCCTGCCTCTTCTTTCCCCTTGAAGAATTCGTCGATGACGTCGCATTTCTCCTTGGGGAGAGGCCACTGCCTATTGACGCAGTACTTGGTTTCAGGAACCAAATCGATTTCATGTCGGACTCCCCGATCCGGTGGTAACCCCATCGGTGGGTTGTCACTAATTACATCTCCAAATTCCTTTAGTAAGGAATGGTAAGGGTCCTCAGGATCCGCGAGGATCTTGAGACCGCTTTGGGCATTCAATGCCTGTTTGGTTTGCACCAAAACTGACTCGTCCATCGTGGATGAGGAGTTCAACTTCTCTTCCGGACGCAATACGAAAACCTCGTCGATTTCACCTGCTTTCAAAGCAGTTTCAAACTCGTTGAAGGACATCTCCTTCAACGACAACAGTTCGCCTACCACAGGCAACCCTTCCAGGCTTACGCCTTCTGTGACAACACCTGTCACACTATTCAGCATCCGATAGGACTGCTGATTACTGGCCTCGGGACTCATCCCGGGACCCAGATGGGGGGAGTCAATTGCCCCATCTATTGGAAGCTCCACGCGCCTATCCACAGAGGTCTATACCTCTACCACCGGTTACTCGCCGGTCTCACCTATAACGGCGTAGTCGGAATCATTTCCGACGTGCGAAAGAGACAAACCTCGGGTCTCTTCGCTTGGAAGCGCCTCGCGCTTAACCACAGGGGTCTCTACCCCTACCACTGGAGTCGCAATTTGTTCGCCGGACACGGCGTGGTCGGAATCAATTCCGACCTGCAGAAGATACGAACTTCGGGTCTCTTCTCTAAGCGCCTCGCGCTTACCCTCAGAGGAATCCACCTCTATCACTGGCGACTCACCCGTCTCGCCTATCTCGGCGTGGGGATTAACAGCCGAATCCCCCTCGTCAAGGAACACTTTCTTGACATCATTGGGACTGATCATCTCAGACATCCCAATCTCTGGCATCTAATGCCAGTATCGCTTTTGCGATCAAGCAAAGCTGGGTTCATGACTCGCCAATGCTTCACCCGACCGCGGGTGCGTTGAGCCAATGGATTTAGACTTCCAGTCTATCCATGGCGCGTGACGTTCCAGCCACTTCATGCCCAGAATGGGGTCATACCTCGAGTCCAAATCCAGGACTAGGCAACGTTCTAAGCTGTAGAAGTCTGCAAACTTCAGCTTAGGGTCAATAGAAACCTTGGGTACAGAAACATGTACGCCCGTCGCAAGACGGACCGTGACAACGTCACGAGAACGTGCCTCTAGGGGCTCGGCATACAGCCGACTCTTCTCCACAGAAGCTCGTCTGACATAATTGTCAGACGCTCCAGAGTCTATCAAGACTCTCCAAGGCTTATCAAAGCCTTTCACGTCCGCAAGGACTACCAGCAAACCTGGCTGGTACACCAACTCGGTGCTAGAAAGCACCGCTTCCCTCGGGGCTTTGTGCTGTCGTCCCCTACCCTGGGGCTTAACAGCACTGAGGGGTCCCCCAGTAGGTGCGGGGCGCCCTACTGGGAGCCTTCGTTTCCCGACGGCTTGGACAAGGACTTTTTCCCCACCCTTGGCCCCTTAAAGCGAGTATCTCGCTGTGGGTTCCGCGGACATCTGTTCCGCAGATTATCCGCGCTTCCACACAGGAAGCATCTCAGCGGCCCATGCCGCTGCAACATAGCTAAGAGCTCTGCCTCGAAGCTCTGTGAAAAAGAATCAGAGTGACTCTTAGTGGGAGGTTTCTCCTCCGCTTCGACCTGACTCAGGTCCATGGGTTCGGGACCCACCTTAGAGGAACGGAAGTTCCTCTCGGCGTTAAACGTCATCTTAAACGCCTCCTCCAGGGATTGGGGTCGGCATCGGAACAATTCCGAACGTGATGGCCCTTCTCTCAGGCCTCCCATGAAGACGGGGATGGACACATCGTCCGAATACGCTTTCGCGTACATCCCTTCCAACAGGGTCTTAAGCTCCTGGATATAAATCTCCAGGTCCTTAGTGCCTTGAAGGCACCTCAGGAACTCCAGTTGTTTCTAGAAAACCAGATCAGGCGTTGTGTACATGTCCATGAACTTCTGATTAAGGACCTTCCATGTTGGGAACACGTCCGTGACTGAATCCGAACACGTAAACGCCCATGTACGGGCTTTGCCCGTAAGATGGGTCTATGAAAGTCCCACTTGCAAGTGATCAGCGGTCATATTCGCTGTGGCAAAGGCCGTTTCGACATCTCGCAACCACACGTAAAGGTTGTCACCCTTATCTCCGGTGAACTCCTTTATCTTAAACGATAATGGGGGTCGCACCCCCGTGGAATGACCTCCACTACAACTCGCCTCATGAGCGATGAGGGCATTTACCCTTTCCTTCACGGCCTCAAGGCCCTGCTCCACTAGGAGCTTCATGCCTTCTTCCCCCGTTAAGAGTAACAGACTTTTAAAGGCTTTCTTCTGGACGAGGGTCAAACTATCACAATCGTCCTGATTCATCCTTTACATAGGATGCCTAGTCTACCAACACAGGTGTTGGATTGACTACAAGTGCTACCATATGTAGCCGGTGCGTATACGCACGGTGCGGCTAGCGCACAGAGGAAGAATCTTCCTTAAAGCGGTAGCTACCGCTACTTAGCCGATACGCCCTTTTAAAGGGCTTAGTAGAAGAGTTCTCCTACTTGGGGCCAAGTTTCCCGGGTTGGTTTACTACTTAGCCTTAACGGCTGTATTCCCTTTACGTGATGTAAGTAAAGGAAGGGCTACCTCTTACCTACGACACTCACGGCGCGCGCGACCGGTCGGGGTCGCACGTCCGCAAAATAGAGTGAAATGTAAACTGAATATATTTAATATGTAATTAGCCTCAATTAATTTAAACTAATATAAACTATATGTAATACTAAGTAGAATATTCCTAATTCGTACCTAGCTAAAATGTAGTGTACACACCTGTGTACTGACACGTGGATGGCTGACACACCACCACACCAAGGGCCCCTGCCCTGATTGGTTAAAATAACCAAAGGTTCAGAACCTTTCAAACCGGTCACTACTGACCTCAACCGTGGTGTACTCATGTACACCAACACTAAATGTAACTCGAATGTAACCCCGTTACACCTTCCCTTACACGTAAGAAAATGCTGTGTTCCACGCTCTTAATTTTATTGCATTTGCAATTGCTAGGACATGCGCTATTTATGGATTCAAAAGTTCAACGCAGGTGCACGACAGGAAGGAATTTCGTACTCAAAGCTTTATGGCAAGATGAATGGCTCGGGTATTGAGCTGAACCGAAAGGTGCTAGCTGACAGGCTGCTACGGAGCCTTTTAGTTTAAAGTCAGTGCTAGAGGTTGTCAAGCACATGAAGGGTGTCACCAAGGCTTTGTGATATGTTTAAAACTGTGACATACATTGGTGAGACAGTTGATTGATTATGGAATGAACTTCAAACACAAGGACACCGTCATTGTGCAGATTTGCCAATAGAAACTTGTGCCAAACATCAGTTTCTTGTTTCTGCCCTTGTGATTCTACTAGACATAGAGATCGGGGCTTCGGGACATAGACCGTTTACTATGTAGCCTTCTCGATAGATTTCAGGCGACTTGAGATGTCGAGCAGAATTGCGGACGCCTCGTCACTTCTGCGAAGTGGCTTGAATAACTATAGTTGCCAAAAAATGCATGTAAATATTCACGATAAAAAGTCTGAAGTAATACGCTTTCCTGATGGGGTACTGATCAACGTGGACGCCGTGTAGTTGTACGCATCACCACCAGGCATAAGCAAGTGCGTCAGGCAGTAAATTTTTTTAAGCGCACGTCTTTGTTGCTATTCCCTACAATAAAGAAGCGAAATGTGCTTTCATTAGCCGTAGTCGAAGGTGTTACGTGACTTCAATGTGATTATGGAGCTGTATCTCAAAAAATAAGTATTATTTGGTGTCGACGTGGAGCTTTCATGACCGACACGGTGTCCTCGCTCTTTTCTCCAAGACGATGTTACAAGTCTTTACTAGAGCTTGTGTAAGGGAAGGTGTAACCCTAACCCTAACCCTAGAGGGGGGGGTGTACGCAGCAAAGGGTGTGTGCTTACCCAGTCACGCCCTTTTTTTATTTTGCATGTGCCCCTTCCTCTCCCAATCTATGATATTTACAGTATGTCTTTCTTTGTTTTGTTTGTTTTAATCATCTAAAATATTTGGGGAATTATCCAAAAAGGGGGAGAAAATTTAACTTATTTCCCAAATGGGGGGAGAATTTAAATTTTAAATATATGATTGAAATATATATTAGGGGGCCCTTCGACACACATCGGGGGAGGGGGGTAGAAGGGCGCCCTTGTTAAATTTGAGTTAAGTAACTTAACATAATATACTTTGGAGTGCCCCCCCGGTGTGTGTGGAAGGTACCCCATTTTTTTTATCAATTTAGAGAAAACGGAGCAACGACCGTACGGATAATGCAATCATGCTATCACATGACCGATTCAACGAGCAGTACGCAAGCAGAAGCTTCAGCGGATCTGGTAGCTCTAATACACTCCCTTGTATGCTGAGCTATCTCTAATGTTATTATTTGAATTGACTAAAAAGGGAGGCACACCAGCTCACCCGCGGTAGCTCGAGTCTCTCTTGAATTCTGGAGCGTTGGAAAACTACCGCGTATCCTTGAGGCCTCTAGAGCTACTGCCGATCCTATCAAGACTTTAGCGGTCGTACAATTGAACGCACTGGTTGTACACTTGGATGAAATCCCACCCTCTGTCTTGACTATTGCAACGGCTACTGTCAATAAATGACTGGGCTCGATGAGAGCAAAGGATAGCTGGAAAGCGGGCGTGGGAAATGTCTCGTCCAGATACATGTGCTTATGACTTACGTCTGTGAACGATTCACAGCGATCCATAAAGTTCGCAGCGTTAAGCGCGAAGAATTCGTCTTTCGTGCGCTGAATTCGTCTTGCGAGAGCAATTGACACGTCAAAATGTACGACAAGCTCGAGAAAAGGTGCGTCTGGATCGTACAAGCTAAAGATCCGTCGAGTCTCGTCCACGAGCCCGTTTACGTCTCCAAGACGCCGGTGGGAGGCTCCACCGGAACGCCACTCTGTACCCCGTTCACGATAAAGACCCAGAGGTTGACAGATACTGGATCGTTGGCAGAAAAAGCGTCGACGAGAATACAGAAAGCATTTCGTTTCTGCAGACGCTGTAAATACACGGTTAAGGCCGTGGTTTCGACGCGAGATGGAAGCGTTGACGGTTTCTTGCTTTTGGACGAGTCTAAGAGAGGAGAAAGTGTAATGGGGTGCCATTACATAATTGATATTCAAGTTAGAATATCACAGTTTAATTTCAGACGCGTTGTCTGAAATTTAAATAAGAGATTATAAGTTATTATAATCTAAGAAGGAAAAGTCGATTCGGTATAAATACCGAATCTTGCAGGTTAACTAATAGTACAGTTAGTTAAAGACTTGATATTATTATATTAATTAGTTAGTTACTATACTATTAGCCTCTAAACCACCCATTAAATAAACACTCTGAATTTTGCGTTCTAAACCACAAGTGAATATTAATATATTTACTTTAAATATAGGATTAGTTGTTATCAACTAATCCTGCCCTATTGTATTGCGCGCTTCCTCGAAAAATACAGTATAAGCCTGTAACAGGATCAGTCCTGTTATACCTGGTAGCACTTTGTGGTCCGTCTTAACGACCACAGTTCCGTTCTGCTAGTTAACTAGCGGAGCGAAGATTAAGAGCCGCTCGGCATCATGTCGCGAGAAATGTCGGCTGCCGAGCGAGAAAGAACGCTGGAAGAGGTGAATAAACACTTCCCTCACTTCTCGTCGCGTAGTAAAGACGCGACGGCGGAAATGATTCGGTCTATGGGGACCGACATTATTACCTTCCTCAAGAGTAAGTCTCCAGAGGAAGTGGTACAGGTGGTGAACTGCTTTAGGCTAAACCACCTAGAAAAGTCAGAACGGCCCGCGCCAGAGGCAGCGCGGACCGCAACTGCACCTGCAACGCATAGCGTTGAAGTGGTAAAGGCGCGAGTACCGCCCTTTACCGGTGAAGGGAGCGAGCCCCTTCGTAGATGGTTCACAGAGGTGGAAGATGCCATCTCTGCGCAAAATATTGTTGACGAACGTCAACAGGCGTACTTCGCCACAACATGTCTAGGAGGCAGAGCCAGGGCATGGGCGATGAGTCGCAGAGCCACTGATGACTCTGCGTTCCATACTTATAAGGAATTTAAAGCTGAGCTAAAGCTCAACTTTGAAGCTCCAGAAATGGAGCTAAGTAGTCGGCAGGAGTTTATGGAACTCCGGCAAGATAAGCTTGACCTTAAAGCTTACGCTCAGAAGACGCAATATTTGCTGTCAAATATTGTGTATGAGCCGGTGCCCCCTGCTATGCAGGTCAATGGCTTCATGAAGGGACTCAATGATGGTCCCGTCAAACAGAGTCTCTACCGGCACCCGCCAGATACTCTAAGGGATGCCATTGACATGAGCATCCGTGAGGAGTTCAGCATGCGATCAGCGTCATCGCATGCTGGGTACAGCCGAAGGGCTCAACAGCCCTTCGCTTTTGACATGCCGCAACGGCATGTCAACAATCAGCAGTCAGGCAGACGAAGCTCACACTTCGTCTCAAGAAACAGCCACCCGCGCCAGATCATGGGCGGTGAAGGTCCAGAGCCGATGGACCTATCGGTTGCGGGGTCTTCGAACACGAAGCAACAGAAATTTAAGAAGAATATTCGCTGCAATAGATGCGCGAAAATGGGGCATTTTGCCCATGAGTGTATGGCACCGCGTCCGGTGCCACGCAGTCAGCGGACGGAACCGTCCGCTGCACGGCGACACCAACAGGGATATCACCCTGTTGGTGCAAAAAACGTAGAACACCAGTAGGGGCGGGGCGCCCTACTGGGAATGTTATCCCACTTGCCGACATAGGGCATGTGAGGGTAATAGCCCCAGACGGGACTATGTCCTGTCAACAGGTGCAGGGTGATGGTAAGCCTCTTATCACCCTGGAGGTTTAGCCGCACGGGAGCGATGTCCCCATGCGAGCTTTGTTTGACACAGGAGCGTCAAACAATTTCGTTAGAACTCAGAGTCTAACGCTGTTGAGCTTCGTGGAGGTAGAGACCCCACGAAGTATGTTGTCAGTCCGGTTAGCAACAGGTGCAACCGTGACTATTCCAAAGCGTGTGATTAAAACACGCTTCGAGTTGAATGAACTTTCATTCGAGGATGAATTCATCGTCCTCGATTTTGATGACAAGTTCGATGTGATACTTGGAATCCCATGGATGTCCAAGCTTAAACCTTCGATCGACTGGGTTAACCTATCGATCGACTGCGGCGGACGCACAGGATCTGATCACCCTGTGTGTAATCCGGCTGTATCATAGGATACAACCGCAGCGTCAGACAGTCTGGTGGATAGCGAGGGCGCCACCAGGTCTGTTCTGACACGATCAGCGGAAGGTACCTCCGCTCGTGAGAGTCCAGAGGGACTACCACACGCAACAGAAGAGTCGTTGAGTGTTGGAGAGAAACATTCCACGGGTGATAAAGACCACCGTGAGAATGAAGTTATATCCACTGTAGGAAACACCCACCGTGAGAATGAAATAGTATCCACAGTGGGAAACACCCACTGTGCGACCGAAGGTTCCAACACGACGAATGAATTCCGTGTTGATGAGAGTGAACTCACGATCGAGTGCAATCGTGAGCAAAACTCCGTGGTGGCCAGTGCCCACCACGTTGCGTTAGCCATGCGCACGGGTGATAAAGACCACCGTGTCGCAGAAAAGGCGGCCGGTCAGACGAGCACATCTGATCGTCAAAATTCCATGGTAGGCAGCGGCCACCATGATGATGAGTTTTCGCACACTGTGAATCGTAATCACCGTGTAGCAGTCAATCAGACGAGTGCGTCTGATTGCATGGGCAGTTCCGTCGAGACGATCAACGTCTTGACGCAAACGGAGACCGGATTAGCTACCCAGTCTCTGTTGATGGAACACCCTCCGAAAGAGGGTTCGGAGGTGATGGCTCTTCCAGCGCTAAGCTGGAAGAAGTTTATGAGAAACTTGCACGATGGTCAGATCGAACAAATATGCATCATCATTGCAAAAGATGATGTAGTGGATATTCGTGAACGAATATCCACATTACAAGTGGAAAACATTGGGAAAGAGGTTCCCAATGATCAAAAGAGAGTTCAGCGCTTTGAAGCGCAGAGCTGGGAGTCGCTTAAAGCGACCTCCCCATTTTATGAAGTACTTCGGGAATACGCTGACGTATTCCCAGAAGAAGTACCTAGCGAGCTCCCTAAGGATAAGGGAACTCGTCATGAGATTGACCTCGTGCCAGGCACGAAGTATTGTGTTACGCGGCAATGGCCGTTGCCGCGTGATCAGGTAAAAGCGATCGACGAGTTCTTCGAAGCTCGTCATAAATCAGGCCAAGTGCGGGAGTCTACCTCACCGCACTCTACCCCCACCTTTTGTGTGAAGAAGTCCACAGGTGGGTGGAGAATCGTTCACGCTTACAACAAACTGAACGCAGAGACGGTACCGGCACAGACACCGATACCGCGGAAGGATGTCATCATAGATGGCATGTGCGGGAGCACCATCTTTAGTGCTCTCGATCTAAGAGATGGATTTTATAAAATCCTAATGCGTGAGAAGGATATCCCTCTCACGGCAGTAAGCACCCCAAGCGGCATGCTTTGGGAGTGGCTTGTTATGCCACAGGGGCTTCGAAATGCCCCTGCTACGTTTAACAGATGCGTAACGCATCTATTACGCCCGGTGAGAGAATTCGCACCGAGTTATTTCGATGAAGTGTTCATCCATAGTAAGGGTGAACACGATAAAAGCGATGTAGATGTACATAGGGAGCATCTACGTTGAGTGTTGGAGCTTATGCGTAAACATAAGCTCTATGCGAATCTGAAGAAGTGCACCTTTGGTGCACCTGAGATACCCGTTCTTGGATGCTTTGTGGGCAAGAACGGGGTGCGTCCTGATCCAGAAAAGATCAGGGTGATCGTTGAATGGCCTACGCCAAACAACGTTAAGGAACTTCGAAAGTTCCTTGGGTTGGCAACATATTTGCACAAGTATTCGTGCAGCTATGCTGGGTTGATACGACCTCTTTCTCAATTACTTAAGAAAGATGTCGAATGGCATTGGGATACCCAATCTCAAGATGCTTTTGATGCAGTCAAGCAAAGCTTGACTGAAGCGCCTGTCTTGGCTATAGCCGATAACGAGCGTCCGTTCCACGTCGTTTGCGACGCGAGCGATTTCGCTATCGGCTGTGCTTTGATGCAGAGTGATCACGATGATCGTGATCGCGTAATATGCTATCAATCGCGTCAGTTGCGCCCAGCCGAGCGCAACTATCCAGTGCATGACAAGGAACTCCTTGCCATGAAGTATGCACTGGCTAAGTTTCGGATCTATCTATTGGGAGATAGACCGTTTGTGGCTTACACGGACCATGCGTCGCTGCGCACGGCCGTGAATTCACCACACATCTCCCAAAGAATGGCTCGATGGCTGTCATTCTTTGCTGAGTACAACTTTACGGTTGAATACAAACCCGGAAAGTTGAACGTGATAGCGGATGCGCTATCACGAAGGCCCGATTACGAGACGAAACCGTCCGTAACCGAAGGGGCCAGTGCAAACGCGATCCGTTGCACTGCTTTTTCGTCGTCAATTATACGACAAGTACGCGAGGCGTACAAAACAGACGAGGAGACACGTCTGTTGATTGATTACTTACGTAATCAATCAAGTGAGAAACGCGACGAACTCCCAGAGTTCCTCCGCGCTTGCGTGCATCGATATCGACTGCACGATGGTCTGCTGCTTTACAGCACATACCAAAAAGATGAAAGTCGCATCGTCGCTCCAAACGACGATGATCTCAAACATCAAATTATGTTTGAGTATCATGATGCACCGATTTTGGGGCATCAAGGTCGAGAGAAGACATACGCTTCTCTTGCACGTGACTTTTACTGGCCAACCAGTACAAGTGGGTACGAAAATACGTACGCGCTTGTGAGGTTTGCCAGCGCGTTAAGCCTGCGCAGTCTGCACAGGCTCCGCTGCAATCTCTGCCGGTTCCGACAGAGTGTTGGAAGTCCATTTCAATGGACTTCGTATTCGGCCTTCCACCCGACAATAGTCGGAAGACTCGAATAGTGGTCTTTGTAGACCGTTTCAGTAAGATGGTACATCTTACTGCAGTATCAGCGAATGTAACCGCCGCTCAAACAGCGCGGATATTCGTTGATACGGTATTCCGTTTGCACGGAATGCCGGAAGACATTGTCTCGGATAGAGATCCGAGATTTACAGGACGTTTCTGGCAAGAAACGTTCTCATTGTTGGGAACCCAGTTGAAGATGTCAACTGCGGACCATCCGGAAACGGATGGGCAGACGGAACGGGTTAACCGCGTTCTCGGAGACATGTTGCGATCATACGCACATGTCTTTGAACAGTGGAGTGACTATCTGCCCCTCACTGAATTCGCGATTAACAATTCGGTGCATGCTTCAACTAAGCATACACCGTTCTACGTGAATGCCTTAAGGCATCCACGAACCCCAGCTTTACTTGGCGGTACGCCAAATCTAAGTGGGGGAGGGACCCGCTCAAATTTTGAGCGAGTCAATGCACAAGTTGCGACTGCAACTTGTGAACAAAACGATGGCCCTTCTACTGAAAATACAGTAGAAGCGGAAGTAGCTTCAATTGAAACTGAAGCTGCATACGATGAATATGTGTCTGCAGCAATGGCTGCAGACAACGAGGAAAATGCACCTACTGCTGATAAAGCAGTAAATGAATTCGTATTACAGCTTGGCGCTGTAATACGCTATGTAAAGGATGCACTTGCCTCTGCTTTTGATAAGCAGAAGCAAAATGCAGATAAACAAGGAAGGAAGAACAAGAACTCCTTTCTTAAAGGTGAATTAGTATTACTAAGTACTACTAATTTGCCTACACATGCAATAAGCAGCTTCCCTACACGGAAGTTGCTTCCTAAGTACATTGGACCCTTCAAGGTCCAAGAGATTCGGGGGAATGCCTATACTTAGACATTCCCACAGCAATGCGGCTTCACCCAACATTCTATGTCGGGCGGCTCAAGCCGTATCACTCGTCTTCGTCTTACGATGAGACGCAGAACCACGGGAGATGCCGTGATTCTCCAAGTCTCCCAAGAGAGACTTGTAATCGGCCTCCAGCCGTTGGTGAGCAGAGCGGAGAGTCGTTACCTCCGCCTTCGACTGCTCAAGATCAGCCGTTCGCCGATCGAGCTCTCCCTTATAGCGGGTAAGCTCAATGTACAGAAGATCATTCTTCTGCTGGAGGGCAGTGTGCGCCCCGAGGATGTCGCGGACATCCTCGCGAAGAGACCGATATGTCTTCACACAGTGAGACATATCGCTGCTCAAGGAGGAATAACCCTCCTCGAGCTTGCGGAGTGAAGATCCATGCTCCGCAACAACAACGGCGAGGTAATTCTCAACCTCCGCCGCCCCTGATTGATAATCAGGGGAATAAGCGATATATCCTCGAGCGCTTGATCTCGAAGCGCTCGGTGCCTTTGAAGAAGGGGCAGCGTACCGAGTACTTGGTACGCTGGCTGGGATATACCCAAGAGCTCGACTCTTGGGAGCCGATTGAGGTTCTGAGGGCTGACGCCCCATACCTTTTGACTGAGTTTATGAAGAAGTCTCAAACTCATAATGCGAAGTAGCATCAACAGTAGGTGTTGATGCATTCAGGGTATCAGTTAAACCCTGAAATTCGGCGGGTACGGAAAAGCCACCGTACCCCCGCAACTCCTCCTCTGACAGACGAGGAGCGTCCTGCGTACACCGCGGGCAAACGAGGTGAGAATGGACACCAGACTTTAACCCTTCTTTGATGCAAGCAAAATGGATGTATTCCATTTTGCCTGTTCGTGAGTGCTTTAAAAAGCGCTCGCGCATTACGTGAACTTTATTCACGTAATCATCTGGGCTTTTGTTGTAGTTGTCAACAAAAGCATTCCAAATCTGAGTCAGGGCGTCTTTATCGTCCCTGTTCTTCCTGACTCTTTCCGGCTCGAATAATATAGAACCTGGAAAAAGAGGTCAATAAAGTACAGACGTCTATCGTCTGTACTTCGATCGAATCGACGTGACTGGATGTCTTCGCAGTCATCCAGCACGTTGATATCGAACAACGTATACTGGCAGTCCCGTTTACGGTGACCGCCACTGTTGGGGGCAATAGCCCAGACAGGGGTCCAAAACCCCACTCTGTACGAAACATGTGGTTCTGTACGATGATACGCTTCAGAAGCGGCAGGCGCCGCTTCTGTTCGAGCTCTTTTAGAAGCGGAACACCGCCTGCTTCAACACCACGCGCCGGGGTTAAATCACCCCGACGTGGAGAAGTACTTGGTCTAGGTGGGGCTCTTCGTTCCCGCAACCACCTGTGATAATCATTGTCGCTGTCATAGCTGAAAGCGACACCAGAGTCGTCATCGCCTAACAGCGATGAGCACCTAGCGAGTTTCGACTCGCTAGATCCTTTAGTGGGGACATCTGTATCCCCATCACTTTGTTCGGAGTCAGAACTCCCGAACATGGCCCTCTTGGCAACACGCCATTCGGAAGTTGCCATCATGCGAGATGTTGCATTAGCAACATCTCCCTGTTTCTTGTCAGATGCCGCCTTAGCAGAATCTGTGGTCGAAGACGGTACGTCTTCCGACCTTTGCGTAGTTGACGCTGCTGATGCAGCGTCACCGTTGTCACTCAACACCTCAGCACCTAGTGCTAAGGCGGAGGAAGAAGCTCCTTCAATGTTTTCAGCAGCGCTCTTTAGAGCGCCGCCGTGTGTCTCAACCATCGAGTCGATGGTCAATCAGTTGGTAAATGAGAACGACCAACAAGTGCCACCCATTATTGGCCAAAATAAGAGTTATTATTGGCCAACCACCTTAAGTGGGGGGGTGATGTAATGGGGTGCCATTACATAATTGATATTCAAGTTAGAATATCACAGTTTAATTTCAGACGCGTTGTCTGAAATTTAAATAAGAGATTATAAGTTATTATAATCTAAGAAGGAAAAGTCGATTCGGTATAAATACCGAATCTTGCAGGTTAACTAATAGTACAGTTAGTTAAAGACTTGATATTATCATATTAATTAGTTAGTTACTATACTATTAGCCTCTAAACCACCCATTAAATAAACACTCTGAATTTTGCGTTCTAACCCACAAGTGAATATTTATATATTTACTTTAAATATAGGATTAGTTGTTATCAACTAATCCTGCCCTATTGTATTGCGCGCTTCCTCGCAAAATACAGTGTAAGCCTGTAACAGGATCAGTCCTGTTACAGAAAGACTATAGACGTGCCATTCAATAGATACTACTTGACACTGGAGATAAAACAAAAGACTAGTTAGCACCGTAGTTGTATTTTAATTAAAGAGACGGCGATACCAGCGCAAACGTTTTTGTCAGTAGTGGCGGCATCAACATGTCGCTCTCCATGTCTTGAAAGAGAGAAAGGAAACTTATGTGGAGTACATACATGTAAAGGGCGCCCTCCGGCTGTGTTTGACCTCAGGCTCTCCCTATATATATCTATATCTATAGTGAATTGGTAAAGGCGCCCTTCTACCCCCCCGGTGTGCCCCTAATATTATTAATATATGAGATAACGTCTAATATGCCCCTGTTTTCGCCCAAAATTTCTAAAATATCTCTCTTCTTAAAAAAATCCTAAAATGCCCCTGTTTTTCCACTTGCTTCCGTAGAGCTCATTTTTCAGCAGTCTTATTAGTGCCATCCCATCGCTAATTTAAGGCGACTATTTAATGAAATAATCGCCATATAGCAGACAATATTATTTTAGTGAGGTAAAATTGCAGTGATAATAATATCGCAAAATTTTAACGATGCTAAGGCTAGTGCGCAACGGTGTGCTGATTGTAAGCTCTGAAGCCTGACAAAGAAATACTTTTTTGATATTAATTACGGTATTGGCTATTCCATGGTTCCAACGATTCCTGACGGCTCTATCATCTTCGTGGAGCGACTATCGCGATATTGGCGGAGATGGGAGCGTGGTGACCTCGTTCAGCTGCGATCGCCCACTCGATGCTAGGGTGCGACAATCACCAAGCGAATTCTGGCTCTGGTTGGTTTATTTTAATTATGTAAGGTGAAGTTTTTGATATCTGATGACTAAGCAATGCTGCAGGAGGGAGACGTGGTGGAACTGCAACCGCGTTTTGATCAGGAGCGAAGGCGGACAATCACCGTTCCAAAGGGTCATGTTTGGGTAGAAGGTGACAGTACAACGTTCTCTGTAGGCTCGAGACATTTGGGTGCTGTTCCTGTAGCCTTTTTAATTGGACGACCATTTTTGATGGTACGTTTTGATGCTAAGGATGCTACACCAAAATGACTAACGTAATGATATGGGTCTTTGAACGAATATATAATGCTTGCAAAGGAACTAATTTTTTTATTCAGCGGGACTTCTTGTGGTTTGATGCTACCAAATGAGCATTCAGAGCTGTCAGTGCAATCAAGGTTCATTTGCCTATTCTCACTCGTCGCAAGTAAATTACATTTTAGTTCATGTAGCACTTTTTATATATTTTCTAACATGAGATAACGTCTAATATACCCCTTTAATACCGACATTCAAACTTAGAGATGATTGGCAAGCTAATGTTTCATTAAATAGTCGCCTTAAATTTAGCGATTGGAAAGCACCGCAAAACAGGGGCATTTTAGGATTTTTTTAAAGAAGAGGGGCATTTTAGAATTTTTGGGCGAAAACAGGGGCATATTAGACGTTATCTCTATTTTCAATAATAAAATAAAAAAATAGCAAAAATAGCAATGGTAGAGTATAACCTTGCCAAGGTTAATGTTGAGGGTTCAAGTCCCTTTTTTGCTTTCTACAGCACCGGCTTTGGCACGAATACCTTGTGGCACTTCTATATACACATTATCATTGAGCTTAACATTCAAGAATGCTGTCTCAATGTCAAATTGATAGATGATCTAGCCACGTAGGCAACACTCAAAAAGAAATACACGAATGGTATTGAGTCTTTCCACCGGTGAGTAGGTGTTGGTGTAGGCCATACCGGGTGTCTAGAGATAACCACGAGCAACAAGTCGCGCCTTGTAACGTGCAATATTTCCATGTTTATCAAACTTGTGAGCAATAACCCATTTGTAGCCGATCACTTTCACTCCTTTTGGACGCATTATGATGTCCCATGTGTCATTACGAACCAGTGACCTGATCTCACTGAGAATTTCTTCTTTCCACTTGTCAGTGTCGAGCAAAATCATCGCTTGTGTATACGTCTGGGGCATTTCACTTGCCGCTACGGTAATTTCGTACTCATATAAGCGTGGCCGTTTGCTCCCGGTTCGGTAGGTTCAAAGTCGTTATTATCAGAATCCAAGCCTCAGTTAGAAGGGGAAAATTCGATGCTTCATGGTTGGTACTGTAGTGAAGTGAAGAAACTTATTGGTCAGTTTATATCGGTATGCCGCTGATCGGTTTGGAGCGATCGGGCTGGTTAAAAGTTAAGAGAATTTTGAGCCAATACTGTGTCAGAAGTGTCAAGTACGCAGTTTTAGGTAAGTCACACGATGTTTCATGTAGTTTACATATTAGTTTTTTTAATGGATATAAATAAATAGTCTGTGTTTTCTTTTCTTACGCATAAGTCCCCCCACCTACCGCGGATTTTTTGGGAGAGGAGGGTTAACAGGGTCCCCTCCAGCTCAACTTCCCGGCCGAGACGCGTTACAGACGCACTTGGCCCGCCGGGAGTCCCTCGACGGGAACGCGTACTAAGCACAGCACTCACTTCAAGTAGCTCATGTTTGGAACGTGTTATTACTAATTGAAAAGGTTTACGTGGAGATCTTTTTGGTGGAACCCCAAGCTTTTGGATACGTTTATTTGGTTGTTCTTGATTGGTTTATCGATCTCTCGTTTTGGTGGGCTCTACGATCGGCTATACGCGATCTTCCCTGAAAGTATATTGGAAACAAATATAATGTGGACATTTGAGTGTTTAGGGTGACGATTTCCGCCCTAGATACACCCAGTTCTAGAGGTGGATCGCTACATATCGATCCCCACAAGTCCATATCGCGCGACGGTCCACCGAGTGTGTATCCACCCAAACCAATGGGTACACAAGGTGAGAAGCGTGGAAGAGGATTAGACCAGTCGTCCTACAGTACTGATCGGTCATCCTATCGGAGCTTAGGCGAAGGTTCGCGGGGTACCCCCCCCGTAAGTTGGTCGGCTGGGCATGATGGTGATCGGGTTCAGGAAACTTCGGTGCTCTAATTTGAACTATACTCCACCACAATGGTACGCGTGCCCTGATCAGTTGGTGACCGTGTATATCACCGTGATTTCTCGCCAAATATGGATTTTTCAAGCTTCAGTATGGATTCACTCTGGATAGGACGCAAGGAGCGCTTATCGCCTTGTGTCCTTGTCGTTGAAAAGGAAAGCAATGATCGATCTGGCCAGGTGAAGGACCAGGTCGAAATTAATAAAGTTTTTCCTCCCCATAAGGATTCTACTGGAGCCGATCAGTACTATGTCAAGTTTTGCTATAGTTCCGGAATGGATCGGGACTTTGTTCCTGATCCTATGCATTTCGATATTAAAATTAATAAAAAAAGTGGAAAAGACCGTGGGGGTTGATCATCCTGATCGGCCCAAATTATCTTCGAAAAATCCTAAACACAGTATCACAATGCTCTTGGATGAATACGACTTGGAAGAAAAATCGCCGATCGTTGATGGGGTTGTCAAAGACGATATCTGACCAAGATGTATTACTTTTACGAATTAAAGAGATTTTTTTATATATATTTGTGAGAATGGGATCACGCAGATCGTCAACCCCTTAATTAACGATCCTTTTAATGGCCCTACTACTGAACCAATTGCATTGAATCGACCGCAGAAACTGGCAAAGAACTTTCTAGCAATGTTGAATGAGATTGGGATGAAAGAGCAGAACCTCGACGGTGTCAGTAAGTTGTTCGAAGTTGACACATGGAAGCTAAAATTGACAATGTCAACCTTACATGAGCATTTGGTACCGTTAGTTGGGGCGTCCTACCGCCCAACGCCCACAATTGCACTGGAAGCCCCTCAACTCACTGCATCATATGGAGAATATTCACTTTCCGATAGCAGTTCACTTTACGAGTCACCACCTTCCTCTAAGGACTCGTCGGAGTTTGAGGTCGGTGTGGAGCGGATGACAATGGGTTGCAACAGCAGTCGCACGGAACATAAAAAGGACGTGCGGCAGCGTGGGTCGGCATGTCAGTCGAGAGCCCAGAGTCACCCACACGTATTAACACCCCCCAAAAAAGGACCCAGTCACCTTTCCCGCAGCTCAAGGAAGCATGCAGGCAATGTTTGAGGCTATGATGGAAAGTTACATGGAAAATCAGCACCGACCATCTCAGCACTTTCATGCTTAAAGCCGACCGGCCCGGCAAAGCGACAAATTTGCAAGGCCGTCGATATGGAGTTGGTAGCATCGAAGGTTGAAGGTGAAGGAGTGTTTTTTAAAGCTAAGCGCAAGTCGCATCCATCCCTCCCTCGCCGATCGACAAATAGCGGCGATTTCGACATGGAGTCGACTGGCGAAATTGACGGTGACTATAGTGGTACGGGCATAGGCAGGACGCGCAAGGAGAACATAGCCTCGACCGCGACTTTTGATTTCGGTTCGACGGCGATCCCAAGGATTCGCATGGCTGCAACCACCGAGTTAAAAGATTTCACAGGGAAAGATGCCGATGAAGCGCAAGCCGATCGTAGTTCAGCCGAACGAAGTCCGCTTTCCTCCGTGATCAGACACCAAAGAAAGAACGGTGCCTGATCTTCCGAGATTTGATAAAGGGACCGGCTGCGAATTGGATTCAGCAACTAAGTCGGGATGTCCGGTCCGATTGGGACCTATTATGTTGGGAATTTTAAGGGCAATATTGCAACTCTGGCTTTTCTACCGCCAGAAAATACCATCACATAAAGAAAAGGGGTGATAAACGCCGATTGAATACCTACATCGTTACAACGTGGCCGCTATGTGTACAGGGATCCCGATCAAGGAGCCCGTTCCGCCGACCGGCGCTGCCAGGGAGCATATTGGCCACTTCATCAGCACGCTGGACGATCAGGAGCTAGCCGAACAGCTTACCTTACTGCGTCTCAAGGATGTTGGAGATATGGAGCAGACACTGCGTATGTTACAGCATTCCTGCAGTATGAGAGCGAAGGTTGCTGTTGGGTCAAGCCGATTTCGATCGAAGACTCGAGCAGATCCAGTGAAGTAGATCACGGCCAGGTCTTCCCGAGCAATTAAAGCGGTCGTGTAAAATGAAAGAACCGGATTGGAAGAGGAGAGTAGTGGTCGATCCATCCTGGGGTCAGACGAGGAGCAATATCGACATGTTTTCGTAGCGGAGTCTGCGTCGAGAAACCAATCGATGTCGATCCATGCCGAATGGAAAGGAAGAGGTTGCAAAAAGTAGGACCCAGATCGCCCGCGGAAGGAGTACACACATTGCGGATCGACTAAACATGATGATGGAGGCTGCTGGAAGAGGATGACCTATAAGAAGTGTGAGAGACGCGGCCACCCTACCGTACACTGTTTATTTGTATGAAAGTCAAGTGGAGAAATCCACGAAGCCGGACAGTACAAGATGGAGGAGTTCTGCAACCGTATGCGCAAGTGTTATGTGCCAGACAAGCATGCAGAGATGTTGCCGCCGAATGTGGAAAATATGTTAAACTAGGTCGCTCGCCAGGTTGGAATCTGGATCGAGCCGAGCGATCTACGTTCAGCATCTATGCATATGTCGGAAAGGACGACAAGACAACAGCAAAAAGGAAAGCCGACAGGAGTCATTTGATTTACAGTCTTACGACTGATGAATATTCCCGATCGAAGGTCGTTATTCAGTTAGATCTGCTGCCTGGTGAATCACGTGGATACTGGAATATCAGGCTCCCTACAAATGGTTTAAACAAGCGAAGGATTGCGAAAAGATCAACAATGAAAAAGCGACGATGTTATTTGACTCTGGAGCAAAAGTCTCAATCTTTGATTCCGCCTTTTCTCGTAAGGTCGGATGTCAAATAGACGACACACGGAGGAAAGAATGCGTCGGGATCGGAGATAATTCCTATACGACCGAAGGGAGGACGCGTGTTAAAATTACTCTATTTGGTTCATTGGTATATTTCTTTAGCGCCTGTGTCGGTAAGTTGGCCAGGCAAGATGTGCTCCTTGGTATAAACTTTATGGTACCGGTAGATATACTTCTCGATTTGTCCTATGGAGTACTCACGCTTCCGGACGAAGTACATATCAAAATAGCTGGTCGACGCCCCTTATACGGATCATACATTAATTTGGTATGATGGAACCATGATATCACTATTCCTGTGGACCGATCGGCGGATACCCGATTGGATAAGGGCTACCGGACGAGGAAGTTGTGGGTAACCAGGGTTGAACGCTGGGTATCGACGTTTATGAAAAGTGAAGGCCGAAAATATTACATACGGGTTACTAACATCAGTGACGAACCGCTGATGTTAGACAACAATACCATCGTTGAAATGTGGCTGGAAGAAGGAAATCTTCCAAGGATGAAGGGGTTTATTTTGATTGGATCGAGACGATATGTCGAGTGGCAAAACTTGGCATATGAACCTAAACCGATCTGGTTAGCGATGATGGATCGGTGGAAGAAGACACCTCACCTTAAGTGGAAGGGCCAGATTACGTAATACCCAAGAGAATGTTGATTAAAAGGAAGGTCCCACAGTTACCTGATACAGTGGATGCTCAAGCAGATGGACCGAAGGTAATCAACGTTACGCTACAAAATCATATGACAGTGGAACCGGTAATAGATGGGGGTGATCGTAATATTTTCGAAAACGAATGTAATGGCGCTTCTACTCAAGTCACAGAATGACAGTCCGCCGATAGGGAGCAGCAGCGTTACCCGTTCGACAGGAGCGGAATGAGTGAAGTTACCCAGAAGATGACCAGGTATGCATACACGAGGGTGGAGAGCAGTACGTCGAAGTGTTAAAGACTCAGATGGCGGTTCTGCCCGAAGTGTCAACCTGTCCACCTGAAGTAATCCTGGAAGACCTGCAAGTAAGCGATCGAGATGTCAACACCCCTGAGCATATTGATCAGCTCAAGAGAATAATTTGGAAGAAAAGACACTAGCTGATTGGGAATGGTAATGCCTTACCCCCCCCCGCCGCCGCTCACGGCGCGATCTGCGATATTGACGTGGGTAGTGCCAAGCCGATCGCCCAACGATGTCGACGTGTGGCGCCACAGTATCGGGAGAATCTATCTGATCTTATCAAAGGATTGTTAGCTACGAAGATTATCAAGCCGTCGACATCGCCGTGGGCCTTGCCGATCGTCATCGTAATAAAGAAGAACGGCGTGGGCATCCGGCTAAGTATTGACTACCGACTGATGAACCGATTGACTAAACTTATGGTTGTACCCAATGTCGCTGATTAATGATCTGCTCGAAGAATTGGATAAGACTTTATGGTATTGTTCGCTGGATATTGCTAGTGGATTTTGGGTAATCTCGATGACCGATCGGGCTCGTGAAATAACTGCGTTTTTTACGCCGTTCGGTCTTTTCAAGTGGAACTGGATGCCATTTGGTCTGAAGAACGCGCCTCAGATTAATCAAAGGCTGATTGAAAATGCTTTGTACGGACATCTAAAGATAAGTGCCGATAGGGATTCCACTGAGAGCCATGATTTGTTCACAGAGGGCGAACCCGTTCAGGAGAAGAAACCGTCCGTGTTAGGGAGGCGGTCATATCTTGATGACATTTTGATCCCAGCCTCGTCAAGGAGTGATCTTTGCGAGAAGGTGGAACGTTTGTTGGAAACATGTGATCGCTTGATTTTATCGATCAGTGCAGTGAAAAGGTTTTGGGGCATGCCTAAACTTGCCTATTTGGGACATTATGTGTCTATTGATGGCTTGGAAGCTAATCCTAAAGATTTGGTAGCGATCATTAACCTCCTGTTTTCCAGATCGTTGAAGGCTATGCAGTCTTTCTTAGGAAGTCTAAACTATTAAAGTCGCTTCATTGAAGATTATGCGATCTATGCGGCCGTATTATATGAACTTCAGGAGATCTACTATCATATGTTGCGGGAAAATGGTCAGGAATCGTTATGGCAAGGCAACGACTCCGATCAGTCCTCAGATGTATCACAGAAACAGACGGAAGACCATATGAAACCTGCAGAGGTCATGACAAAGATGGATACAACACGGATCCTCAAGCATTTCGATTCGGAAAAAACGCCGATCGTCATCTTATATGCTAGTAAGTGGTCCATTTCTGCCGCACTAGTACAAGAGCACGATGGGGTATACCATCTGGTCACATTCACGAGACGAACCTTGAAGCCAAAAAAACGAATTTAATTATGGTATTGTGGAAAAGGAAGTTTTGGTTTTATTACTAATCCTAAATGTTTGCTATAACATGCTAGTAGGCTTATCGGTGAAAGTACTTTTGAAAAGATCTACACTGGAATGGTTATTATCAGCCAATGGGATGGATGGTCGGCTTGGAAGATGGTCCGCGATTCTGTCGAAATGGTCTCTGGAGGTCCTAAAATGTACTAAGGGAGAGGAGGAGATCTTAGGCATATTAACCGCCAGTATCACTCCTCGATCTGAAGTCGACGAGACCTTGATAGCGATCGATCCGCGTAAGCAGCCCCGCCAATCGATCTCGCTACCACCGCCGATCGTCGATCGTAATGAAAAACTCCTAGTATTGCGTTTCTGTGGGTCGGCGAGTGTGAAGAAACGAGTCGGGTCCTATAGCGCTATATTATGGAAGTTACCCGAATGGACTATATTAGCTGCCGACGCTGACTGCACGCCAGACATCACGGTCAACGAAGCTGGATATCGTGGGCTTCTCTTATGTCTAGATCTATTGACATTGCAGAAGAAGGGGCGGATGATCATATGTGGTGACTCCAACCTGGTGATTAGGCAAATCACTGGAGAGATCGATTGTAAGGTGCCTCGTCTAAAGCTGCTTAACGATCGGGTGATGAAGGCACTGAAGGATCATCCTAATAATGAACTACTCATGTGAAACGGGATTGGAATCGAAGTGCAGATCATCTTGCAACCCAAGCTATGCGTGATCAAATCGGGATAACGATCACCGAGGAGGCCATTTTACACGAATTAATGGACATAAACAGGATACCGGAACTGATCAAGCCTAAAAGAAGTTCCGAACGGGTACACGTAATGGCCGTAACCAGATCGCAGACCCGAAAACCTCGCCGACCGTTCCCGAAAGAAAGTCTAAGTGAAGATATCGTGCAACAGCTGTTTACGGAAGGAATTCGCAAGGCCCAGATGGAGAAGAATGGATTGTTAACTTAAAGGCCTACGTATGCGGAGAGTTGTACAAGCTGACGAACGATCAGGCAAAAGAATGTGCGAAGATCGCCGAGGATTACGATGTGGATGATAACAGACTGTTGTACTACTGTCGCGATACCGATCGAGATAACGCCAATCTGGATCTACTGGCAAAATTGGTAATTTCTGAGACGCTACTTCTGGATGTACTCCATCACTATCATGTGAGTCTAGATGGGGGACATCAAGGAAGAGGCAGAACGTACCATAAGATCAGGACGCATTTTAACTGGAGAAGGATCTTCCAAAACGTGCAGAGATATGTGGGTGGTTGTAAGGATTGCGAAACTGGAAAGGGCGAACCGATTATTAAGGGCCGATCGCCCGGGAATATCGAAGCTACATACCCTTTCCAGGTAATATCAATGGACCATATGCCATCACTTCCCCGAGCAGCGCACGGCAATACTGAATTACTGATCTGGATCGACTTGTTCACGGGGTTAGTAATTGCAAAGGCCAGCGCCTCCCAGTCCGCAGAGCAGATCGCCCAAGGCTATGAAGAATGTGTGTTCAGAAGATTCGGTGCCAGTGAAGTTATCAGAGACGATCGTGAATCCGGCTTTATGGCCGAAGCCTTCCGATCTTTAAACAACATGTTAGGCCAGACTCAAAGCACGACGATGGCATATCGTCCGCAAGCAAATGGAGCGTCTGAACTCATGGTGAAAACGATAACAAGGGATATTAAGATGTATGTGCCCGATCCGGAACCAGCGCGATTGGGACAAGTATGCCGAGAGATTAGTGTTCGCGCTAAATTTTTTGATCGATCGAGTCAGAAGGGAAACGCCTTTCTATTTAGCGTATGGATGAGATCCGCGATCGAAACTCAAAGCAGCAGTACCGATTGGCTGTACTCGGAACCGTGATCGGGACGTCCATCGATGGCCATGAAAATCCAGAAACATTACCAACACGCGAAAGAAGTGGTTAATGAGAAGTTACTTCAAGCTACACAGGAACGAGCCGAACGGAACACAATCAGGGCCGACTTCATGGTATTGAACCAGGGGCTAAAGTACGGCTATATCTCGATCAGGTCAAGGAAGGCTACGCGAAGAAATTATCTCACATGTGTCACGGTCCTTTCCGTGTACCAGAGCTGATAGGCGAACATGCTGCCCTCCTGATCACGACCGGTACGGATTACAAAGTTTTTTCGATTGTCCATGTTTCCAAGTTGAATCTGGTAAGAGAGTTCCCGATCGGCCCAAAACGCCTTGTCTGGTGGACGAATCGGCCAGATTCGATTTTGACGAAGCTCTATTGCCCGAAGGCAGTTGGGATAGACCACCGGATAACGATGAATTCGAAGTGGAAAAAGTACTGGATGTTAGATCGGTCAAGAGAACGCGTTTTGGTCGGAATCATCGAGAATACCTGATCCGTTGGAAAAATCACGAAGAAACAACTTGGATCGATGAACTCGATCTGAACTGTTGTGCGCTTCTGGGAGATTTCGAGCGAAATTGAGTCATCCAGAATCGTTTCGGAATGATGCAAAGTCACGAAGTTGAAGATCAAGACTCACAGTAACATCGACTGGCATGGATTAATACTGGTTGGTGTGGAATGTATGTGATTTTTATATTATGATAACGATTATGAGTATGCAACGATCAGTAGTAGAGTGGAGCGATATATCGACGGCAGTGGAGTGACTTAAGGGTATGGATATTTCTCGATAGCAATGGTAACGATTCTTACGGTGTGGATATAGATTGGAAGTTGTAAGGCTGGACCGTGACTAATGTGGAAAAAGGGTTACAGAATCAGATGGGACAATCGGGTGATCTGAAAATGAAATTGATTATTGATGAAATATACGAATGATCACCCGATCGGCTCCTACGATGACAAAGTTCACGACCCCCATAGACGACTGATAATCATGGCTGGATGATCTGCAATCTTGTGACGAAACTGGTTACACAAAGGTTGCTGCTGGTCGATCTGGTTCAGGGCGTCCTGCAAGTTGTCAATCGACTTGTCGCAGTGATAGCCGGCATACCAAACGCTGTCCTCGGTAAATTCCCCTGTTTTTTCCACGCGACGCTGGGCCATATGGAGGACAATCGGATACAGGAAAATGTCGATGTCGCACTCACGGGCCTGCATTCCCTCCAGTACGAACTGGCATATGGACAGCCACGCTTCACCCGCCCGGCTCCGACGTTGTCTACGTTTTTTCTGGAAAGTAGTCAGTTCTTGGTCATGTTTCGCTCGACTGGTGGGGAGCACGATATAATGCAAAGATTCCCAGATCACTTGACCATGTGTATAGTAAAAATGTCCAAGAAGATCCAAAAGAGAAGTTGATCCAAGGAGTCGTCGCAAACATGGTGCCCAAATCGGAGCTAAGTAGGACCCTCCATGGATTGGTAGCGTACAGACGGGCGATCTGTGGCCCCGTGACGAGATTGGTCCGCCACTCAGACGGGTCGGGATGACCTACGCTGGAGGTAAAAGCTAGAAATCTGGGCGTGACAGAGTCCGCGCCAGCAACTGCTTGGTCAAAACTGAGCGGCTCAGAAGGTCGATCTGCGCCGGCGACCACAGGGAGGCGGCATCCAGATTTTGAGCGGAGAGAGGTTGATCACCGACCTCCTACCCTCCTAATAACGCACGATGGTACAAACCAGAAGTGTCAGGTTGGAGGGAGGGTCCAGAAATTTTACTAGCTAGTTCCGATGCTTCCTCAACGCGGTCGTCCCGCAGGTTCATCACTTGATCGGCGTCTGACGTTGGATTTGTGGTGGGGTCGAGCTCGAAGTCTAACACTGAAGTGTCCTTAACTTGATCACCATCGTGCCCAGCCGACCAACTTACGGGGAGGGGGGGGGGAACCCGCGAACCTTCGCCTGTAGCCCAATCGGGTGACAGATCAGCACTGCAGGACGCCTCTTCAGAAATCTCACCTTGTGTACCCATTGGTATGGGTGGTAAGACACTCGGTGGACCGTCGCGCAATATGAATTTTGATGGGTATTAGAATGGAGGGTACCACTTCTGGGGTAATTTGTACCAATATCCAACGAAAGATAATCCAAACAATCCGATCGGCAAATGGAGCGGAAATCGTCACTCCAAAAATGAAAACTTGGGGCAGACCGCGAAGTGGTGTGTAGACCCAACCAATAATCTAGGATGCGATTCGTAGGCCCAGCCAATAAAATGATAATAAACACGTTCCAAACGTGTGCGAGTGACTTGAGGGGTGAGTGAATGTTAAAGGAACGCTTCCCGTCGTGGGACTTCCGGAGGACCTTACGCGCTTGTTGCGCGTCTTGCCGGGAAATTTGAGCTAGGGGGGACCGTGTTAACCCTCTGCTACCAATGAATCCGCGGTAGGAGGAGCGACTTATGGGTACCAAAGAAAAACGAACACTATATTTAATATCCAATTAAAAACCTAATATGTAAACTAGATGTAAAATCGTGTGACTCATCTAAATCTGCGTACTTAACACTCCAGACACAAGATTGGCCCAAAATACCCCCCCTTTAAGCCAACCCGATCGATCCAACTTGATCAACGGTACACCGGTACATGCTACTCAAAAAATTCACCTTCACTTCACCTCATAGTCTCGGTAGACGGATCGGAACGACGACGTCGGGTGGATCGAGACTGAGAAAGGGCAAGAAGTAGTTCGTCGGAAATCACCGACCCAACCTCTGAATCTTCCACAGACGATATATGCGGACACTTGAACAGGATAGTGTGGGGAGTCGAGGGCGCGTGAATTTTCGCAGCTTTTCTCGTATCAACTGGAACCGCCGTCGTGCTTGGAGGCTGCGCCTGTTTCTTGGCTTTTTTTCGCACCGCTTCCGGTTTCTCTTCGTATTCCAGGTCGCTCGATACATCCCGCACCCTGGCGCCGCGGCCTCACGCTTCCGATAGATTTTACGATTTTACCGGATGGATTTTCATCCAATGAGTGGCACGACGATCCACCCGAGCCCTATTTAGGGGCGTAACCGGTGGACCCAGGCGAAGGCCCAAGAGTACGTCCGAAGTCGATCCGCCGAGATTGGAGCAGGAAACGGAATGATTGGATAACAGGCCGATCAACTCATGACGGCACTGATGTATGTCTACCCAACGACGATTCGACTCTTGAGTCCAAATGTATAATCGGTCCTGGAAGGAGTCGACTCTCTCAGCGTAACCTCGTGCCGAAAGTTTCAAGTCAGTGCCTCTCCAAGTCGCGCTGCTGAGAGTGGAGAAAAGAACGGTCAGACCGATTTTACGAACTCTGTCGGGTGATCAGCGCGATATATTCCTGTAGATGAGATTTGCAGACCTCGAAGCGGTCCAGATCGTGACGAGCGCCGGTCATTCCATCCAGTATCGGTCGGAGCTGACCGAAATGGTCGTGTATCTGACGATCAGTGGCGAGCAGAGCGTTTACTGCTTGGGAGATACCGATCGGCAGTGGATCTACATGTGGGAAAAGTAAGAACAGATTCGAGGTGGAGCAAACAAATGATCGATATACCTTGTTGTGAATTCAAAGCCTGGAGACGCTCATTCTCGACAGTCAGGAGTGTACGATCAGCCTTCACTTCATCAATCTGTTTGAATAGCCGATCCACATTCTGAACCAACTTCTGGAGTTTGGCGTCGACCGCGATCCATTTCTGACGTTCATCATTTAATACTTGCTGGAGTGTATCGTTCACCATGCGAATCCGATCGACCTCAACTCGATACTCGTCTTGTTTGCCGACAATTTGAGTATCACAGGAGTCGTCAGATCGGTACGATCAGCTAGGGAAGGGAATATGTGGAGAATGAGAGCACCGATCGCCTACGAAGACAAATGTTAATGAAGGAAATGGGGATATCGGAGATCGAGTGGAATTACCTGGCGGAGTAGACCCTCATTGATGCATGGAATAATTGAAACTGTTGGTGAGATCGGGCCGCTACCGTTGTGCGGCTGCGACCAGGCTCAGGGGCGGCTGTGGTGAAGTGGAAAAGAAGTTTTATGACCATTTTATACCGGTATACCGTTGATCGGTTTGGATAAATTGGGTTAGTTGAAAGGGGAGAGGGTTTTGGTCTAATCGAGGGTCAGGAGTGTCAAGTACGCAGTTTCAGATGAGTCACACGATGTTTCATGTAGTTTACATTTAGGTTTTTAATGGATATTAAATATAGTGTTTGTGTTTCTTCTTCCTACGCATAAGTCGCCCCGTCCTACTACGGCGTCTTTGGGAGAAGAGGGTTAACGCTCCTCTAGCTCAACTTACCCGGTCGGGACGCGTTACAGACGCACTTGGCCCACCGGAAGTCCCACAACGGCAACGCATGGTCAACATTGGCACTCACTCTCAGGTCGCACACGTTTGGAACGTGTAATTATTAATCGGAAAGGTCACTATTATTGGACAGGTTACGTGGAGATCTCGCTGGTGTAGCGTCAAGCTATTGGATACGTTCGCTTGGCTATTCCTTATTGGTCTATCGATATCGGTCCACACATCGCTATACGCGATCTGCCCCAAAAGTATACTGGAATTAAGTATATACTAGAATATTGGCTATATACGTATTTGGAGTAACGATTTCCGCTGTATTTACACCCTGCCCCAGAAGTGGTACACTTCATATTAATCCCCTCTAAGTTCATATCGCGCGACGGTCCACCGAGTGTGTAGCTACCCAAACCAATGGGTATACAAGGTGAGAAGCGTCAAGGTAAATCGGCCCAGGTGTAACAGGGTTACATTCTGGTTACATTTAGTTATGTTGTGTACGTGAGTACACTACGGTTGGGGTCAGTATTGACCGGTCCGAAAGGTTTAGACCTATTGGTTATTTTAACCAATCAGGGCAGGAGCCCTTGGTGGAGGCGTGGCAGCCAGCCACGTGTTAGTACACAGGTGTTGTACACTACATTTTGGCTAGGTACGAATTTAGTAAGTTCTACTTAGTATTACATATAGTTTACATTAGTTTAAATTAATTTAGGCTAATTACATATTAAATATACATTCAGTTTACATTTCACTCAAAAGACTGCCGGACGCACGACCTCGACCGGTCCCGCGCGCAGTGCGTGTTGTAGTGTAAGGGAAGTCCTTCCCTTAGATACCCCCTTATTAAGGGAGCCTTGTGTTAAGGCGTTAGATCGCGCTAACTTGTAAACCAAAGGGAAATCTTGGCCCCGAGTAAGAGAGTACTCTCTTACTAAGCCCTTTTATAAGGGCGTATCGGCTAAGTAGCGGCACATCTCCGCTTTAAGAAAGACTTCCTCTGTGCGCTAGCCGCACCGTGCGTGTTCGCACCGGCTACATCTGGTAGCACTTGTAATCATCCAACACCTGTGTTGGTAGGCTACGGCATCCTCTGCAAAGGATGAATCAGGACGATGGGGAAAGGTTAACCCTCGTCCAGCAGGAAGTCTTTAACAGGCTGTTATCCAAACTGGGTGACGAAGGCATGCAGCTCCTAGTGGAGCAGGGCCTTGAGGCCGTAAAGGCGAGGGTCAATGCCCTCATCGCACATGAGACGAGTTTTGGTGGAAGTCGTTCCACGTCCACGGGGTGCGTCCCCCGTTGTCCTTTAAGATAAAGAAAATCACCGGTGAAAAAGGTGATAACCTTATGTGTGGTTACGAGAGGTTGAAACACGGCCTTCGCCACAGCGAATGTGATCTCTGATCACTTGCAAGTGGGACTTGCACTGACCCATCTTACGGGCAAAGCCAGTACATGGGCGTTTACGTGTCCGGATGCGGTCACGGACGTGTTCCCAACCTGGGAAGTCCTTAAGCAAAAGCTTATGGATATGTACGCCACGCCTGATCTGGTTTTCCAGAATCAACTGGCGCTCCTGAGGTTCCGTCAAGGCACTAAAGACTTGTAAACATATATCCAAGAACTTAAGACCCTGTTGGCAGGGATGTACGCGAAAGCGTATTCGGACGATGTCTCCATTCCCGTGTTTGGGAGGCCTGAGAGAAGGGGCAGCATGTTCGGAGCTGTTCCGATGCCGACCCCAATCCCTGGGGGAGGCGTTTAAGATGGCGTTGAAAGCCGAGAGGAACTTTCGTTCCTCTAAGGTGGGTCCCGAACCCATGGTCCTGAGTCAGGTCGAAGCGGAGTAGAAACCTTCCGCTAAGAGTCACGATGACTCTGTCTCGCTGGGTTCTGAAAAGGAGCTCCATGCAATGTTGCAGCGGCAGGGGCCGCTGAGATGCTTCCTGTGTGGAAGTGCGGATCATCTGCGGAACAGATGTCCGCGAAACCCCCAGCGAGGCACTCGCTTTAAGGGGTCGAGGATTGGTAAAAAGCCCTTGTCCAAGCCTTCGGAAAACGATGGCTCCCAGTAGGGCACCCCGCACCTACTGGGGAACCCCTCGGTGCTGTTAAGCCCTAGGGTAGGGGACGACAGCACAAAGCCCCGAGGGAAGCGATGATTTATAGCACCGAGTTGTTGTACCAGCCATGTTTGCTGGTAGTCCTTGCGGACGTAAAAGGATTTGATAAGCCTTGGAGAGTCTTGATAGACTCTGGAGCGTCTGACAATTATGTCAGACGAGCTTCTGTGGAGAAGAGTCGGCTGTATGCCGAGCCCCTAGAGGCACGTTCTCGTGACGTTGTCACGGTCCGTCTTGCGACGGGCGTACATGTTTCTGTACCCAAGGTTTCTATTGACCCTAAGCTGAAGTTTGCAGACTTCGACAGCTTAGAACGTTGCCTAGTCCTGGATTTGGACTCGAGGTATGACCTCATTATGGGCATGAAGTGGCTGGAACGCCACGAGCCATGGATAGACTGAAGTCTAAATCCATTGGCTCAACGTACCCTCGATCGGGTGAAGCATTGGCGAGTCATGAACCCACCTTTGCTCGATCGCAAAAGCAATACTGGCATTAGATGCCAGAGATTGGGATGTATGAGATGATCAGTCCCAATGATGTCAAGGAAGTGTTCCTTAACGAGGGGGATTCGGCGGATAATCCCCACGCCGAGATAGGCGAGACTGGTGAGTCGCCAGTGATAGAGGTGGATTCCTCTGAGGTTAACCGCGAGGCGCTTCCACACAAATAGACCCGTAGTTCGTCTCTTTTGCACGTCGGAAATGATTCCGACCACGCCGTGTTCGGCGAACAAGTTGCGACTCCAGTGGTAAGGGTAGAGACCCCTGTGGTTAAGCGCGAGGCGCTTCCAAGCAAAGCGACGCGTAGTTCGTCTCTTTCGCACGTCGGAAATGATTCCTACCACGCCTTATTAGGTGAGACCGTCGAGTCACCGGTGGTAGAGGTAGAGACCTCTGTGGATAGGCGCGAGGCGCTTCCAGTAACGGGGCAATTGACTCCCCCCATCTGGGTCCCGGGATGAGTCCCGAGGCCAGTAGTCAGCAGTCCTATAGGATGCTGAACAGTGTGACAGGTGTTGTCACAGAAGGCGTAAGCCTGGAACGGTTGCCTGGGGTAGGCGAACTGTTGCCGTTGAAGGATATGTCCTTAACGAGTTTGAAACTGCTTTGAAAGCAGGTGAAATCGACGAGGTTGTCGTATTACGTCCGGAAGAGGAATTGAACTCCTCATCCACGATGGAAGAGTCAGTTTTGGTGCAAACCAAACAGGAATTGAATGCCCGAAGCGGTCTCAAGATCCTCGCGGATCCTGAGGACCCTTACCATTCCTTACTAAAGGAATTTGGAGATGTCATTAGTGACAACCCGCCGATGGGGTTACCACCGGATCGGGGAGTCCGACATGAAATCGATTTGGTTCCTGGAGTCAAGTACTGCGTCACTAGGCAGTGGCCTCTCCCCAAGGAGCAACGCGACGTCATCGACGAATTCTTCAAGGGGAAAGAAGAGGCAGGGATGGTACGGGAGAGTAAGTCTCCCCATTATTCTCCAACTTTTTGTGTTCGTAAACCGAACGGAAAGTGGCGTATTGTGCATGCGTACAATAAGCTGAATGCAGCGACTGTACCCGTGCAGACTCCGATTTCTCGGAAAGACGTCCTCCAGATCAATATGGCGGGCTGTACGGTGTACAGTGCCTTAGATCGGGTGGACGGGCATTATCAGGTGCTCATGCGAGCGTCAGTTATTCCTCTTACAGCGGTCAGCACGCCTAAAGGCATGCTATGGGAGTGGCTTGTTATGCCACAGGGGCTTTCGAATGCACCAGCGACTTTTAATGGCTTGGTGACTCAACTCTTCCTCCCTCATAGGAAGTACGCTCAGACGTACTTCGACGATATATTCGTTCATAGTCGCGCGGACGGCGACTCGTCTGATGTTTAGACGCAACTAATACACCTCCACAAGTACAGCGAGAACTACGCTGAAATGGCGAAGCCATTAACGGACCTTCTTAAGAAGGACGTTGATTGGTGTTGGGAACCCAAACACCAAAACGCTTTTGAAGCGGTAAAGGGGAGCTTGTTGAAAGCTTCCGTTCTTGCTCCCCCAGATTCTGGGAAACCATTTAGTGTCGTCTGCGACGCCTCCGATTTTGCAATTGGATGAGCTTTGTTACAAGCAGACGATGCAGGAAGGGAACGCGTGATTGCGTTTGAGTCGAGGCAGCTTAAAGCTGAGGAACGGAATTATCCCGTTCATGATAAGGATCTACTTGCTATGAAGTATTCCCTTGTCAAATTTAGGGTTCACCTACTCGGCTCAAAGCCGTTCGTGGTTTATACTGACCACACGTCCTTACGGACAGCGACAAAGTCACCTCATCTCTCCCAACGGATGGCCCGTTGGCTCCTTCTTTGCGGGGTACAATTTTGAGGTAAAGTACATACCTGGGAAACAGAATGTACTCAAAGACGCGCTGTCGCGTCGTCCTGATTACGAGCTCGCTCACGCGACATTCGTCACCTCATCTGTGGTGGATCTCATACGCCAGGCGTATGAGAAAGACCCACAATGTACGGCGCTTGTCAGCGCGTTGGGTGGAAAGGTACTTGGCCCGCCTGAGCTTACCCTGTCAAGTCAAGCTAAAGCTCGTTTACACCGTTACAGGTACTGTGACGGTTTGCCATAATATAGCACGAGCGCGGAGGACACTCCGCGGGTGGTTTTCCTCATGATGAGGAACTGAAGTATAGAGTCCTCTTTGAGACACATGACGCCCCTACCGGGGGTCATTTAGGTCGGGATAAGACCTACAGCGCTTTAAGCGCTTTGTATTGGTGGCCCAACATGTATAAGTGGGTCGGTGCATATATACGCACCTGTGAGACGTGTCATAGGTTTAAACCCTCTGCAAGTTCAGCTGCGCCTTTGGCGAGCTTATCGGTCCCAACGGAGTGTTGGAAATCCATTATCATGGGTTTTATCTTCGGTTTTCCGAAGGATAAGGCCGGTAACACCGGCATATTGGTCTTTGTAGACCGTTTGAGCATGATGGCCCACCTGGCGGCAGTGCCAGAGTCCATTAATGGACAAGGAATAGCGAAAGGGTTCCTAGACCGTGTATTTCGACAGCATGGTCTACCCGATTCCGTTGTGTCGGATCGGGATCCCCGTTTTACGGGACAGTTTTGGGGAGCGTTGTTGAAGGTGCTGGGCACCAAGCTCCTCATGTCCACTGCAGATCATCCGCAGACGGACGGTCAGACGGAACGCGTTAATCGCGTTGTTGAGGATATTCTCCGGAGCTTATGTCCGAATTCTCCAAAGGATTGGATTGATATGCTTCCTATGGCCGAATTTGCTATAAACAATTCGGTCCATGCATCTACGGGGTTTACCCCGTTTTACGTGAACAGATTCGTGTGTGGCGAAGCGGACTCAAGAATTTTGGCCGCTTTTTGTCAGCAGCACACCGATTGGCTTATCGGCGATCGGATTGGTAGAAATTCAGGAAGCTTTTAAGCCTATCATGTGCAAGAGGTGTCAAGAACACGGATTTTGGTAAGACACATGAGATTGCGTGTACTTACATATTTTCATGTGTGTACATATTGGGAACCGTAGGTAGGTTTTTTTTGGTTTTAATTGGTTTTGCTTGGTTTTGGTTTTACCGTTTAGGCCTTACTTAAACTCAACAAGAAGTCGCTAGCTTTTTTCGCTTTGTACATCAGTCGCCTCTGTACGCCGCAGAGTGTTTGGGAGCGGAGGGTCGAGTAATCCCCTCTAGCTCATTATACCCGGCCGGGACGCGTTACAGACGCACTTGGCCCGCCGGAAACCCCTCGACGGGAGTACAAATTGGCAGGCTTCTCAAGCTCAAGTTACGCACGTTTGGAACGTGTCCTCAAGTTTTGGATTATTACGTGGAAATATCGTTTGTGGATTTGATCACGTTCTCACTTGGATCTCCGTATGGGATTATTGGACTTTTATTCTCATATTGGTTGGGCTCTACGATCGGTTGAGCGATCTGCGCCTTGGAGTATACTTACTCCAAGTATAACTGGTCTAATAAGCTCTACTTAGTATTACATATAGTTTACATTAGTTTAATTAATTTAGGCTAATTACATATATTAAATATAAATCAGTTTACAAAAATACTTATGCCCGTACCCAGGGTGAAGTGTTCCGCCCAGGGTACACCACCCAGCACGGTTTTCCGCATCTTAGACCTCAAGTCGATTCCCAGCACCGATCCACCGAGTGTGAAACTAGCCCATTCCATCGGGTACACAAGGTTAGATGACGAAACAATCGGACCAGGCGTCCTATGCTGATGATCGGTCGTCTGCTAGCACCGGACGATCAGATCAGATCGTAGGCGAAGGTTTGCGGGGTACCCCCCCCTTCAGTTGGAAGGCTGGGCACGATGGTGGTCAGGTACTCGACATTTCGGTGTTCGATTTCGAACTTGACTCCGCCACAATGGTGTGCGTGCCCAGACCACTTGGTGATCGTGGATATCACCGAGATGATATCTCGCGAAGAATTTATTATAAGGAGTTAAATGTGGAATCGTTCTGGAGATGACATAAGGAACGGCTATCGCCTTATGTTCTCGTTGTCGATAAGGATGGCGATGTCCGATCTGGCCAGGTGGAGGACCAGATCGGGATTAATAAGTTTTTTCCTCCCCATAAGGCTCCCACCGGAGCCGATAGGGACTATAGCAAATCTTGCTATAGTTCCGGAAAGGATCAGAACTTTTGTCCTGATCCTATGTATTTGAATGGATGTTTGATGAAAAGATAAAAAGTGAAAACGACTTGGAGGCTGATCGGGATGATCTAATCCACCCTCCCAAGGTTCCCAAGCAGAGGCTCAGAATGCCATCCGACGAAGACGACTTGAAAGAAAAGTCGCAGGTCGGGGATGGGGTTATTAAAGTAGAAGACCTGACCAGGATGTATTACATCCACGAGTTAAAGAGATTCATTAGTGAAGATCAGGTCATGCGGATTATAGACCCCCAGATCCCCGATCGCCTTCTCGGACCCACCACCGATCCGATCCAAAGCGATCGGCCGTTGCTATTGGTGAAGAACCTGCTGGCGATGTTGGCTGAGGTCGGCATGAAAGTGCGAAACCTCACCAGCGTTCAGAAACTGTTCGATCTGGATACTTGGAGGATGGAGATGTCGATCCTCCATGACCATTTGGTGCCGTTGGTGGGGGCGGTCCGCCGCCCAACTCCCACCGTTGCATTGAAGGTCGCTGAGACAATGGCAGCATACGATGATGTGTGCTCCGACGATAAGTCATTGTATCAGTCTCTACCTGCCTCTAATATCTCATCGGAGTTAGAAGTCGGTGTTGAGCGGATGACCATGTGGGCGGACCATACCCCATGGGGGCATAAAAAGGACGTGCGGCAGCAAGGGGCTGCATGCCAGTCGGGGCCCCAGGAGCCCCCACAGGCTTCAGTACCTCCAAAGGAGGATACCAACACGTTGCCCATGACCCAAGCTAACGTCCAAGTCATGTTTGAGGCAATGATGGAGCGTTTCATGGGAGACCGATGCCGATCGCCTCCGCGCTCGCATGCCCAGAACCGATCTTCCCGGCAAAATGTCAATACTTGCCGGGATGTTGATATGGAATCAGTGGCATCAACGGATAAGGCTATCCGATATGGTAAACCAGTTGGCAAAGGAAGACGCAAGCCGCAGCCAGCCCGACCGCGCCGATCAAGTAAGAACAGCGATTTCGACATGGAGTCGATCAGCGATCCGGATGACCACTATGGGTCAGACGGTGCATGGGCGGGCAGAACGCGCAAGGATAACCTAGCCTCTACGACCGCATTTGATTTTGGATCTGCTGCGATCCCACGCATTCGCATGGCTGCGACCACGGATCTCAAGGACTTCACTGGAAAGGACGCCGACGAGGAGCAAGCCAGGTCGTGGTTTGGTCGGGTCAAGTCTGCTTTCTTGCGGAATCAGACACAAAAAAATGAACGGTGTTTGATCTTCAGAGATCTGCTGAAAGGACCGGCTGCGAACTGTATCCAACAGTTGGGTCGGGATGTCCGATGTGACTGGGATACGCTATGTTCAGAATTTGAGTGGCAGTACTGCAACTCCGGATTCTCTATCGCCCGCAAATACCATCATATGCAGAAGCGGGGCGACGAGACGCCAATCGAGTACCTGCACCGTCTGAACTTGGCTGTAATTCGCGCCAGGATAGTGATAAAGGAAGGCAACCCTCCGACCGGTGCCGCTATGGAGCACGTGGGTCACTATATTAGTACCCTTGATGACCAAGAGCTGGATGATAAGCTCACTCTGCTGCGCCTAAAAGATGTGGGGGAAGTGGAGCAGACGTTGCGGACTCTGCAATACTCACGCAGCATGGGGGCGAAGGTCGCCGTTGGATCGGGTCGCTACAGATCTAAGACCCGGACCGATCCTGTGAAGAGTCCCCTGACAAGATCGGCCCGTGCTGTTAAGGCGATCGCGACTGAAGACAGCACTTGATCGGAAGAGGAAAGTAGCGGACATTCCAGTCAGGAGTCAGATGAGGATCAGTATCGTCACGTTTTTGTCAAGGAACCTGCCCCAAGAACCAGATCTATTACTAACCAGGAAGATCGGAAGGGCAGGAGTGGAAACAAGTCCGACCCGGACCGACCTCGCAAGAAGTGTTCTCACTGCGGGTCAAGCAAGCATGATGGTGGGGACTTATGGAAGAAATTGATATGAAAGAAGTGCGAAAGACGCGGTCACCCCACCGATCACTGCCTTTTCGGGTGCAAGTCATGTGGAGAGATCCACGAGGCAGACCAGTGCAAGATCGAAGAATTCTCCAATCTGATGCGCAAGTGGTATGTTCCGGGTAAGCATGCGGGGATGCTTCCACCTAACGTCGAGAAGATGTTAAACTAGAACGCTCGCCAGGTTGGAATCTGGATCGAGCCGAGCGGTCTACGTTTGGAATCTATTCATATGTCGGCAAGGAGAATAAAACCGACAATACATGTTCCATTCTCAATTGCGTCGATCGGGATCATCCGGTCTACAATCTCACGACCGATGAATATTACCGATCGAAGTTGGTCATGCAGTTGGATCTTCTGCCTTGGGAGTCTCACGGATACTGGAAGTATCATGCGCTAGACAAATGGTTCAAGCAGGCGAAAGCCTGTGGTAATATTAACAACCAGAAGTTAACGATGTTGTTCGACTCTGGGGCCGAAGTTTCAATTATCGACTCCGCCTTTGCTCGTAAAGTCGGATGTCGTATAGACGATACCCAGAGACAAGACTGCGTTGGAATCGGTGAAAACTATTACATGACCGAAGGATGGACGCGCGTGAAGATCACCCTATCGGGTTCCTTGGTCTACTTCTTCAGCGCTTGGGTTGGCAAGATGGACGGTCAGGATGCCCTGTTAGGCATGGATTTCATGGTTCCGGCGGGTATTCGCCTTGATCTGTATCATGGAGTGCTTACAATCCCGGATGAGGTCCAGATCCAGTTAGCTGGTCGGCGGCCCCTATACGGATCGCACACCGATCTGGTCAGGTGGGACCAAGATGTCACCATTCCAGTCGGCCAATTCGCTGATACCCCGGTCGACAAAGGTTTTCGATCAAGGAAGTTATGGGTGACCAGGGGCGATCGGTGGGTGCCGACCTTTGTGAAGAGCGCCGGCCGATACGATTATGTTCGAGTCATTAATATCGGTGACAAGCCGCTTACGCTCGACAATAATACTATTGTTGGCATGTGGCTGGCGGAAGGGAAGGTGCCAAGAAAGATGGGGTTCGTCTCGATCGGATCGAGACGGTTTGTTGAGTGGCAGAACTTGGCATACCAAGCGACCACCGATCTGATCAGCGATGATGGACCGGTGGAAGAAGATACCTCACCTATGGTGGAACGACCCAGCTATGTAACCCCAAAGAAGATGTTAATTCGAAGAAAGACACCGCAGTTGCCGGACACGGTGGACCATCAAGCAGATGATCCAAGGGTCGTCAACATGGTGGCGTCACAAGAACAGGCGACAGCGGAGCCGGAAATAGAAAAAGGGGAACATGATATTGCTGGGGCGGACCACTATGGCGCGCCTAAGCAGATCGACGTCGTTGAAGAGCATCCCGCCGATTGGGAACAGCAGTGTGCAACCAATCAGGACGGTTTGGGTGATATTGCCACGGATGACGATCAAGTTTGTATACATGGGGGCGGGGATCAATACATTCAGGAGCTGGAGCGCCAGATGGCAGTCCTCCCTGAAGTGACTGCCGATCCGCCGAAGTCACCTTGGACGATCTGAAATGGGTGATCGGGATGTCAACAGTCCCGACCAAATCGATCGGCTAAAGAAGATCATATGGAAGAAGAAACATCTACTGATCGGGAAAGGCAACGCCTTACCCCCTGCTGCTCGCGGAGCGATCTGTGACATCGACGTGGGTGATGCCAAGCCGATCGCCCAACGATGCCGACGTGTGGCGCCACAGTACCGTGAAAATTTTTCTGATCTTATTAAAGGACTGTTGGCTACCAAGATTATTAAACCGTCGACCTCGCCGTGGGCCTAGCCGATCGTGATTGTGATCAAGAAGAACGGCGTCGACATCAGGTTGTGTATCGATTATCGGTTGGTAAATCGGTTGACCAAGCTTATGGTGTACCCGATGTCGTTGATCAGCGATATGATATAAGATCTTGACAAGCCCCTATGATATTGCTCACTGGATATGGCAAGTGGATTTTGAGTGGTTTCGATGACCGATCGGGCTCACGAGATTTCCGCATTTGTTACGCCGTTCGGTCTGTTTGAGTGGAGCCGTATGCCGTTCGGTTTGAAGAACGCGCCCCAGATCTACCAGAGGCTGATCGACAACGCACTGTATGGACATTTCAAGATCAGTACCGATCGGGACCCCACCGAAAACCATGATGTATTTACAGAGGGTGAACCCGATCGGAAAAGGAGACCGTCCGTTCTGGGGAGGCGATCGTATATCGACGATATTCTGATCCCTGCTTCGTCATGGAGCGATCTGTGCGAGAAGGTCGAACGGTTGTTCGAGACATGCGATCGCTGGAACCTGTCGATCAGTGTTGTGAAGAGTTTTTGGGGCATGTCCAAGGTTGCATATTTAGGTCATATGGTGTCAATCAGTGGGATGGATGCCAATACCAAATATATGGAGTCACAGAGCAACCTCCCGTTTCCCAGACCACTGAAGGCAATGCAGTCCTTCTTAGGGAGCTTAAATTACTACAGCCGCTTCATTGAAGACTTCGCGATTTACGCGGCCGTGCTGTACGAGCTCCGGGAAGTAGACTACCATATGTTGCGCGAAGGAGATCGGGCAACTTTACGGGAGGGCTGCGACTCTGATCTGCCCGCAGATTTTCCGCAGGTGGAGGCAGAGGATCACATGAAGCGTTCACAGGTTGCTTTCGGTATGCTGAAGGCCAAGATGGCGACGGCACCGATTCTCAGACACTTCGATCCGAAAAAAATGCCGACCGTCATTGTGTATGCTAATAAGTGGGCCATTTCTGCCACTCTAGTGCAAGAACATGATGGAGTGTACCACCCGGTCAATTTTACGAGCCGGACGTTCAATATGAACGAAGTCAACTATGGTATTGTCGAAAAGGAAGTTCTGGCTTTACTACGGATTTTGGATGTGTGCTATAACCTACTGGTCGGCCGATCTGTAAAGGTTCTTTCGAGAAAGTCGACATTGGCCTGGCTATTATCGGCCAATGGGATGGACGGTTGGATTGGCAGATGGACAGCGATCTTTTCACAGTGGTACCTCAAGGTCGTCAAATGCACCAAGGGAGAGGAAGAGATATTGGGAACATTGGCTGCCAGTATCACCCCTCGGTCTGAAGTGGATGAAGCTCTGATGGCGATTGCCCCAAGGAAGAAACCTCGACAGTCAATCTCACCGCCGCCGCCGATCGTCGATGGGGGTGAGGAACTCCTGGTCTTGAGTTTCGACGGATCGGCTAGCGTAAAGAAGAAGGACGGCTCCTATAGTGCCATACTGTGGAAGTTACCACAATGGTCTATCGCAGCAGCCGCTGCCGATTTCACGCCTGACATAACGGTCAACGAGGCGGAATATAGGGACTCCTTCTATGTCTTGATCTGTTGTCATCACAAAAGAAAGGACGGATCATCATATGTGGTGACTCTAACCTAGTAATAAGGCAGATCACCGGGGAGATCGACTGTAAGGAACCACGGCTGAAGTTGCTGAATGATCGGGTGACGAAGGCACTAAAAGACTACCCCAACCACGAGCTATTGCACGTGAAACGGGATTGGAACAGAAGCGCCGATCACCTCGCGACCCAAGCTATGCGGGACCAGATCGGGCGACGATCACCGAGGAGGCCGTTCTACATGAACTTATGAACATAAACAGGCTCCCGTAGTTGATCAAGCCCAAGGACAGCCCTGATCAGGTGCATGTGATGGCGACAACTAGATCGCGAACTCGGAAGTCTCGCCGATCTTTCCCAAGGGAAAGGAAGAGTGAGTACGTTTTACAACAGCTAAGGGCGAACGGATCCTCAAGGCGCAGGACGAAGAAGAGTGGATCGTCAACTTGACGGCCTATCTGCGCGGTGAACTGTCCAAGTTAACGAATGAGCAGGCGAAAGAGTGTACCAAGATCGCGGAAAGTTACGATGTGGACGACAATGGATTGATGTATTACTGCCGTGACGTTGACCAAGACAGTGCCGAACGAGATCGACTGGCGAAACTGGTGATCCCTGAGTTGCTACAGCCGGATGTCCTTCATCACTACCATGTGAGTCTAGAAGGGGGACATCAGGACATAGGCAGGAAATACCACAAGATCAGGGCCCACTTTCACTGGAGAGGATTGTTTCGGAGTGTGCAGAAATATGTGGGCTGTTGCAGAGATTGCGATACCGGAAAGGGCAGACCGATAATCAAGGGCCGATCGCCCGGAAATATCGAGGCTACTTACCTTTTCCAGGTGATAGCAATGGATTAAATACCGTCGCTGCCCAGATCGACACACGGAAACACTGAACAGCTGATCTGGATTGACCTGTTCACTGGTCTGGTGATCGCAAAAGCTAGTGCATCCCGATCTGCGGAGCAGATATCCCAGAGTTACGAGGAATGCGTGTTCAGAAGGTTCGGCGCCAGAGAAGTTATCAGACACGATTGGGAAGCCGGTTTTATGGCTATGGTGTTCCATCGTTCAATAACATGCTAGGCCAGAAGCAGAGCGCGACGATGGCATATAGTCCGCAAGCGAACGGATCGGCTGAACGCATGGTGCAGACAATAACAAGGGCGATCAAGACATATGTGGACGATCCGGACCAACGTGACTGGGACGAGTATGAAGAGAGACTGGTATTCGCACTCAACTCTTCAACCGATCGGGTCCGAGGAGAAACGCCTTTCTATCTGGCGTATGGATGGGACCCTCGATCGACACTTGAAGCGGCGATACCGATCGGCTGCACTCGGACCCGCGATCGCGATGCCCGTCGTTGGCGTATGCAGGTCCAGAAGAATTATCAGCATGCGAAAGAAGTCTTCTATGAAAACTTGCGTCAGGACACGCAAGATCGAGAAGATCGGAATAACGATCAGGTCCGCCCTCATCGTATTGAACCAGGGGCGAGGGTATGGTTATACCTCGATCGGGTCAAGGAAGGCTATGCAAAGAAGTTGGCTCATATGTGGCACGGTCCTTTCCGTGTAGCAGAGCTGATCGGTGAGCATGCTGCCCGTCTGATCACGATCGGCACGGATTTTAAAGTTTTTTCCGATAGTGCATGTGTCCAAACTGAAGCTGGTCATAGAATTCCCCGATCGGCCTAAAATGCCCTGTCTGGTGGACGAAGCGGAGAGATTCGATTTTGATGAAGCTCTGCTGCCGGAAGACAGTTGGGAAAGGCCATTGGAATAGTGCTAATTCGAGGTGGAAAAGGTGCTAGATGTCCGATCGGTCAAGAAAACACGTTTCGGTCGCAACCACCGAGAATATCTGGTCCGCTGGAAGGATCATGACAAAGAAACTTGGATCGACGAACCGATCTAAATTGTGGAGCACTTTTACGAGAGTTCGAGCGAGAACGAGTCAGTCGGAAACGCTTCGTAGTGATGCAGACTCATGAAGACGAAGATCAAGACACACAGTAGCACCAATCAGTATATCGATCGGTGTGAATATGTGTAAGGTCTGAATTATTGTGAATTATTGTGCTGAACTGTGATGAACTGGAGTAGTGGAATGACGAACGTGGTGATAATTTTCGCGATGTGGATGGAAACTGTGTATGATAACGTGTTGGTGAAAGTTTGGAGAAAGTGATGAAATTTGGTCAAGTGATTGGATGATCACGAATTTGAAAAGAATGATGACATGTATTATGGATTATCTGGTCAGCCAACTATCGCATCAAGAATCGCAATCACCCCACAGACGGCCGATAGTCAGCGCCGGATGGTCTCTGTAGCCGGTGCGTATACGCACGGTGCGGCTAGCGCACAGAGTAAGACTTTCCTTAAAGCGGCGTTCGCCGCTACTTCGCCGATACGCCCTTATAAAGGGCTTAGTAGGAGAGAGCTCTACTACTTGGGGCCAATATTCCCGGTTTGGTTTACTTAATAGCCTTAACGGCAAAGCTCCCTTTCTAAGGGTGTAGCTAAAGGGAGGGCTCCCTTTAGGCTACGGCAATCACTACACGCGCGACCGGTCGAGGTCGTGCGTCTGTAGATAATAGAGTGAAATGTAAACTGAATGCATATTTAATATATAATTATTCTAAATTAATTTAAACTAATGTAAACTATATGTAATACTAAGTAGAACATACCAAATTCGTACCTAGCTAAAATGTAGTGTACACCACCTGTGTACCGACACGTGCATGGCTGACACGCCATCCCCCAAGGACTCCTGTCCTGATTGATTAAAATAACCGATGGTTCAAAACCCTTCGAACCGGTCAATACTGACCCCAACCGTATTGTACTCACGTACACCACCAACTAAATGTGACTCGAATGTAACCCTGTTACATCATCCCCCATCAAGACTATTGCTTACGCAATAAACAAAATTTTGTTGGAGAACTCCAACTGCCAGAACCTCTGGCTGACCATGAGCACCTTCAGTGGTGCTAAGGAAAAAAACTATTCCGATAAATCGGAAGTGGATGCCCTTGGGGAGACCACTCCGACAGCGCCGTTCGCGCTGTCGGTCATCCAACCCATTCCCCACACGTGGGGAAAACGCAATAACTCGTGCGTCACCATTACCCGCTAGGGGTGATGCATCCGGGTCGCCGCAGGCGACCACCACCAATGAACCGGCCTCGGTTCATGAGGCACGACGTGCCGTACGGACACGGAAGGGACCTCATGACCCCCAAAAGAGGGATAAGAACGCGGTCAAGAGGGGTTTACCCTCCTATACCCCTGGTCCAGCGGCTATATTGCCGCGTGAAATTGCGCGCCGGAAACAACTCCGGGCCAGACTGCTAACGCCTAAGCAGTTTACTGTTAAGTCCTACCGGACGCGCCTCGGGAAACAAGCACGCGGTTCCCTCGTGGATATCCTCCACGAAATTCCCTTTGTTCTCTTACGGGACGAAAGCGTCGAGGACGCAGAACAGGCATTCCGCGCTTGGGCGGAAGGGGAGAAGCGCCTCCCCAACTTTGATGCGCTGTAAAACAGCTTTTCCAACCCTGACGTTCGGGTAGAGAGGGCGTTACGCTTGGCCTATGCCCAGTCCAAAGCGCAAGGGAAATTACCTTCCTCTTACTACAAGCGCCCTGCTCTCGATGTGGCGCCGGAGAGCAATGCAGCTCTGCATCTCCTTCGGCAAACTCCCAGCTACTGGGAGTGAAGGGGCTTCTTCATCCCCTTTGGTCGTTGACTCTCAGTGGGATTCTCCCGCTCGAAAGCGTCAACGACATCTCGGCAATCCTGCCGCAGGGGAGTCTCGGACTCCCACGAGTTATGGGAATGTGGTACCCTTTCCACTTCACCAGGTACTGGGTCTCACCCCGGTGATGGCGTCGTGCCATCAGGCGTTCCACATGATAATGTGGAGTACCCTCCGTATCGAGCACTGGAGGAGGGGGTCGCGCTATTGCGGCGTGACTTCCACGAGCGCTGTGATCGGCACATCCTTCGCATCCAAGATGCTCAGGAGGGACTCCGCAACGAGGGGAGTGCGAATGAACGCCTCGAGGAGCGGCTTGCCTCTCTCGAAACTCTCGTTGCGGAGCTTCAGGGTCGTATATCAACCCTTTCGGAGATGTTCCGACCTGTTGCGCCTTTCGGCTATCCGGTTTCTCACCCTACTCCGCGAGAGGACCCGCCTCCGGGTTCTGGTATGGCTTAAGCATACCCACATAGAAGGTTGGATGCGTACGCATCGCCTTCGGGATGTCCAAGGTATTCGACAAGTCCTTTCGGGATAGCACCTTAAAGGGTACCACAAACCAGGAGCAAGTTTATTCCGTAACACGTTGGAAACTGCATGTGTAGGAAGATTTTTAGCGTTTAATAAAACACTTTCTCCTTCTTTGTACACCTTTTCGTTGCTCCGCCCCTTGCGGTCAGCCTGCTCCTTCTGCTTGTCTTGGCTTTCCGCCATTGCATCGCAGACGTGTCGTAAGACACTAAGGCGCGTCGATAAAAACTTATCGATGTTCTTTCGCACAGATACAGGGCTGACATCAGGGAATCCTACCCCCTCAAGCCCAGGGACACACACACGTGGCGTCAACGGAACCCTCGGATTTAATAATCCGTTCACGTAAAACGGGGTAAGCCCCGTAGATGCATGGCCCGAATTGTTTATAGCAAATTCGACCATCGGAAGCATATCAATCCAATCCTTTGGAGAATTCGGACATAAGCTCCGGAGAATATCCTCAACAACGCGATTAACGCGTTCCGTCTGACCGTACGTCTGCGGATGATCTGCAGTGGACATGAGGAGCTTGGTGCCCAGCACCTTCAACAACGCTCCCCAAAACTGTCCCGTAAAACGGGGATCCCGATCCGACAAAACGGAATCGGGTAGACCATGCTGTCGAAATACACGGTCTAGGAACCCTTTCGCTATTCCTTGTCCATTAATGGACTCTGGCACTGCCGCCAGGTGGGCCATCATGCTCAAACGGTCTACAAAGACCAATATGCCGGTGTTACCGGCCTTATCCTTCGGAAAACCGAAGATAAAATCCATGATAATGGATTTCCAACACTCCGTTGGGACCGATAAGCTCGCCAAAGGCGCAGCTGAACTTGCAGAGGGTTTAAACCTATGACACGTCTCACAGGTGCGTATATATGCACCGACCCACTTATACATGTTGGGCCACCAATACAAAGCGCTTAAAGCGCTGTAGGTCTTATCCCGACCTAAATGACCCCCGGTAGGGGCGTCGTGTGTCTCAAAGAGGACTCTATACTTCAGTTCCTCATCATGAGGAAAACCACCCGCGGAGTGTCCTCCGCGCTCGTGCTATAATATAGCAAACCGTCCCAGTACCTGTAACGGTGTAAACGAGCTTTAGCTCGACTTGACAGGGTTGGCTCAGACGAGCCAAGTCCCTTTCCACCCAACGCGCTGATAAGCGCCGTACACTGTGGGTCTTTCTCATACGCCTGGCGTATGAGATCTACCACAGACGTGGTGACGAATGTCGCGTGAGCGAGCTCGTAATCGGGACGACGCGATAACGCGTCCGCAAGAACGTTCTGCTTGCCAGGTTTTTACTTAACCTCAAAGTTGTACTCCGCAAAGAAGGAGAGACAACGGGCCATCCGTTGCGAGAGATGAGGCGACTTTGTCGCTGTCCGTAAGGACGCGTGGTCAGTATAAGCCACGAACGGCTTTGAGCCGAGTAGTTGAACCCTAAATTTGACAAGGGAATACTTCATTGCAAGTAGCTCCTTGTCATGAACGGGATAATTCCGTCCCGCAGCTTTAAGCTGCCTCGACTCAAACGCAATCACGCGTTCCCTTCCTGCATCGTCTGCTTGTAACAAAGCACATCTGATTGTGAAATCGGAGGCGTCGCAGACGACACTAAATGGTTTCCCAGAGTGTGGGAGAGCAAGAACGGTTTTTTTTTAACAAGCTCCCCTTAACCGCTTCAAAATCGTTTTGGTGTTTGGTTTCCCAACACCAATCAACGTCCTTCTTAAGAAGGTCGGTTAATGGATTCGCCATTTCAGCGTAACTCTCGCTGTACTTGTGGAGAATATTGGCAAATCCAAGCCACTTCCGTAAATCTTAAGATTTACAGGCGAATGACACTCCACAATGGCTTTCACCTTCGCGGGATCCGCCCGCAATCCATCCTTACCGATGAAGCATCCGAGGAAAGGAATTTCCTCAGCACCAAAGATACATTTGGATGCGTTCGCATATAACTTATGCTCTCGCATACATTCGATCACAGCTCGAAGGTTTATCAGATGCGTCTGAACATCAGACTAGTCGCCTTCCGCACGACTATGAACAAATATATCGTCAAAGTACGTCTGAGCGTACTTTCTATGAGGGCGGAAGAGTTGAGTCACCAAGCGATTGAAAGTCGCTGGCGCATTCGAAAGCCCCTGTGACATAACAAGCCACTCCCATAGCATGCCTCTAGGCGTGCTGCCCGCTGTCAGCGGAATATCTGACGCTCGAATGAGCACCTGATAATACCCATCCACCAGATCTAAGGCACTGTACACAGTACAGCCCGCCATATTGTTCTGGAGGACATCCTTCCGAGGAATCGGAGTCTGCATGGGTACAGTCGCTGCATTCAGCTTATTGTACGCATGCACAATGCGCCACTTTCCCGTTCGGTTTACGAACACAAAAAGTTGGAGAATAATGGGGAGACTTACTCTCCCGTACCATCCCTGCCTCTTCTTTCCCCTTGAAGAATTCGTCGATGACGTTGCGTTGCTCCTAGGGGAGAGGCCACTGCCTAGTGACGCAGTACTTGACTCCAGGAACCAAATCGATTTCATGTCGGACTCCCCGATCCGGTGGTAACCCCATCGGCGGGTTGTCACTAATGACATCTCCAAATTCCTTTAGTAAGGAATGGTAAGGGTCCTCAGGATCCACGAGGATCTTGAGACCGCTTCGGGCATTCAATGCCTGTTTGGTTTGCACCAAAACTGACTCGTCCATCGTGGATGAGGAGTTCAATTCCTCTTCCGGACGTAATACGACAACCTTGTCGATTTCACCTGCTTTCAAAGCAGTCTCAAACTCGTTGAAGGACATCTCCTCCAACGACAACAGTTCGCCTACCCCAGGCAACCGTTCAAGGCTTACGCCTTCTGTGACAACACCTGTCACACTGTTCAGCATCCTATAGGACTGCTGACTACTGGACTCGGGACTCATCCCGAGACCCAGATGGGGGGAGTCAATTGCCGCATCTATTGGAAGCGCCTCGCGCTTATCCACAGAGGTCTCTACCTCTACCACCGGTGACTCGCTGGTATCACCTACAACGGCGTAGTCAGAATCATTTCCGACGTGCGAAAGAGACGAATTCGGGTTTCTTCGCTTGGAAGCGCCTCGCGCTTAACCACAGGGGTCTCTACCCCTACCACTGGAGTCGCCTCAGAGGAATCCACCTCTGCCAATGGCGACCCACCAGACTCGCCTATAACGGCGTGGTCGGAATCATTTCCGACGTGCAAAAGAGACGAACTACGGGTCTATTTGTGTGGAAGCGCCTCGCGGTTAACCACAGGGGTCTCTACCCCTACCACTTGAGTCGCTTCAGAGGAATCCACCTCTGCCACCGGAAACTCACCCGTCTCACCGTTAACGGCGTGGGGATTAACCGCTAAATCCCCCTCGTTAAGGAACTCTTCCTTAACGTCATTGGAAATGATCATTTCAGACATCCCAATCTCTGTCATCTCACGCCAGAATCGCTTTTGCGATCGAGAAAAGGTGGGTTCATGACTCGCCAATGCTTCACCCGACCGCGGGTGCGTTGAGCCAATGGACTTAGACTTCCAGTCTATCCATGGCTCGTGGCTTTCCATCCACTTCATGCCCAGAATGAGGTCATACCTCGAGTCCAAATCCAGGACTAGGCAACGTTCTAAGTTGTCGAAGTCTACAAACTTCAGCTTAAGGTCAATGGAGACCTTGGGTACAGAAACCTGTACGCCCGTCGCAAGACGGACCGTGACAACGTCACGAGAACGTGCCTCTAGGGCCTCGGCATACAGCCGACTCTTCTCCACAGAAGCCCGTCTGACATAATTGTCAGACGCTCCAGAGTCTATCAAGACTCTCCAAGGCTTATCAAAGCCTTTCATGTCCGCAAGGACTACCAGCAAACCTGGCTGGTACACCAACTCGGTGCTAGAAAGCACCGCTTCCCTCGGGGCTTTGTGCTGTCGTCCCCTACTCTGGGGCTTAACAGCACTGAGGGATCCCCCAGTAGGGCGCCCCGCACCTACTGGGAGCCGTCGTTTCCCGACGGCTTGGACAAGGGCTTTTTCCCCACTCTTGGTCCCTTGTAGCGAGTGTCTCGCTGGGGATTTTTCGGACATCTGTTCCTCAGATGATCCATGCTCCCACACAGGAAGCATCTCAGCGGCCCACGCCGCTGCAACATAGCCAAGAGCTCTGTATCGAATCTCTGTGAAAAAGAGTCCGAAAGACTCTTAGCGGGAGGTTTCTCCTCCGCTTCGACCTGACTCAGGTCCATGGGTTCGGGACCCACCTTAGAGGAACGGAAATTCCTCTCGGCGTTAAACGCCATCTTGAACGCCTCCCCCAGGGATTGGGGTCGGCATCGGAACAATTCCGAACGTGCTGGCCCTTCTATCAGGCCTCCCATGAAGACGGGGATGGACACATCGTCCGAATACGCTTTCGCGTACATCCCTTCCAACAGGGTTTTAAGCTCCTGGATATAAATCTCCAGGTCCTTAGTGCCTTGACGGCACCTCAGGAACGCCAGTTGATTGTGGAAAACCAGATCAGGCGTTGCGTACATGTCCATGAGCTTCTGATTAAGGATCTTCCATGTTAAGAACACGTCCGTGACTGAATCCGAACACGTAAACGCCCATGCACGGGCTTTACCCGTAATATGGGTCAGTGCAAGTCCCACTTGCAAGTGATCAGCGATCACGTTTGCTGTTGCGAAGGCCGTTTTGACCTCGCGCAGCCATAAATAAAGGTTGTCACCCTTCTCCCCGATGAACTCCTGTATCTTAAATGGTAATGGGGGACGCACCACCGTGGAGCGACTTCCACCTAAACTCGCCTCATGGGCGATGAGGGCATTGAGCCTTGCCTTTACGGCCTCAAGGACCTGCTCCACTAGGAGCTGCATACCCTCGTCACCCATTAAGGATAACAGCCTGTTAAAGGCTTCCTGCTGGACGTGGGTTAACCTATCCCAATCGTCCTGATTCATCCTTTGCAGAGGATGCCTAGTCTACCAACACAGGTGTTGGATTGACTACGAGTGCTACCAGATGTAGCCGGTGCGTATACGCACGGTGCGGCTAGCGCAAAGAGGAAGACTTTCCTTAAAGCGGCGTTCGCCGCTACTTAGCCGATACGCCCTTGTAAAGGGCTTAGTAGGAGAGTTCTCCTACTCGGGGCCAAGATTCTCGGGTTGGTTTACGACTTTAGCCTTAACGGCTGTATTCCCTTTACGGGATGTAAGTAAAGGGAGGGCTCCCTCTTACCTACGACACTTACTGCGCGCGCGACCGGTCGAGGTCGCACGTCCGCAAAATAGAGTGAAATTTAAACTGAATATATTTAATATGTAATTAGCCTAAATTAATTTAAACTAATATAAACTATATGTAATACTAAGTAGAATATTCCTAATTCGTACCTAGCTAAAATGTAGTGTACACACCTGTGTACTGACACGTGGATGGCTGACACACCACCACACCAAGGGCCCCTGCCCTGATTGGTTAAAATAACCAAATGTTCAAAACCTTTCAAACCGGTCAATACTGACCTCAACCGTGGTGTACTCATGTATACCAACATTATATGTAACTCGAATGTAACCCCGTTACACGGTGCGTATACGCACGGTGCGGCTAGCGCACAGAGGAAGACTTTCCTTAAAGCGGCGTTCGCCGCTACTATGCCGATACGCCCTTATAAAGGGCTTAGTAGGAGAGAGCTCTACTACTCGGGGCCAAGATTCCCGGTTTGGTTTACTTAATAGCCTTAACGGCAAAGTTCCCTTACTAAGGGTGTAGGTAAAGGGAGGGCTCCCTTTAGGCTACGGCACTCACTACACGCGCGATCGGTCGAGGTCGTGCGTCTGTAGATAATAGAGTGAAATGTAAACTGAATGTATATTTAATATATAATTATTCTAAATTAATTTAAACTAATGTAAACTATATGTAATACTAAGTAGAACATACCAAATTCGTACCTAGCTAAAATGTAGTGTACACCACCTGTGTACCGACACGTGCATGGCTGACACGCCATCCCCCAAGGACTCCTGTCCTGATTGATTAAAATAACCGATGGTTCAAAACCCTTCGAACCGGTCAATACTGACCCCAACCGTAGTGTACTCACGTACACCACCAACTAAATGTGTCTCGAATGTAACCCTGTTACAGTATCCGATCTGGTTCTGGTGCTGGTTGTGCCAGGGCTCCTTCCGATTGAACTGGGTCAAAGCGTCCTTCAGGTCTGTGACCGGCTCGTCACAATGAAGACCGGGATACCAGACGCCGTCGTCAGCTAATACCCCGGCTTTCTCATCCCGACGCTTGGCCATATGGAGAGCCACAGGATACAAAAATATGTCGATGTCGCACTCGCGGGCCAGCATCCCTCCCAGAACGAACTGGTATAGGGTCTGCCAGGCCTCGCCTGCCCGACTCCGGCGCTTCTTCCGGATTTTCTGGAACGGGATCAGGCCTGGATCATGTTGCGCTCGACCAGGAGGATGCACTAGATAGTGTTTGGATTCCCAGATCGCTTGGATGTAGGCTTCATTGAAGGCCTTCACTCGACCTAAGAACGAGTCGATCCACCCAGTCGACGCAAACGTGTACCCCAGCTTGGGGCGGACGAACACTTTCTATGGCTCATCTGCGTACAGAAGGGCGATTTGCGGTGCTGTCACCAGGTCCGCCCGCCATGCAGAAGCGGCAGGATCCTTTGAATCTGGAGGAAAAAGCCAGGAGTCTGGACGCGATAGAGATCGGGCTAGTATCTGCTTGATCAGGGCTGATTGGTACAAGCTACCGATCTGCCACGATGACCATGGCGAAGTGGCATATGAAGTCAGCGATGGGAGAGGTCGATCTCCGATCGACACCCCTTTCAATCGGGCGTGACGGCGCAGCCCAGACGTGCCGGGCTGGAACGAAGGCACCGGTCCGGTTGATTCGCGCGTACGTGCAGCACCATCACCCTGGGATCTGATCGTCTTATTAACCCCCGATGCAGGCTTCGCAGGAACAGGACCTCGGCGTTGATCGGATCGGGACTTGGATAAAACAGTGATCAAGAACTCGGAATCGCTCGACCCGTCCCCCGAGTCCTCTTCGGAGGAGACATCTATACGCTTGGTGTGAGCGGCGCGGGGGCGCGAGGGCGCACGAGATTTGATGATGATAGACGTATCACCTGCGTACGATCTGGGGCTTGGTAGATGCGCCAGCGTCTTGGCTTTCTTCTGAGGCACCGCTCGCTTGTCCTCGAGTTCGGAGTTGCGCGCTATGCCCCGCGTCCTTGAGCCCTTCGACGCTTCCTTACGCTTCTTGGAAGTTTTCGGAATTTTGGGATGGTTACTTTTAGCCAATGAGTGGCGTCGGGTCCCATCTTGATGCATATCGACCAGAACGGCCGATGCAGACCGGTCAGAGCTATAGCATGCAGCCGGACACCGGTGCAACAAGTCAGTCAACTGTTAGTAGCACCGATTTACGGCCGCCCAGCGACGATCTGACTCCTGGGTCCAGGCGTCCGATCGGCTCTGGAAGTACTTGACCTTCCTTATCTGCTCCCGGACCACAACCTTCAACTCGCCGATCTGCCTCTCCAGGTCACCATGTTGGGTGCGGAGTAAAGTCCTATCGGACTGGTACTCCAACCTCTGCCGGTTGACCACCGCGAGCTGTTCCAGGAGGTGTGACCTGTAGGCCTCCAAGCGAGACAGATCGTGCCGTGCGCCGATCAACCCGTCCAAGATCGGTCGGAGCTGATCGCAATGATCATGCGACTGCCGATCAGCCGTGAATAAAGCGTCAAACGTTTTGGAGATGTCGGTGGGCAACCGATATGCACGCAAAGGAGGATTAGAGCAGATTCAAGACGAAAAACAGACCGATCGGCTTACCTCGCGTTGCTTGTTGGTCGATCTGGGACCGGAGATGTGCGTTTTCAGCGGTCACCTCCTGCGACTTCGTGGACATGGGGATCAACGTATCCACCTCCTTCCGCAGTTGCAGGAGTGAAGAATCCCTGATGTCCAACTGGGACCGAAGCTCCCGGAACGTTTTCCGGAGCTGATCGGCCTCTATCTGATGCCTGTCCGGTGTGTCGGACCCTGGAGTGCTTTGAGGGCTGTCAGATCCGGCCGATCTGGTCGGCGAATCGATATGGGGAGATGAGGAACGCAGGGAACCTGTAGCAAAGAATGTCAAGAGAGGTTACAAGACGATCAGGTGTAGAAGGCAATTACCTGGCGAAGGTGGACTCGGAGATCTGTTCATTGGTGAAGTCCGCTTCTGTGAAGATCTGGAATATGATGAGATCGGGTCGCTACCGTTGCGCGGCTGCGACCAGCCTCAGGGGCGGCTGTGGCGAAGTGGACTTAAGAATTTTGGCCGCTTTTTGTCAGCAGCACACCGATCGGCTTATCGGAGATTGGATTGGTGGAAATCCAGGAGGCTTTTAAGTCTATCATGTGCAAGAGGTGTCAAGAACACGGATTTTGGTAAGTCACATGAGATTGCGTGTACTTACATATTTTCATGTGTGTACATATTGGGAACCGTAGTTAGGTTTGTTTTGGTTTTGCTTGGTTTTGGTTTTACCGTTTAGGCCTCACTTAAACTCGACAAGAAGTCGCTAGCTTTTTTCGCTTTGTACATCAGTCGCCTCTGTACGCCGCAGAGTGTTTGGGAGCGGAGGGTCGAGTAATCCCCTCTAGCTCATTATACCCGGCCGGGACGCGTTACAGACGCACTTGGCCCGCCGGAAGTCCCTCGACGGGAGTACACATTGGTCGGCTTCTCAAGCTCAAGTTACGCACGTTTGGAATGTGTCATCAAGTTTTGGATTATTACGTGGAGATATCGTTCGTGGAGTTTATAACGTTCTCATTTGGATCTCCGTATGGGATTATTGGACTTTTATTCTCATATTGGTTGGGCTCTACGATCGGTTGAGCGATCTGCCCTTTGGAGTATACTTACTCCAGGTATAACTGGTCTGCCCGTACCCAGGGCGAAGAGTTCCGCCCAGGGTACACCACCCAGCACGGTTTTCCGCATTTTATACTTCAAGTAGATTCCCAGCACCGATCCACCGAGTGTGAAACTAGCCCATTCCATCAGGTACACAAGGTGAGATGACGAAACAATCGGACCAGGCGTCCTATGCTGATGATCGGTCGTCTGCTAGCAGCGGACGATCAGATCGGATCGTAGGCGAATGTTTGCGGGGTACTCCCCCCCGTCAGTTGGAAGGCTGGGCACGATGGTGGTCAGGTTCTCGACACTACCGTGTTCATTTTTGAACTTGACTCCACCACAAGTGAGTCCGAGGGTTCCGTTGACGCCACGTGTGTGTGGCCAAGGCTTGAGGGGGGAGGATTCCCTGATTTCAGCCCTGTATCTGTGCGAAAGCACACCGATAAGTTCTTATCAACGCGCCTTAGTGTCTTACGACACGTCTGCGATGCCATGGCGGAAAGCCAATACAAGCAGAAGGAGCAGGCTGACCGCAAGGGGCGGCGTAACGAAAGGGTGTACAGAGTAGGAGAAAGTTTTTTATTAAACGCTAAGAATCTTTCTACACATGCAGTTTCCAACGTGTTGCGGAACAAACTGCAACCCATGTTTCTGGGGCCTTTTAAGGTGCTATCCCGAAAGGGCTTGGCGTACACCTTGGACATTCCGAAGGCGATGCGTACACATCCAACCTTCTATGTCGGTATGCTTAATCCATACCAGGACCCGGAGGAGGTTCCCCTCTTGGAGGGGGTTGAAAAGGCAGGTAGCCATAAGAGCCGTAAGACACGACAGGGCGGAGGAAGTCCGAAAGAGCAAAAATGCGACCACGAAGTGTCGCAACGGTCGACTCGAGAGAGTCAATTCGCTTCTCGAAGCATTCAGTGGCATCCCACTCATCGCGGAGTCCCTCGTGGACATCATGGATGTGATGGCTGTGTCGATCACAGCGCTCGCGAATCTCACGTCGCAATTGCGCGACCCCTCCTCCAATTCTCGATGCGGAGGGTACTCCACATTATCATGTGGATCGTCTGATGGCGCGACACCATCATCGGGGTCAGACCCAGTATCTGGTGACTGGAAGGGTTATCCACACTCACAAATTTCGTGGGAGTTCGAGACTCCCCTGCGGCAGGATTTCGCGACGTCGTTGACGCTTTCGAGCGGGAGAATCCCGCTGCGGGTCGACGACCAAAGGGGCGCGCGAAGCCCCTTCACTCCCAGTAGTTTGGAGTTAGCCGGAGACAGATGTGGCGCTCACACTGTTATCTGGCACCGCGTTGGGGGAAGGGGCGCTGGCATAGCGCGTGCTATAAGGGGCACGTAATAGCTCCATCGCTTTGGCTTTGGCGAATGCCATGCGCAACGCCCTCTCCACCAAAACGTCACGACGGGAATATCTGTTATGCAGATCATTAAAGCTTGGGAGGAGCTTCTCCCCTTCCTCCCAAGCGCGGAATTTCTTTTCTGCATCTTCGGAATTTTCTCCCGGAGAGAGAATGATAGGAACCTCGCGGAGGTTCTGAACAGGGGCACCCTGTGGCTGCCTGTCGAGGCGCTCTCGGTATGAGACGCTAGTGAACTGATTTTGCGTGAGCGGTTGTTACCGGAGTTTCTCCCGGCGTTCGCATTGATACGGCCGTTCAGCCGCAGGTCCAGGAGTATAGAATGCTATACCATTTATTACCATAGTCCTAGTCCACTTTGGGAGGTCACGAGGATCTTCAAAATTATACGCCGCCCGTGGCCGGCGTTTGGGCCGCGTAACGCAGCCTTTCGTGCCTGCGCGGCAAGTTGGGTTTCTTGAGCTGCGTCCAGATCATTGGTGATGATCGCCTTCGGCGTTCCGGATATATCATCCGACATTGGCAGGGGTGGCGCACTAGTTAGTGCATTTTACCCACGTGTGGGGAACGGATTAGGTTGCCGACATCGCCGTTCGGCGTTGTCGGAGCGGTCAGCCTTTGGGGAGATATCCCCAAGGGCATCCACCTCCGAGTTCTCGGAATAGTCTACCTCCTCTTCTTGAGGAGAATCCACAGCACCACTAATGTTTCTCATGGTTAGCCAGAGGTTCTTGCAGTTGGAGTTCTCCAACTAAAATTGATTTATTGCGTAAGCAATAGTCTTGATGGGGGAGGATGTAACAGGGTTACATTCTGGTTACATTTAGTTACGTTGTGTACGTGAGAAAACTACGGTTGGGGTCAGTATGACCGGTCCGATGGTTTGGACCTATTGGTTATTTTAACCAATCAGGGCAGGAGCCCTTGGTGGAGGCGTGGAAGCCAGCCACGTGTTAGTACACAGGTGGTGTACACTACATTTAGCTAGGTACGAATTTAGTAAGTTCTACTTAGTATTACATATAGTTTACATTAGTTTAAAATAATTTAGGCTAATTACATATTAAATATACATTCAGTTTACATTTCACTCAAGGACTATAGGACGCTCTACCTCGACCGGTCGCGCGCGTAGTGCGTGTTGTAGTGTAAGGGAAGTCCTTCCCTTAGCTACCCCCTTATTATGGGAGCCTTGTGTTAAGGCGTTAGCTCACGCTAACTTGTAAACCAAAGGGAAATCCTGGCCCCGAGTAAGAGAGTACTCTCTTACTAAGCCCTTTTATAAGGGCGTATCGGCTAAGTAGCGGCACATCGCCGCTTTAGGAAAGTCTTCCTCTGTGCGCTAGCCGCACCGTGCGTGTTCGCACCGGCTACACCAGGTGTCGTGCAATACAGATCGGTCATCCTATCGGGATGCAGGCGAAAGTTCTCGGGGTACCTCCCCGTTAGGTTGGTCGGCTGGGTACGATGGTGATCGTGTTCAGGACACTTCGGTGTTCGAATTTGAACTCGACTCCACCGCACGATTGGTGACTGAAAATACAAACTTATTCCCACCACCATCATTCTACCGACGTGGACAGATAGCCTTTTTGTGACCATACTCGTTGCACTCGTAGCATTTTTATTGAAATCCTTTCTTGACTTGGTTACATTTGAAACGGTGACGTCCACCTTGACCATCACGACCTCCATTATTGCGCCTACCACTTGTAAGTCTTAAAACCTTGCTCCTTCGCTTCTGCTTTTGAAGCATGTCATATTCCCGTCGAAGCATTTTCGTCGCATCCAGCAACTTCACTTCGTTGTGGGCCTCAATGATGCGGACCATAGAATCATATTCGGTGGGCAAACTTCCAAGCAAACACTCAACTTCTCATCTTCTGATATTTTTCACCGACAACGGCAAAACGTGCACATAAATCAACAAACGTAACATTATACTCCATAAAGTTCTCGCCTGGGCCCGTCGAGAGCTCATTGAGCCGCTTCCGCAATTTCATATGATTGACGAAAAAAGAAAACAGGATCTCCCGAGTTTCTAGCGCCGTCTTCGCATCACGTAGCATCGACTTGTACATAGGACTCAACCTTGTCGATATAATCGTGAACGCCTTGATGTCTTCAACTTTCCATTGTCGCGTCTCGCGCATTCAAACTCTTCGGGCTTCATTGCAATCGTGATGTGTAGCAAGAGACCTTTCTTCCCCAACGCCATTCAGGTACCAAACTCCCACAAAAAGTTTTTGGTGTAGGCGAAGATTTCGTTAGGGTCTGATGCGTTTGGACTCATAACCTCTAGCACTTGCAGAGGTGATTCGTTGAGTTACTTGAGTAGAACAATGTAATTTGGAAGTATGTTGATCGACAGATTCGTCCAAGCAGGAGCAGAACCGCATGCAAGAGAATAAAGACTCTTCATTCTTAGCCATAGAATATGCAACCTGCTTCCCAGAAAGAAAATTCTAGAATCAGGATAGAATCCAATCAACAGCAACTTGCTCAAGTTGCTGTCTGACTCCATCCTTCTAGAACATGACTAACGCTCTTGGGTGTCAGGTTGACGAAGACTGAGACACTCGAACTGATCATCATTCTCGACAATAAAAATCGTTCTGTTGAAAAGAGCATCACTGAGGATAGGCATTATGACGATTGCGTGAGATATTTGAGAGTACAGTGTAGTGACAAGTTTGTACAATACGACATGGTCATTAACTAAGATTTTGCAAAGCTTGATGAGTAAGCTGAAGTAGTTACGCGGAGCCACAATTAAGCAAATGGGTTACAAAGGTAAAACAAGAAACTAAGACGAAACCGGGCAACACAGCACAAAGAAGGGGGAGACGAAGTTTGAATTAATGTTTAATCCTGGTAAATACTAACCAAAAGAAAATTAAAGTGGAAGGCCACCCACCAACTTTTTAAAAAATGGTTATGGGCTCAGCGTAAAAAATGATGATGAGCGGAAGATTCTAACTGGGCTAGCGGAAGGCAGTATAGTGTGTCGATGCTGCCTACGTTTGTTAAAAGTATTCTAGTATCTCAAGAACGTATGCGGTTAGTCGCCAGAATCGAATTACAGTGTAGAAGAACTAGTACTCAGAGTAAGAACCGGAACAGGAGTTTGAGCGACACACAACAACCGAAGCTGTTCAAGAGGACGTACGGCTCGTAGCGGAAGGAATGTGACACATTTACACAACTTGCTGATGATGGACAAGTCAATCGAATACCATCCTGCAAAGAACTGGTTTCACTTTTTTGAACGAAGCACGGACAGAAAATTTGAATTGACTACGATATCATACAAGTGCATGATATACCGCTAGTGAACACTCATAGGGCAGACAAAGGCTCAGTATGTATGAGACAGTTCGACCGGAATTGAGTCCGTAAGGCAACTCGGCTACTATCGTGACCTGCTCTTTTTTTTACTAGCAACAAAGAAGACGCTCTAGTAACATAACTGATCTAAATCAGAAAAGCACAGTATTGTTATAATTTGCACTCTCTTGGCCGATCAAACTGTATCCTAGTAAAAAAAATTGTCTACACGGAGCATTGCCTTGTCGCTTTTCGTATACTTGAAAACGTCCTAACTCTCGTGACGATCGTCCATCGTGGTGTCAGCTGCCTTGTGCCCTCTGCAGTTAAAGTGCCTATGTTTCTAGTGCTTTGTGCTCTAGTGCTGCATAGCACTGATAATGGTTCCCGGAATACGAATAAGTTATGCAGTATTTCTATTTCACGTCGACTATATAAACACTTGGTAACTTTTGTTCTGAAGAACGTATATTTAGAGAGAATAACCTTCATCTTAGTCAATATTTTCTACCCATGCGAAGCGTCTGAAGCTTACTGTACGAACCCATAATCTGCCCCGCTCGTCGTAGTTATTAGCGCTAGGCTAAATGGATTTCGGTAGGTCATCTCGGCGAAGCGTATGTCTAGCTTCAGCGGCGCTTAAATATCGAACAGTTGATCCATACAGACACGAGACAAGCGTCACGTCGCTCATTGTAGTGTTGTTTTGTTCGTCATCCATTATAGGCGGTGCCACTTGTGCGTTGTCGTCGACGTTGTCACGTTGCAAACTCTACCGTTGATTAAAGCACTGCAAACCATTCAGCCGTCGTTCGTATGTGTACTACTCTAATCGCACACCCGATCTGCTCGGCACCGCGATTAGCAGCTGTTCGACTCTCCCAGTGCAGGTAATTAATTATATTCGCTTGTCCCTCACTATCGATCTCGCTTCGATCCACCCGTACCCCTCCCCGAGTCAAGTTTTCATCAACCTTCGCCATGGGCTGTGTACAATCCAAAACTGAGGATACGACTGTCAAAACTACCACGAACCCACCCGTGGTAGAGAATGGAGAAGAGAATGCGGTAGGAAGTGCGGTTATTCCATCTGAGGCTGAACCTGTCGCTGAGGACGAGCCTAATGTTGAAGATGCGGCCGCGGGGTCTACATCTTCCGCTGGAAGGTCGACCGTCCACCCCGAGGCCGAAGAAAACCCAGAGGCCGACAAAAGCACGTCCAAAGAGCCCGTCAATGAGTCTGTCAATGAGTCCGTCATTGAGGTGTACAAGATCGAGGACCACGAGGTTGACGAGGCTGGTGTGGTATTTTACACCGTCGAGACTGTTAAGGGTGACGTTAGTTTTAAAAAGCGCTTCAGTGAGTTTAAAGCACTGGTATCAGAGCTCGGCAGCCCGAAGAGCTTACCAAGTCTGCCATCTTCAGGATTGGGTGCCAAGCTACGTGGTAAGCACAACCCAGATTTAATCAAAGAGCGGGAAACACAGTTGGCTCTTGTGCTAAATGGCATTGCCAATGATGTAGAGTTGGCCGAGAAAGATGCGTTCAAGAACTTTGTTAAGTGATAAACCGTACTTCTGTCGCAGTCATAGTTTTGCATTTTTAATCTTACTGCAGTTTTGTCCACGCCCTTTTCTATCGCTACTTGTCTCAAAGATCCGCCCTTTTCTATCGCAACTATTGCCATAGGCGTTGTGTCCATTGCAGGCCTCATAATTTTCGGCAAATGCCGAATTTACCAAAAATAAGCTAATTTCGGCGCCGCGGTCAACTTTATTTTCGACAAATGCCGAATTTACCAAAAACGTTAATTTCGGTGCGCCTGGCTAACGTAAAAGATGTAATATTACGCATTCTAAAGGACTAAGGAATCAAGGAGACCCCGCTGTTTAGCTTGGAAGATGCCTTCCAACGTCAGATTCGTCATTGACTGCCGGAAATTGTCGTTCTCCCATTTAAGATAGAGAAATCGCTTTCTACGGAAGTGGTATTGGCAAAATCCACTGCCAGCCCACCCGAGAATCGACGGAGAAACGTGAAGTGATTGCCAATCGATGCCCGAGCATCGTTGAAGTTAGTTTTAAGCGTGTGCTCGTCAATTAACGCCTTTGTAGACGGCTCTTGGTTATAAGCCTTGGCCAAACCTACATCATTGACTACCTGGTTAGAAAGCAATTCATGCGTTTGTTTATCAAAGTTTCACTGGCGACCAACTACTTACCTCTGTGGTCAGCTTCTACTTGCTCACCATCCTCAGCGCTCCAGTAGAGGCCGATGTGAGCTCGGTATTTGTCTAAGACATCAGAAATGAAGGTGCCAGTCCGCAGTTTCACAAGCTGCGCGGGAAGCACTGGTGGCGCAATGCTTCCTGCGTTGTTTCGCTCATCTCGTTTCGCCTGGACGTCAGACCAACCGCAAATGAGTTGCAAAGTGTATTGACCAACTTCATGCAACACATGCGATTGGTCTTCTGCGGAAAGAGAATTGAACAGATCGCGGGCCCATGAACCCTGATCATAAATGTGCTCCCGCACACTCTGTGTTTGTATCCAGTATTGTCCGCGAACGTAACATAAATCATCCGGAGGGTTCCCATCTGCTTCCACATCCATTGCCGTTACCAAGTGGCCAATCAAGCTTTTGATCTCGGCCATTTGTTGGCAGAGGATCATGTCATGCGACTGGAGGTTGGTCATCGTGGTGTTGCAAAGTTCCGCCAACGGTTGCACTGAAGCGCACATCACCCACCAGGTGGGTGATGGTGCAGATACTGGCCGTTTCTCTTCAATCCACTGCTCCAATCGGCGACGATGTTTCAGCATGAATGAAAGGATGCGCTCGAAATACATCCATCTGTTTGTATCTCTGGGGCACTGCACCTGCATATCCAAATTTAAAGATTGTGACATGTAAGACGAAAGGTAAGATCCGCTTAAAAAAACATTATCTGCTGGAGGGTACTGCACTGCATTTCCAGGATTAGATTCTGTTGCTGCCGCAAGTGTACAGAAAACTCATGCGCTGTTTTATAAAACGCCCCGTTGTCCATTTCGTTGGTTGCGGCGCGAATGACAATGTCTCCTTGGTGAGGCGCACACCAGACACGCATGAGTTGATGTGTCGCCATCCGGTTCAGACGAGCAACAAAACCATTGCTCCAGCCAGTGTTGGTGTTTTCACCGTCCGTTGTTATGGCAATAATCTTGTCCTGCCACGGCGCGCAGACCGTCTCAAGTAACATGGTGATGAGCTTTACAGTATTTTCGGCAGTGTGCCGATTGAAGAATGGCACGACAACTAAATGAACGTTATTCAAGTTTCCATTGACACAAACTCGGATGCGCATGTCGAGGAATGGGATGCCATTATGCGTCGAACCATCACAGGCCAAGGCGAATGACCACACGCCTTGGTCGCTCAGTATCGATTTTATTTTCTGCAAGTTGATGGCGACAAACACGCACACAAATTGGCCGACCATATGGTCGTTCAGACCAGAAAGATTCGTTTTTTACGCATCTCGGTGCTGTTTGATTACTGCTGCCGTCTGCCGCATCGAAAGGCCCACCGACGTGTGGTCAAGCGCCAAGTTGAATCGGTATGGGTTTTTGATTGTGACCAAGTAGGAGCTGTCAGACTCCTTCCTAAACAACTTGAGCGCGTTTGCATTGGTGATCGGCTCGCCGTTTTCCTCTTCGTCGTCCACAGGAGTAAAAAATGATCGCCAATGATTTTCCACAATCGATGCATTGATTCTGAATTCAAGATGCGCATTCGACGTGTCAAAATATCCATCCAATGTGGTCTTTGGCGACTTGCTTTCAAAAAACGTTTTCTTCTCCGAGCCAGGGAGCTTTTGATACTCTTTCCAAGCAATGGTGTGCTGTTTTTGGTTATGAGTACGATAATTCTCCTTCCTGAAAGGTGGCTGAAAGAATTGAACATTCCCTGTTCGTTTCCGTTTTTCTCCAACTGACGCCTTTTCACGACCGTGGACCGCGCAAAAATCGCATCGGACTGAGCATGTAGCCGGTGCGTATACGCACGGTGCGGCTAGCGCACAGAGGAAGGCTTTCCTTAAAGCGGCGTTGCCGCTACTTAGCCGATACGCCCTTATTAAGGGCTTAGTAGGAGAAAGCTCTCCTACTCGGGGCCAAGATTCCCGGGTTAGTTTACTCTAGCCTGTACTAGCGCCTTAACGGCAAGGCTCCCTTACAAAGGGTGTAGCTAAGGGGAGGTCTCCCCTTACGCTACGGCACTCACTACACGCACGACCGGTCGAGGTCGTGCGTCTGTACAAAGGAGTGAAAGTAAAACTGAATATATTTAATATGTAATTATTTAGACTAATATAAACTATATGTAACACTAAGTAGAATATTCCTAATTCGTACCTAGCTAAAATGTAGTGTACACACCTGCGTACTGACACGTGGATGGCTGACACACCACCACACCAAGGGCCCATGCCCTGATTGGTTAAAACAACCAAAGGTTCGAAACCTTTCAACCCTGCCAATACTGGCCTCAACCGTGGTGTACCAATGTACACCAACACTCAGTGTTACCCGAATGTAACCCCGTTACAGAGCAGACAACTCCCTTTGAGTTCCTTGCCGCAATTGACAAGCCAAACTCGACAAGATGTGCTACTTGAAACAGCGCCTTGCGTGCTGACATTCTTTGATTTGAACGTGAAAGTTGATCTTAGGCACGTATGGAGGTAGGAGCGAGAGAGAAAACGGTGGCAGAAGTAAAGCAAACTTGTAATGGGAGTGGACGGTGGCAGAAGGGAAAGGAGGAAGAAACAGGACGTGGACGGTGCAAAATCAAACAGGAGAACGAAGCAGAATGTGGACGCGCTTCGAAGTCTTAAACACGCGCTTCAAAGTCTTAAACACGTCACGTATGACGAAGCAAAATGTGGACGCACTTCAAAGTCTTAAACGTGTGCTCTATGCATCAATAACAAAAAGGGTAGGGCTTATTTTCGGCGTCAGATTTTTTTTATTATCGGTAAAATCGGCGTTTATTTTTAGAAAGCCGAAAATTATGAGGCCTGGTCATTGCCAGAGACGCCACCTACCACAGTCAATCAGAAGCTGCGGTTGCCCCACACTCTCCGGTCCCACCCAATGTTCGCCTACCCACCAGGGGTGTGCGGTATCACTTCCACGGACCGGTACAATAGTAGAGGAGCCAATACCAAGAATATTCTCGACTGAAAAAGTTGTATCTGATACCGACAAGCCCCACAGAGGTACTAAAAGTACCGATATTACCGTAACAGGTATCGGTACCGGAATTGGTACCGATATTAATTCTGTCCGGTATCACCTAGGTAATGCTTGCACCGAGACGGTACCAGATACCGGTAGTTGATATCGACAATGGGCTTGACTGTTATCGTGACCGGTAATTGGTATCAACATTGGGGGAGAGAGAAAAATCACCCCAGCTTTTTCGTAAAATCACCCCAACCGTGGTCTTTTCACTCCAAACACCCGACCGGCGCTCGTACTGACCCATTAGCGCAGAACAATGCTCTTATGCATGAGTGGTGCTTGCAGTTTATTACACCTCTGGCTGTAGTCGGGTGGTGGATGCTTTTTTATTCTTCAGTTGCTATATAAAACCTAGACAGGTAATTGATTATGTCAGACGCTGCCGCCCCCGCCCAGGATGCGCCCAAGCAGGAGGAAGATGTGCGCAAAGTGAATCTGGTGTCGATGGATGGTGATAGCTTTAAAGTCCCTCGCACTGTCGCTGCCATGAGTGAGCTAGTTAGTGAAGACGCTCATTTCTGGTGCGTCGCTTAATGCCCAATTAAATAATGACGTTCTATGCTGACGTATTCATGTACCTTATTGAATAGACGACGCGGAAAATGATGAAGTGCAGGAAATTCCTCTTCCTAATGTCAAGATCCCCGTGTTATCAAAAGTGATTGAGTTCTGTAGCCACCATCACGATAACCCCATGCGTGAGATTGAGAAGGTTTGTATCATTTGTTTGATATGTATACATGGAAAGATGTCGAGGATACTAACTGTGTACGAACTTGTAGCCGCTCAAGAGCGCTGACATTACGACGTGGTATCGGATAGGGACGCCAACTTTGTGGACATTGAACAGGAAATCCTGTTTGAGCTCATTTTGGCTGCCAACTATATGGACATTAAAAGTCTACTGGACCTAGCGTGTGCAAAATTGGCCAGTATGATCAAGGGAAAAACACATCAGGAAATTCGCGAGACGTTTAACATTGTCAATGAATTCACGCCTGAGGAAGAGGCCCAAATTCGTGAGGAGAACAAATGGTGTGAAGAGGCGTAATATAGTACACTTTCCACCGATAAAAAGAGGAAAGGAAAGCGTTAGCGCAGAAAAGCTTCCGTTTGTCGCTGTCTACCGACGAGCGGTGCTGGATGTACATGGTGAGAAGGTGGCTGAGGTACCAGAACAACATGTAAGCAACGAGACGTCTTAGCTGACAAGGAGGCAGCGTGTGTTCATCAGCGAACGGTTAAAGAGGAGGACTCTCTCATTATAGTCGTAAACCAAATATTGATCTTTTCTTGCTTAAGGCTGTTTCATTTACAGCAATTCTGGACTGCTTATCGACGCATGTTTCATCCGTAATTACGTAACATAGATGGGAGAAACGAAGTCACAAACCCCACCGGATGGGTCGCTCGTTTAAACGTTTGCTATTGCAGTTGCTTGTAAGACCTGGTTGCATGGATGGTTGGGGTGAAAAGCCCAAGGTTGGGGTGATTTTGCGAAAAAGCTGGGGTGATTTTTCCCTCTCCCCAACATTGGGCTTCATTGGTAGCTCTCAACCGGTATTTGCACCGACTTTGCGCTGTAGCGGTACCCTCTAGGGATGGATATTTTACGTAATTTATATATAGTACCGTAAATTACGGTTATATGGTAATTTTTGTAAATTACGAAGGTGTAAATTACGAATGGGGCTGTATTTTTTGACCGACAACCTCTGTTATAATTGTCCCTCTCCTAAACAATACTCGACTACATTTCACTACAACTAACAGGACATGCCATAACACATAAACTTCTTCACAAACCACATGTTCAACCCTTCATTTGTCGCCATCTTCCTCTTCGTCATCCTCCCATTCACCATCTTCCAAACCAGAGGGTCCGCTCTCCTCCTCATCTGAAGACTCCCCGTGCTGCTCGGCTTCGCTTTGATCTTGACCTTCACGTGATTACTGCACAGCATCTTCATAGAGCTTGATATACTTTGTGACATGCAGCACAGAGCATTAGCATAAACAAAGCAGAGATTGTTGACCTTGCTTGGATGGAGCCGGTTGCGAAGCTTGGAATGAGCCAAACTCTCGGTTGAGAAGCTACGTTCGCTTGCAACACTGCATATCAAAGAGATGTTAACTGCAGTTTCAGTACGGCAAAGATTTACGGTATATTGCGAACCTGTGAACGGGCAAGCTGAAGATCCTGATGGCCAGCTCTGACAATGCAGGAGTCTCCGTTGCGAGAATGCTCCAGAATTGCTTGGGGTCTTGAATCGTCCATACTTGACTGTGGACTGCAAACATCCCGCTCATGGCCTTGAATTTGGCAAATTCGGCTAAAATACTGTCCGGCTGACGACTGTACCGACGGAGAATCTGGAAGAGGTTGTCTTGGAATCCTGATTGGAGCCGTTCATTGACGTAGCCTGGGTCGAACGAATAGCCCAGAATATGCGCTGGTCAGATCAAGTAGGTCCACCTGAAATTTAAACACATGTTTCATTACGGTAAGACGAATCAGTGAACCATTTTCGTTTTTCGTAAGAGCTTAAACATCTCAAAAAGAGAATGTGCTGCTTAATCTCTTTTGAGCGACACTGACACTGGTGATAAAACTCGCAGCTCTGACAGTGCCAGAGTTGGCAGCTGCAATGGCAGCGACACCGACAATGAAGATGTTTTCGACGAAGAGGATGGGTTGGGTCCTGTCAGCGGCAAATGGCCATTGAGTGGAAAAGGTGAAACAAATGACGTGCCACTGCCTTCGGGGGAAGCGTGTGAAATGCTGAATAAAATCATAGCTCGTGCAAAACGAAAGGCAGGAGAATTCATATTTGGTGGTTTGGCTCATCTCGTTACCATCTGCGTCTGGGATGTATGTGAATGGAGTGAGTGCTGTTCCAGTTCCGCTGTTTGAAGAGTACGCAAAGAAGCTGATTTCACAATGTAAGAAATCTCCTTTCGGTCATAACATCGATACGAAATTGGACGAGAAGGGCCCGAATAGTTGGCAACTACAACCTGAGCAAGTGAAATTTACAAATCCTGAATGGAAAGTGGGCATGGAGAAGCTGATAAAAAATCCAATCGCTTAGGGTATGAAGATGTTTTCCGCTACAGTGTTCGTTGTACAATGTACTGGTCTACACTGAAAGAGGTCATTCTGAATAGAGATGGCAAGCAGGAGGAGGAGGGGTGTTGATGGATGGGGCACTGAGGTATATTTCCGACCTTATGTAAACATAAAATAAATTACGTGTAAAAAATAAATTGCGGTAAATTACGGGTAATTTACGTAAATTACGGGGCTAGTAAATTACGGTGTCCATCCCTATACCACTCAACCGGTCTTTGCACCGACTTTTGCTGTGTTCCCAGACAGCTATCAACATAGGACGAAGAGTAGTTATCACCGGTATGCCGCCTATCATCACAGCCTCATCCTCCATCAGTAAATACGATCAATAACTATATTAATATGCTACTGTGCAGTAGCAGTAGAATTATATGTGCTACCACTAGGAACGTTGTTCTTACTTCTTTCTGCTTTCTAATTTGATGGCGCCACTACTATAATAACCCAGACTTGACCTATACTGGGCGGATAAGTGTTATAGATCTCTATTTGTTTCTTGCTGCAAGAGCTTGAATAATAGCAATAATGACCATGCGCTTCTAGCTTGCTCCTTTGGTGAATGATGGTGTAGGTTCCGTGCTGGAAGTGGTAACTGTGACTTAGGGTCGATGCTTGTAGTAATAGGTTAATACTTGACGATGGTCCTTTTTTCTCTCACTAACTACTACTGCTGCTGCTGTCCATACCCTAACTCTACTGTATCTCAAAGTAAGCATCAACCAGAGGTTTGTTGACTCTACAAAGAAGTGTGGTCTCGAAAATCTCATCAGTGATCTGGGTGCGGAGGTCATTCAGCACTAGTCTTGCCTAGGAAAAGACTCTTTCTGCTGGAGCCGATGAGGCTGGTATGGAAAGAATCATCTCTGCCAGCTGGGATAGAAGTGGATAGCAATATTGATTATCTTTCCACTACTGGAGAGGGTCTGTGTTTGAGTCCTCGATGGCATCCTCATCTAGAAATCTTCTGAGCTCCTTCTCCCACAGAGGTTGCAAAGAAACTCCCGTTTTGGCTTGGGGCTTCTTCCTGCGAAGTAGTCCCAGAAGGTCATCAGCATCGTCATCCTCCTCCTCTTCACTTGAAGAGGTTTCATCAGCTGATTTTTCCAAGAGGTCAGCTATATCCAGTGGTTCAGCCGTCATTCGCTTGCTCTCCTGTTGGCGCCTCTGTTCCACCCTCATGAACCTCTCTGTCGGCCTGCTTTCATTGTGCTGATAAGATTCCTGCGTTCTTTGCCATATTGCGAAGAAAGTATCTTGCGCTAAAAGTGTATTGGTGCCCATTGATGTAAAAGGTATCTTCGGCTTTATACCTTGGATAAAACAGTCTTGCTGCGTAGCAGATGCTTGGGAGGGAGCCAAAACGTTAATATAGAGACTTCTGTAAGCCTTTGAGAAAGTTCTCCAGTCGCTGGATTTCCTCTATGGACATTCGCTCAGTCAACTTGATTGTTTCCCCAGAAGAGATCTTCTGTGCCTGGCGATTAAAATACTTCATGACAGCCGCCGCAATTTGAAAGACATTGGACACTGAAGTCTTAAATAACTCCTTGGCACTTCGGTCTCCACTCTTAACTGTCCGGCCCAGGCTTCCGAATATTTGCACAGATGCAGTAGTAAATTTGCTAGGACCCGCACAGTGTTACCGGCCTCAAGGTAAAGAAAATTGATCTCTGCTGCGAGGCATGCACGGAAAAGGCGCTGAAGCACTTGATGAACTCTGTTCATAATGTAAAATGTGCTGTTCCAACGAGTAGCTTGATCCTGTCTCAACGCGGACGCCTTAACATCACCCTCACGGCCTACAAGAATAAAATGGCAATAACTCTTAGAGAGATACGATGAGGAAGATAAGGAAGAGCTATTTATGTGCTACTTACATTCCCTTTGTATCGCCAATCTTGGAGGGACGCTTCGGTAAGCTCTCTACGCAATCCTTAACTTCTATGATATTTGGAAATGCAGAAGCCAAGACCTTTGCATTAACGCATATCTGAAGACGATACAAAGCGCAGGGAAGGTCCTTAAAACACGCCGCAACGACATTTCGAAGCGTGCTGTTGTGTATCTCGACATCAGCTGTAACTCTCTCCAACCGTTGACTCATTGCGACATCCTCCTCCAAAGTGTACTCGTCTTGCTCTGTAAAAGAATCCTCGAAAAAAGACATAATCGTAGGCTGAGGGCGTTGGTATGCCTCATCTTGATCCTCGGAAAGCTCGTCATCGGCTTCTAGAATTATCGCCTGTTCATACAGTTTCCCGGTCTTGACCATGTTGCTACCTCATCTTTCACCATAGCGATCACCTTCTCCTTGATACCGAACCTCTACCAACTCAAGTTGTCAGTTGGGTTTGTCCTTGCGACTAAACGGTTCAAAAGGGCGCTTACCTCAGGATCTATGTTTAAAGTCTTCAGTATGTTATCGGCTGTCTGTCTCTCTTCAGACTTTATACAGCCGATGAGGACATCATGTCGGTTCCAGTCAACGCTAAAGGGCGCTGTAAAACCTAAATACTCAGATTTAGAGTTCTTGACCTTCCAAACATCCATTTTAATGCTTACCTAGAACAAGGAAATAAGGTTTGACTGACATTAACTTTCCTCTTCACAACTACCAAGCGTAGTGTAGAGGAAGACTGCGATCACTTACAGCTCGAGACTTGGTTATAAGACTCTTAAGGTTCCCAAAAAACTTCGTTGCGAATACTCTTTATCTCGCGATGTACTCTCTCTCTCACTTGATGGTACCTTTAAGCTGGTACTGTTTTGCCGCAACAAGTACTTGCTAGGAATGTGTGTGAAGACCGCCTTGGTCATAGTCGTAAAGGTAGGTTGTCCATAGTTATCCTTAACGCTACAGGATGAAAAGAGAGCTATGTCATTAGCCTATTTATAGTGAAGACAATAACCTCGGTACCCAAAACATCACTTACCAATGTAATTAGCTAAATTGTCCGTGCTAAGTTTTAGCTTCATGGAGAACAGGTCCACCAACTTCGCCGAAACTATCTTTCTACGGCTCCCAGTTGTAGGTCCACCGTTTGTCACGCCTTCTCCCGAGTTCGTACTGTTGATCGTATCTTGTCGTGTCCCTAACCGGCAAGTGCGCTTGGTACCTCTGTTCTCAATGCATTCCTGCGCTACTTTCCCATGTTGTTCATCAGTCGTCTTTTCAGCGGAGATCAGATGGGAAAGTAGATTGCTGGCATGTTGGTGCTCGAAGATCTTTTGGCAGAACTTGCATTTAGAGTGGTTCTGCTCCCGAATCTTCTCAAAGTAGCGCCATATAGGTGACTTGTTGTCCGTGAAGACACCGTAACTGTAGCTCCGCTTCAGCTTATTGAGGTTGGATGCTGAGTTATTGCTAGTCTTGACGTTTGTACCACATTCCTCCTCTTCGTTTTGTTGTTGTCCTTCTCCGTCTGCATCATCATCATCTTTGTTCGGATACGTCCCCGTCCGTCATCGCTGGTCACACGCGCAAGGTTCCAGTAGCCAAACGTACTTCAAGCGCAAACAATAGCGAAAGAGCAAAGTAACGGATAAAAAAGTAATAGAAAGTCTTCTCAACTTTATTTACTCCAATTACCACTCGCAACACTACACAAAGTAAAAACGTGAGAAACCACAATCTTCCACAGTAGGTAATTCACTCCACAAGAGAAATTTTAGCGTTCCGCCCTCAGTAGGGCGTACTATCCCCACAAACGAAAGATCTTGACTTGAGGCCGAAGAACAAAAACAAAAAGTGACTATATTAAATTAAGCTTTAAACTTAACCTAATAAATGCAAGTATAAAATTAGGTATGACACATAAAATTGGGTACTTACCCAAAACACATTTTGTCGAAAAGTTGCATCCGACCCAATTGCGTCCATCGTCGGCTGCAGCCGGGGCGAGGTCCCTTCAACACTCCTTCTCAACTTTGCAAAAAAAATCAAACTAACCATCTTCAAGCGCTTGCAATTCCAAAGCTTCCTGCATATACTTCATTCTCGGTCCGCTTACAGCTTTCGTGAAAACATCAGCCACCATCGTTTTGGTAGGTTCGTAGACAACTTCGATCTGCCCTTCACGCCACTTAGACACAACGAACTTCACGCGCACATCGATGTGCTTCGTCCTTGAAGCTTTCTCTTCACCATTCAGCGTCTAACTAGCAGCTTGATTGTTGCACTTGAGCGTCATCGGTAATTTCACGGTCAAGCCAATTTCGCACGCCATTTCCTTGAGTCCCAGTAGCTCACATACAACGATAGAGGCAGCGTAGAACTTGGCTTCCATCATTGATAACGATACACACGACTGTCGTTTGCAAATACACTGAATAAACATACCGTCCTTCGTAATTAGACCTCCACTTGTAGATCTTCTGTCGGTCTTTGACCCTGCCAAATCTGCATCTGAATAAACAATGAATGTAATCAATTTTTTCCATATCCTTCTTTTCCACGGCAACTTCCATTCGTAACTTCAAATCCATTTTGCCCTTCAGAAAACGCAAAATTGTTTTGGCCAAATTCAAGTCCAAAAACGTTGGTGTATCCGGGTGCGTACACGCACGGTGCGGCTAGCGCACAGAGGAATACTTTACTTTAAGCGGCGTTCACCTCTACTTAGCCGATACGCCCTTATAAAAGGGCTTAGTAAGAGAGAACTCTATTACTCGGGGCCAAGATTCCCACTTTGGTTTACTATTAGCTTTCGCTAATGCCTTAACACAAGGCTCCCTTACTAAGGGGGTAGCTAAGGGGAGAACTTCCCTTACGCTACTGCACTCACTACACGCGCGACCGGTAGAGGTCGAGCGTCTGGTAGTCGGTTGAGTGAAATGTAAACTAAATGTATATTTAATATAATTAGCCTAAATTAATTTAAACTAATGTAAACTATATGTAATACTAAGTGGAACTTACTAAATTCGTACCTAGCTAAAATGTAGTGTACACCACCTGTGTACCAACACGTGGCTGGCTGACACGCCTCCACCAAGGGCTCCTGCCCTGATTGGTTAAAATAACCAATAGGTCCAAACCTTTCGGACCGGTCAATACTGACCCCAACCGTAGTGTACTCACGTACACAACGTAACTAAATGTAACCAGAATCTAACCCTGTTACATCCTCCCCCATCAAGACTATTGCTTACTCAATAATCAATTTTAGTTGGAGAACTCCAACTGCAAGAACCTCTGGCTAACCAAGAACACCATTAGTGGTGCTATGGAAGGAAACTATTCCGATAACTCTGAGGTGGATATCCTTGGGGATATCTCCCCAACTTCTGAGCACTCTGACAGCGCCGAACGGCGATGTCGGTCATCCAATCCATTCACCACACGTGGGGAAAACGCGCTAACTCGTGCGTCACCTTTACCAACTACGGATGATGCATCCGGGTCGCCGAAGGCGACCATCAACAATGAACCGAATACGGTTCATGGAGCCCGACATGCCGTACTGGCACGGAAGGGACCTTGTGACCCTCAAAAGAGGGCGAAGAACGCGTTTAAGAGAGGTTTAGCCTCCTATGCCCCTGGTCCAGCGGCTATACTGCCGCGTGAAATTGCGCGCCGGAAACAACTCCGGGCCAAACTGCTGACGCCTAAGCATTTCACTGCCAAGTCCTACCGAACGAGCCTCGGGAAACAGGCACGCGGTGCCCTCGTAGATATCCTCAGCGAGGTTCCCCTCGTTCTCTTATGGGACGAAAGCGTCTAGGACGAAGAACGGGCATTCCGCGCTTGGGCGGAAGGGGAGAAGCGCCTCCCCAGTTTCGATGCGCTGTACAACAGCTTTTCCGAACCCGAAGTTCGGGTAGAGAGCGCGCTACGCTTGGCCTATGCTCAGGCCAAAGCTCAAGGGCAATTACCTGCCTCTTATTATACGCGCTCTGCTCTCGATGTGGTGCCGGAGAGCAATGCAAGCACAGCATCTGCCTCCGGTGAACTACCAGCTACTGGGAGTGAAGGGGCTTCTTCAGCACCTTTGATCGTTGACTCTCAGTGGGATTCTCCCGCTCAAAAGCGTCAACGACGTCACGGCAATCCTTCGGCAGGGAAGTCTCGTACTCCCACGAGCTCTGGGAATGTGGATACCCTTTCCACTTCACCAGGTACTGGGTCTCACCCCGGTGATGGCGTCGTGCCATCAGACGTTCCACATGATAATGTGGCGTACCCTCCGTATCGAGCACTGGAGGAGGGGGTCGCGCTATTGCGGCGTGACTTCCACGAGCGCTGTTATCGGCACATCCTTCGCATCCAAGCTGCTCAGGAGGAACTCCGAAACGAGGGGAGTGCGAATGAACGCCTCGAGGAGCGGCTTGCCTCTCTCGAAACTCTCGTTGCGGAGCTTCAGGGTCGTATATCAACCATGTCAGAGATGTTCCGACCTGTTGCGCCTTTCGGCTATCCGGTTTCTCACCCTACTCCGCGAGAGGACCCGCCTCCGGGTTCTGGTATGGCTTAAGCAAACCCACATAGAAGGTTGTATGCGTACGCATCGCCTTCGGGATGTCTAAGGTGTACGACAAGCCCTTTCGGGCTAGTACCTTAAAGGGTCCCACAAACCTGGGGCGCAGTTTATTCCTCAACACGTTGGAAACTGCATATGTAGGAATCTTTTTAGCGTTTAATAAACACTTTCTCCTACTTTGTACACCTTTTCGTTGCTCCGCCCCTTGCGGTCAGCCTGCTCCTTCTGCTTGTCTTGGCTTTCCGCCATTGCATCGCAGACGTGTCGTAAGACACTAAGGCGCGTCGATAAAAACTTATCGATGTGCTTTCTCACAGATACAGGGCTGACATCAGGGAATCTTACCCCCTCAAGACCTGGGCCACTCACACGTGGCGTCAACGTAACCCTCGGATTCGCTAATCCGTTCACGTAAAACGGTGTAAACCCCGTAGATGCATGTACCGAATTGTTGATGGCAAATTCGACCATCGGAAGCATATCACTCTAATCCTTTGGAGAATCCGGACATAAACTCCGGAGAATGTCCTCTACAACGCGATTAACGCGTTCCGTCTGACCGTCCGTCTGCGGATGATCCGCAGTGGACATGAGGAGCTTGGTGTCTAGCACCTTAAACAACGCTCCCCAGAATTGTCCCGTAAAACGGGGATCCCGATCCGACACAACGGAATCGGGTACACCATATTGTCGAAAGACACGGTCTAGGAACAGTCTTGCTTTTCTTTGTCTATCAATGGACTCTGGCACCGCCTCCAGGTGATCCATCTTGCTCAAACGGTCTACAAAGACCAATATGTCGGTGTTCCCGGCCTTATCCTTCGGAAAACCGAAGATAAAATCCATGCTAATGGATTTCCAACACTCCGTCGGAACCGATAAGCTCGCCAAAGGCGCAGCTGAACTTAAAGATGGTTTGACCCTCTGACACGTCTCACAGGTGCGTATATACGCACCGACCCACTTATACATGTTGGGCCACCAATACAGAGCGCTTAAAGCGCTGTAGGTCTTATCCCGACCTAAATAAATGACCCCCGGTAGGGGCGTCATGTGCCTCAAAGAGGACTCTATACTTCAGTTCCTCATTATGAGGAACTACCACCCGCGGAGTGTCCTCCGCACTCGTGCTATAAAATAGCAGACCGTCACAGTACCTGTAACGGTGTAAACGAGCTCTAGATCGACTTGACAGGTTTGGCTCAGACAAGCCAAGACCCTTTTCACCTAACGCGCGGATAAGCGCCGTACATTGAGGGTCTTTCTCATACGCCTGGCGTATGAGATCTACCACAGACGTGGTGACGAATGTCGCGTGAGCGAGATCGTAATCGGGACGACGCGATAACGCGTCCGCAAGCACGTTCTGCTTTCCAGGCTTATACTTAACCTCAAAGTTGTACTCCGCAAAGAAGGAGAGACAACGGGCCATCCGTTGCGAGAGATGAGGCGACTTTGTCGCTGTCCGTAAGGACGCGTGGTCAGTATAAACCACGAACGGCTTTGAGCCGAGTAGGTGAACCCTGAATTTGACAAGAGCATACTTCATTGCAAGTAGCTCCTTGTCATGAACGGGATAATTCCGTTCTGCAGCTTTAAGCTGCCTCGACTCAAACGCAATTACGCGTTCCCTTCCTGCATCGTCTGCTTGTAAAAAAGCACATCCGATTGCGAAATCGGAGGCGTCGCAGACGACACTAAATGGTTTCCCAGAGTCTGGGAGAGCAAGAACGGGAGCTTTTAACAAGCTCCCCTTAACCGCTTCAAAATCGTTTTGGTGTTTGGGTTCCAAACGCCAATCAACATCCTTCTTAAGAAGGTCGGTTAATGGCTTCGCCATTTCAGCGTAGTTCTCGCTGTACTTGTGGAGATAGTTGGCTAATCCAAGCCACTTCCGTAAATCTATAAGATTTACAGGCGAAGGACACTCCACAATGGCTTTCACCTTCGCGGGATCTGCCCGCACTCCATCCTTACCGATGAAGCATCCGAGGAAAGGAATTTCCTCAGCACCAAAGATACATTTGGATGCGTTTGCATATAACTTATGCTCTCGCATACATTCGAGCACATCTCGAAGGTGTATTAGGTGCGTCTGAACATCAGAAGAGTCGCCTTCCGCACGACTATGAACGAATATATCGTCGAAGTACGTCTGAGCGTACTTTCTATGAGGGCGGAAGAGTTGAGTCACCAAGCGATTAAAAGTCTCTGGTGCATTCGAAATCCCTTGGGGCATAACAAGTCACTCCCACAGCATGCCACTAGGCGTGCTAATCGCTGTAAGCGGAATATCGGACGCTCGCATGAGCACCTGATAATACCCGTCCACCAGATCTAATGCGCTGTACACCGTACAGCCCGCCATATTGTTCCGGAGGACATCCTTCCGAGGAATCGGAGTCTGCATGGGTACAGTAGCTGCATTCAGCTTGTTGTACGCATGCACAATGCGCCACTTTCCGTTCGGTTTACGAACACAAAAAGTGGGAGATGAATGGGGAGACTTGCTCTCCCGTACCATCTCTGCCTCTTCTTTCCCCTTGAAGAATGCGTCGATGACGTCGCATTGCTCCTTGGGGAAATGCCACTGCCTAGTGACGCAGTATTTGGTTCCAGGAACCAAATCGATTTCATGTCGGACCCCCCGATCCGGTGGTAACCCCATCGGCGGGTTGTCACTAATGACATCTCCAAATTCCTTCAATAAGGAATGGTAAGGGTTCTCAGGATCCACGAGGATCTTGGGACCGCTTCGGGCATTCAATGCCTGTTTGGTTTGCACCAAAACTGACTCGTCCATCGTGGATGAGGAGTTCAATTCCTCTTCCGGACGTAATACGACAACCTTGTCGATTTCACCTGCTTTCAAAGCAGTCTCAAACTCGTTGAAGGACATCTCCTCCAACGACAACAGTTCGCCTACCCCAGGCAACCGTTCAAGGCTTACGCCTTCTGTGACAACACCTGTCACACTGTTCAGCATCCTATAGGACTGCTGACTACTGGACTCGGGACTCATCCCGAGACCCAGATGGGGGGAGTCAATTGCCGCATCTACTGGAAGCGCCACGCGCCTATCCACAGAGGTATCTACCTCTACCACCGGTGACTCGCCGGTCTCACCTACAACGGCGTGGTCGGTATCATTTCCGACGTGCGAAAGAGACGAAATACGGGTCTCTTCGCTTGGAAGCGCCTCGCGCTTAACCACAGGGGTCTCTACCCCTACCACTGGAGTCGCAACTGGTTCGCCGAACACGGCGTGGTCGGAATCAGATCCGACCTTCAGAAGAGACGAACTTCGTGTCTTGTCTCTAAGCGCCTCGCGATTAACCTCAGAGGAATCCACCTCTATCACTGGCGACTCACCCGTCTCGCCTATATCGGCGTGGGGATTAACCGCCGAATCCCCCTCGTTTAGGAACTCTTCCTTAACCTCATTGGGACTGATCATTTCAGACATCCCAACCTCTGGCATCTCACGCCAGAATCGCTTTTGCGATCGAGCAAAGGTGGGTTCATGACTCGCCAATGCTTCACCCGACCGCGGGTGCGTTGAGCCAATGGACTTAGACTTCCAGTCTATCCATGGCTCGTGGCGTTCCATCCACTTCATGCCCAGAATGAGGTCATACCTCGAGTCCAAATCCAGGACTAGGCAACGTTCTAAGCTGTCGAAGTCTACAAACTTCAGCTTAAGGTCAATGGAGACCTTGGGTACAGAAACCTGTACGGCCGTCGCAAGACGGACCGTGACAACGTCACGAGAACGTGCCTCTAGGGCCTCGGCATACAGCCGACTCTTCACAACAGAAGCCCGTCTGACATAATTTTCAGACGCTCCAGAGTCTATCAAGACTCTCCAAGGCTTATCAAAGCCTTTCACGTCCGCAAGGACTACCAGCAAACCTGGCTGGTACACCAACTCGGTGCTAGAAAGCACCGTTTACCTCGGGGCTTTGTGCTGTCGTCCCCTACCGTGGGGCTTAACAGCACTGAGGGATCCCCCAGTAGGGCGCCCCGCACCTACTGGGAGCCGTCGTTTCCCGACGGCTTGGAAAAGGGCTTTTTCCCCATCCTTGGTCCCTTGTAGCGAGTGTCTTGCTGTGGATTTTTCGGACATCTGTTCCGCAGATGATCCACGCTTCCACACAGGAAGCACCTTAGCGGCCACTCCGCTGCAACATAGCTAGGACCTCCGCTTCGGAGCCCTGAGGAAACGATTCAGAGTGACTCCTAGCGGGAGGTTTCTCCTCCGCTTCGACCTGACTCAGGTCCATGGGTTCGGGACCCACCTTAGAGGAACGGAAGTTCCTCTCGACGTTGAACGCCATCTTAAACGCCTCCCCCAGGGATTGGGGTCAACATCGGAACAGCTCTGAACGTGCTGGACCTTCTTTCAAGCCTCCCATGAAGACGGGGATGGACACATCATCCGAATACGCTTTCGCGTAAATCCCTGCCAACAGGGTCTTCAGTTCTTGGAAATATGTCTCCAAGTCCCTAGTGCCCTGACGGCACCTCAAAAACGCCAGCTGATTCTGGAAAACCAGATCAGGCGTGGCATACCTGTCCATAAGCTTTTGCTTAAGGATTTCCCAGGTTGGGAACACGCTCGTGACCGAATCCGGACACGTAAACGCCCATGTACGGGCTTTGCCCGTAAGATGGGTCAGTGCAAGTCCCACTTGCAAGTGATCAGCGACCACATTCGCTGTGGCGAAGGCAGTTTCGACCTCTCGCAGCCACACATAAAGGTTGTCACCCTTTTCACCGGTGAACTCCTTTATCTTAAAGGATAATGGGGTACGCACCCTTGTGGAACGACTTCCACCTAAACTCGCCTCATGGGCGATGAGGGCATTGACCCTTGCCTTCACGGCCTCAAGGCCCTGCTCCACTAGGAGCTGCATGCCTTCGTCACCCAGTAAGGATAACAGCCTGTTAAAAGCTTCCTGCTGGACGAGGGTTAACCTATCCCAATCATCCTGATTCATTCCTTGCAGAGGATACCTTAGCCTACCAACACAAAGGTTGGATTGACTACAAGTGCTACCAGGTGTAGCCGGGTGCGTACACGCACGGTGCGGCTAGCGCACAGAGGAAGGCTTTCCTTTAAGCGGCGTTCACCGCTACTTAGCCGATACGCCATTATAAAAGGGCTTAGTAAGAGAGAACTCTCTTACTCGGGGCCAAGATTCCCACTTTGGTTTACAATTAGCCTTCGCTAATGCCTTAACACAAGGCTCCTTTACTAAGGGGGTAGCTAAGGGTATAACTCCCCTTACTCTACTGCACTCACTACACGCGCGACCGGTCGAGGTCGAGCGTCTGGTAGTCGGTTGAGTGAAATGTAAACTGAATGTATATTTAATATAATTAGCCTAAATTAATTTAAACTAATGTAAACTATATGTAATACTAAGTGGAACTTACTAAATTCGTACCTAGCTAAAATGTAGTGTACACCACCTGTGTATCAACACGTGGCTGGCTGACACGCCATCCCCCAAGGACTCCTGTCCTGATTGATTAAAATAACCGATGGTTCAAAACCCTTCGAACCGGTCAATACTGACCCCAACCGTAGTGTACTCACGTACACCACATACTAAATGTAACCCGAATGTAACCCTGTTACAGTTGGAGCATGCGCAGGCCGCGTTGCCTTGTGGACCGCGTATACAATGTCAGGTCTCGTAAATCGCGCGATCGACAGCAAGCTTCCAGTTAGCCATTGGAAATCCTTAATTGAAACATTCTTCACTCCTTTTTCTTCATTCATTTTTTCATCTTCTTGAATCACTTGATCTTCTTGATCGGCGGCTATATGTTTCCTTGTACTGTTCAGATTCTGTAATCCGCGCAACGTGAGTAAATCCGTGATCATTACTTCTCGTTCAAGCAAATATCCACGCTTCACATCGTAAGTGACGCATATACCGAGAAATTTTGAGATTTCGCCCAGGTTATTTACCTCAAGTACCTTTAATTCGTCAAAAATCTTGTCCACGTAAACGCCATTAGTGCCAATAACCAGTAGGTCGTCTACATAGACGCCTACCACCACGATATCATCGTTAATCCTTTTAAAATAAAGACATCCATCCGTGATACTCTGTTCATAACCGAAAGTTATCAATTTTTCGTGTAGCAGGCGGTTCCAAAGCCTGCCCGCCTTCTTCAAGCCTTATAACGTCTTGTTTAAGCGTAGAAAAAACTTATTCGAGTCTTCTATAAATCATCCAACACTTTTTCTCCAATTTCCATGCCTTTTGGTACATACAGAAAAAACTCGTGCTCCGTCTCCAATGCTTTTACATAGGCATTGGGTATTTCTCCATGTAAAGCGTCAAAGTTTCATTTCCGGGCAAGACCAAGTATAAATTTTACAGTGGTAATCTCCATCACTGCCGCGAATGTCAGTTCATAATCGACTCCGTACTACTGCTCATTTCCACAGGCTACCAGCCTGGCCTTAAAACGTTCCAATTTCCCATCAGCATCGGTCCTCGTTTTGTAAACTCACTTCGTGTGAAGTGGTTTCACATCTTTCGGTCTTGCGATGACATTCCACACTTGGTTTTCTTGTAGTGCATGCAGTTTTTCTTTCATCGCTTTCAGCCAACTTTCGTAATTCTTACTCTTGACTGCTTCGCTGTAATTTCTTGGATCCCCCTCCAAGATCATATTTATTTCTTGAACTCTTTCATCCATCGTTTCATTTCCATCTTCATGTTTCTTCTCTTCACTGGTGCTCTTTAACATACCCACGCGTCAGATGGTGATCGCGCGTCCACCTGGACCTCTTTTTGGCACCCTTCTTCGCGGTACCTTTCTTTTTTTGCTTCGGTGGCGCTGCATTTTCCGTTTCAATTCGAATTTCGTCACTTGCGTCTGCTGCCGCTCCTTCTGTCCTTCTACCACGTTTTCCATCGAAAGGTCACCCGGATCTCCCTCGAATAAGTTTCTCAGCTGCTTGTTCTGAGTCTCATCGAGCGTTTCAATGTCCTTATGTGCTGGGTTACTGTACCTTGTTATCCCGTTTCAGGCACACCTTGTACCCCTTGGTCTCTTCGCTATTTCCGATCATGATGCCTATCAGTGCCCGATGCGCCAGTTTGTTGGTCCCGGGATTCCGGTAGACGGTACACGGCGATCCAAACGTTACAATCTCGACGAGATTCGGTTTCACACCCGTTAACGCTTCCGACAGTGACAATATTCTCTCGTTAGCGCTCGTCGGCGTTCTGTTTAGCACGTATGCCGCATAATCTGCGTCATCTCCCCAGAAGGAAAAAAATTAAGCCGCTCGCGAATAGCATGCATCGGACCATGTTCATGACCGTCCGATGCATGCGCTCGGCTTTTCCATTACTCGCTTGGTTTCCTGATTCCAAGATCTGCCTTGAAATTCCCGTGCTTCTGGAGAAGTGATCCAGCGTCTTAAGCTCTGCCCCACCATCCGTGCGCAGCACGTGAATCTTGCAGTTAAATCTTCGCTAAAAAAAGGCAAGAAAATGCTCGAATTTTGTCGGAGCCATATCCTTGGTCTTGTCCAAGAAAATTCGCACGTGATTTGACTTATAATCAATAAAATTCACAAAATAGCGGTTCCCCAGTCTGTCCTGTGGCGTGACTGGTCCCTTAAGGTCTGAGAAGATCAATCCGACTATGCGGTCGATGGGCGCGTGCTCACCTGTGTCCCTCTTTGACTGCTCGTTCTTACTCTGTTTTCCCTGTGCACAGGTCAAACAATTTAGCCGAGTAAAATCGGTAATCTTGATTCCGTACTTCGCATCTTTTGCCATCGCTATGATTCGATCAAAGTTCAAATGGCCAATGCGTGCATGGAACTGAATCAGCGTTCCGGATTGCACGTCTTTTTTCGCTTGGAAATCGGCCTCATTTTCGCGAACCACTGTCATCACGGTGTCGCCGAAATTCACCCGGTCTCTGTCGACCCTTCCGTGTACTTTTAGCACGATGTTTGTAATCATAACATCGACAATAGCCGTCCCAGTGTAACATTTAATAAGCGCCCTTCTACCATCAACGTACGACAGGACGCATCCTTTTTCTTCAAGGATTCCGTATGATAGTGTGTTTTTCGTGAGTGATTACACGTAATGGACGTTCGTAATCTTCAGTAAAGTTTCCCTTCCAGCTGTAATACATTCAAATAAACAGAACCTTTTCTGTTTATTTCCAAGCGCTGGCCGTCTGCCTGGTAGAAGACGCCAGATACCACTTCCACATCCATCAAGCACGTCATATCATTGGTCAGGTGCATACTGGAACCACTGTCCAAGATCCACTTGTCATCAACCTTTTCACGCGTGCGCCTTGAAACCGTGAGCACAAAATTTTCTTTCTTGTGCTTCTTCTTTGGACAGTTTCTTATCATGTGTCGCACCCGAAACACGCTCTTGATTTCGACGCTTTTTTGCCCTTGTTCGACAAAGCGTTTTCAGTGCCGCTACCATACGTCCTTGGTCCTTTATCCTCATACTCCACATCCTGTGCGAATTGGCACAATTTTTCGTCTTGGCTCAGGTAATTCGGTCGGGTGTGATCGTACTTGGAGATGAGGATCTGCCTCATATCCGGTGCTGCGTGATAAATCACGTTGTTCAGAACCAATAATCTAGGGCAGATCGCGAGATGCGGTATGGGGACCCAGCCAATACAAAGATGATAAAAACGTTCCAAACGTCTGGGACTTGAGGGGTGAGTGAACGTAAAGGAGCGCTTCCCGTCGTGGGACTTCTGGAGGACTTATGTGCCTGTTGCGCGTCTTACCGGGAAAGGTGAGCTAGAGGGGACCGTGTTAGCCCTGTGCTCCCAATAACTCCGCGGTAGGAGCGGCGACTTATGCGAACCAAAGAAAACGAACACTATATTTAATATTCAATTAAAAACCAATATATAAACTACATGCAAAATCGTGTGACTCACTTAAATCAGCGTACTTAACACTCCAGACACACGATTGGCCCAAAATACTCCCCCCTTTCAGCCAACCCGATCGCTCCAATTTGATCAACGGTACACTGGTACATGCTAGTCAAAAATTTTCACCTTCACTTCACTACAGCCGCCCCTGAGTCTGGTCGCAGCCACACAACGGTAGCGGTCCGATCTCATAAACAGTCTCCAATTTTCATGAATCCATCCGACTCCACTCCACCAGGTAATTCTGCTTGATCTCCAATCGCCTCATTTCTTCATTAACACTTGTCTTCATAGGCGATCGGTGTTCGCACTCTCCGCACATTCTCGTACCTATCCGATCTGACCAATCTGACAAATCGAGCGATACTAATATTGTAAGTGAACAAGATGAGCACCGAGTCGAGGTCGATCGGCTTCAGAAAACAATCGATGTTCTCCAACAGGAGTTGAAAGTTGAACGCAGAAGCGGACCATGGTCGAGGCCACATTCCAGTGGCTTAGCCAAGACGTAAAGCGGTTCCTCAGACAGGTTGAAGCCGTAAAGCCGATCGCGCACTCTATACAGCCGAGAATAAGCGTCTCAGGGCCTTGTTTTCGCAACAGACTAAACAAGGTATGTCGATCCTCCGTTAAACCCACCTTTAGTCGGTTCTCACTTTCTTCTGTGTGCAGATCCATTGTCGATCGACATCGTCCAAACAGTGAACGTACTGCTTGGTGCCGACCGAAATTTGCATAACTACTTTGATCAGCTCCGACAGGTACTGGAGGGGCTGATCGGCGCTCGTCACGATATGAGTCGCTTCAAGATCTGTAGATCGCATCTCCAATAGCAGCTCGCGCTGATCACTAGGCAGAGGTCCGGGAATCAACCCGACCGGTCGTTCCTGCACTTGCAGCAGCGCGATCTGGAGCGACAGATCACCGAGTTGCAACTTTCGATAGAAGATTACACAGAGAAAGTCGACACCTTCTGTTGAAAGGTGTTAGCGTCCATCGTAGCGTAGTAACGTAGGAAACTCGAGTCGTAAACGTCGTATAATATAGGTAATAATACCAAATCGTCTCAAGTCAATATCTCGACAACCAATTACTGCTAGGTTGCGAGAGTGACACCCGTTGAGAGATTATTAAGCGTCCGACGAAGTGAATGCAACTAGATAGTTATCTAATGCAAAGATTATTGAGACGTGATTAGCTAGCCTAACATGAACATGCATGAGCTATGGAAGGTGTACTATACCTCCAACATCTGTTTTGTTACCTACACAACTTATCTGTGCAAAAACAGGCAGTACTCAGAACCGAGTACGGATACCGTATTTTTAGCACCTAAAAGGTAAGAAATACAGATTGCTAGCTAAAAAATAGTCCTACCTAATTGTAATAATTAAGTATACAGACTATTTTTAACACCTTCCAAGGTCGGCTCAGCGTTTCGACCCAAGAGTCGAATCGTCTCTGGGGACGTGATGAGTTGACTACGCTGCTGTCCAATACGTCAATCGCTATCTCCATTCGCTGCGGAGCAGCTTCGAGCGCCCTCGCGGGTCTGCAGTAGAATTTCGCTTGCCACGTCTCCAAATTAAACCCGGGTGGATTATCTCCCCATTAATTGGCGGAAATTCCGCCCCTCAAAATTCGCAAGCATAGTCGTTAACTCGAGGACGAGGCGAGAGGCGCCAGGGTGCGGAGTATAACGAGCGAGCCCGACTACGAAGAGAAGCTAGAAGCGCCGCAAAAGAAGACCAAGACACTGGTGAAGCCTCTAAGCGCGACAGCGGATCCAAATACGCCCATCCAAGCCACGAAAATTCAAGCGCCCTCGGTGTCACATACTGCCCGGATCAAGCTAGCGTCAGCCTCGCCCGGGGAGGGCTCGGAGGGTGGATCGATGGATTCGGATGATCTACTTCTCGCTCTTTATCAATACCGATCCACCCATCGTCGTCATTCCACTGCAGCAGTCGAAATGCCAGCGTCAGAATCCGACCAAACGGTGAAAAAGAAGGGCTACAACGTTGAAGAGGCATCAGAACTTGATGGCAAGGAACCTGGACCTTCTCTCCTGTCTGGAACTTCTGGTCTACACCGGCATGCGTCATTGGGATCGTTGAATGTTGATGTTCCTCTTCCCCCTTCAGGTCTGCCTTGGTCTCCGGGGCAGATCGATCTCTTGCGCCAGTCTGTTCCGACCAAACAGCAGCTGGTCCGCGCTCTTTCACGACCAGAATTCTGGCTTTTCCCACTGGCGGTCAGTCATCCCAATTCAACTGAGTGGCGACCTGATCTTGTCACGGGACCACAGATCGCCTGTCTATACGGCACCAAGCCGTTGAAAGTTCTACTCCGCTCCGACTTGAACACCATGTTTACGCCGACTCCGTGGATCATCTTGTTCTTGAATCGCCTTGGGCAGTTCTACAGCATCCACATCCTAGCGATCTGGGAGTCCACGCACTATAGTTATTCCCGTCGGTTGGGTGAAGCTGGAAAAGGACCTGGCCACTTTCCATAAGCAGCGGAAGCAGCGTCGGAGTCGGGCGGGTGAAGTCTGGCTGTCCATCTGCCAGTTTATAATCGAGTGCATGCAGGCAATAGAATGTGACATCGACATCTTCTTATACCCAGTTGTCCTCCATAAGGCCAATCGTCGCGTGGAGAAAGCCAGGGAGTTGATCGAAGACGGAGCTTGGAACCCCGGCTACCACTGCAACACAGTGGTCGACAACTTGCTGGACGCCTGAATCAGCTTGACAAGGAACAGCCTTGGCGTAACCAGTATCGCCACAAGATTGCGGATCATCCAGCCATGATTATCAGTCGGCTATGGGGAGATCGCGAACTTTGACGTCGTAGGTACCGATCTGGTAATCATTTACATATTCATCAATAATAAACTTCATTTTCAGATTACCCGATTGTCCCATATGTCGTAGCCTTTATCCACATTAATCATGGTCCACCCTTACCACATCCAACTGTATCCACACCGTGAGAATCGTTACCATTGCCATCAAAAAGTATCCACATCCTTAGTCCCTTTGTTACCGTCGATATATCACTCCAGTTCATCACAGATAGTCACACACTCGTAGTCTTAATCATAATAAAACATCACAAATATTCACATCAATCAGTATACATGCCGATCGACGCTATTATAAGTCTTGATGTTCCACTTCGTCAGTCTGCGTCGCTCCATAACAATTCCGGTTGATTCGATTTCGCTCGGACTTCCTTAGAAGAGCGCCACAATTCAGATCGAATTCATCGATCCAAGTTGCTTCTTCGCAATCTCTCCAGCGGATCAGATATTCCCGGTGAGTCCGACCAAAACACGTCTTCTTGACCGACCTGACACCCAGTACTTTTTTCACTTCATACTCATCATACTTCGGTGGTCGTTCTTGACTGTCTTCGGGCAATAGGACTTCGTCGGAGTCGAATCTAGCTGACTTGTCTATCAGCTTCAGCTTGTAAATATGGGCGGTCGGCTTGAAAATTACTCCTGCCGATATCACCAGTAACCTTCCCGATCAGCAAGTATTTCTTCTTCCACATTTTTTCCTTGAGCGGATCGGTCTGTTCATCGGTGTCGACGACTGGTTCACCTGCTTGCGGATTGCCTAGGGTCACTTCAAGCGGATCGGTTGACACTTCGGATGGATCCGCCATCTGACTTTCCGATCCTTTAACGCAATCCTCTCCGCCCCCGTGTATACATACCTGGCCATCCGCTGAGGTGACTTCGCACAGTCCGCCCCTGTCAAACGGGCAATGCTGTTCCTTATCGACGGGCTGTCCTTCTGCAATATCAACTTGGGTGGTACCGCCATTACACTCGTCTTCCACAATACTGTGACCGTCCCCATCTACCATCGGTTGCACTGTCACCCGATCCTGTGGCGTAAACGACTCTCGGCAAATCTGCCTGTGAGCCCACGTTATCGGGTAACTGTGCTCACAACCTTTGGCGCATCTCGAATGTTAAGTAATCCCGGCTTTCCATCGAAGGTGAGTGGTCTTCTTCGGCAGGTTCATCATCGCTGAATAGACCGGTGGTAGCTTTATATTCCAAGCTTTTCCACTCAACATATCGTCTCGATCCAATCGAAATAAACCCCATCTTCCTTGGAACCTTCCCTTCAGCCAACCACATACCAACGATCGTATTGTTGTTTAACATCATCGGTTCGTCACTGATGTTAATAACCCGTATGTAATCTTTTCGGCCTCCACATTTCACAAACGTCGATACCAACTGTTCGCTCTTGGTTACCCACAACCTCCTCGTTAGGTATCCCTTATCCACTAGGGTATCCGACGATCGACCCACAGGAGTAGTGATATCCTGGTTCCATCGTATCTGATCAGTGTGTGATTTGTATAGGGGGCGTCGACCAGCCAGTTGGATCTGGACTTCGTCCGGAAGCGTGAGTACTCCATTGGAGAAATCGAGACGTATGCCTGCCGGCACCATGAAATCCATGCCAAGGAGCGCATCGTGCCCGGTCATCTTGCCGACCCAGGCGCTAAAGAAATAAACTAATGAAACCGATAACGTGATCTTAACACGCGTCCTTCCTTCATGTAAGAATTTTTGCCAATTCCGACGCATTCTTGCCTCTGTGCATAGTCAATTTGACATCCGACCTTACGAGAAGAGGTGGAGTCGATAATCGATACTTCTGCTCCAGATTCAAATAAGATCGTAGCCTTTTCATCGTTGATCTTCCCACAGGCTTTCGCCTGTTTAAACCATTTGTCAGGAGCGTGATACTTCCAATACCCACGTGATTCACCAGGTAACAGGTCCAACTGCATAATGACCTTCGATCGGGAATATTCATCAGTCGCAAGACTGTAAACCGAATGAATACCATCGCCTGTCTTTTTTGCTGTTGAGTTGCCTTCCTTTCCGAAATATGTATATATGCTAAACGTATATCGCTCGGCTCGACCCAGATTCCAACCTGGCGAGCGATCTAGCTTAACATCTTCTCCACATCTGGTGGCAACATTCCTGCATGGTTGTCTGGTACATACCACTTGTGAATATGGTTAAAGAACTCTTCCATCTTGCACTGTCCATCTTCGTGAATTTCTCCACATGCCTTCCATAAAAACAAACTGTGATCGGTAGGGTGGCCGCGTCTTTCACACTTTTTGCAGGTAATTCTTTTCCAGCAGCCCCGATCATCATGTTTGGTCAATCCGCAGTGTGTGAACTTCTTCCGTGGCGAATCTGGGTCTGACTTGTTGCCGCTTTTCCCTTTCCGTTCGGCATGACTTGAAATCGGTCGGTTTCTCGGCGCAGACTGTGTGACGAAAATGTGACGGTACTGCTCCTCGTCTGACTACAGGCTGGAGCACCCACTACTCTCCGCTTCTGACCCGGTGTTGGCGTCAGCCACGATTGCTTTAATCGCTCGGGACGACCTGTCTGTAGGCCTCTTCACTGGATCAGCTTGCGTCTTTGATCGGAATCGGTTTGATCCAACGTCAACGTTCGTTCTCATAATGCGGGAGTGGTCCAATATACGCAGTGTTTGTTCCACTTCTTCTACATCCTTTAGACGCAGTGAGTTAAGCTGTTCGGCCATCTCCTGATCGTCCAGCGTGCTGATGAAATGCTTAACATGTTCCTGGGCAGCGCCGGTCGGCGGAACGGTCTCATTGATCTGGATCCCTGCACGCATCGCGGCCACGTTGAGTCGATGGAGGTACTAAATAGGCGTTTAATCGCCCCTTTTCCTCATGTGATGGTATTTCCTGGTGGTAGAAAAGCCGTAGTGGCAATACTGCCCTTCCAATTCCACACATAATAGATCCCAACCAGACCGGACATCTCGACTGAACTGTTGAATCTAATTCGCGGCCGGTCCCTTCATCAAATCTCGGATGTTTAAATTTAGAATTTGATAATAAAAATACCATGGAAAATATGAAACAGTAAGAAAAAAGAATTCAGCTATTCAATGATCAGAAACCGTTCTTTCTTCGGTGTATAATCACGGAGGAAGGCGGACTTCGTTCGGCTGAACCACGATCAGGCTTGTTCTTCATCAGCATCTTTGCCCGTAAATTCATTCAACTCAGTGGTTGCAGCTATACAAATTCTTGGGATCGCCGTTGAGCCGAAATCAAACGTTGTCGTCGAGGCTAACTTCGCCTTGCGCGTCCTGCATATGCCCGTACCACCATAGTCACCGTCAATTTCACCAGTCGACTCCTGTCGAAGTCGGCGGTACTTGTCGATCGGGGAGGGCGGGCTGGATGCGACTTGCACTTCGCCTTAAGAACCACTCCATCATCTTCAAACACCTTACTTGTCGATGTTGCCGACTCCATATCGACGTTCGCGTAAACGGTGTCGTTTTGCCGGACCGGTCGACTTGGTGCATGAGGGCGCTGAGATGATCGGTCCTGATTTTCCATGAAACGCTTCATCATGGCCTCAAACATGGCATGCATGCTTCCTTGAGTTGTGGGCGAGGGCTGGGTCCATTTTGGAGGGTGTCTATACCTGTGGGCGCCCCTGGGCCCCCGACTATCATGCCGCCCCACGCTGCCGCACGTCCTTTTTATGTTTCTTGCGACTGTTGCTATAACCCATAGTCATCCGCTCCACACCGACCTCCAACTCCGACGAGTACTTAGAGGAAGGTGGCGACCCGTAAAGCGAGCTGTTATCTGAAAGTGAACTTTCTTCAAGTGATGCCGAGAGTTTCGGGGCTTCCAGTGCGATTTTGGGAGTTGGGCGGCGCACCGCCCCCACCAATGGCACCAAATGGTCGTGTAAGGTCGACATCACTAACTTAATCTTCCATGTGCCGACCTCAAACACCTTGGTGACACCACCTAGATTCTTCACCTTCATCCCAACCTCAGCCAACATCGCCAGAAAATTCTTCACCAGCTTCAGCGATACAATCGGTTCAGTTGTAGGGCCATGAAAATGATCGGGAATTAGGGGGTTGACGACTCGCGTACCTCATTTTCGCGAATAAATTTCTTTAATTCGTAGACGTAATACATCTTGGTCACCTCCTTGTCATCGAAAACCCCATCACCAATCGACGACTTTTCTTCCAAGTCCTCATTATCTGAGAGCATCGCGAGAATCTTATTAGGTTTCTTTATAGATAATTCGGCCGGATCAGGATAATCCACCCCCATAGTGTTTTCAACATTATGCAGTTTGACGTCGAAATACATAGGATCAGGAACAGAGTCCTGATTCTTTCCGGCACTATAGCAAGACCTGCTGTAGTCCCTATCGGCTCCGGTTGGAGCCTTATGGGGAGGAATAAACTTGTTAATCTCGATCTGGTCGTTTACCTGGCCAGATCGATCATCGCCATCCTTTTCCACGACCACGAAACAAGGCGATAAGCGTTCCTCGTGTGGATCGGCTCCTCCAGGAGCGGTATGGGGAGTCGTAAATTCATTAATTTCGATCTGATCCTCCCCTTGACCATATAGAACATCGCCATCATTTCCAACCAATAGAACACAAGGCGATAAGAGTTCCTTGCGTCCTCTCCAGAGGGAATCCATACCGAAACTTTAAAAATCCATACTTTGCGAGGAATCGCGGTGATATACACGGACAAAAAGTGATCCGGGCACGCGCACCATTGTGGTGGAGTCAAGATCAAAATCGAACGCCGAAGTGTCCGGAACTCGACCACCATCGTACCCAGCCGACCAACTTACGGGGGGAAGGTACCCCGCGAACCTTCGCCTGTAGCCCGATCGGGTGACCGATCAGCACTGCAGGATGCCTGGTCCGCTTTATCTCCAGTAATCTCACCTTGTGTACATATTGGTATGCGTGATAACACACTCGGTATACCGTCGCGTAATATGAATCCTGATAGGTACCGATATGGAGGGTACCACTTCTGGGGTAACTTGTACCAAAAACCAACGAAAGATAATCCAAATCATCCGATCGGCAAATGGAGCGTAAATCGTCACTCCAAATGCAAAGAAAACTTGATGAGACCGCGAAGCGGTGTGGATACCCAGCCAATAATCTGGGGCAGATCGCTATATTCTATGTGAAGACCCAGCCAATACAAATGATGATAACACGTTCCAAACGTGTTGGACTTGAGGGGTGAGTGGAAGAGGAGTGCTACCCGTCGTGGGACTTCCGTAAGACTTATGCTTGTCTTGCTGGGGAAAATGAGCAAGAGGAGACTGTGTTAACCCTCTTCTCCCAATAACTCCGCGGTAGGAGCGGCGACTTATGCGAACCAAAGATAAACGAACACTACATAGAATATCCAATTAAAATCCAATATGTAAACTACATACAAAATCGTGTGACTCACCTAAATCTGCGTACTTAACACTCCAGACACACGATTGGCCCAAAATACTCCCCCCTTTCAGCCAACTCGATCGCTCCAATTTAGTCAACGGTACAATGGTACATGGAAGTCAAAAATTTTCACCTTCACTTCACCCCAACAGTACCACCGATTGGGTTGCTGCTGCCGGAGCCGGGTCAGCCGAGGAAGTTCTCGTAGTTGTACATAACCTGACAGCAGCATGACGCTTTTTGGAAGCAGTGATGCCTCTCTGCATCTGGATCGGCGCATCATGGGGGAACTTCAAGTCATGCTCGAACAGCACAACCCGTACGTGCAGTTGTACAAGCAGGTGCCGGATGGAGGAGGATCAGGTGGTGGATCTGGAACTCTGTCTACTTTGCCTGCAACCAAACCATCGAAATAGGTAAAACACCCCGACTGCCAACGAGGTCGGCGCAGTCATGGTAGGAAATGGTTATGACAACCGTATCTCCAATCACGACATTATTCTGAAGTGTCACGACGGACGCCTCCAGTGCATTTCATCATTGTACTCGGTGTTATACTTCGCTTCACTATGTGCTTCCTTTCCATGACGGTCAACAGGGGTGGAATCCCACAATACCGCTGCGGGGATTTGAGTACAACGCCGGGGCGGGAAGTTTTTTTTGACAACGAGGATGCTTTCCGTTGGAGAAGCGGAAGAAGACGTGTCTCTTAGATGTACCACTATTCCTACATGCTGCACCCTCGCACCACACAAAAAAGGCTTAATAAGTCTTTTAAACTACCAACTACCATAATCTTACGTAAACTCATCTTTTAACTTAACATTTTGTTTAATTTATTTAGTACTAGGGAATGGGACCCGTCGTATCGACGGGGCAGGGCATAAAAACCGTCTGTCCGTCTACAAAACTTGCCCCCCCATGTATTTCCAGGGTTAGGATAGCGAAAAAATATACTCTAAGGATTGTGACCACATTATACTAATGTGGTCACAATCCTTGGGTCCCACGCAATTACTGCAAGTAGTAACGGCGTGCGACCACTATCAATGTCGGTAGTAAAGTGTAGTACCCCGTCGTACCGACGGGGCGGAGAGTATATAGGAATAAACCATAAAAGCAACTACGTGACCGGGAATGTCCTTGGGACGGAAACTTTTAAATAGGTAGATGTAAAAGCGCAATTCCTAACCACATATATACTCTTTAACACCGATCTGCATGTCAGTAGTACTACCACGGATTAGTCTTCAACAGAGCGATGATTCTTGAAGCCAAAATTGTATTTTATGTTTTTTTGTCAGATAGTTTTTCCTTCTGTAAAAGCGCTATTTATATAGTCGAATTAAAATATTAGACGGTCTTATATTATAGAAGTAGAGCATATTTGTAAATATTTTTCCCTCGCCGCCTCAACAAACACACTTCGAATTCTATTATATAGGCAATTGATATCCGTATCCCCCCAAATTACTACCCGTATCCCCCCCTCAATTATAGGCCTATCCCCGTCCCGGAAGATCGACGCGATCCACGACCAGTACCGCGAGCACTTGCAGTAGTCTCAGCTCGTTCACGGGTTGCTCGGCCCGGTCCTTGACCGGTTCCACGCGACAATTGATTCTGGACGCGACGCGGTACTTACCCACCATTCCAGCGCGTTTTAAAATGGAAATTTAATGATCTGAAAATGGTGAGTTTTTTTCCATCGTGTGTGCACAACTAACCATCATTGTTGGCCTTAACCTCAGATTCTTGGCAGTGAATTGCTTCTGTTTAGCAACAAGGAGCACCCCGCCGTCTCGTTAAAACTCCATGATAGGAGCTCAAGGAAAAAGTCGATGCCCTCCACGAGACGAAACCACGTCCAGTAGAGCCACAAGACGACAAGACCAGTGTCACGACCGTAGTGTTTCCCCCACATTCGAATCCTGCTCCTCCCAACGTCGTCGCTGTCAAGAAAGTAAAGACCGCGTCCAATAAGTCGGGCGAATAAGTGCACTCATTCCTCCCTACGAACTTTTCCACTATGTGTGTCTCTGTCGTCTTGGGTCGACTACGAATAAGTGTATTTCATGCCATACTTGCTAACTTTTTCTTTCCATTAGGGACTCGCCCCACTACGATACGCGACGCGCAGCACATCTAGGGTCTGATTCTCTTCGTCCGATGCAGTCTCGCCAGGCACCACGTCCTTCTCCAGCTCGTCCAAGACACTTCGAGTGCACGACGGTACCGCCATCCCACTTCCAGCAGCTGAGAGACCATACCCAGTACCAATTGTCGTGCCCGTTGACGCCGTCGGTTGCACACGTCACATGGTGCTCCCTCAAGACACGTAACAAGCCACGAAACAAGTGCAGCAAGAGCTCGGGCAGATCGTGCGCCCGCGCAGGGGCCACGTCGTCGTCCGCCGTGGCGCCTCCACGGAACGCGTCTCGTCCTGCACAAACGCAAGCGTTGCGTGTGGACAAGCGTGTGGACAATCTCCCACACATAGGGCCAACTGTATTGCTGGACGGCATCCGACGTACACACCCAGTGCATGATCGTGCGAGGCCGGATCCGTGCGTGCCGCACCATGGCCGCTAGAGGCAGACCAATATGTTACGGCGATTTGAGCCACACATGGGCCACGGTCGTGACGAGCACGAGGTCCTCGTAGTTTGCCATGATCTGTGCCAGCACCGGTCCATATTTCTCCAGCAACAAGCGCATGTGCGTGAACGTCGCGGCCCCTGCTTCCAAGATACATGTCCAGACCACTTCGAGCGCATCCGGGCGTGAAATGTCCACTTGAACCAATTCGTCGTCGAGCCACGCACGCAAGATTGGCGCGGAAGGATGCGTTTGCAACTTTTGCGTCACCTTTTGATAAAAGCCGCTGGATCCATCGACGGCGTCGTCCTTGGCGTGAAATCGGATGCGTGGATTGGGAGCTGGCGGTAAGAGCACGTGAAAGGCACTGGGGAGCACACGCTCCATGTGTTCGAGATACGAGAGACGCACTCCGTTCAATCACTGCACTCTGGACAAAGATTTATCGCTTTGCACCGTCTTGGACTACTACCTGGACAATGTGATTGCAAACATTCCAGAGCTGGCCATTTTCATGCACTCGAAAGGATTCGTCCGTGGTTACAAACTCGTGGAAACTCGACAAATTCCGTACATGTCAGCCACTGGTCGACCTTTGTTTGATGTGCAAGATGTGAGTATGAATGCGTCGATGCTGCTCAAATTTCGTCAGGAAATCTGTTTAAGACAGAACGGTACATACCGGTTGCATCGAAAAGAAGTGGAGACGTCGTTACGGCTCTACGATGTCGACGTGCTCTCGCGAGGAAGTCAACTCAAGTGGAAATACATGATGGAAATGTTATGCTATCGGTTCGCTGCTCGAGACTCGAGACTCTGGACTATAGTAGCTTCAGGAACGCCCCAGCTGCTAAAACAGCTCCAGCAGCGACAACGTGATTTATTGCGCACGTGCATGAGTTTGTTAGGAGAGATTTCTCAAAAAGGTGGGGCAGCACACAGTTCTATTTGCTCGTCGGTTAGTGAACAGCTTGCGGATACGTATTTACGCGAATGCCATCAGCTCCATTCATTTAACTCAGCGACGACGTCATCAGCAGACTCCGACCGAGATGCATCTATCCGGTCGCTTAAGAAAGCGAAGAAGTACCTTCTTGCGAGCATCAAATTGTTTAAAGTATGTATTCCTAGCGATTCAAGCTCTGTCTTACATTTAGCGATGATGTCGCAGCAAATATCTCACCTATGGACGCAGATTAAGACGGCGAGATGGGCAGTTTCATGGACGAAGAATAAAACCGACTGCAGCTGAAGTTCAGTTCGGCGTGTCTCGAGCTCGGACACCTTTACGCTATCAATCACATGTGGATCGAAGCATTAAAATGCGTGGTTGAATCAAGTCAATTTCTATCAGCCAGTTCGCTTCCCGATGATGTGCGGCCGCTTGATTTGTCCTCACAGGATAACCTAGTAGACTTACTACTTGATAAACTGGACTCCTATGGTGTCGGAAGATACCGACTATCCCAAGATACAATCTTAATTTGTGTCTCTGGCGCTGAGCTCCGCTGTTGTTTGTTGGTCTCACTAGGTGACGTGGCAGCGCAAAAACCCGCAAGCGTATATGACGAACTGGCCGCTCTGTATGATATGTTATCGGGTATCAAAGCAGAGTTTCTCTCAAGTGTATGTGAGAATGCAAGCGACTTTATAAATGCATGTACGAAACATGCAGAAGTAACGGAAAGCAAGATATATGCAAATAGAGAAGAGGACTTGCTGTCGCTCTCATTCCTGGCCTATTTACGCGGGCTATTACCACCAGTGAACTCTGAGCTGTATTTGTACGTTCGATAGACTTATTAGAGGGATAGGCCTATAATTGAGGGGGGTGATACGGGTAGTATTTTGGGGGGGATACGGATATCAATTGCCTTAATTTATTGAATAATTTTAAAAAAATATTTATTTAAAATAATTTATATTTTAATTTATCTAAATAAAAATACTTAGAAAGTAATTAGTAACTTTGATGAAGTCGTAACAAGGTAGTAGTAGGGGAACCTGCGTCTGGAAGAGATCTTAAAACATTCCTAAATTTTCTGTCTGGACTTCTGCTGCAGCAATATACTACATTTTAATTGAAACAATTTGTCGGAACGACGGGTACCATCCCCTAGTATATATAATAACAGAATTCATGTCTTCGATGATCCCGTACCTAATAAAATATATCGATCTCTGTGTGTAACAGACTGGTGGTCGCGATCCCTTACCTAATCAAATATCTCGATCTATGTATACAACAAAATGATGGTCGCGATCCCGTACCTAATCGAATTCGAACTATAGTATAAATCGGACCTAATTGCATTCAATTTTATTCCACTTTATAAAAGGTGCTTTTAGCCCACCCTGCCTCCTCCCCCATTAGTTCACCGCTAACCAATTCCACCGCAAGAAGAGAGTCCACGTTCACGGCGAAACCGACTAGCTCGGGAGCGGCGTGTGTGGCCGAGACACAATAGAAACAAGAACAAACAACGACGCCAAGATCAGGCAGCGGCAAGACGTGGTCACGTACACAACATCTTCTGGAAGACCGCTTAAGCGCCGCTGAACCGGTGCTACCTCTTGCACGTAAGGAGATCCCCGAGATTTCCTCCTCGCTGCTCTCAACCGGTCTAACGTCTGCTGCCACAACTGCTGGACGCTCTATTGTAGTGAGGAACACGTGAAGGGTCTGGATCAAACCTTTCATGCCCATTTTTTTATGTGCTGCGGCCGTGGCAAAGTGTCCAGCGTCCCACCGTTGGTACATCCACCAAAGCAGTTACCGAGTCTGCTACGGGATCAGACGCCTATTACCCGGGCGGAGTTGATGGTGATCCACAACCAGATATTGAAAGTACTGATCAACACGATTTATTAAGGCATTTTCGATGCCCCATGGAACGCACCTGCCTATTTTGGCCACAGTATTTTCCTCGCCTCCCGCAATGACAATGTGACCGAGATCAACACAGCTATCCTGAATATGTTTCTGGGTGTGTGTGAACGACAAATCTAACGATAACGAGGGTGCACAAGAAATTCCGACTGAGTTCTGGAACAGGTTTAACGTGAATATATGGCCGCCCATCGAATAGCACTCAAGGTTGGGTTACCAATCATGCTTTCCTGCGGAATCTGCATCCATCCAACCGGCTTTGCAACCGCCTGTCTCATTGTCCGCCAGTGTTCCACACGTGTGATTGACGCTGAAGTCTAGACGGGTAATCATGCAAGGTGCGTTTACTTTATCCCATGCATTGCACTAACAACTGAACAATCAGCCTGACGTACACACGGTCCGACGAAAGCAATTTCCTGTGCGCTTGACTTATGCGATGACGTTAATAAAGTCACGGGACAGACGTTGCACAAGGTTGGCATATGTCTCACTGAAGACGTGTTCTCGCATGGCCAGTTTTACGTCGCCATTTCACGGTTGAAGGCACCGGAGAACATCTCCGTCATTTTGGAAGCTGGGTCTGCAGAACTGCGAGTAATGCGCAACGTCGTTTATGAAGAAGCACTACGTTGAATTAGGTTACAATATCTTCGCAATGATGGGAGTGGTCAATGTCCGAGATTGCACACGCAGTCGTTGAAAGCATAAAATAAAGTATTTTCCTTTAGTTTCATAGTAAATGTAGATATACTGTAGTTCAATGAAATTTCAACGAAACATTTCGTCAGAACGACAGGTAGAATCCCTAATCTATAATATATACTTTCTGTTTTACATCCTAGCGACTCATCCATCACCTCTAGTATCGGTCGTGCAGCGACCGTTACGCGCCTACATACGCACATACTATCTGACCAAAAGTGTCAGGTCAGATAGTATAGCACTGCGCTGAACCTTTTTACCTACAGGTTATGGGCCCAACGGAATAGGAGCAACAAGAGTGCTTTTTTCGTTATGTTTGTAGTTTTTACGAGTGATTTTTTCTCGTTTACTATCCCGCTTGGAGATAGTGGAAGTCTCCTCACTCTGTAGGGCTAGTGGTTTTGGTTTTTTCCATTGATTTGTGTTTCGTTTCGATCATAGTGGTTAAGAATGGAAGGATATGGATAAAAACGCAGTGATCACTAGAATGATCCAAGCTGTGGCCCTGAAGGCTAAAAGAAGTTCAAACACGGCCTGTGTCTGTCGAAGAGGCTCAAGGCCGGATAACGGTTACGAGCACAGCGTCCGAGTCGAGGAAAGACATCCCGGTCGCTGCATGGAACAGTGTCTTCCGACGTTACCTTATCCATAGAACGTTTTCTTTTGCTCGGTTTTAACCATAGAGTTCACGTGCATTTTCATCTGATTTTCCATTGAAAACATCATCCTCCATTTTCTGCGCACATGCTATTAATTCTTGTGCGTAGCACAGGTAATCCGGATGCATCGGATCATACCTGGCGATGATCGCAATTTTCAAATGTGGCGCAGCGAAGCTCACGATTTTTTCCACTGCTAACTTTCCCTCGACCAACTTCTTCGTGCCAGAGATACTAGGTAGGGATAGTGCTCGGTGCAAGTCCTTTTCGGACTTTTCTACGATGCAAACCAATAAGCGCTATACATTTGGGCTAGGACGGGATGCATATAAGGGAACATCGAACACCACGTTACAATATTCGAACGAATGTATTAGGAAGCTGTTCATTCCAAATGTTCCCCCGATTTATTCACTTTCAAGCGTTCCGTCCAAGTGAACCCGATGAAATTTTAGCGATACTAATCACCTTCATAAAATAATAGGCCCAATTGTTTGAAGCCAGCAACCAAGCCCGGGTATATTTCCGCACACGAGATTTTTTTTGCACAGCTTTGGAATCTTAGTATACCCGTCCTGACCAAAACATGGAAATTGCACATTTTATGGCGGTGCATTGATGCCGCCTATGTTTGGCACAGCACCTTGGGTATCTGGTGAAGGCTTGGCCACATTTCCAGGCGGCACCCACCAGTATCAATTCCACAGTCCCCATTAAAAATTTTCAAGTTCATTTGCTGACCGAACGAACTTAATTTTTTTGAGGTTCCCACCTCAAGCGAAATTGACTTAAAAAGGAAAAAAAAGAGCTATCCTTAAAACGAGCTAAAAATTCCGATGACACGTCGAATCATATAGTCACTCTATCGATGAAAGAAGTGATGGAAAAGTCCTCGGCTGGACTGTTTGCGGGAAATATTTCGCCAGAAAATTTATGTACCATTGACAATGGTGCTAGCTGACACGTTGTCTCTAATGAAAGTCTGTTGGAAGAAGCGGTATATCGTAGACCGAGTGATTTATTCACGCTTCCAGATGGTGGCACGCTATCTGTATCTGAAGTTTGAAAGATAACGCTGCGTATACCAGTAGATGAATCCACAATTGTCGAATTGTTTGAAGTTCGATACCCGAAACTTGCCAGGAACTTCATTTCGCTTGGCAAGTTACGGGAATAAGGATGCACGATAAGAGATGATGAAAATTGTTTCCTTATTAAATGGAAAGATGAAGTTTGTTTCCATTGATATTTGCGGTTCTATTTTCGTTGCAATTTTGATGATGGCGAACTAAACCGTTTTCCAGCATGCTGCTGGTTACTGTTGAAGATCGCAGGAAATAAAGTACACAAGGGTAGCCTGAATTGTTGGAAACCGGATCTGGATGTTATCCGGGTGGCGGTTGGTAAGTTGAAGTGTCCGTTGAGCCAGGAGTTTCGTGGCGAAGGGTCACATGCATATGAGGCTGTGTGTAGAGCAAGAATAGGCAAAACCACAACTATGTATTAATTCAGTTCTCAAAAGTACATCTGATGACCACTTGCTCTCCTGTATAACAGGGTTATGAGCCCAAGACTGCGCTAGAAATCCTAGGATCATGAACGGCGAACCAAAGCCAGAAGGACTCCCCTACGGCTGGGACGGCAAAAATTGGCGCACGTACAAGTGGACGATGCGGGCCATCTTCCGTGAACACGGGCTTCTGGATCTTGCTGAAGGCAAGATAGATGCCACCTGCTTGAGGAGAGAGTCGAAGGAAGTCTACGACAAGAAACAGTGGAATGTCTTGCGTATGATCGGTATGACTATCCCGTCGCACCGATTGCAACAACTCGACCAGTATGAGCTCGGGTCGGATATGTGGGCAGCGTTGTGTGAAATTTACGAGAGACTTCAGGATCTTACGATCAAGGAGAGCATCATTCTGCGGAGGCCGGAGGAGTTTTGGGACATTAAGTGTCCACCGTCTGGAGACATCGAAGTTCACATGGATAAGATGTTCAAACTTCGGACGGAGTTGTCGAGCTACGGGTACGAAGTGAACAGTATCAGCATGAAGTTGTACAGTCTACCAGACCAGTACGAATTTGAGCAACTACGTGGTGCAGTTAAGTACGGTGGCTCTGGTGGGTCCATGACGCCAGAGAGCCTCCGCGTACTTATCGAACAGGCGGCTGAGCGTCAATCGCGACGCAAGGAACGTAGTGCCCAAGTATCTGATGGCGGCGGACGGTCGACGTCGAAGAATGGAAGAGGTCGCAAGGAGCGCGATGGCGGTGGGGAAGGCCGTAAGGGACGCGCAGGTGGCGGTGGAAGCGCCCACCAGAGAAAGTGTTTTAAGTGCGGCCAGACTGGTCACTTGAAGGTCGACTGCCCGCAGCAGACCCAAGGAAGTGATGGCAGCGGAGGCGGCAAAGCTACAGGCTTCGGTGTACAGCGCCCTGGCCAACGCACGAATTTCACTCGGGGACGCAATCCAACAGCCTTTCCAGTTCGTGGGGAGCCTGGTGTTACGACTGTAGTCGTTGAGGAGGAAGAAGCTTCAATGAAACTCGTAGGAGAAGCCGATCAGACGGATGATTTCACGGTGTCGTTGGATTGGTGGTGTTTCGACACCGGTTCGACTGTTCATATAGTTGGCGACAAGGACCTGTTTGTGCATTTCGAGTAGATCAGTCCGGATGATTTCGATGCGAAGGTGCATAGTGTGGCGGCCACCACACTGACCAAGGCGTCTGGGAATGGAACAGTCAAAATTGTCACCGAAGGGAATGGTCGAGAAGTCGAGCTCTTCATCGATGATGTTCTCTATGTTCCGGACGCAAAACACGGTCTGTTCTCGACTACTCTCACAATGGATCAAGGCTTCGAGATCGACTACGATAGGAAGACGAAGGCGTACAGCGTGAAAAAGGATGGTCAACACGTTATCCACGCTGTGTGTGAGCACGGGTTGTGGTTGTTCCACACAAAGGGCAGCGCGCGTAAAAAGTCAATTCTGGCAGCAGATCGGGCTGTCGTGAACTACGCTGCAGTAGATGGCGTTGGAAGTCTTCACGTGTGGCACGAGCGGCTGGCTCACGTCAATGGGAAGTACCTGAAGGTAATGATCGACCATGGTCTCGTCAAGGGCATGATGCTCACCCAAAGAAAGCTGAAGACTTGTGACGCCTTCCATATTGGCAAGCGGAAGTAGAAGCGGCGTCAGCAAAAATTAGATCGATACATCACAGCCCTCAACCGGATCGTCTACGCCGACCTGTTGTTCCCAGCTCAGAACAATGGAACCAGATACTCAGCGGTCCTAGTGATTATGGATGGAGTAAGTTTCTCACTGTCCACTTGCTGAAAGACAAGAATGGTGTGACCGCGAACCGGCATATGCAGCAATACGTAGTCTGGGCCGTACGACAGGCTGGCAGAGGCATCAAAAAGATCGTAAAGCGTGAGTACCAGCCCGCGGCGAGCGAGACAATCGCGCTATAGTGCGTCCTCACTGATAGAGGCGGCGAGTTCACCGACAAAGCAAACGAAGCCTGGTACGCGGCGCGTGGAATCGAGCACGTGAAAGTTGGGCCGAAAGGTTCGCACCTTAGCCCATGCGAACGATCTCACCAGTATTTGATCGGAATGGTGAAGACACAGATGCAAGCGTCTGGATATCCCCGTTCGTTCTGGACATATGCACTGAAGAACGCAGTGTACATCAAGAACCGCTTCTACAATAAGCCAATTGAAGGGATTCCGTACCAGCGACTCTTTGGTGTCAAGCCTGACATCCATCATATCCGTAAGTTCGGCGCCCTCGCCTATGTTCACGTCCCCGTGTCGCCAGAACACCAGAAGCACGACAACAACGCGATCATCGCGTTCTTACTTGGCTACTCGGAAGACAAGGTAGGCTGGGAGGTGCTCATCCCCAGCGAGAACACGGTAAAATTTGTCCCTGAGGTATGAGTGCGTGAAAAGGTGACGTACGGCGATCGTCACCACATCGAGCATGAGGATGAGGACCAAGCGTCGTGGCTACGCTTCTCGACCAAACCGCCAGGTGCTATCTACCCTGTAGACATTGACGCAGACGGTGAAGACGCGTACGATGACTCGGAAGACGATTCCTCGTCCTCAAATGTCTCCATGTTTTCCACGGCCAAGTTTATGGGCGAGTTCGGGGACGTCAACTTTCGGTGTCCCGTGAATGCAGAGAGACGGATTAAATCCTTTCTGTCCACAGAGCATCCAGCAGCCAGGATGGTAATCACAGCGAGCGAGATGATTCCAGTAGCTCCGAGGTCACAGGAGCCGCGGAGGAAGAGTACGACGCGTCCGACAGTTCAAGTGACCACGGATCCTTTTCAGTCGAATGCGGTTCAAATGTTGGTTTGGACGACAATCATTCAACCGCAGACGACGAAGGTGGCATAAATGAGGAAGAAAGGCCTGATACAGCTACGGCGTCTGCCCCAGAGGCTGACGATCCATCGGATGATGGAGCGATGGCAGAGACACCAGAGCCTGAGCGTGTTGTGGTACCTGAAGGTTTGGGCAAGCGCCCTACAAGCGATGAAACACAATCAGAAACTGAGAGAGTCCAGCTTGGAGACGCAGTGAAGATGCGTCGAACTGGTCTACGTGATGCTTCAACATGCCGGCGACCTGGAAGGTACAAGGACTACGTGTTGTTTGCGAAGATGGCATCCAGAATCATCGGTAAGGACGGACAACCGATCCCATCAGTAAACGTCAAGATACCAAGGTGCCGGCTCGAGGCGATGCGCTCCAAATTCGTTGATTTGTGGCGCATGGCCGAGCTAGAAGAGATGGCGGCACTGAGAGCCATGTGTGTAGTGGAAGAGATGGAGGACACAGTGATGCCAAATGGTGCTCAGGCAATCAGGACAATGTGGGTGTCTCTACTACCAGATAGCCGACAAGCGCATCGTGTTCGTCTTACTTTATGTAGATGACATACTCTGTGCTTCTAACGACGAAGACTTCAAGATCCAGCTCTTCAGGAAGCTCGATATTTCCTACGGCTAGAAGGAACAAGGGGAACTGCGTGAGTACCTAGGTGTTGAAGCTACACAAACTGCTGGGGCCATCAGCTTTTCTCAGCGAAAGTAAGCTCACGAGATCCTCGGCAAATATGTACGACGACACCAAACCGACTGGAAACTCGATGGAAACTAATGCCAGACTCGCTCCAGCCACCGAAGTCGACAATATCGACTCAAGTTTCGATTATCGTGGTGCGCTAGGCATGTTGATGTACTTGGCTACCAATACCAGTCCGGATCTTGTCTACTCACTCGTCCAATTGAGTCGATTCGTGGCCAAGCCCTCGTCGAAGCACGTCTGAGCGATCAAACGCGTCCTCCGCTACTTGATCGGCACGTGCGACTACGGGATCAAGTACACCAAAACGTGAGAGACTTGCGTCGGATCGTGTCATTATGCTGAGTGGATTCTGCGATAGTGACTGGGGAAGCGACCCTGAGACGCGGAAGAGCACTAGTGGCTCAGTGTTTACGCTGGAGGCTGGTGCTGTGGCGTCGATGTCGCGCCGTCAACCGATCATCGCGTTATCGACTGCAGAGGCCACCGCATCGTGTGAGGCCAGCATGGAGGCCATAACGGAGAGTAATGTACTCACGGAGATATTACCATCCTACAAAATAGATCCAGTCATCGGGGTAGACAGCAGTGCCACGCTCACCATGGCGACAAACCCGACCTACAATAGGCGCACACGGTCCATCGAATTTCGTTGGCATTACGTTCGCGAGCAGGTACAGCGTGGGTAAATCACGCTGGTCAAGGTCCGTGGGGAAGAAAACCCAGCGGATGCCTTCACGAAGCCGATTGACAATGCTCGACTCAAGACACTCGGTGCTTTGATGGGCATCACTGCGATCGCCTAGTCGTTCGAAGTGTGGACTTCGAGAGTGGGCGTGTTGAAAACCGAATCTGGATGTTATCCGGATGGCGGTTGGTAAGTTGAAGTGTCCGTTGGGCCAGGAGTTTCATGGCGAAGGGTCACATGCATATGAGGCTGTGTGTAGAGCAAGAGTAGGCAGAACCACAGCTATTTATTAAATCACTTCTCAAATGTTCATCTACTAACCATTTGCTCCCCTATCTAACATGCATCACTTCCACGTCCCCTTAAGTCACTTGGCATATGACACAGTTGAAAACTTGCCGAAGACCCCAGGTCAGGCATGGTCCTGACAGACGATAGTCAACCAAATTGTCTGCCTTTACGGAGGGCAATGGGACCCGGAAAAATCAAACAAAGAAAAAATCCCCAAAACACTCGACTATCGAACGAGTTGGTGGTGAGATCTGCATTGACCTTAAAGGTCCGATACCACTACGCGGTCGGCGAGAAAAACGCTTTCTAATTGTGTTCGTGGACTACTTTTCAAACTACGAGCAAGTGTTCGCTGCTCGTACTAAAGATCGAGCAGCAAAAAGGTTTGATCGTTTACTATCGTAGTTTCAAAAATGAATTCGAGTGTCGAATTCATGTGTTACAAACCGATGGAGTGAGAGAGACACGTTGATTTGTTCTGTAAACAAATCGGGGTAGGGACACAGGTCACAGAGGCTGGAAATCCATCTCCAAATGGGAAATCAGAGAAGATGAATCGGACCTTTTTAAATGTGGCATCTGTGGTGAAGTGCAAGTGAAAATTATTGACCAGTTTGTACCAGCGTACCAGTTTTCAAGGCAGATCGATTGGGTTGGATGAAAGGACGGAGTATTTTGGGCCAATCGTGTGCTTGGAGTGTTATGTACGCAGATTTGAGGTAAGGCACACGATTTACATATAGTTTACATATTAGATTTTAATTGAATATTAAATACAGTGTTCGTATTACATCGGGTTGCGCAGGTCGCCAGTGGCTTCGATCTGAGTCATTCGGAGCTGAGGGTTAACAGGGTCCCCTCACGCTTATAAGCCCGGCCAGGATAGAGCTCCACCGGAAGCCCCACGTCAAGGAGCACTCGTTACGTTCACTCACCACTCAAATTCGGCCCCGCTCAAGGGAGGCGGGTTATTTTTTGGCTGGGTTACTCATCTCGCTGCTGCGAACAAGTCCCAGGAATTGGCTGGATTACTCATCGCGATCTATGGTTAAGTGCCAGGAAACATTTACTGGCTGAATTACTCATTGCTCTGCAATCAAGTGCCAAGATTACTATTGGCTGGATTACTCATCTCCTCGGGCGGTAGAGTGCCAGATTTTACTGCATTCGGAGTGAATATTTCCGCTTCGTTTGCAGATCGGCTATTTCGCATTATCTTTCGTTGGGATTTTGGATCAGTACCCCATAAGTGGTACATCCATATCGATCTTCCCTAAAGTCTCCACTAAGCAACGGTCCACCGAGTGTGTAGCCACCAATACTAATCGGTACACAAGGTGAGATGCGTGATGAATCGGACTCGGCGTCCTGCAGCGCCGGTAGCTCACCGGATCGTCACCCAGGCGAAGGTCGGCAGAGTACCCCCTCCGTTAATTGGTCGGCTGGGCACGATGGTGGTTCAGTTCCGGACACTTCCGTGTTCAATTTTGAACTGTACTCCACCAAAATGGTTCGCGTGCCCGGATTATTTTGTGACCGTGGATATCACCGCGATGTTCAGCAAAGTGTGGATTTTACAAATTTTAATATGGATACTCTCTGGAGACCACAAAAGGAACGCAGATCGCCTTATGTACTAATTGGTGGAAAGGATGGCGATGTTCGATCTGATCAGGGGGAGGATCAGATCAAAATTAATGAATTTACGACACGCCATATCGCTCCTGGCGGAGCCGATCGGCACGAGGAACGCTTATCGCCTCGTGCCGTGGTCGTGGAAAAGGATGGCGATGATCGATCTGGCTATGTGTACTCCAGATCGAGATTAACAAGTTTATTCCTCCCCACAAGGCTCCGATCGGAGCTGATCGGGACTATAGCAAGTCTTCCTATAGTCCCAGTAGGGATCAGGACCCTGTTCCTGATCCAATGCATATCGACAAAAAATTTCATGTGAATATTACTATGGGGGCGGATCACCCCGACCCGCCCAAATTACCTATTAAGAAGACCAAGCAGAGGCTCGCAATGCTTTCGGACGATGACGACTTGGAGGAAAATTCGCCGATCGATGATGGGACTGTGGATGATGTGGTAGAGCGGCTGATCAGAGTTTTTGAAGCTTGATTAGGCGTTCCCACAGCGCTCGGACTGCCGACTAACGAAGGGGGTCCTTCGGTTGGCTTGTGTGACTGGCCTATTTCTTGCTCACCTTGTGTACCCGACGACTTGGGCGTGGGTAGCTCTTCAGATGACCGGGACGTAGATCCGCGAAGTTCCGATGAAAGATTGGGATGAATCCGTAACGAATCGACCGAGTCGATCAGGTGTGATCAGGCTTGATCAGGTGTGATCAGGCTTGATCAGGCGCAAACAGTCGATGATCAGGACCGCTGATCGATCTAGTTGATTCCACACGAATTGGCGCGAGTTTCGAGCAGGTGATCGCAGGTCGCAGGTTGCAGAATTGTCGATCTTCTGGAGATCAGCGAAGGGGTACGTGATCAGGTGGCGTAAACCTTCACCACTTAATCGCCGAGCCTCTTAAGCTTAATACGCTAATAGAATATCCAATATACTATGTATTTTACGCTTAAACATAAGAGTAGGGTCGATCAGCTCGTTCTACGGGCTGATGGACGATTTCCACTAAATTCCTTCTAGAGTTCCCGTGGGGCGCTTAAAGCAGCCGAACTTCTAGGGGCCAAACCAGACCAATGGGGGAAGAGGTGAGAGTGCACTGCTCGATCACTTTCCCAAAAACAAAGACCTTTACGGAAGAAGCCGCTGACACAGCGGGTGGAGTTGCTGCTGAGTTCCCGAGAACTCCACGTCTGCCTATGGACCAAAAAGTGCACTAGGTGCTCCCGCCCGGGACGTGAAGTATTGCGTGTGCAAAAGAAGGGAGACGGTAAGTTATACGCCGTCTCTGAGGTTGATCTACGTGATCAGACGCAAAAGGAGAATTTTATTATTGCTTATATCCTAAAATCTACCAATTACCTAATATCAACCAATCAGAACTACCCATTCCAATGTACTCCGTCGACCTGTCGACCTGATTTTTCTGTCGTCCGTCGCTAACCATTAGGTACCCGTACCTTATGGCGCTTCTAATCCGATGGTCCGTCCATGTATCTACAGTTGTACACACAGATGTACACACAGTTACACACACAGTTGTGCCCACAGTCACACCCACAATTGTGCACCAATTTTATGGTACACTTCACCACAATAACAAGGAGGTGATTAAGATGTACTACATGTACGAGCTGAAAAAATTCGTTCGCGAAAACGAGGTCATCCGATTCATCAATCCCCTAATTCCGGATCGTCTACACGGATCGACCGCCGAACCGTTCGACTCCGATAGGCCGCTGCAACTGGTCAAGAACCATTTGGCGATGCTATCAGAGGTTGTGATAAAGGTCAATAATACTAATGGTGTTGGCAAGCTATTTGAAATGGACACGTGGAAGTTGAAACAAGCGATGTCAATGCTACATGACCATATGACGCTATTGGTGGGGCGGTGCGCCGCCCAACTCCCAAAATCGCGTTAGAAGCCCCAAACCTCGTGTGATCACTTGTCGAGAAGTCATTCTCTGATGATAGCTCGCTATAAGGGTCTCCACCTTGCTCCAAGTGCTCGTCCAAGTTGTAGGTCGGCGTGGAGCGGATGACCATGGATCGCTGTACCAGTCACGGTAACAGTAGCACGGAACAAAAAAGAGACGTGCGGCAACGAGGGGCGGCATGCCCGTCGGGGCCCCAGGGGTGCCCATAGGTATCGGCGCCCCCCAAGACCGATTCAGTCACCTCGCCCTCGATGGAAGCAAGCATGCAAGCCATATTTGAGGCTATGATGAAGCGTTACGCCGCTGATCGAGGCAGATCACCTCTGCGCCTTCGTTCACCAAGCCGATCTTCTCAGGAAAACGAGGCAATTTGTGTGGACGTCGAAATGCAGTTAATAACATCAACATACAAGCTGTCCGAAGGTGTTAGACCGGTTTTCAAGACAAAAAGCATGTCAAGCCTAACCCGCCCCCGCAGATCGGCAAGTAGCAGCGACTTCGACATGGAGTCGATCAGCGAAATTGACGATGACTACAGTGGTACGGGTAAAGGCGGGCACATAAGGCGAACTTAGCCTCGACGACGGCGTTTGGCTACGATTCGACGGCGATCCCAAGGATCCGCATGGCCGCAAGCACTGAGTTGAAGGTCTTTACGGGTAAAGATGCTGACGAAGAGCAAGCCCGATCATGGTTCAGCCGAAGGAAGTCCGCCTTCCTTCGTGATCAGACGCCAAACAAAGAACGGTGTCTGAACTTCCGAGATCTGATGAAGGGACCGGCTGCGAATGGATCCAGAAGTTAAGTCGGGACGTCCGATCTGACTGGAGTTTGTTGTGCATGGAGTTCGAGAGGCAGTATTGTCATTCCGGCTTTTCTATTGCGCGAAGGTACCACCTCATGAGGAAGAGCGGCGATGAAACGCCGATCGAGTACCTTTACCGGCTAAATGTGGCTGCGATGCGTGCGGGTATCCCGATCAAGGACACCGATCCGCCGATCGGCGCTGCCCAAGAACACGTGGGCCACTTCATCAGTACGCTGGACGATCAGGAGCTGGACGATCATCTAACCTTATTTCGCCTCACGGATGTGGAAGAATTTGAACAGACGTTACGTATGCTACGCCACTCCCGCAGTATGAGGACGAAGGTTGCTTTCGTATCGTACAGATCCCGATCGAAGGTTCAGGATGATCATATGAAGAGACCTACGACCAGACCGGCCAGAGCGATCAAAGCGATCGTGGCTGATGTGAGCACCGGTTCAGAAGGGGAGAGCAGTGGTTGGTCCAGTCTGTGGTTAGACGAGGAACAGTACCGTCACATTTTCGTCGCCCATTCGGCGCCCAGAGATCGATCAGCGTCAAGATGTGCCGATTAGAAGGCAGGAACGGCAACTGATCTGACTCATATTCGCCGTATAAGAAGTGCACTCACTGCGGGTCAACCAGGCATGATGATCGGGGCTGCTGGCGAAGAATTACGTGCAAGAAGTGTGAACGCCGCGGCCACCCCACCGATCACTACCTATTTCGATGTAAAGCATGTGGAGAGATCCATGACGATGGACAGTGAAAGATGGAGCACTTCTTCAATCAAATGCGCAAGTGGTATGTTCCTGACAAAGACGCGGGAATGTTGCCGCCCGATGTCGAGAAAATGTTAAACTAGATCGCTCGCCAGGTTGGAATCTGGATCGAGCCGATCGATCTGCGTTTAGAATATATACATGCGTTGGAAACGCCAGCGATACAACGGCACAAAGGGCAGGCGACGGGAATCATTCGGTCTACATTCTTTCGACTGATGAATATTACCGATCGAAGGTCGTCATGCAGTTGGATCTGCTTCCCGGAGAATCGCGCGGATACTGGAAATACCACGCTCCAGAAAAATGGTTCAAGCAGGCAAAAGCCTATGGGAAGATTAATAACGAGAAGGCCACGATGCTTTTTGGCTCTGGTGAAGAAGTCTCAATTATCGAATCCGCCTTTGCTCGTAAGGTTGGATGCCAGATCGACTATGCACAGAGGCAAGAATGCATTGGAATCGGCGAAAATTCCTATATGACCGAAGGGAGGACGAGTGTGAAGATTACTTTATCAGGTTCGTTGGTCTACTTCTTCAGCGCTTGGGTTGGTAAGCTGGCCGGCCAAGACGCATTACTTGGTATGGATTTTATGGTTCCGGCAGGCATATACCTCGATGTTTCGCATGGAGTGCTTACGATTCCAGACGAAGTCCAGATTCAACTGGTTGGTCGACGCCCCCTATACGTATCACGTACTGACCGGGTGAGGTGGGACAAAGATATCACCATTCCTGTGGGTCGATCGGCAGATATTTCGGTGAGAAAGGACTATCGGAAAAAGAAGTTGTGGTTGAACACGGGCGAGCACTGGGTACCGACGTTGTGGAAGGTGGATATCGAAGCGATCGAGTACGAGTTACTAACATCTGTAATAAGCCGCTGATGTTGGGCAACGGTACGATCGTCGGTATGTGGCTGGCTGAAAAAACACTTCCGTGGAGGATGGGATTTATCTCGATCGAATCAAGACGTTATATTCAGATGCAAAGCTTTGCACGTAAGGCCACCACCGATCGGATTGGCGACGACAAGGCAGCCCAAGAATACCCCTGCCGTGGACGGAAAGGCCAGATCACGTGGCCACCGAGATGTGTGGAGAAGCGCGCCCAAAATTTGGCACACTTCTGGTCAAGTTTTGTCAAGGCATTTGGTCTAATTTCGGATTGGTTTAAACAAGGGGGGATTTTCAGCCTATCAGACTCAAGAAGTGTCAAGAACGCAAGTTTTGGTGAGTCACCCGACTTTGGGTATTTTACATATTTTTGTGGGGGTACATTAGGGACTATAGGGTAGTAGTATTTTAGTTGTGGTTTTACCTTTTAGGACAGAGGTTATACCTTTAAGTAAGGAAATATTTTAGCTTTCGGATAAGTGGCTGAAACCTCTTCTGGTCTTGGTTCACACCACAGCTAGGGGTCGCCGTTCTTCCTTTTTCGTACACTAGTCGCCTCCGCCCGCCGCGTAGTGTTTGGGGGCAGAGGGTCGAATTATCCCCTCTCGCCCATTATGCCCGGTCTGGACGCGCCGCACGCGCACTTTGTCCCACCGGAAGTCCCTCGACGGGAGTACGATTTGGCTATCTCAACACCTCAACTCAAGTACGTTTGGAACGTGCTATTCACTGGATTGGTCTTGGCGTGGAGATATCGTTTGTGGAGTTTCACGAGCATATTGGGTCTTTACGCGGACATATTGGCTTGTTTTAATATTTGTTGGAAGCTAGACCGGTTTTGGTCTTATTTCGTATTGGTCAGGGGCTAGACCGGAACGGTCGGTCTACCCTCTATTATTTCGTATTGGTCAGGTCTTGATCGTTTGGACGATCGACCTATTGGAAGTTATCTCTTAGAAGTGTTTTTGGTCTGTTTGTGTCTGGGGTGAATAGTTCCGCCCCAGAGATACCTACCCAGATCGGTCTTCTATATTCAAGACCACTTCGATCCAATCTGCGATCCCGATCCACCGAGTGTGTAACTAGCCCATTCCATCGGGTACACAAGGTGAGATGGACGCTAAACAATCGGACCAAGTGGGTTCTGATGATGACCGGTCGTCTGCTTGCAGCGGACGATCGGACCAGATCTCGAGTGGTGGTCCGCGGAGTACCCCCTCCGAATATTGGAAGGCTGGGCGCGATGGTGGTAGTCAGGTTATCGATGCTAATGTTTTCGATTTCGAACTTTACTACACCACAATGGTGCGCGTGCCCGGATCACTTGGTGATCGTGGATATCACCGTGCAGATATTCCATCAAAAATTGGATTCGAAGATTTGAATGATTTGAATATGGAGTCGTTCTGGAGAGGACGTAAGGAAAGGCTATCGCCTTACGTTCTCGTTGTTGATAAAGATGGCGGCGTCCGATCTGGCCTGGAGGAGGACCAGATCGGGACTAATAAGTTTTTTCCTCCCCAAAAGGCTCCCACCGGAGCCGATCGGGACTATAGCAGGTCTTGCTATAGTTCCGGAAAGGATCAGGACCTTGGTCCTGATCCTATGTGTATGAATGAAAAAATTGATGGAAAACCAAAAGATGAAAATTACGTGGAGGCTGACTGGAACGATCCGGTCTACCTCCCTAAAGTCCCCAAGGTACCCAAGGTGCCCAGAAAAGGGCTGGGAATGCCACCCGACGAAGACGACTTTGAAGAAAAGTCGAAGGTCGGGGATGAGGCTATCACCGAACAAGACCTGGACAAGATGTATTATGTTTTTGAATTGAAGCGATTTGTTCGCCAAAACCAGGTCTTTCGAGTGTTGGACCTCTATATCCCCGACCGACTTCTTGGTCCCACTACCGAGCCGATCCAGAGTGATCTACCATTACTGCTCGTCAAGAATTTGGTGGCGATGTTGGCGGAGGTTGGCATTAAAATGCAGAACCCCGCCGGTGTCAATAAATTGTTTGAATTTGATGCTTGGAGACTGGAGGCGTCGATGTCGGACCTCCACGACCGTTTGGTGCCACTGGTGGGGGCGGTTCGCCGCCCAACTCCCACCACGGCAATGAAGGTCTCCGAAGCCTCCACAGAGATTGTTGACATTGGTTCCGATGATGAATCGATCTACCAGTCTCCACCGGCTTCTAACAGCTCATCAGAGTTGGAGACCGGTGTCGAGCGGATGACCATGGGGGTGGACCATGTCCGGTCTGAACAAAAAAAGGACGTGCGGCAGCAAAGCGCTGCTTGCCAGTCGGGGCTCCAGCATCCCCCACAGGCCTCAGTTCCGCAAAAAGAGGGTATCAACACGTTTCCCATGACTCCCGCTAACGTCCAAGTCATGTTTGAGACGATGATGGAGCGTTTCATGGGATACCGGGTTAGACCACCTCTGCGCCCACATGTCCAAGACCGGTCTACCCAGCAAAGTTGCCAATGTTTGCCGAGATGTGGATATGGATCGGTAACATCTGTGGACAAGCCCACCCGAAGTGATAAGCAAGTCGGCAAAGGGAAGCGCAAGCCGCAACCGACCAGACCGCGTAGACCAAGCAAGACAAGTGACTGTGATATGGAGTCGGTCGGCGGTCTTGACGACCATGGTGGGTCAGATGGTACAGGCGCAGGCAAGGTGCGCAAGGCTAGCCTTGCCTCCACTACTGCCTACGACTTTGGATCTGCTGCGATTCCGCGCATCCGTATGGCCGCGACGACCGACCTCAAGGACTTCACCTGCAAGGATGCTGATGAAGACCAGGCCCGGTCTTGGTTCAGTCGGGTCAAGTCTGCGTTCCTTCGAGACCAGACCCCAAAAAGCGAACGTTGTTTAATCTTCCGGGATTTGTTAAAAGGACCGGCTGCGAACTGGATTCAACAGTTGGGTCGGGGCGTCCGGTCTGACTGGTACCTGTTATTTGCGGAGTTTGAAGGTCAATATTGTAACTCCGGATTTTCAAGCGCCCGTAAGTACCACCATATGCAGAAGCGGTCCGACGAAACACCGATCGAGTATTTGCATCGGTTGAACGTGGCTGCACTTCTCGCCGGAATAACAATCAAAGAGAATAACCCGCCGAACGGTGCCGCCTTAGAACATGTGGGTCACTATATTAGTACCCTTGACGATCAAGAACTGGCGGACCATCTTACTCTACTGCGTCTTAAGGATGCGGTCGAAGTCGAACAGACCCTGCGGACGTTACAACAGTCGCGTAGTATGAGAGCTAAGACCGCTGGTGGATCAGGTCGCTATCGTTCCAAGACCCATACCGATCCGGTCAAGAGACCTTGGACCAGACCGACCCGAGCGGTCAAGGCAATTGTAGCTGATGACAGCACGGGGTCAGAAGGGGAAAGTGGAAGTCCATCCAGCCAGGAGTCATTGGATGAAGACCAGTATCGTTACGTCTATGTTGCGGGACCTGCCCCGAAGACCAAGTCGAATTCCGACCAGGTGGACCGGAAGGGAAGGAACGGAAGCAAGTCCGATCCAGACCGACCTCTTCAGAAGTGCTCCCACTGTGGGTCGAGCAAACATGATGGTTCAAACTTCTGGAAGAAGATGGTGTGCAAGAAGTGCGAGAGACGCGGCCACCCGACGGACCACTGACTCTTCGTATGCAAGTCATGTGGAGAGATTCACGAGGCCGTCCACTGCAAGATTGAAGAATTTTTTAACATGATGAGCAAGTGGTACGTGCCGGACAAGCACGCGGGGATGCTGCCGCCGGATGCGGAAAGGATGTTAAACTAGAACGCTCGCCAGGTTGGAATCTGGATCGAGCCGAGCGTTCTACGGTTCACATCTATGCATATGTCGGCAAGGAGGATAAGACCGACAATACACGTTCTATTCCAAATTGCGTCGACCGAGATCATCGGTCTACAGTCTGAAGACCGATGAGTACTCCCGGACTAAGGTGGTTATGCAGTTGGACTTGCTGCCTGGAGAATCCCGCGGATACTGGAAGTATCACGCGCCTGATAAATGTTTCAAGCAGGAGAAAGCCTGTGGCAATATTAATAACCAGAAAGCGACGATGTTGTTCGACTCTGGAGCTGAAGTATCGATAATCGACTCCGCCTTTGCTCGTAAGGTCGGATGTCGTATAGACGATACCCAGAGACAAGAATGCGTCGGGATCGGCGAAAACTCTTATATGACCGAAGGAAGAACGCGTGTGAAAGTTACTTTGTCGGGATCGCTGGTCTACTTTTTCAGCGCTTGGGTTGGCAAGTTGGATGGTCAAGACGCTTTACTAGGAATGGATTTCATGGTCCCAGCTGGTATTCGCCTAGACCTGTCACATGGAGTGCTTACGCTCCCGGATGAGGTCCAGGTCCAGTTGGCTGGTCGAAGACCTCTGTATGGTTCGTATACCGATCTGGTCCGGTGGGACAAAGACCTCACTATCCCAGTTGGTCGGTATGCCGATACCCCGGTTGAGAAAGGTTTTCGTTCGAGGAAGTTGTGGTTGACCGAGGCGATCGGTGGGTCTCGACGTTCGTAAAGAGTGCTGGTCGTCGTGATTTTGTCCGTGTTACCAATATCGGTGACAAGCCGCTGACACTGGACAATAACACTATTGTCGTCATGTGGTTAGCAGAAGGGAAGGTACCAAGGAAGATGGGGTTCGTCTCGATTGGGTCGAGGCGGTATGTCGAGTGGCAAAACCTGGCGTTCCAATCGACCACCGATCTTATCAGCGATGATGGGTCGGTGGAAGAGGATACCTCACCTTTAGTGGAAAGACCAAGTTATGTCACCCCAAAAAAGATGTTGGTCCGAAGAAAGGCGCCGCAGTCACCAGGAACGGTGGACCATCAAGTAGACGAGCCGAGGCTGGTCAACGTGGTGTCAGCACAAGACCAGGAGACAGCGGAGAAAGAAACGGAAGAAGGGAAACATGAAGTTGCTAGGTCGGACCATGACGGTATTCCTAATCAGACCGATATCAGTGAAGGACAGCCCGTCGATCAAGACCAGGGGCGTTCAGCCGGTCCAGATGGTCTAGGTGATATCACTCCAGAAGATGAACAAGGATGTATACATGAAGGAGGGTAACAGTACATTCAGGAGCTGGAAAGCCAAATGGAAGTCCTCCCTGAAGTGTCTGCCGACTCTCCCGAAGTTACAATGGATGATTTACAAGTGGGTGATCAAGACCTTAACAGTCCATCCAGATCGAGCAGTTGAAGAATATCATATGGAAGAAAAGACATCTGCTGATCGGAAAGGGCAACGCCTTACCACCTGCAGGCCGTGGTGCGATTTGCGATATTGACGTTGGAGATGCCAAGCCGATTGCTCAGCGATGTCGACTCGTGGCGCCACAGTACCGGGAAAATCTTTCTGATCTTATCAAAGGACTGTTGGCTACCAAGATTATTAGACCTTCGACCTCGCCATGGGCCTCGCCGATCATAATTATTATCAAGAAGAACGGCGTCGACATTAGGTTGTGCATCGACTATCGGCTGGTAAATCGGTTAACTAAACTTATGGTGTACCCGATGCCGCTGATTTGTTGGAAGACCTGGACAATACCTTGTGGTATTGTTCGCTGGACATGGCAAGTGGATTTTGGGTGGTCTCGATGACTGATCGAGCCCGTGAGATTTCCGCATTTGTGACACCGTTTGGTCTTTTCGAGTGGAACTGTAACAGGACTGATCCTGTTACTGGCTTACACTGTATTTGTGCGAGGAAGCGCGCAATACAATTAGGGCAGGATTAGTTGGTAACAACTAATCCTATAATAAAAGTAAATATATTAATATTCACTTATGCCTAAGAACGCAAAATTAAGAGTGTTTATTTAATGGGTGGTTTAGACGCTAATAGTATAGTAACTAACTAATTAATATAATAATATCAAGTCTTTAACTAACTGTACTATTAGTTAACCTGCAAGAATTGGTATTTATACCGAATCGACTTTTCCTTCTTAGATTATAATAACTTATAATCTCTTATTTAAATTTCAGACATCGCGTCTGAAATTAAACTGTGATATTCTAACTTGAATATCAATTATGTAATGGCACCCCATTACATCACCCCCCACTTAAGGTGGTTGGCCAATAATAATTCTTATTTTGGCCAATCATGAGTGGCACTTGTTGGTCAGAATTTCTCATTCACCAACTGATTGACCATCGACTCGATGGTCAAAGCACACGGCGGCGCTCTAAAGAGCGCTGCTGAAAACATTGAAGGAGCTTCTTCCTCTGCCTCAGCACTAGGTGCTGAGGTGTTGAGTGGCAACGGTGACGCTGCATCAGCAGCGTCAACTACGCAAAGGTCGGAAGACGTACCGTCTTCGACCACAGATTCTGCTAAGGCGGCATCTGACAAGAAACAGGGAGATGTTGCTAATGCAAAATCTCGCACGATGGCAACTTCCGAATGGCGTGTTGCCAAGAGGGCCATGTTCGGAAGTTCTGACTCCGAACAAAGTAATGGGGAAACAGATATCCTCACTAAAGGATCTAGCGAGTCGAAACTCGCTAGGTGCTCATCGCTGTTAGGCGATGACGACTCTGGTGTCGCTGTCAGCTATGACAGCGACAATGATTATCACAGGTGGTTGCGGGAACGCAGAGACCCACCTGGACCAAGTACTTCTCCACGTCGGGGTTATTTAACCCCGGCGCGTGGTGTTGAAGCAGGCGGTGCTCCGCCTGCTAAAAGGGCTCGAACAGAAGCGGCCTCTGCCGCTTCTAAAGCGTATCATCGTACGGAACCACATGTTCCGTACAGAGTGGGGTTTTGGACCCCTGGCTGGGCTATTGCCCCCAACAGTGGCGGTCACCGTAAACGGGACTGCCAGCATACGTTGTTCGATTTTAACGTGCTGGATGACTGCGAAGACATCCAGTCACGTAGATTCGATCGAAGTACAGACGATAGACGTCTGTACTTTATTGACCTCTTTTTCCAGGTTCGATATTATTCGAGCCGGAAAGGGTCAAGGAAGAACAGGGACGATAAAGACTCCCTGACTCAGATTAGGAATGCTTTTGTTGACAACTACAACTAAAGCCCAGATTATTACGTGAATAAAGTTCACGTAATGCGCGAGCGTTTTTTAAAGCACTCACGAACAGGCAAAATGGAATACATCCATTTTGCTTGCATCAAAGAAGGGTTAAAGTCTGGTGTCCCTTCTCACCTCGTTTGCCCGCGGTGTACGCTGGGCGCTCCTCGTCTGTCAGAGGAGGATTTGCGGGGGTACGGTGGCTTTTCCGTACCCGCCGAAATTCAGGGTTTAATTGATACCCTGAATGCATCAACACCTACTGTTGATGCTACTTCGCATTATGAGTTTGATACTTCTTCTCAAACTCAGTCAAAAGGTCTGGGGCGTCGGCCCTCAGAACCTCAATCGGCTCCCAAGAGTCGAACTCTTGGGGATATCCCAGCCAGCGTACCAAGTACTCGGTACGCTGCCCCTTCTTCAAAGGCACCGAGCGCTTCGAGATCAAGCGCTCGAGGATATATCGCTTATTCCCCTGATTATCAATCAG
>CM047583.1:10311909-10398287 GCA_026184515.1 Peronosclerospora sorghi | reverse complement strand
CGTACCCACTTGTACTGGTTTCGCCAGTAAAAGTCACGTGCGAGAGAAGCGTATGTCTTCTCTCGACCTTGATGCCCCGAAATCGGTGCATCATGATACTCAAACATAATTTGATGTTTGAGATCATCGTCGTTTGGAACGACGATGCGACTTTCATCTTTTTGGTCTGTGCTGTAAAGCAGCAGACCATCGTGCAGTCGATATCGATGCACGCAAGCGCGGAGGAACTCTGGGAGTTCGTCGCGCTTCTCACTTGATTGATTACTTAAGTAATCAATCAACAGACGTGTCTCCTCGTCTGTTTTGTACGCCTCGCGTACTTGTCGTATAACTGACGACGACAAAGCAGTGCAACGGATCGCGTTTGCACTGGCCCCTTCGGTTACGGACGGTTTCGTCTCGTAATCGGGCCTTCGTGATAGCGCATCTGCTATCACGTTCAACTTTCCGGGTTTGTATTCAACCGTAAAGTTGTACTCAGCAAAGAATGACAGCCATCGAGCCATTTTTGAGAAATGTGTGGTGAATTCACGGCCGTGTGTAGCGACGCATGGTCCGTGTAAGCCACAAACGGTCTATCTCCCAATAGATAGATCCGAAACTTGGCCAGTGCATACTTCATGGCAAGGAGTTCCTTGTCATGCACTGGATAGTTGTGCTCGGCTGGGCGCAACTGACGCAATTGATAGCAGATTACGCGATCACGATCATCGTGATCACGCTGCATCAAAGCACAGCCGATAGCGAAATCGCTCGCGTCGCAAACGACGTGGAACAGACGCTCGTTATCGGCTATATCCAAGACAGGCGCTTCAGTCAAGCTTTGCTTGACTGCATCAAAAGCATCTTGACATTGGGTATCCCAATGCCATTCGACATCTTTTTTAAGTAATTGAGAAAGAGGCCGAATCAACCCAGCATAGTTGCACGAATACTTGTGCAAATATGTTTCCAACCCAAGGAACTTTCGAAGTTCCTTAACGTTGTTTGGCGTAGGCCATTCAACGATCACCCTGATCTTTTCTGGATCAGGACGCACCCCGTTCTTGCCCACAAAGCATCCAAGAACGGGTATCTCAGGTGCACCAAAGGTGCACTTCTTCAGATTTGCATAGAGCTTATGCTTACGCATAAGCTCTAACACTCGACGTAGATGCTCCCTATGGACATCTACATCGCTTTTATCGTGTTCACTCTTACTATGGATGAACACGTCATCGAAATAACTCGGTGCGAATTCTCGCACCGGGCGTAATAGATGCGTTACGCATCTGTTAAACGTAGCAGGGGCATTTCGAAGCCCCTGCGGCATAACAAGCCACTCCCAAAGCATGCCGCTTGGGGTGCTTACCGCCGTGAGAGGGATATCCTTCTCACGCATTAGGATTTTATAAAATCCATCTCTTAGATCGAGAGCACTAAAGATGGTGCTCCCGCACATGCCATCTATGATGACATCCTTCCGCGGTATCGGTGTCTGTGCCGGTACCGTCGCTGCGTTCAGTTTGTTGTAAGCGTGAACGATTCTCCACCCACCTGTGGACTTCTTCACACAAAAGGTGGGAGTAGAGTGCGGTGAGGTAGACTCCCGCACTTGGCCTGATTTACGACGAGCTTCGAAAAACTCTTCGATCGCTTTTACCTGATCACGCGGCAACGGCCATTGCCGCGTAACACAATACTTCGTGCCTGGCACGAGGTCAATCTCATGAAGAGTTCCCTTATCCTTAGGGAGCTCGCTAGGTACTTCTTCTGGGAATACGTCAGCGTCTTCTCGAAGTATCTCATATAATGGGGAGTTCGCTTTAAGCTACTCCCAGCTCTGCGCTTCAAAGCGCTGAACTCTCGTTTGATCATTGGGAACCTCTTTCCCAATGTTTTTCACTTGTAATGTGGATATTCGGTCACGAATATCCACAACATCATCTGTTGCAACGATGATACAGATCTGTTCGATCTGACCATCTTGCAAGTTTCTCACAAACTTCTTCCAGCTTAGCGCTGGAAGAGCCATCACCTCCGAACCTTCTTTCGGAGGGTGTTCCATCAACAGAGACTGGGTAGCTAATCCGGTCTCCGTTTGCTTCAAGACGTTGATCGTCTCGACGGAACTGCCCATGCAATCAGACGCACTTGTCTGATTGACTGCTACACAGTGATTACGATTCACCGTGTGCGAATACTCATCATCATGGTGTCCACTGCCTACCATGGAATTTTGGAGATCAGATGTGCTCGTCTGATCGGCCGCCTTTTCTGCGACACGGTGTTCTTTATCAACCGTGCGCATGGCTAACGCAACGTGGTGGGCACTGGCCACCACGGAGTTTTGCTCACGATTGCACTCGATCGTGAGTTCACTCTCATCAAAACGGAATTCATTCGTCGTGTTGGAACCTTCGGTCGCACAGTTGGTGTTTCCCACTGTGGATACATTTTCATTCTCACGGTGAGTGTTTCCCACCTTGGATATCACTTCATTCTCACGGTGGGTGTTTCCCACCGTGGATATAACTTCATTCTCACGGTGGTCTTTATCACCCGTGGAATGTGTCTCTCCAACACGCAACGACTCTTCTGTTGCGTGTGGTAGTCCCTCTAGACTCTCACCAGCGGAGGTACCTTCCGCTGATCGTGTCAGAACAGACCTGGTGGCGCCCTCGCTATCCACCAGAATGTCTGACGCTGCGGTTGTATCCTCTGATACAGCCGGATTACACACAGGGTGATCAGATCCTGTGCGTCCGCCGCAGTCGATCGATAGGTTAACCCAGTCGATCGAAGGTTTAAGCTTGGACATCCATGGGATTCCAAGTATCACATCGAACTTGTCATCAAAATCGAGGACGATGAATTCATCCTCGAATGAAAGTTCATTCAACTCGAAGCGTGTTTTAATCACACGCTTTGGAATAGTCACGGTTGCACCTGTTGCTAACCGGGCTGACAACATACTTCGTGGGGTCTCTACCTCCACGAAGCTCAACAGCGTTAGACTCTGAGTTCTAACGAAATTGTTTGACGCTCCTGTGTCAAACAAAGCTCGCATGGGGACATCGCTCCCGTGCGGCTTAACCTCCAGGGTGATAAGAGGCTTACCATCACCCTGCACCTGTTGACAGGACATAGTCCCGTCTGGGGCTATTACCCTCACATGCCCTATGTCGGCATGTGGGATAACATTCCCAGTAGGGCGCCCCGCCCCTACTGGCGATTCTCGTTTTTTGCACCAACAGGGTGATGTCCCTGTTGGTGTCGCCGTGCAGCGGACGGTTCCGTCCGCTGACTGCGTGGCACCGGACGCGGTGCCATACACTCATGGGCAAAATGCCCCATTTTCGCGCATCTATTGCAGCGAATATTCTTCTTAAATTTCTGTTGCTTCGTGTTCGAAGACCCCGCAACCGATAGGTCCATCGGCTCTGGACCTTCACCGCCCATGATCTGGCGCGGGTGGCTGTTTCTTGAGACGAAGTGTGAGCTTCGTCTGCCTGACTGCTGATTGTTGACATGCCGTTGCGGCATGTCAAAAGCGAAGGGCTGTTGAGCCCTTCGGCTGTACCCAGCATGCGATGACGCTGATCGCATGCTGAACTCCTCACGGATGCTCATATCAATGGCATCCCTCAGAGTATCTGGCGGGTGCCGATAGAGACTCTGTTTGACGGGACCATCATTGAGTCCCTTCATGAAGCCAGTGACCTGCATAGCAGGGTGCACCGGCTCATACACAATATTTGACAGCAAATATTGCGTCTTCTGAGCGTGAGCTTGGAGGTCAATTACCTTGCCGGAGTTCCATAAACTCCTGCCGACTACTTAGCTCCATTTCTGGAGCTTCAAAGTTGAGCTTTAGCTCAGCTTTAAATTCCTTATAAGTAAGGAACGCAGAGTCATCAGTGGCTCTGCGACTCATCGCCCATGCCCTGGCTCTGCCGCCTAGACATGTTGTGGTGAAGTACGCCTGTTGACGTTCGTCAACAATATTTTGAGCAGAGATGGCATCTTCCACCTCTATGAACCATCTACGAAGGGTCTCACCCCCTTCGCCGGTAAAGGGCGGTACTCGCGCCTTTACTACTTCAACGCTATTCGTTTCAGGTGGAGTTGCGGTCCGAGCTGCCTCTGGCGCGGGCCGTACTGGATTTTCTAGGTGGTTTAGCCTAAAGTGGTTCACCACCTGTACCACTTCCTCCGGGGACTTACTCTTGAGGAAGGTAATGATGTCGGTCCCCATAGACCGAATCATTTCCACCGTCGCGTCTTTACTACGCGACGAGAAGTGAGGCAAGTGTTTATTCACCTCTTCCTGCGTTCTTTCTCGCTCGGCAGCCGACATGGCTCGCGACATGATGCCGAGCGGCTCTTACTTTTCGCTCCGCTAGTTAACTAGCAGAATGGAACTGTGGTCGTTAAGACGGACCACAAAGTGCTACCAGGTGTAACAGGACTGATCCTGTTACTGGCTTACACTGTATTTGTGCGAGGAAGCGCGCAATACAATTAGGGCAGGATTAGTTGATAACAACTAATCCTATACTAAAAGTAAATATATGAGTATTCACTTATGCCTAAGAACGCAAAATTAAGAGTGTTTATTTAATGGGTGGTTTAGAGGATAATAGTATAGTAACTAACTAATTAATATAATAATATCAAGTATTCAACCAACTGTACTATTAGTTAACCTGCACGATTCGGTATTTATGCCGAATCGACTTTTCCTTAGTAGATTACAATAACTTATAATCTCTTATTTAAATTTCAGACAACGCGTCTGAAATTAAACTGTGATATTCTAACTTGAATATCAATTATGTAATGGCACCCCATTACAGGAACCGTATGCCGTTCGGTCTGAAGAACGCACCCCAGATCTATCAAAGGTTGATAGACAAGCACTGTACGGACACTTCAAAATCAAGACCGATCGGGACCCCGCCGAAAGTTATGATGTGTTTACAGAGGGTGAACCCGATCGGGAAAGAAAACCGTCCGTTCTAGGGAGGCGGTCGTACATTAACGACATTCTGATACCTTCCTCGGCAGGTAACGATCTGTGCGAGAAGGTTGAACGATTGTTGGAGACATGCGACCGCTGGAACCTATCTATCAGCGCCGTGAAAAGTTCTTGGGGTATGTCCAAGGTCGCCTATTTAGGCCATATGGTCTTGAACAATGGTCTAGAGGCTAATCCTAAGGACCTGGATTCGTTAAACAACCTCCCGTTTCCCAAGTCTCTGAAGGCAATGCAGTCCTTCCTAGGAAGTTTAAACTACTACAGACGCTTCATCGAAGATTTTGCTATCTACGCGGCTGTGTTGTATGAGCTCCGGGAAGTGGACTACCGTATGTTGCGCGAAGAGGACCGGGCAACTTAACATGGGGGCGCCGGGTTTGGTCTTGCTGCAGATTGTCCGCAAGTGGAGGCCGAAGACCATATGAAGCGTGCAAAGTTTGCTTTTGGTATGTTGAAGGTTAAGATGGCGATGGCACCGATTTGAAGCATTTCGATCCCGAAAAGGTCCCGACCATTATTGTATATGCTAGTCAGTGGGCCATTTCGGCCACTCTAGTACAAGATCATGATGGTGTGTACCATCCGGTCATGTTCACGAGCAGAACGCTGAATCCAAATGAAGTGAACTATGGAATTGTCGAGAAAGAAGTTCTGGCGTTGCTACGAATTCTGGATGTGTGTTACAACCTGCTGGTCGGCCGACCTATAAAGGTCCTGTCAAGGTGGTCTACTTTGGCCTGGCTATTATCAGCCAATGGGAAGGATGGACGTCTAGGCAGATGGTCGGCGGTCTTGTCGCAATGGACCCTTGAGGTCGTTAAGTGCACCAGGGGCGAGGAAGAGATATTGGGCACATTAGCTGCCAGTATCACCCCTCGGTCTGAAGTGGACGAGGCATTGACAGCGATTGCCCCGAGGAAGCAACCTCGGCATTCAGTTTCGAGACCGCCACCGACCGTCGACCATGATGAAGAGCTCTTGGTCTTAAGTTTTGACGGATCAGCAAGCGTGAAGAAGAAGGTCGGCGCCTATAGTGCCATAGTGTGGAAGTTGCCACAATGGTCTATAGTTGCAGCCGCTGCCGATTTCACGACGGATATTACTGTTAACGAGGCGGAGTACCGAGGTATACTTCTATGTATGGACCTGCTGTCGCAAGAGAAGGGGAGATTCATCATATGTGGTGACTCCAACCTAGTGATCAGGCAGATCACCGGAGAGATCGACTGCAAGGCTCCATGGCTGAGGTCGTTAAATGATCGTGTAATGAAGGCATTGAAAGACCATCCCAACCACGAACTGCTGCAAGTGAAACGGGACTGGAACAGAAGCGCCGACTACCTCGCGACCAAGGCCATGCGAGACCAGACCGGGGCTACGATCACCGAGAATGCCGTTCTGGATGAATTGATGAATATAAACAGGCTCCCCGAGGTGATCGGACCCAAGAACGCTCCGGACCAGGTGCATGTGATGGTCGCGACTAGATCGAAAGCTCAGAAGTCTCGCCGACCGTTCCCGAAAGAAAGTTTGAACGAATATCCAGTGCAACAGTTATTGATGGAACGGATCCTCAAGGCGCAGGACGAAGAAGAATGGATTATGAACCTGAAGACCTACCTGCGTGGTGAACTGTCCAAGTTGACGAACGATCAAGCGAAAGAGTGCATCAAGATCGCGGATAGCTACGAAATGGATGATAATGGATTATTGTATTACTGCCGCGATGCCGACCGAGACAGTGCAGACCAGGACCGATTGGCGAAATTGGTGATACCTGAGTTGCTGCAGCCGGATGTCCTCCATCACTACCATGTGAGTCTAGAAGGGGGACATCAGGGAGTAGGCAGAACGTATCACAAAATCAGGTCCCCCTTTCACTGGAGAGGTCTTTTCCGACGTGTACAGAAATATGTGGGTTGTTGTACGGATTGCGAGACCGGAAAGGGTAGACCGGTAATCAAGGGGCGATCGCCCGGAAATATCGAAGCTACCTTCCCTTTCCAGGTCATAGCGATGGACCACATACCGTCACTGCCTAGATCGACGCGCGGCAACACTGAGCTGCTGATCTGGGTAGACCTGTTCACTGGTCTAGTTATTGAAAAGGCAAGTGCATCTCTGTATGCGTAGCAGATCGCCCAGAGCTACCAAGAATGTGTGTCCCGAAGATTCGGTGCCAGCGAGGTCATCAGGCACGATCGGGAACCCGGTTTTATGGCCGAGGTGTTCGGTCGTTCAATAACATGCTGGGCCAGAAACAGATTGCGACGATGGCATATCGTCCGTAAGCAAATGGATAGGCGGAACGCATGGTGCAGACCATAACGAGGGCGATCAAGATGTACGTTGCCGATCCAAACCAGCGCGATTGGGACGAATACGCAGAAAGTCTGGTGTTTGCACTCAACTCGTCGACCGATCGGGTCCGAGGAGAAACGCCTTTTTATCTTGCGTATGGATGGGACCCCCGGTCCACTCTTGAAGCCGCAATACCTATTGGCTGCACTCGGACCCGCGATCGTGATGCTCGACGTTGGCGCATGCAGGTCCAGAAACATTACCAGCATGCAAGAGAAATTGTCAACGAAAAGTTACGTCAAGCTACACAAGACCGGACAGACCGGAACAACGACCAGGTCCAACCCCACGGTATAGAACCAGGGGCGAGGTTATGGTTGTACCTAGACCGAGTGAAGGAGGGCTATGCGAAGAAGCTGGCTCACATGTGGCACGGTCCTTTCCGTATTGCTGAGCTGATTGGGGAACACGCTGCCCGTCTAGTAACAACCGGCACGGACTACAAGGTCTTCCCGATCGTACATGTGTCCAAGTTAAAACTGGTCCGAGAATTTCCTGATCGTCCCAAAATTCCCTGTCTGGTAGACGAGGCAGAACGGTTTGATTTCGATGAAGCATTACTTCCAGAGGACAGTTGGGAACTACCGCTGGAGAAGGACGAATTTCAAGTGGAAATGGTCTTAGATGTCCGATCGGTCAAGAAGACCAGGTTCGGCCGGACCCACCGAGAATATCTGGTCCGATGGAAGGACCATGATGAAACAACTTGTATCGATGAGTCCGACCTGAACTGTGGAGCACTACTACGAGAATTCGAACGGGACCGAATCAGTCGGAACCGTTTTGCAGTGATGCAGACCCATGAAGACCAAGACCAAGACATACTGTAGCATCGGTCTTCCCGACCGACGTGAAGAGGTGGAACCTTGTGCCTCGTGTATTGTGTATTGTGAATATGTGACGAATTGGAATAGTGGAGTGACGAACGTGGATTGTTTTCTCGCGATGTAAGTGGAAAGGTTGGTGATAACGTGTCTAGTGCAACTCTGGAGAAATTGGTGGAATTAGCTCAAGTGATTTGATGACCGAACATGTGAAAAAGAACGATGATATATATTAAGTGTTATCTGGTCGACTAATTACGACCTCACTCGCCATCACCCCACAGACGGCCGACGGTCAACGACGGATGCTTTTCAACTTGGTCCTGGTACTGGTTACGCCAAGGTTCTTGTTGGTCTAGTTGGACCAAAGCATCCTTGAGGTCCAAGACCGGTGTAGTGCACCCAAGACCGGGGTACCATGTGCCACCGTCAGCCAGCAGCCGGGTCTTCTCGACTCGACGCCGCGGCATATGAAGTACAACTGGATATAAGAACACATCGACGTCGCACTCGTGGGCTAGCATCCCGTCCAAAACATATTGGCACAGGGACTGCCAGGCCTCACCCGCTCTGATCCGACGCCGCTTGCACTTGTTCTGGATGGTCGCCAAGCCAGGGTCTTGCTGAACTCGTTCCGGGGGAAGCACCAGATAGTGGGATGCCTCCCAGATGGCTTGAGCGTGAGTCTTGTTAAAATATTTCACCCGACTCGTGAAAGCATTGGCCCACGGAGTCGAGTGGAAGATGAACCCCAGCTTGGGATGCTCGAAAATCTTCCACGGCTCGTCAGCGTACCAGCAGGAGATCTGTTCCGACGTGATCAAGTCCGGCCGCCATTCCGACGCGGCAGGAACTTTCTTCGCCGGCGGGAAAAGCCAATGGTCGGGACGAGAGAAAGAACGGGCCAGGAGCTGCTTGGTCAGGGTGGACCGGCGTAAACAACCGATCTGCCCTGGCGACCACGGCAAAGTATCCTCACGCGTTCGTGGCGGAAGGAAAGAACTGTCGATTGCCACGTTGGCCAACAAAGCATCTTTGTGGAGCTTGGACGTCCCAGGCAAGACCGTAGGTGTTGACTTTGTCGACGCATGAGGTGGTGGAACGCCACCATGCGGACCGGTCTTCTTAGTCTTCTCCGAAGTCGATGCAACTTGAACAAAACTTTCATGTGGACTTGTTCGCGACTTGGTTGGGATGGGGACAGCAAACTCCGAATCACCGTAGTCTTTGCCGGAGTCATCCCAGGACGAGACCTCTGAATACTTGGCACGGTCACCACCGGCGGTCGAGGGCGCTTGATTTTTGGAGATGTTACTGTCGTCATCCTCGTCCAAGCTTGGGCTCACGAGGGGCGCCTGTATCTTGGCTCGCTTACGAGGCACCGCACGCTTTCCTTCGAGTTCAGGGTCGCGCGCTGTGCCCCGCGCCCTCGAGGGACGCGGCGCGTCCGCGCGCTTCTTAGACTTTTGACGAATTTTGGGCTGGGGAATTTCGGCCAATGAACGGCCTTGGTCTTGGTCCCGGTGTAGGTCCACCAAGGCGGCCGACGCAGATCGGTCTACGCTGGAGGCAGCAACTGGATGCCGACGAGGACTCAACAGGTCAACCAAGCGCTGATGACATTCTTTTAATACCGCCCGACGACAGTTCGCTGCCTGCGTCCAATCGTTCGACTTGCGTTCACAAGACTGGTCCTCCTCGGTCTGGTCTTGAATCGAAATTCGGAGCTCAGTGAGACGCCTCTCGAGGTCGTCGCTTTGAATGCTCAACGTGGTCTGGTCAAGCAGGTCTTCTGCTTGCTGCTGTTGGACCAGCACAAGCTGCTCCCGAAGATGAAGCTGATGAGCCTCCAAGCGGGTCAACCTATTGCGCGCGTTTATTAGTCCGGTCAAAATCTGACGCAGCTGGAGGTCATGCGTGTTCGACTGCCGATCGGCGGCAAGCAGGGCATTGATCGCCTTGCTGATGCCAGGATGTATACGGGCGGGCTGGAGGTATACGGGCTGAAGACAAACGAAGGTTAGAACAGGTCCAAGGTGAAGACCGGACATGCATGCTTACGTTGTGTCGTCTGTTGAGCAATCTGCTCCTGGAGACGTGCGATCTCTTTAAGTGCGTCTTGCAACTGCGCGTCGGTCCCGGTCTGATGCCCTGCCGATGTCTGAGGTGCAGTAGAACGATGGGGGCTGCCAGACCGGACCGACCGGACGGGCGAAGTGACATGTGATGACGTGGTATGCGAGGTGCCTACAAGAACGGTCGTTAAGGAAATACAAGAAGGTCAAGTCCATCACTGCAAGTACCTGGAACGGATGAAGAAGATGGTTGCTCCATGTCGGAAAAGTCTGAATACCAAGGTTCAACTGAATTTGATGGACGAGGTCAGACGTTGTCGTTGTGCGACACGGTCTGACTCAGGGGCGGCTGTGGAGAAGCGTGCCCAAAATTTGGCACACTTCTGGTCAAGTTTTGTCAAGGCATTTGATCTAATTTCGGATTGGTTTAAACAAGGGGGGCTTTTCAGCCTATCAGACTCAAGAAGTGTCAAGAACGCAAGTTTTGGTGAGTCACCCGACTTTGGGTATTTTACATATTTTTGTGGGGGTACATTTAGGGACTATAGGGTAGTAGTATTTTAGTTGTGGTTTTACCTTTTAAGACAGAGGTTATACCTTTAAGTAAGGAAATATTTTAGCTTTCGGATAAGTGGCTGAAACCTCTTCTGGTCTTGGTTCACACCACAGCTAGGGGTCGCCGTTCTTCCTTTTTCGTACACTAGTCGCCTCCGCCCGCCGCGTAGTGTTTGGGGGCAGAGGGTCGAATTATCCCCTCTCGCCCATTATGCCCGGTCTGGACGCGCCGCACGCGCACTTTGTCCCACCGGAAGTCCCTCGACGGGAGTACGATTTGGCTATCTCAACACCTCAACTCAAGTACGTTTGGAACGTGCTATTCACTGGATTGGTCTTGGCGTGGAGATATCGTTTGTGGAGTTTCACGAGCATATTGGGTCTTTACGCGGACATATTGGCTTGTTTTAATATTTGTTGGAAACTAGACCGGTTTTGGTCTTATTTCGTATTGGTCAGGGGCTAGACCGGAACGGTCGGTCTACCCTCTATTATTTCGTATTGGTCAGATCTTGATCGCTTGGACGATCGACCTATCGGAAGTTATCTCTTAGAAGTGTTTTTGGTCTGTTTGTGTCTGGGGTGAAGAGTTCCGCCCCAGAGATACCTACCCAGATCGGTCTTCTATATTCAAGACCGGTTCGATCCAATCTGCGATCCCGATCCACCGAGTTTGTAACTAGCCCATTCCATCGGGTACACAAGGTGAGATGGACACTAAACAATCGGACCAAGTGGGTTCTGATGACGACTGGTCGTCTGCTTGCAGCGGACGATCGGACCAGATCTCGAGTGGTGGTCCGCGGAATACCCCCTCCAAAAGTTGGAAGGCTGGGCGCGATGGTGGTAGTCAGGTTATCGATGCTAATGTTTTCGATTTCGAACTTGACTCCACCACAGATGTGCTGAATGTTATCAGCGCAGTCATCCGATACAGTGGACTTGAAGGCAGATGTGCCAAGAGTCGTTAACTCAGTTGCATCTCAAGGTCGGGTGACAGTGGAACCGACGGCAGATGGTGACGATGCAGTATCGCTGAAGACGAATACGATGACGCATCCACTCAAGTTGGTACAACAGGAGGACAGACCGTCGACGAGGATCAGTATTGCCCGTTTGACGGGGGAGGACCGAGCGAGATCACCTCACCAGACGACCTGGTGTGTATTCACAGGGGCAGGGAGAAGTGCGTTGATGGATCGGCGAACCCGATCTGGAAAGAGGATACCACACCTGAAGTGCTAGCCGGTCTACTCGAGGCGACTATGGATGATCCGCAAGTTTCCAACACCCCCGATCGAAACGATCAGCCCAAGGAATTAAGGTGGAAGAATAAATACTGGCTGATTGGGAAGGGTGCCGCTGATGTCGACGTGATGATGCCGATTAGACCGCCCATTTGGATGATAGATCGACAATACCGACCGGTGTAATTCGTGATGTTTATTGTGATTACAACTACGGGTGTGTGGAGAACTGTGATGAATGGATTATATTTCGGTGACGAAAAAGTGGCTTAAGGTTGTGGATGTGGCAAGGGTGGACCTTGACTAAAGGTATTAAAAACCAAAACAGATGATACTATCGAGTAATCAAAGAAGAAATTTTATTGATGATTAGTGCATGAATGATTGCCCGATCGGCGCTTACCAAGTTAGCGTCTGCGATCATCCCATAGCCGAGGGACAGTCACGGCTGGGTGATCTGCGATATTTTCACGAAATTTGTTGCGCCAAGGCTGCTCCTTGTCCATCGAGGTCAGGACGTCCAGCAGGTTGTCAATTACGGTGTCGCAGCGGTAGCCGTGCTACCAAGCTCCGTCTTCAATAAGATCCCCGGCTTTCTTCGCGTAATGCCTAGCCATATGGAGGACAAAGGGTTATAGCAAAACATCAATGTCATATAACTTTGCCCGCATGCCCTCCAACACGAATTGGCATCTCGACAACCAAGCTTCGCCCGCCCAACTCCGACGCTGTTTCCGTTATTTCTGGAATGTCGCGAGCTCGTTGTCCACCTTCACCTGCCCAGCGGGAAATACCAGGTAGTGGGTCGATTCCCAGATCGCTTGGCAGTGGACTTGGAAATTATTGCACAAGACGAACCACGAATAAGGAATCCCACGGAGTCAGATTGAACGTGACGCTTAGATCGCGGCTCAACAAAACTTCCCATGGTTTGGCGTTATACAGGCGGGCGACCTGCGATCCGGTGTTTTCACCGGATCGAATCGCCACATGGTTGTACTTGGTTGTCTGACCGCCAGGGGAAGAGCCAGCAGTCTGGATGGGACAAGGTTCGAGCCAGCTGTTGCTTGATCGGAGCATATCGACGCAGCAGATCGATCTGCCGCGGAGACCATGGTGAGTTGACATTCAGACCCGATGGAGGCGGAGGCACGTCGATCTGAAATGCCCCTAGCGATGCGTAACGATATATACCGGAAGTGCCGGGCAGAACAGTTAATTTGGATGTCTCAACAGCCGACTTCGACAATTCTTGGATGTTGTCACCCTTCGGGTGCACCACTTGATCTCCCCCTGGCGTTGACTTTTCGATTGTGGAAGCAGATCGGAGACGCTGGGTGGATCCGGAACGTGATAGAGAAGAAGCTAGCTCAACAGAATCCGTTGATCCACCCTCGCAGTCCGAGCCAGACGAAGATAATGCTGACTTGTACTTGCCGACAGCTGGTGTCGAGGGCGCCTGAATTTTCGTGGTCTCTACTGTCCTTGATGGGTCCTCCGCCGCACTTGAAAGTTGCGCCCGTGTCTTGGCTAGCGATTGCACCGCACCGCTTACAGCTTCTTTTCACGCTCCAGGTCACACCCTAGGTCCCGCTCCCTCGCGCCTCTCCATGCACTCTCGCGCTTCTTGTTTTGTGCGCAAATTTTGGGGGTCGGAATTTCAGCCAATGAACGGCGAGAATTTCCGCCCGAATTTTGTTGGGAAATCGCACCAGCTGAATGCGCCTGTGGGTCCGCGAGGGCTCTCGATGCTACTCCGCAAGGAATGCGATCGGCGACCCAGCGACTTCGATAGGCACGTAGACAACTCATCACGGCACCCGTAGACGATTCCCCAGAGTCGATTTGACTCTGGGGTCCAAATGCCGATCTGATCTTGGGAGGCACTTATTCTGTCGGAATAATCGTCGATCGTGAGCTTTAGTTCAGCGATCTGCCGATCCATCTCGAGTCGTTGGGAGTATATGACCGACCGATCACCTTGAGGCTCTGAACATTGTCGAACGACCACTGCGTGCAGCTCCTGAAGACGCGATCGGTTGATCTCGAGACGACGCAAGTCATGACGAGTGCCGATCAGCCTTCCAACATCGTTTGGATCAGATTGAAGTGGACGTACACCTGCCGAACGATATCGACAAATGTCTGCACAGTCGTGAAGACATCGATCACCAGTGGATTTACGTACAGCAGGAAGTAAGGATCGATCTAACGGAGTTATCAGTGGAATGGCGTACCTGACCTGTTCTGTTTCGGGACCAAGGCCTTGAGACGTTTTTTCTCGGTCATTAAGTCGGAAAGATTGGTTTGTATAGCGTCGATCAGCTTGGAAAGTCGTTTTGAATCTCGGCGCATTTTCTGGAACGCGACGTCGATCACGTTCTGCTTTTCGAGCGCAACTCTCAACTCCTCGCGGAGCGCATCAATAATTTGTTGGGACCGATTGACCTCGACTAGGGGCTCATCTTACTCTGTGACGATCTGAGTGTCGCCCAAGTCGTCCGAATGGTCCGATCGGTCAGAAGTTGGAAGATGCGGAGAGTGCGGGCACAGATCTCTGTGAAGCCAAATGTTAGTGAAAAATGTGGCGATAGGAAGTCAAGTGGATTTACCCGGTACAATGGACTCGGAATATTGCATGGAATTGAAGAGTGTTTGTGAGATCGGGCCGCTACCGTTGTGCGGCTGCGACCAGACTCAGGGGCGGCTGTGGTGAAGTGCAAGTGAAAATTATTGACAAGTTTGTACCAGCGTACCAGTTTTCAAGGCAGATCGATTGGGTTGGATGAAAGGACGGAGTATTTTGGGCCAATCGTGTGCTTGGAGTGTTATGTACGCAGATGTGAGGTAAGGCACACGGTTTACATATATTTTACATATTGGATTTTAATTGGATATTAAATACAGTGTTCGTATTACATCGGGTTGCGCAGGTCGCCAGTGGCTTCGATCTGAGTCATTAGGAGCTGAGGGTTAACAGGGTCCCTTCACGCTTATAAGCCCGGCCAGGACAGAGCTCCACCGGAAGCCCCACGACAAGGAGCACTCGTTACGTTCACTCACCACTCAAGTTTGGCCCCGCTCAAGGGAGGCAGGTTATTTTTTAGCTGGGTTACTCATCGCGCTGCTGCGATCAAGTCCCAGGAATTGGCTGGATTACTCATCGCGCTCTGCGGTCAAGTGCCAGGAAACATTTACTGGCTGAATAACTCATTGCTCTGCAATCAAGTGCCAGGATTACTATTCTATTGGCTGGATTACTCATCGCCTCAGGCGGTCAAGTGCCAGATTTAACCGCATTCGGAGTGAATATTTCCGCTTCGTTTGCAGATCGGTTATTCGCATTATCTTTCGTTGGGATTTTGGATCAGTACCCCAGAAGTGGTACATCCATATCGATCTTCCCTAAAGTCTCCACTAAGCAACGGTCCACCGAGTGTGTAGCCACCCATACCAATTGTTACACAAGGTTAGATGAGTGATGAATCGGACTAGGCGTCCTGCAGTGCCGATAGCTCACCGGATCGGCACCCAGGCGAAGGTCGGCGGAGTACCCCCTCCGTTAATTGGTCGGCTGGGCACGATGGTGGTTCAGTTCCGGACACTTCCGTGTTCAATTTTGAACTGTACTCCACCACATATCTTTGAATCTGGCATACCATTGATGTGCAGGTCGGAGAAGTCTGAGTATGCTTCCTATATACTCAACCGAACTCCAACGCGTGCCAACACTGGTAATCTGTCTCCATGATATGTTGACTGAAATTGGCCATCACTATGGATTTTTTTGGTATGGGGTCGCCTTGCATGGTATAGAGGTACCCGAAGAAACAGGAGCTAGAAAAACATGCAGCGCATGCTCTAATTTTTGTGAAAATGATGAGACGAAGGGGTACAAAATACTCCTAGGCAAGGCCAAAGCGGTCGCTACCACCCGGCACGTCAGCGACATGGAACAGTGGACAAAGAGGCAAGTGAAAAGATTGCGGAGATCTCGAAAGTGCTGACGAGGAGGAGTTAAGGTAAATTACCGAAATCCGGAACAAGAAGCACCAAGTCCAGAAAAATTCTGAAACTGAAAAAAAATTCGAATGGAATTTCGAAGACTTAAGAACGTCCTAGAAGGTCAGAACGTAAAACAAAGACCACGAAGGCGATTGATTTCGACAAATCTATAAAGAAACAGGAAAACGAAAGCTAGGGTGTACCAATTGAAGATACGGCGAGACCCAGTGTGGAAATTTTTCGTAACTGGAAAAAATAATAGTAGTGAACGGTTCGCCATGCAGTGCGTAAAAATGTGGATTTTGAGAATGGTTCACGTTTGACGATCTCAGATCAGAGATCTTTTAAGGAGGCTCGTGAAAAAAAATGCGGACATGTGGAGATTGGATATACAAGCCGAATTAAAGTCTGTCGAGGATCTGGAAAGATGGAGGTTGGTAAATAGGCGACATGGAAAGGAACACTGCCAACCAAGTGGGTCAATAAGACCAAACTACGCTCCGATGGTACTATCGAGCGGTACAAGGTCGATTTGGTCGCGAAGGACGACAAACAAGTATAAGGACAGGATAATTTTTCACGTTTTCCACTGTTATGGACATTAATAATGTGAACGTTATACTTGAAATGTGTCAACTTTGGGGTGTGCCAGCGCGGCACGTTAATCTGCATGGCACCTACTTACGACATACATCTGAAGGTACTGCATACCCTGGAAATATTTGGTGTAGAGTCAAGTGATGAATGAGCACTGTAATTACTAAAGAATTTCTATGGTGTGAAGCTAGCTGGAAGACTCTGACACCAGTTTCTTTGTGGTACCTTACAAGGGATAAATGTTATGCAGTTCGTCACGGACACGTGTGGTTTCGTCGTAATTGGTGCTTATGTTGACAATGAATTGGTCGCTGGGACCAGGTTTTAAGTAGTTGATGTTTTTTTTTTCAAAGATATGGAAGTTCTTGAATTAAAGAATTTAGGCAACGTCGAGAAGGTTTTGGACATCAGATTTACCGGAAGCCTTACAGAAGGTTTCACGATGAAGCAAGAAACAACAATTGATGAAGTCCTAAAATTACATGGGCTGAGCAAGGTAAATCCAGCAAAACACCTGTGCTTGATGTGACATTTAGGTGTTGGAAGAACTACTGCCTATCAAGTCTCGCGAGAATTTATCATGCGTGAAAATGTTTCAGTCTTTGGTAGGAAGTCTCTTATAGATATCTTGGTTGCACACGACCAGACATCTCGTTTGCGGTGGATCGAGCGACGAGATGAATTCATCCACCGCCACTGGGAGACATAAAAGCTAGACGAACAAAGAACGAGCATTTTTAGTGGAATTCAAAGCCAACCCGTAGACAAGAGTTCAGCGGAATGCATAGTCACAACATGTGCATGTCGAGTATGAAGGGTATCCGTGGACCCGCAACGATCGACAGTGGGCGCACTTGACAAAGTAAATCGCGACACAAAGAGAGGAAGGACATATTGAGTAGATTAGATCTAAAGAACAGTTAGTGTAAGAACATCGCAGAGCTGGGCGAGTCACACTGTATCACATTGCAACCAAGAGAGCCCTGGGATATCTGAAGGGAACCAATTTGTGGAAGATCCACCTCAAGCATGACGATGAACTGCCTATGCCGATTCGTATTACCTGCTATACAGATTCAGATCTCGCGGCAGAAAGATGGATCAAAAAAGTGTTAGTGCTGCTGTTGTTTGAGGCAATGGAATTGTGATTTTTTTGAGAGTGCATGAAACAGAATTCGGTCACGTTGTCTACCGCAGATGCCGAATTTGTTGCGGCAGAAGTTGTGGCAAGGAAGCCCTTAGGGTAAAGGAACCGTTTTGTGAAATTGAAATGCATACTAAGACGCCTTTTCTGCTGAAAATTTAATCAAGAAGCAATCAAGAATGTTGAAAGCGAAGCTAGTGCTGAAAGTACGAAAAGCGTTGACATCAAGTTGAAGTTTTGAAAATTGATGCAAGGAAAGGCGTTGTAAAGTCAACTCACTTGCTAAGTGTGGAAATGGTTGCTGATCCCCTGACGAAGGATCTAAACGCGCAACGGATTCAAGATTTCAGAAAACAAATTGGGCTGAGTTTATGGAGTTATATCTCGCGCCGTTTCTGGAAATGTGTTGAATTTACGTGAACCATGTTAAAAGTTTGGATGAAATGTAAATTCAAGATGTGGAAACGGATTGACTATAAATGTTGATGGGCAAATATGGCGAGATTTCAAGCTTAATAAGTGTAAGACTTAAACTTTTTCTATTTCTATAATATATATTTTCTGTTTTACATCCTAGTGGCTCATCCATCACCTCTAGCATCGGTCGTGCGGCGCCCGGTACGCGCCTATATACGTACATACTATCTGATCAAAAGTGTCAGGTCAGATAGTATTACACTGCGCTGAGCCTACTTTTTCCTACACTATCAACACATTAATGGCAATTTGGTCATCCATCAGTAGATTCATCGGCTGCACAACCTTACTTCAATTTCAGTCAGCAGTTCTCGAAATTTAAGCACTTCCACTTCAAGTTTGGATGCATCATAAGATCGACTTCCATCGGGGATAGTGATACATCACCTTTTTTCTTGCGTTTATTACGTTTATATTCACCCCGTCATCGTAATTAGTCCTCCTGTAGTTGACTTTTAATTACCATGGATCCTGCATAATGGGGATAACTATAACTAATAGTTCCACAGAATCGCTTCATCTCTCCTTGGAACATGACTTCTTCTTGCTCCTTTGTGCATCGAGACGCCTCGTACAGCAAGCGATCCATAGAAGACTCTTTAAGGGATTTACAATACTTTATCAAGAAATTTTCAGGTCCCAAGAGTTTGAAATCATTCAAATTCTGGTTGTATTAAGTACCTTGACCAGGTTTAAGTTAGCCACATTATAATCGCGCAGGAGCTCGTCGTTCATAATTTTTTGATCTAGCCTGTATCCAGTTGTGTCATCATATAATATCTCTTTCAAATAAATTCTATATATTCGTCCAAAATTATTGATTTCCAATAAATTGGTGTCCTTGTAAAATATTGTCCAATTGTCTTTTGTACCAGTAATCAAATTATATCATTGGCGTTAATTGAGACATAGGCATATATCAGTAATTCATTACTTAAAATTTAGGAAAGCGCTATTTGCCCCCCAAAAAAATTATTTCCGCCAATCAAATACACTTTTACACCTAACAAAAATCAGAGAGATGGGCGCCTCCTCTGGCATTAGCTCGCCGGAGCCAAAACACAGTCGTTGACGCCAATAACAGGTATTTACCGTTTTCTTTGCAGATGTTATAAGGGTGGATATGATTTCTTATATCATATGTATTTCCCTACAGAGACACGTTACTTGTGAAGCCGATCGAGCCGAAAGGTTGACGAGACCGGCAAAGGCAAACCTTATGAACAAAGTAGCTCACGCATTAACTCATGAAATATTTACAAAATTGTCGAAGACCTAGCGGCAAGCAAATCTTCCTTCGCAGAGGTTCAAGATGCATGCTAAAGGTGATGCTCAACTTTTTTCGGGACTTTTCCATAGAAACTTAAATTTATGTTTATAGTATATCTTACTTAACCATTTATTGCTATCTCCACGTAAGCCCGCAAACCTTATCTCCGCATTAACCTGTCTCAACCTTACCACTAACTATCTACCAAAAGAAGCAACCATGGGCCGACGAAATGGGAGCCCTCAAAGCGACTATAGAGCTCCACAAGTAAGATATTAACAAGAGTGGAATACTAATTAGCTAACTACAAAATGAAATTGCTATACCCATGCTATCGTTTGTGCGATCTTCACCATAAAATGCGTAACATGAACTTACAGCAGAATCGCCGCAATTTTATACTCACTCTTACATTTTGCACTCTGAAAACGGTATACCCATTAGCTGAACCACTTATCGCACCGATTCTGCACGATTTGCAGTCTCTGCGCACCGAAACCTTTAGTGAAGAGATCTGCCATCATCTCGTGCATAAAACTTGTACTTCACCGTAATAACACCACCCTCGCTAATGCCAGAGGAGGCGCCCATCGCCGAAACGTTCTCTGATTTTTGTTAGGTGGAAAAGTGTATTTGATTGGCGGAAATAATTTTGGGGGGCAAATAGCCAAAATGGGGGGGGCAAATAGCGCTTTCCAAAATTTATTTCCACTATTTTCCCGTGTATCGATTTCTCCACTAACCATCGGCTTTCTTTTTAACCGTATAAGTTTTTTTCAACTTGAAACAGGTCTTGGCGCCACACGTTATCATTTGGGATCACTTTCCTTCTTTCAATTTGATATCTTGCGGTGAACAAGCATATACCATGCTCTACCTCATACGCCCTGACTTAGGCCACCGTGTGCTCGTATAAATACCCCATACTTATCCTGACCCAATATCAATTTCACCGTTCCCATGGAAACCACGGCCGCATATGATAAACGTGATAACAACTCCAAATGTTTGATCGTTGTCACAAGCCCACCAGTCTTGTTCTGTACCTCTCGATAGCTCTATTTTCGCCTAGCTTTGGCTTGAAAAAAAAACTTTTATGCTTTGAGGGCGCTTTCACAACAATCCACTCCTGATTCTCTAAGATCCTCTTGAATTAAAATTTCACACTTGCCTGTATTCGAACTTAGATTTGTTTGACCAAAATTAAAAGATCGATATCAGACACTAAATTAACGATCTACGTCATCTCTTTCGTCTTCGAAATCGTGATTCTCCATGGTTTTCTCTTCTGACGTTGTTTCCGGAGTCTTTTTCATCACATACCTCCTGATTCCATGGCTTTCTCTCTACCACGTTTTCTCTATCTGTTTTGAAATACTTAAAACGTCATCCTTCTTCTGGTCTTTATCGGCTTTGTCTCAAACTAAACCTTGTTCCACAAGCTCATTCTGCGAGTTATTCGACGTTTTTTCCGTCACAACCGCCTTCCGTTCGTTTTTAAGGTTTACCTTGAACCCCTTTATTTCCTCGCTTTTTCCACAACTTGCACTCTACGAACCTACGAACTTTTTCCTAGTTTTTTTGAAAATGGTACAGGGCGATCCCAAAATAATCATTCCTCCAACATTCGGCATCTTTCAAGTAAGCAATCCAATGGAGACATTTTTCAATCGCTTTTGTAGATCTGCGGTTATCTGTATAGATGGCAAATCAAACCGCAGCGCGTCAAAAGGCCAAAAAAAATTTCCATGCAAAAAAAGCATAAATCGAGCCATATTCATTATGGTTCATTACATTCGATGATTGCGCTGACGGTTGCTATGACTGGATTGGTTGGCTAACTTGTCGTTTTACGCCAGTATTTTTGCAAAAGGCATTCGAATTGTTATACTTATATCTGACATCAGTCTTCGGTCGTGTACTTTGCAAAAAATGCCGCTCGAAAAAATCTAGAAATTTTTTCTAGGGTTATTATCAAAAGTAGCCCAGTTTGGCCAGATTTTTTCAAATCTAGCCCACCTCCAACTGTTTCCCGATCCTCGGTTTATTAAGCTCTTAGCTAATGGCGACGCCTGATACGCCTCTCGCGAGGGCGACCACGACGTGCCTGGACCTGCGGAGGAGCAACAGCATCCTCCTCGGGAATTTCCTCGCTGTCCTAGTACGCTGGAAGCTCCAACGTGCCGCGGAAGAAGGATGCATCGGTGGCCTTGCTGAAGCAAGCGTCTATGTCCGCTTCGGCCACTCGACCTGCCGAGGTGTAGCAAGCGCAGGCTTGAACTCACGGAATGCCCAGGTTCTTGTACGCACCGCTAGTGCACGTCTTGGCAGCGATATCTACCGCGTGGTCGGTGGCACCGATGTTGACGATGAACTCGTCTGCACTGAGCTGGGCCACGTTTCTACCACACGCTTGATTCTGGTTTCCACGCAGCAAGCCCCGTGCCACTTCGGTGATGCTTTCTGCTACCGAGTCGACGCGCACTCGCTTCTGTTAGTGTCTTTTGGTCATCTTGAGAAAGATACCGCACAGCATGCCGTAAAACTGCATCTTTCGCAGCGAGTTAAGCATCGCGCTCAGGCTCTCTGCGATGTTGGACGTGGTGTCGCCGTAACGCGGCCGAGGGCAGAACGCGTCGCACCAAGTTGGCAGCGGGATTCTCGTTATATATACATGAACGGGATCGCTCAGCTGACGCAGCTCCGCCAGTAGCCTGTTTGCATCTGCCGCAGTCTGCTCTTTCGCGATGGCAAAGCAGAGGTTCCTCACAGCTCGCGCGACACCGCGGAACCTTGCCTTCACATTAGAGCTTCGCACGGGTTGCCTGAACCCGTGAACTGGTTGCGGGGTCATCTCAACCCGTCCATGTAAGGATTAACGTGCTGACTTTAAACGAGTACGTTCCCGTTCACCCCGTTTCGCCGTATTTTTTCCGTGATTAGATACAATAGCAATACCAAGCGTTTCAAGATTATACACCTCGGCGGCTCAGCAGGTTGGATGACTCACAATGACCATATTGTATCCAGAAATGATAGAGCCTACTATGATATTGGTACAATCCGCTTTTACTTCCACGACTGATGCTGAAGAAGATCTACACATACAATTCACAGACATATATTAGATTATGCATAAGCGAGGATTAAATAGTGTCTCTACAAGACCACCTACTGCTCCTTTCAGCTGTCCGGGCTCTCACCGGCAAGTCTCTTCATTGCTGCGTCGTAAACTTTCTATGAAAGATACATTAGACAATTCTCTTGCAAGCAACAACCTTAGTCCCTATCTCACTGTTATGGGGATGCACCGTCACAGGCTTGAGACAATAATAATATCCGTGTGCACATGGCCCCAAAACCAACTCTTGTCTTATGGCTATCAATCTAGATTGCTGCCGTCATCTAGTCTTATCATAATTCTACGAATGGTTCTTCCAAAAGAGAAGACGATGATGATATACGTGGGTGAGCAACGGCGGCTGCCTCCTGCAAAGATTTGGCTTTTTCCTGCGAATAATTCCCAACTAGATCCTAGGTGCCCTTCAAAACACACATGGCTCCGACCTACTCACCAGATAACGCCCTCCTCTTGTCTGTTATGACTAGCCCGGCTTGTGAAAATGCTCGCTCCGACGGTGCAGATGTTGCTGGAACACAAAGTGTAAACCTGTCCAGACTGGCAATATTAGGGAAGACATGGGCTTCGAGCGCCCACCACTGCATTGGGTCCTTGCTTTTGTGTATCCCCTTCACCTGTTTCTTGAACAGCGAGACCTCATTAGCCATTTGCTGACGTATGAGCTGTAGCCGATCACTCTCAAGTGACCTATTTGAGTTCGACGTCTGAATAGATACTTTTGATTCAGCCGCCTTTGTGGCAAAGTGTGCCATAAAATTGGGACTAATTAAGGGCTTAACTGTGGGGCTAATAAGGGGTTTGACTACGGACAAAAATCGGGTGCGTGATCGTGTAGGATAGTGTGTACCACGGTGTCTACAGTCGCGGGTACAACTGCGGGGTACATAGACAGGACATAAACGGGGCATCATGAAGAGGTACGACTATGTACAGGTACCTAACGAACACCGACGAACACCGACGAACAGCGGCGAACGACGGATAAATCAGGTCGACCGGTCGACGGAGGACGCTGGAATGGACGGATCTGATTGGTTGATATTAGGTAATTGGTAGTTCTTAGGATATAAGCGATAACAAAGTTCTCTTTTTGCGTAACATCGAGCAGATCGTTTCAGGGATGGCACCTTTGCGCCTCCCTCACTAGTATACACCTCTACGTCCCGGGCGGGAACACTTTGTGCGTTTTTGGCCCACCGGCAGGCGTAGAGTATTGAGAACTTATCGCAACTCCGCCCGCTGTGTCAGCGGTTCTTCTTGTAAAGGTTTTTGGTTTCAGGAACGTGATTGAGCAGTGCGCTCTCACTTCTTTCCCTTTGGTTTACGTTTGGCCCTAGAGTTCGGCTGCTGTAAGCGCCCCACGGGAACTCTAGGTGGATTTAGTGGAATTCCCCTCCCTCATAAAGTCTAGGCTAAGAATACATATATTTGGATGTTCTTTTAGATTTTTAAGACTCCAGAGGATCCATGATCGGGCAGTGAAGACTTCCGCTGCCTGATCAAGTACCTCCTTCGCCGATCAACATCTGATCGACTCTGCAAATTGATACCTGCGTTCATCTATTCGCAACTCGCGCCAACTAGTGCCTGATCGACTAAATCGATCAGGCCGATCAGGTCGATCACGATCTGATTTTCGACTATTGGCTCTGATCACCCCTGATCACCCCTTGAACAACGACCAGGCCCTGATCATCGACTATTTGCGCCTGATCAAGCCTGATCAAGCTTGATCGACAACAGTCGCTTCATTACAAGTCTACTCAATCTTGCAACAAGGAATTGCAGCGTGCCATCCCTGCCACCTTGAGAGCTACCCACGCCCAATCCGTCGGGTACACAAGGTGAGCAGGAACACAAGCAGTCAAAGGCCAACCGTAGGACCCCCTCGTTAGTCGGCAGTCCGGGCGCCGTGGTAACGCCTGATCAAGCTTCAAAAAATTTGATCAGCTGCTCCACCACACCTTCCATATTAAATCCATATCTAGGGCACTCTCGATTTCTTTTGGGATTTCCTCTTCTTCCCTTTTATTTTCCGTCTCTTCGAGTATGAGGATGCTACGTCATTTTTACGCCTACGCCGCTTCCCATTTTAGTTTGCGACCCCTTATTTTTCTTGATCAGCATCATTGGGCCTATCTTCCCCCGCCAGGGCCGGCATATCTTTTTGCAACACATCCATTGCTCGCTGTTCTATCAGATTCCATACAGGAGAATCCTTGCTAACGTACGGTTTGGTACGTGGATAAAGTGCTTCTGCCAAAGCTATCGTATCCGATAACTTGGTGAGATCCTGCTTATTCTCTCCCCACCTCTTCTCGAAGTCTTCAAACAACATTTGAATGCCGTCCAAGACTATTTGGCTTGCTCTTCTTTTCTCATCGCCTTCTGAAGAATAATCAGCTTGTTCTTCGCTGGTAGCGGCGGTAGTAGTAGTCGTCAGATTGGCAATGGCATCGCCAATGGAATTTCGAATAGAGAGGAGCGCCGTCGGTACAAGAATAATGGTTACTCGCTTCTCGGATTCCATGAATCGATCATCCCGAGCAAACACCTCCAGCACTAGTTTTATCGGGAGCTCTATAATACGCCAGTCTAACGATGACAAAGGAAGCTGAATATCACCGTTGGTCCCTAGAATGAGAAGCACAGGCTTCAACTTAACCATACGATTCAGCATGGTATGCGTTGACCACCATCTCGTCTCTACGTCCTGCAGGATGCTAATTCTTCCAGAAATCTTCCTATATTTGCACGCCTCTTTCAAATTTTTCTGAAAAGCAGGAGAATTTTTGTAAAGTGTGGCATATCTCCTGCACTTTTTCATGGTAGAAGAGATTGCCTCAGAGTCAAAAAAATGCAAGACCGAGAGTTCCAAGACATTATTAAAGCAGCCAATCCACTCGAAGTACATGAGCCTGCCCGCTTTTTTCACATTTTCACAGGTGCCGCTAACCATGGCGAAAATCTTCTCCACTCCCAGCCGATACTTCTTTAAGAGTTATTCCAGTATTTCTTTGATCCTTTCTCCCGTGTGAGTGGCTTCAACAGGGGTGCATTCCAGAACAATGTTCTGGACTCTCCAATTCAAAGTGATGAAGTGAGCAGTAAATGACATATATTGCTCCATAGCGGAACTGGTCCAGCAATCAGTGGTTATTGCCAGTCCTAGGGCATCCGTTTCTAAGATGTTCGTCAACTTTCGCTGAACCTTGATGCAAACCTCTGACAGTTTCTTTTCCAAACTGTTGTTGGGGGGAACAGTGACCCCTTTCTTCTTGGCATTGGCGATCATTTCCTTGAAGTAGCGACTCTACACTACATCCCAAGGTTTGTTGGTCATCACGATCCATCTCAAAACTGACATTGCGAAGTGATTATCATCGCCGATTTCCAAAAAAACTCCAAAGCATTCCCTACTGGCGAGACTTTCTACAATGATCTTGGTCTCCTGTTCCTTGTGATTTCGGCGAAGTGTTGGGTGAGGTTGGTTGTTGTGCCCTTCAAACCAATATTCACTTCCGAATTGCATAAGTCACAAATGGCCTATCCTTGTGCATGGGTTGGTCCTTGTATTTTTTAAAGTACTTCCAGACTTTATTCGTTGCTTTTGCGGGACGTATCCTTGACCTGGTTTTAAGTCGGAGTTCTCTCGCGGCTCGCTCTTTTTCTACCTCATCATCTTGTACTCCTGCAGCTTTGTCCAAGCTCTTTTTCTACTATGTCTTCCTCATTTTATTAAACCTCTTTCTCGTCTTCACTAATCTCGATGTCTTCGCCTTCCTAATCGTCGTCATCCTCATCGTGGCTGCTACTATATTGACACCTCCTTCTCCTCAGACCAGTGTCCTCCTCATCATGAGCATCATCGTCATGATGCTTGTCAAAGGAACTACTAGAGTCTCCGTTAATGTCGCTATCCTCTTCTCCTCGTATAGCAGACATAGTGCAGTGGCAATGTTAAAAAAAAAAAAGTTAAGATTGGCGGCGACGTCCTACACAGAAGACACAATGCTTTGTGATGATGAAGGATATCAACAATAATAACAACAAAAAAGACTGTTTCCCACAGTTCGTGAAGAGTGAAGATTGGGCAGTGGGTAGTGGTTAGTGGTCAGCAATGCACTTACATCCTTTAATAGTTATTTGTGTGTGTGGGGGGGTGTTATGGTCCTGGTACAGGCAGTCGCGCAGAGGTAAATTCAGCACTGTTGTACTGTCTGACAGCAGTAGTCACTATATTATAGAACTATATGAGAAAGGGTTGTATAACGGGTAAACGGGTGAACGGGTGACGGTCCCGCGAACGGGCTGAAAAAAACAGGTAAACGGGTTTGCCTTGTCTCCCGTTAGCCGTTTACCCGTTAAAACCCAAACCCGTGCGGAGCTCTACTTCACATTCTCCACGATATGCCACACGCAGAACGTGTGGTGGGCCTCGGGGAATGCATCTCGTACCGCCGAGATGAGTCCCTTGTCGCGGACGGACACGAATACCAGGCGTTCTTCCATGCGCTCCATTTGGCATCCCTCACGGAACAAGTTCAGAAACCAGGTCCAGTTCGCGTTGTTCTCCTCAGACACCTGTGGTGGAGCGGCTGATCAAAATTTTTGAAGCTTGATCAGGCGTTACCACGGCGCCCGGACTGCCGACTAACGAAGGGGGTACTCCGGTTGTCCTGTGACTGCTTGTGTTCCTGCTCACCTTGTGTACCCGACGGCTTGGGCGTGGGTCTCTCTTCAGGTGGCGGGGATGTCACTCTGAATTTCCTTGATGATTGATTGGAGTAATTCGTAACGAATCGACCGGTGTCGATCAGGTGTGATCAGGCTTGATCAGGCTTGATCAGGCACCAATAGTCATTGATCAGGGATGCTGATCGATAATCAGGGAGTGATTGACGATCAGGGGTGACCAGGCTTGATCAGGATCGATCAGGCTTGATCAGGCTTGATCAGGCGCAAACAGTCGATGATCAGGACCGCTGATCGATCTAGCAGATTCCTTACTAGTTGGCGCGAGTTGAGAACAGTTGATCGCAGGTTGTAGATCGTCGATCTGGGTGGTGATCAGCGAAGGGGTACTCGATCAAACAGCGGAAGTCTTCACCACTTGATCACGGAGCCTCTTAAGCCTAGTACTCTAAATAGAATACCCAATATACTATGTATTCTACGCTAAGACTTAAGAGGAGGGTCGATCAGCTACGGGCTGATCGACGGTTTCCACTAAAATCCGCCTAGTGTTCCCGTGGGGCGCTTAGATCAGCCGAACAACTAGGGTCCAAAAAACGTGGACCAATGGGGAAGAGGTGAGAGCGCACTGCTCGATCACGTTCCCAAGACCAAAAACCTTTTTAAAAAAATTACCGCTGGCACAGCGGGCGGAGTCGCGAGCGAGTTCTTCTCACTCTACACCTACCGGTGGGCCAAAAATGCACTAGGTGCTCCCGCCCGGGACGTAGAGGTGCGTGTGAGTTTAGGGAGGCGCTAAGTTGCCGTCCCTATCGGTTGATCTGCGTGATCAGACGCAAAAGGAGAACTTTATTAGCACTTATATCCTAAAAACTACCAATTACCTAAAATGAACCAATCAGAACTACCCATTCCAATGCACTCCGTCGACCAGTCAGCCTGATTTCTCTGTCGTCCGTCGCTAACCGTTAGGTACCCGTACCCAATCGTCCCTTCTCACGATGCCCCGTCTATGTCCCGTACATGTACCTGAAGTTGTACACACAGTTGTACACAGTGTCACAGTTACACACACAACGGTGCCCACAGTCACACCCACAATCTTGTACCAATTATACGGTACACTTCACCACACACCACAGCTAAGCAAAGCAAAAGCACCTCTTTGAAGCAGTTGCGCGTGACCGCAACCAAGAGGAACCCGCCGTACCGGGACTTAACATGGCACCCTTCTATCATCACTACGGGACGCACATGCGCAGTTGCGGTCCTCAATGCCTCAGGGAACACGAAGAGTCGCGAAAACCGACCCCCGGCCGTTCCAATCCGAGATATTGACTCCGGAGAGCGCTCAGTCAGCTGCGCCAAGTACCGAGATGCGTGCGAGTTTCCATCCTCAACACGTCCATAAATAGACACTACTGCGCGGAGTAAACCACTCCGTGCCGTCTACTAGCGCACACGAGTGACATGGTTGGAGAAAAGTGCGCCCATCTGACGGAGGCGAATGGTTGCGTCTGCCTGGACTGCTCCAGCCACAGTGGTTGCAATCCATGCTTGGTCTTCCGCGCTGGGATGGCACACCGGGGCACATGTGTGCCTGTCACAGTGCTTTGTGACGTGCCACAAACCGTCGTTGAGGACACGAGCAGCAACTACGTAGTCGCATGAGTGGCATTCGATGGCATACCTGATGCTGGTACGTTGAAACCAAAGCCGCCGGCGATGTTGGTGCGCTTAATGAAATCCACATCCACAGTCCTTGACTGGTAAGTTTCGGACAGATCCATTGCGCAAAAGTTGGGAAACAATTAGAGGTGGGCTAGATTTGAAAAAAAATCTGGCCAAACTGAGCTACTTCTGATAATAACCCATTTTTCTAACATTTTAGCCACAATGACTTCTAGATTCACCGGGAAAAAATATGTACTCATAAAAATTTGACTTACAATCCAAGAAATTAAACTTATACCTGTTCCAGATCGGTCTTTTGGCGTAATATGTCCCTTGATGTTGGAGAATCCAAACCTTTCTATCAGCGAATTTTCACCGGGGTCCTTTTATATTAGGTTAATTTCTCTGCGCACATGTTAAACGGCTGAAATGCCTTATGTCGGTCGAAAAAAATCCGGATTTTTTTTGGCGATCTTTCGATGGCGTCGTAGCTTAAAATGACCAAGTCCGGTATGAAAATGCAGGAGGGATCCTTTTTTTTCTCGTCCAACGTACTTTCAATTTTCTGTCCAATTTTCATTAACAGCAAAAGAACGAGCTCTTATCAAATTTCCAGTTTGTCCAATTGCAGTGTAAGCACTTTTTTCTTCCTCTCAATGTTAAAAATGATGCGACCCGATGCTCGAGGCAACATCATGCTTTTATCCTGCGCCTAAACCATCTTGGGCCCTTTCTGTTTGAGTCGATCATATGAAGTATATATTTTTTGTCAGACTCTTGAAAACTATATATTCTCAATTCGGATCACGTCATCGTCTTCACTTGTTTTGATATATATATAGGGACCGAATCTTTTTCGAGACGTTATGAGTTTGTTCACCTGCTTGGAACACATTTACCTTGAACGTCTACCGTAGAAAACGTCGTTTTTACATAAAACCACTGATATGTAAATTCGAATATCATTATGTTTACGTCACCTGTACTAAACCAAATTAATACGAATAATGGACCTCGTCGAAGAATATTATACAGTATAACTTATGTGACAAATCTGAGAGTTCGGGTTCTTAAGCCGCTTCTTTTCTTGACTTCCGTTGATCTGGTTGGTCTAAGTACCGGTTTTGGTGTGTCGAAGCATTAACTGCTAGTAGCTAGATGTGGACCCGATGATACTATCGGTAGCTCGTTCAATTTCCGCCTTGGGCAGGTTTTTCTGTGTCATTTCTGTGCTTCACTTAGCTGAGCGTGCATAAGTTAACCCTCATCCCGAGGTTGGCTTCGAACCGGTAATCAAGAAGGTATCAACACTGATAAAAAGAGTTGGCAAGTGAATGATTTTGTGCCAAACGCGAACTGCGAACAACCCCATGTTGTTTTGCATGAAGAAACCGAGGGAAAGCATAGACCGGAGACTGGATAACACAAGACGAAGAAACGTTTGTTGCACATCGTCATACACGCGCCGGAGACACACACGCACATTAGTGCCGCGACCGTAGGCATCGGAGACCAGCATTGAACAGCCGCCCATTCTGTTAGTACAGGAAGATATGCGCGGTGATGCTGACTCGCTTGGCACTACGAGTCAGGTGGTATGCGTGCGTTTGTGGTTCACTATATAGCCGCCGCTAGAAGTGCTTTGCGTCCTGTGTCTTAGTAGTTAAAACGATAAGTAAAAATATATTAAAAATTAAAAGAATTTTAAGCCAATAATACTCGCTTAAGCTCACTAAGCGTTATAAGCTTGAAATCTTCTAACACCATGTATCCAGGTAATTACAGCCAATCCGTTTCCACCATGAGATTTCACTTGAAGGCCAAATATGGCTACACCAAAAATCGACACTCCTCCTGAAACGCCGCGCGCTGTAACACCTTCAATATAAACCAATTTGCTTTCACAGATTTTGCATCCGTTGCGCGTTCAAATCTTTCGTAATCAGACCCTCTATCATCTCCAAACTCGGTACATGAGTAGCCTTGAGCAAGCCCTTCTTATTAAGATCCTTAAGAAATTTCATCTTGACATCAATGTGCTTGGTGTTGGTGGCTCTTGTTTCACACTCCACTTGCTTGATGGCTGCTTAGTTATTCATCTTCATCAGTAGTGGTGCTCTTGACGGTATACCAATCTAGGTAAGTAAAATCACGCAGTGCTTCTCTACCGCCCACAGCTGAAGCAACAAATTCTGCATCAGCTGTGGACAGTGCCACCGTACTCTGATTCTTGCATTTCCACAAAACTATAACTCCATTAATATAAATCACCGCTGTACTTATGCTCTTGCGATCCACTTTGTCGCGGGCGAAATCAGCATCATTATAACACATAATGCGAATTGTTATAGGCAATTCGTCATCATAGTTTAATCGAATCTTCATTGATCTTGTCCCCTTCAAATACTTTGCTATTATTTTTAAAGCCTTGTAGTCCCCCAACTTGGGTGCTTGTGTGCGTCTCGTTGCACGGTGCACCGCGAAAGCAATTTAGGGTCGCGTGCAACGAGATATCCACAATAGACTGACGAACCGCGATTGAAATCTCTTAATACTTGGAAACTTGTCTTTTGATTTCGCTGGTAAAACTTCCTTGAAATCTTTGATATTATCCACATCTAGCACTGGCGTACGTGCTGCATTGATTTTTCCATGTGTGATCACTATCTAATCAATAGCAGCCTACTGATCAATTTGTATCCATCTCTTGGATTGCCTTCAATCCGTATCCCCAAGAACTTGGTTAAGGCAACTAGATCCTTTAACTCCAATACACTCATTTCGGTGAAAAATTCATCGACTGCCTCTGTGGTCCCAGTCACGATCAAATCGTCAACGTATGTCCCTACTAAGACAATACCACTTCCTTCACCTCTGCCGAACACACAAGTTCCCGTAACGCATTGTTTAAACTTTAATTTCTCCAAGGTTTCACATAGTAACTGGTGCCACAATCTTCCGGCCTGCTTCATACCATACAAATTTCTTTCCAACTTCAACGAAATTTCATCACTGTACTTCACATCATAAGTCTCGAGTATTTCACTTTTAATCTGCATGCCTAGTGGAATCCTCAGATTTATTTTGTAATTATCTTCCGTCTTCGCTTTTGGATAGGCGCTTGGCACATCACGTGCCGTGCCGGTATCCCCCAGATTTACGACATGGCAAAGATTACCTTCACGTCATCGATTTCCATGAAGGTCGAAAACGTGAAGTAGTACGCTACTTCACGTTTTCGACCTTCATGGAAATATTAGTACGCTACTTCACGTTTTTGACCTTCATGGAAATATTAGTACGCTACTTCACGTTTTCGACCTTCATGGAAATCGATAACGTGAAGGTAATCTTTGCCATGTCGTAAATCTGGGGGATACCGGCACGGCACGTGATGTGCCAAGCCTACGCTACGAGCCTGTCCTTGTAGCGCACGACCGTTCCATCTGCCCGTAGCTTAGTCTTGTACACCCACTTAGTGGGTAACGACTTTTTGTCTGGTCGTCTCTTGATAATCTTCCAGGTTCCAAGGTCGGTCGAGCGAATCTCCTCCTATTCTGCTTGCGCCCACATATTTGCGTTTGCTCCTTCGTGAGCCTTCTTGAATGACCTCGGATCAGGCACGCCAATACGAGGCGTACCTCCGATATTAATACTCCCACACACAGCGTATACGCACAGCGCATTTTCATCAGAAACACTGCCAGGTATTTTATCTTCCATATCAGATATTCCTTTCGAAATTCCAACTTCCACATTGCCCATTTGACGTCCTTCGACACTTGATACTCCAGTCACACCAGTTTCAGTTTCACGTCCCTGTTATCGGCCTTCCTTTTAGCATTTTCCAGTGAAATTGCCTTGTGTTTTTTTTTTCCTCGTGCGCCCTGACTTTTTGGGGTTCCCGCGTGCCTCTCGATTATTGCCTCCTACTGAAACTTAGCTTGCTTCTGAATTTTCGTTCACCGGGCTCGTATTTTTTCGGCTTTCAGCCTGCCGTTTGAGCTCCTCCTCAGCCGAAACTTTCAAAGTTTTTGTAATTATGTCACTCTCCCCTTTGGCAAGCGTTTCGATAGCACTGACGTGGCGAGTGACCGTCACCACTCTATCCCTGAGCAGCAACACCTTGTACTCCTTGGTTTTGTCACTTCTCCATAGTATCAGGGCTCTCTCGGCATGTTTGAAAAAGTCCTTTTTCCGTGGGTCACTCCACACCATGCACGGCGAGCCAAAAACCACAATCTCCTTCAGTGACGGCTTCTTTTTTGTTAACATTTTAAATGGCGATAACTTGCAGGGATTTGACCGGGCCGGGGTGCGATTTAGTATGTAGGAGTCGTATTCCGCCTCCTCCGACCAGTACATCAATGTTCCTCAGATGATCCATGCTCCCACACAGGAAGCATCACAGCGTCCCATGCCGCTGCAACATAGCTAAGAGCTCTGCCTCGAAGCTCTTTGAAAAAGAATCAGAGTGACTCTTAGCGGGAGGTTTCTCCTCCGCTTCGACCTATCCCCGACCCAAAAATCATACACCGGACCACATTGAAAATTGTCCGGTTGATCCGGATTTTCCATTTAAGGCTGAATTACCAGCCTCCATAATTTGCCTACGCATTCCGGTCTTCTTACAGAACAAATCCACTGCCATGTATTCTCCACTTCTGTCTGTACGTAACACATGAATTCTGCACTTAAATTCGTTTTCAAACCAGACTTGAAAGTGATCAAACATTTTCACCGCTCTTTCATTAGTACGAGCAGCGAAAACTCGCACGTAGCTGGAATAGTGATCCACAAAAACGACGAGGTATCTGTTTCCTCGTCTGTCGCGCGGTGTGATTGGACTCTTCCAGTCACTGCAAAAAACACCGCCGACCCGTTTGATCGGTGAATTTTGACCGGAATCCTTTCTTGGCTGGTTTTTTCTTGTTTTTTTTCCTTCGGCACAGGTCAGGCAATTTGGTCGTTTATTATCCGTCAACCTTATGCCTGACCTGGGGTCTTTGGCTAATCTTTCGACCGTATCGTACGCCAAGTGACCCAAGCGGACGTGAAAGTGATGCATGCTACCTTCCTGTGCATCACTTTCAGTATTGGCAGCAATAACATTCAGTAGCATGAGATTGAACTGCTCCGCGCGTCCACTTAGCCTTTCCGGTATTAACATTGAAATGAAAATTTACCCACACACCATGACTGGAAATAAATACTTTCATTCCATCAGATTGTCAGAAATCCTCCATCGTCCATTATTTTTCACCCCTTTTCATGCAACTTGCCAAGTGAAATAAGATTCTTGGAAAGTTTGGGTGCAAATCACACTTCACTCAATTCGATGATATGGGTTCATCACCTGGCGTAAGCAAATTTATTTTGACAACTTTGGTGACAGATAACCTGCCGCCATCAGGAAGCATCAACACATCATCGGGTCCGCACATGACCGGGTCTTCCAGCAAGCTTTCATCTGCTACCAGATGTCTGCTCGTCAGACTTTCCACAATCCACGTTGTTTCTGGTGGCTCGTCACTAGAGATCATCCCTTCAATGACTCCATCACTACCCACTCCAATGGTATATAATGCAACTTTTCTATTCCATAGACCACTTGAATTTCCTTGGACTTTCACGTTACTCGAATTCTGTAGCCTCTTTAATTTTTGCGGACAAGCTCGCTTGACGTGTCCGGGATTTCCACACCTGTAACACTCCCTCACGAATTCGGTTTCAGTTACCTAATTCGCGTGCAACCGTCCAGGTTTCCTTCCTTTCAATACGTCGTCGTACAATTCTCGCGCCCACGCTAAAAGCTCTTGCGCATGACACAGGTAATATGTTCGTATCGGATTATACCTGGTCATGATCGCAATTTTAAGTCGTGGCGCAGCAAATTTCAGAATGTTCTCGACCACCAATTTTTCGCTCGACTCGATTTCACGAGCCAAATCTAACAGGTATAGGTAATGCTCTATCCAAGTCCTTTCAGGACTCTTCTCCGAAGCAAACTATACTGCATCCTGGTAGTGGGAGATGTTCACTATGAACACGGCATGCATATAATTCAAAATAGCGTGTAAGAAAGGCGATATCGGCCACCAAGTGCCTATATTCGCACGGAAGTACTCGGCCGCCGTGCCTTCCAGGTATGCTTCAAACTTTGTAACTTTTAGGCGTTCCGTTCAAACAAAACCGGACGTAATTTCCGCTATGTCAACCGCCTTAATAAAGATGTATGCCCACTGCTTCAAGTCGGCACCGATGCACGGGTATATTTCAGCCCCGAGAATTTCTCGATGCCGAGATTGGGGATCTTCGTGCACCCTGCCTGTCCAAACTTTGGACCAGTTTGGACAGGCAGGGTGAACCAAGATCCACGTTTCGCACATTTCCCTGGGCATTCGACGGGAGCTTAGCCTCATTAACTCGCGGTGCTCCACCGACTTCAATCCCGCAGTCCTCGGTCAAATCGTTAAGGTCATCTGTTGACCAAACGGACCGTAATTTTTCAGCGTTGCCCGGAACACACTGTTCCGGGCAGCAACCGGGGAGTCCTTACTCGACACGGAAGCTGTACTAGCGACCGACGAACGACCCTGGACTTCCTCCACAGATAGAAGGCGTGAATGCTTATATTTCAAACCATTTAAAAAAGCTTGGTCCCACATCAAACTCTCCACTTTGCTTATCTTCGTCCACTTTAATCTACAAAAACGAAACGAAACACCACGATAAAGTCAAAGAAAACAATTTCACTAGCCCTATGGAAGTGAAGGGACTTCCACTAGTAACAGGAACCTTAACTCCACACGAGAATAATCCACTCGAGAAGTCACAACTTAGTCACAAACTTAAACACTTCAACTGCACTTGTCCGCTTGGGTTAATAACTTGTTAGCACAGGCAGATATGCGCGGTGAGGCTGACTCGCTTGGCACTACGAGTCAGGTGGTATGCGTGCGTTCGTGGCTTACTATATAGCCGTCGATAGAAATGCTTTGCGTCCTGTGTCTTAGTAGTTAAAACTATAAGTAAAAATATATTATAGAATTAAAAGAATTTTAAGCCAATAATACTCTCTTAAGCTAACTAAGCGTTATAAGCTTGAAATATTCTAACACCATGTATCCAGTTAATTACAGCCAATCCGTTTCCACCATGAGATTTCACTTGAAGGCCAAATATGGCTACACCAAAAATCGACACATTCCGCTCAGTCCAAAGCAGGTGAAGCACCGCAGCGCGAACCACTTGCCACAAGTCTTGAATCTGTGGTGAAGCGAAGCAACTTTATGGTCAGTTTTTATCGTTATACCGCCGTTCGTTTTGGAGCGATCGGGTTGGTTAAAACGGAAGGGGATCTTAAGCCAATCATGTGTCAGAAGTATCAAGTACGCAGTTTTAGGTAAATCACACGATATTTCATGTAGTTTACATATTAGATTTTTAATGGATATTAATATACAGAGTTGGTTTTTCTCTCTTCTTCGGAGTTCTTACGCATAAATCGCCTCCGCCTGCCGCAGAGTGTTTGAAGGAGAATGGTTAACAGAGTCCCCTTCAGCTCAAATTTGCCCGGACGGGACGCGTGGTGTTACAGACGCACTTATCCCGCCGGAAGTCGCTCGACGGGAACGCGTACTTGGTACACTACTCACTTCAAGTCGCACACGTTTGGAACGTGTTATTATACTAACTGGAAAAGTTTACGTGGAGATCTCGTTAGTGGAACACCAAACACTTGGATACGTTTGTTTGGTTGATCTTGATTAGTTTATCGATCTCTCGTTTTGGTTGGGCTCTACGATCGGCTATACGCGATCTTCCCTGGAAGTATACTGGGATAAAGTATATTGTGGATTTTACGTATTTAGGGTGACGATTTCCGCCTTATATACACCTTGCCCCAGAAGTGGATCCCTACATATCGATCCCCACAAGTCTATTTCGCGCTACGGTCCACTGAGTGTGTAGCCACCCAAACCAATGGGTACACAAGGTGACAAGCGTGAACGAATATCGGACCAGGCGTCCTACAGTACTGATCGGTCATCCGATAGGAGCTTAGGCGAAGGTTTGCGGGGTCCCCCCCCCCGTAAGTTGGTCGGCTGGGCACGATGGTGATCGGGTTCAGGACACTTTGGTGTCGAATTTGAACTCTACTCCACCACAAATCTCTTCTGCGTGGTCTTTCCACTTGGAACAACTCCTAAAGCTTTACTGAAAACGATGTCAACCCGAAATGACGTATTTGTAGAAAAAACACAGGCAGATGTGGTAGCTTGAAATGCGTGCTGCAGTAGGCGATGTTGGCTCTCAATAGCCGTCGCCTGAAGTGTCTTTATTCAATTGCTAGATGTTTGCCAAAAACAAAATTCATATATATTATGTAATTATAAAAAAGTTTTAAGTCAATAAATCACGCTTAAATCCCCGAAGCGCTACAGACTTAAAACCTGTGAACACCATACATAAAAGTATTATCAGCCAATCCGTTTGCAACATATGATTTACCTCGAAAGCCAAACATGGCTACGTCGAAAATCAACACTCCTCCTGAAACGGCGCGCGCTGTAACACTTTTAATATAATTCAATTTTCTTGCGCAAATCTTTCATCCGCTGCGCGTTCGAATACTTCGTCAACAGGTCCGCCACCATCTCCAAACTTGGAACGTGAGCTGCCTTGATCACTCCCTTCTTGATCAAGTCCTTTAAAAACTTCAACTTGATGTCAATGTGCTTCGTATTGACAGCACTCGCTTCGGATTCCACATGCTTGATGGCGGCCTTATTATCCATTTTCATCAACAGCGGCGCCCTCGAAAAAATACCAATTTCCAGTAGCAGCTCTCGCGGTCCCAATGCCTCACGTCCGCCCACAGCTGCAGCCACAAATTCGGCTACAGCTGTGGACAATGCCACTGTAGTCTGATTTTTGCATTTCCATGATACGATAATTCAATTGAGATACACCACCACTGCACTTACACTTTTTCTGTCCATTTTGTCTCCAGCAAAATCTGCGTCCGTATAACACGTGATACTTATTGGTAATAGCAGCTCGTCATCGTGGTTTAATCGTAGTTTCATAGCCTTGGTACCCTTCAAAATACCTTGCAATGCGCTTTGCGACCTTGAAATCCCCCATCGTGGGTGCATGCCTGCGCCGCGTTGCGCGGTGCACCGCGAAAGCAATGTCCGGGCGCGTGCAGCGAGATTGTGGTGAAGTGTACCACAAATTTGGTCACTTTTGGTCCAGGCAGCTGGTCGAATTTCGGATTGGTCTAAACAAGGGGGGCTTTTTAGCCTATCAGATTCAAGGAGTATCAAGAACGCAGGTCTTGGGTGAGTCACCTGACATTGGGTATTTTACATATTTTCATGTGGGTACATATTGGGACCGTAGGGAGGTAGTATTGGTTTGAGTTGTGAATTTGCCTAAAAGATAAAAGGTCGTTTGGAATCTTTTGGTTTTGCCTTCGGGCTAACACCTCAACAGGAGGTCGTTTAAACCTTTGCTATGTGCATCAGTCGCCTCCGCCCGCCGCGGAGTGTTTGGGAGAAGAGGGTCGAGTAATCCACTCTAGCTCATTATACCCGGTCTGTAAGCGCCACACGCGCATTTGGCCAGCCGGAAGTCCCTCGACGGGAGCACGCATTGGTCGACTTCCTCAAGTTTAAGTCAAGCACGTTTGGAACGTGCTATTCACTGGATTGGTCTTTACGTGGAGATATCGTTTGTGGAATTTCACGTGCATATTGGGTCTTCACGTGGACATATTGGATCATTGTAACATTGGTTGGAGTTTAGACCGGTTTTGGTCTTCTTTCATATTGGTCAGGGGCTAGACCGGTTGATTGGTATACCCTCTATTATTTCGTATTGGTCAGGTCTAGATCGTTTGGACGATCGACCTATTGGAATTTATCTTTTGGAAGTGTTTCTGGTCTGTACGTACCTGGGGTGAAGAGTTCCGCCCTAGGTACACCTAGCCAGCACGGTCTCCGATATTCAAGACAGAATCAGATCAATCTGCGATCCCGATCCACCGAGTGTGTAACTAGCCCATTCCATCGGGTACACAAGGTGAGATGAACTTAAGTGAATCGGACCAAGTGTCTTTGGATGATGACCGGTCGTCTGCCAGCAGCGGACGATCGGGCCAGAATTCGAGTGAGGGTCCGTGGGGTACCCTCCCCCCCGTAAGTTGGAAGGCTGAGCACGATGGTGGTGGTCAGGTTGTCGATACAAATGTATTCGATTTCGAACTTGACTCCACCACAATGGTGCGCGTGCCCGGATCACTTGGTGATCGTGGATATCACCGCGAGGTGTCATCAAAGATTGAATTGGAAGATTTGAATTTGGAATCGTTCTGGAGAGGGCGTAAGGAAAGGCTATCACCTTACGTCTTCGTTCTCGATAAAAATGGCGATGTCCGGTCTGGCCTGGTGGAGGACCAGATCGGGATTAATATTTTTTTCCTCCCCAAAAGGCTCCCACCGGAGCCGATCGGGACTATAGCAAGTCTTGCTATAGTCCCGGAAAGGATCAGGACCTTGGTCCTGATCCTATGTATGTGCATAAAAAAGTTGATGGAAAATCAAAAGACGAGAAATACTTGGAGGCTGATCAGAACGATCAGACCAACCTCCCAAAGTCCCCAAGATTCCCAAAAAGGGTTGGGAATGCCGGCCGACGAAGACGACCTCGGAGAAAAGTCGCAGGTCGGAGATGGAGGCATCACTGAAGAAGATCTAAACAATATATATTACATTTTTGAGCTGAAACGATTTGTTCGCTTTGACGTGGTCTTTCGGGTGTTGAACCTCCAGATCCCCGAACATCTTCTCGGTCCCACTACCGAGCCGATCCAGAGTGATCGCCCATTACTGTTGGTGGAGAACTTGGTGGCGATGTTGGCGGAGGTTGGCATTAAAATGCAGAACCCCGCCGATGTCCAAAAACTATTTGAATTTGAGACTTGGAGGCTGAAATCGTCGACGTCGACCTTCCACGACCATTTGGTCCCACTGGTGGGGGCGGTTCGCCGCCCAACTCCCACCGCAGCAGTGAAGGTCGCTGAAGTTTCCACAGCGCTTGTTGACTTTGGTTCTGATGACGAATCGGTTTATCAGTCTCCACCGGCCTCTAACAGCTCATCAGAGTTGGAGACCGGTGTCGAGCGGATGACCATGGGGGTGGACCATGCCCAGCCTGAACAAAAAAAAGGACGTGCGGCAGCAAAGGGCTGCTTGCCAGTCGGGGCTCCAGCAGCCCCCACAGGCCTCAGTTCCGCAAAAGGAGGATATCAACACGTTGCCCATGACTCCAGCTAACGTTCAAGTCATGTTTGAGACGATGATGGAGCGTTTCATGGGATACCGGGTTAGACCACCTCTGCGCCCACATGTCCAAGACCGGTCTACCCAGCAAAGTGCCAATTTTTGCCGAGATGTGGATAGGGATCGGTAACATCTGTGGACAAGCCCACCAGAAATGATAAGCAAGTCGGCAAAGTGAAGCGCAAGCCGCAACCGTCCAGACCGCGTAGACCAAGCAAGACAAGTGACTGTGACATGGATTCGGTCGGCGGTCTTGACGACCACTGTGGGTCAGACGGTACGGGCTCTGGCAAGCCACGCAAGGTTAACCTAGACTCCACTTTTGCTTACGACTTTGGATCTGCTGCGATTCCGCGCATCCGTATGGCCGCGACGACCGACCTCAAGGACTTCACCGGCAAGGATGCTGATGAAGACCAGGCCCGGTCTTGGTTCAGTCGGGTCAAGTCTGCGTTCCTTCGAGACCAGACCCCAAAAAGCGAACGTTGTTTAATCTTCCGGGATTTGTTAAAAGGACCGGCTGCGAACTGGATTCAACAGTTGGGTCGGGGCGTCCGGTCTGACTGGTACCTGTTATTTGCGGAGTTTGAAGGTCAATATTGTAACTCCGGATTTTCAAGCGCCCGTAAGTACCACCATATGCAGAAGCGGTCCGACGAAACACCGATCGAGTATTTGCATCGGTTGAACGTGGCTGCACTTCGTGCCGGCATAACAATTAAAGAGAATAACCCGCCGAACGGTGCTGCTCTGGAACATGTGGGTCACTACATTAGTACCCTGGACGATCAAGAACTGGCGGACCAGCTTACTCTGCTGCGTCTTAGGGACGCGGGTGAAGTTGAACAGACTCTACGGACGCTACAGCAGTCGCGTAGCATGAGGGCGAAGAGTGCTGGTGGATCAGGTCACTACCGATCCAAGACCCAGACCCAGACCGATCCGGTCAAGAGACCCTGGACCAGACCGACCCGAGCGGTCAAGGCGATCGTAGCCAAAGACAGCACGGGATCGGAAGGGGAAAGTGGAATTCAATCCAGCCAGGAGTCATCGGATGAAGACCAGTATCGTTACGTCTATGTTGCGGGACCTGCCCCGAAGACCAGGTCGAAGTCCGACCAGGTAGACCGGAAGGGAAAGAACGGAAACAAGTCCGATCCGAACCGACCTCGTCAGAAGTGCTCCCACTGTGGGTCGAGCAAACATGATGGTCCAAACCGCTGGAAGAACCACTACTAAGGACGCTAAATGATCGAGTAATGAAGGCATTGAAGGACCACCCCAACCACGAGCTATTGCACGTGAAACGGGACTGGAACAGAAGTGCCGACTACCTCGCGACCAAGTCCATGCAAGACCAGACCGGGGCTACGATCACCGAGAAGGCCGTTCTGGATTAATTGGTGAATATAAACAGGCTCCCAGAGGTGATCGGAACCAAGAACGCCCCAGTCCAGGGGCATGTGATGGTCGCGACTAGATCGAAAGCTCAGAAGTCTCTCCGACCGTTCCCGAAGGAAAGTTTGAACGAATATGCAGTGCAACAGTTAAGGATGGAACGGATCCTCAAGGCGCAGGACGAAGAAGAATGGATTATGAACCTGAAGACCTACCTGCGTGGTGAACTGTCCAAGTTGACGAACGATCAAGCAAAAGAGTGCATCAAGATCGCGGATAGCTACGAAGTGGATGGTAATGGGTTATTGTATTACTGCCGCGATGCCGACCAAGACAGTGCAGACCGGGACCGACTGGCGAAATTAGTGATCCCCGAGTTGCTGCAGCCGGATGTCCTTCATCACTATCACGTGAGTCTAGAAGGGGGACATCAGGGCATAGTCAGGACCTATCACAAGATCAGGTCCCACTTCCACTGGAGAGGTCTTTTCCCCAGTGTGCAGAAATATGTGGGCTGTTGCACAGATTGGGAGACCGGAAAAGGTAGACCAGTAATCAAGGGGCGATCGCGCGGAAATATCGAAGCTACCTACCCTTTCCAGGTCATAGCGATGAACCACATACCGTCACTGCCTAGATCGACGCGCGGCAACACTGAGCTGCTGATCTGGGTAGACCTGTTCACTGGTCTAGTTATTGCGAAGGCAAGTGCATCTCTGTCTGCGGAGCAGATCGCCCAGAGCTACCAAGAATGTTTGTCCCGAAGATTCCGCGCCAGCGAGGTCATCAGGCACGATCGGGAACCCGGTTTTATGGCCGAGGTGTTCCAGTCGTTCAATAACATGCTGGGCCAGAAACAGAGTGCGACGATGGCATATCGTCCGCAAGCAAATGGATCGGCGGAACGCATGGTGCAGACCATAACGAGGGCGGTCAAAATGTACGTTGCTGACCCAGACCAGCGAGATTGGGACGAGTATGCAGAAAGGCTGGTGTTTTCACTCAACTCGTCGACCGATCGGGTCCGAGGAGAAACTCCTTTTTATCTTGCGTATGGATGGGACCCCCGGTCCACTCTTGAAGCCGCGATACCTATTGGCTGCAATCGGACCCGCGATCGTGATGCTCGACGTTGGCGCATGCAGGTCCAGAAACATTACCAGCATGCAAGAGAAATTGTCAACGAAAAGTTACGTCAATCTACACAAGACCGGGCAGACCGGAACAACGACCAGGTCCAACCCCACGGTATAGAACCAGGGGCGAGGGTATGGTTGTACCTAGACCGAGTGAAGGAGGGCTATGCGAAGAAGCTGGCTCACATGTGGCACGGTCCTTTCCGTGTTGCCGAGCTGATTGGAGAACACGCTGCCCGTCTAGTAACAACCGGCACGGACTACAAGGTCTTCCCGATCGTACATGTGTCCAAGTTAAAACTGGTCCGAGAATTTCCTGATCGTCCCAAAATTTCCTGATCGTCCCAAAATTCCCTGTCTGGTAGACGAGGCAGAACGGTTTGATTTCGATGAAGCATTACTTCCAGAGGACAGTTGGGAACTACCGCTGGAGAAGGACGAATTTGAAGTGGAAAAGGTCTTAGATGTCGGATTGGTCAAGAAGACCAGGTTCGGCCGGACCCACCGAGAGTACCTGGTCCGATGGAAGGACCATGATGAATCAACTTGGGTCGACGAGCTCGACTTGAACTGTGGGGCTCTTCTACGAGAGTTTGAACTAGAACGAGTCAGTTGTAATCGCTTCGCAGTGATGCAGACTCATGAAGACCAAGACCAAGACACGCACTAGCATCGGTAGGTCGAGACCGGTGTGAAAATGTGGAAGGTCCGGAGTTGATGTGAAATTGTGATGAACTGTGACGAATTGGAGTAGCGGAATGACGAATGTGATGACTATTTTTCGTGATGGGGGTGGAACTGTTTATGATAACGTGTTCGGTGCAACTCTGAAAAAGTGGTGAAATTAGTTCAAGTGATTTGATGATCAGACATGTGAAAAATAAATGATGACATGTATTACGAGCTATCTGGTCGACTACCTGGGACTTCATTCGCTATCACCCCACAGGCGGCCGATGGTCAGCGCCGGATGTCATGCAATTTAGTCTTGAAATTGGTTGCGCCAGGGTTCCTTCTGGTCAAGCTTGACCAAAGCATCCTTGAGGTCCGCGACCGGCTAAGGGCAATCAAGACCGGGGTACCATATGCCGTCATCGGCTAACAACCTGGTCTTCTCAACGCGATGCCTTGGCAGTGGCCAGACCAGATCGGGTCCTTTGAGAAGTCGGCAGTGGCCAGACCATATCGGGTCCTTCGAGGGTCGACAGTGGCCAGACCAGAAGGAGGAAGAGTCACGTCAACCTTCAATGCCCACGACAAAGCATGGCGATGTCGAACAGAAGTACCAGGCAGAAAAGTTGGTTTGGACGCGTCGACAGCCAGTTTCGACGACCCTTTATCGATGTCACCCTCCGAGTGTGTCACTTGGTCTTCTTCTGACGTCGGCTCTTCAACTGCGACAGCGGACCGACGATGCTGGGTGGATCGGGATTGAGATAAAGCGGTAAGGAGATCATCTGAACCCACCGATCCACCCGCCGAAGCCGCCCCAGGCGAGACCAATACCGGATTGGACCGAACGGCGAAACGGGTCGAGGGCGCGCGATTTTTGGAGTCCTTCCTCTCCGTAACTGCATCCTTCACCGCACTTGGGAGTTACGCCCGTGTAATGGCTAGTGATTACACCATTTCCGGTTTCTTCTCGTGATCTAGGTCGCGCGCAAGGGCCCGCGCCCTCGCGCCTCCTGATGCGCCCTTGCTCTTCTCATTGCGTGCGTGAATTTTGGGGGGCGGAATTTCAGCCAATGAATGGCGATAATTTCCGCCCGAATTTTGCTGGGAAATCGTACCACCTGAATGCGCCCGCGGGGGCGTGAGGGCGCATGGGATTTGGCGATGCTAAACGCATCACTTGCATCCGATTTTTGGCTCATGAGGAGCGCCTGCGTCTGGATTTCTTGTGGGGCGGCGCTTGCTTCTCCTCGTGTTCGGAGTCGCGCGCTACGCCCCGCGCCCTTGAGCCACTCGACAGCCCGCGCGCCTCTTGGAATGGCGCCGATCTCGGTATTGATGCGGACCGGACCAGGGATCCGAGGTCCGCGGCGGAAGTGGGCGATCTCCAATTGCCATATCCTTTAGCCGGGCGTGGCGGTGCAGTCCAGACGTGCCAGGCAGGAACGAAGGCGCCGATTTTGCGGACCCATATGCTGGCGTGCTGTCACCTGGCAGGCTGGTCTTCTGCTCCCACCCCGACGACGATGCCGCTTGGACGGAACTTTTACGCCGACAAGTCTGCGACTTGGACGGGATGGAGATCATGAACTCTGAATCGCAGGACCCTTCGCTGGAGTCCTCCCCGGGCGAGATCCCTGTGTACTCGGTACGGACGGCACGCGGGCGCGAGGGCGCTTGGGTTTTGGCAGGGTTGCAGGCATCACTCACGTCCAATCTTGGGTTCATAAGAAGCACCTACGTCTTGGCTTGCTTATGAGGCACTCCACGCTTCCCCTCGAGTCTGGGTTCGCGCGCAGTGCCCTGCGCCCTCGAGCTACCCGGCGCGTCCGCGCGCTTCTTCGATTTGTGTGCAATTTCGGGCTGCTGAATATCAGCCAATGAACGGTGTCGGTCTTGGTCCTGCTGCAAGCGGTCTTGGTCTTGCTCCGAGGCGACTAAGGTTGCCGACGCAGACCAATCTATGCTGGAGGAATCAGCCGAACACGGATGCAGCAAGTTCATCAAGCGCTGGCGGCACTGGTCTAGCGCCACCCGACGACGACCTGATTCCTGCGCCCAAGCGTTCGACCGGTCCTGAAAAGACTGGACCTTCCCGGTCTGGTCTTGGACCAAAACTTGGAGCTCAGTAAGGTGTCGCTCAAGATCGTCGCCTTGCATGCGCAGCGAAGTCTTGTCCAATTGATCGTCCAACTGCTGCCGGCGGATTCGGCTCCATTCTGACACCCATCCGATGCTTGAGGTGCAGGAGAATTATGTGGGCTGTCAGACCGGGCCGACCGGACAGGTGAAGCAATGTGGGGCGACTCGGCACATAGAGTTTCTACAAGAACAAGCGTCAAGAGGAAGCATAAGAGGATCGAGTGCAGTGAAGGGAGTACCTGACGCAGGTGGCGAAGATGGCTGGTCCATGGTGAAGAAGTGTGAGCGACCAAGGTCTATTTGGTCAAGTGATGGGTGAGTCAGACCGTTATCGTTGTGCGACACGGTCGGACTCAGGGGCGGCTGTGGTGAAATGTACCACAAATTTGGTCACTTTTGGTCCAGGCAGCTGGTCGAATTTCGGATTGGTCTAAACAAGGGGGGCTTTTTAGCCTATCAGATTCAAGGAGTATCAAGAACGCAGGTCTTGGGTGAGTCACCTGACATTGGGTATTTTACATATTTTCATGTGGGTACATATTGGGACCGTAGGGAGGTAGTATTGGTTTGAGTTGTGAATTTTCCTAAAAGATAAAAAGTCGTTTGGAATCTTTTGGTTTTGCCTTCGGGCTAACACCTCAACAGGAGGTCGTTTAAACCTTTGCTATGTGCATCAGTCGCCTCCGCCCGCCGCGGAGTGTTTGGGAGAAGAGGGTCGAGTAATCCACTCTAGCTCATTATACCCGGTCTGTAAGCGCCACACGCGCATTTGGCCAGCCGGAAGTCCCTCGACGGGAGCACGCATTGGTCGACTTCCTCAAGTTTAAGTCAAGCACGTTTGGAACGTGCTATTCACTGGATTGTTCTTTACGTGGAGATATCGTTTGTGGAATTTCACGTGCATATTGGGTCTTCACGTGGACATATTGGATCATTGTAACATTGGTTGGAGTTTAGACCGGTTTTTGTCTTCTCTCATATTGGTCAGGGGCTAGACCGGTTGATTGGTCTACCCTCTATTATTTCGTATTGGTCGGGTCTAGATCGTTTGGACGATCGACCTATTGGAATTTATCTTTTGGAAGTGTTTCTGGTCTGTACGTACCTGGGGTGAAGAGTTCCGCCCTAGGTACACCTAGCCAGCACGGTCTCCGATATTCAAGACAGAATCAGATCAATCTGCGATCCCGACCCACCGAGTGTGTAACTAGCCCATTCCATCGGGTACACAAGGTGAGATGAACTTAAGTGAATCGGACCAAGTGTCTTTGGATGATGACCGGTCGTCTGCCAGCAGCGGACGATCGGACCAGAATTCGAGTGGAGGTCCGTGGGGTACCCTCCCCCCCCGTAAGTTGGAAGGCTGGGCACGATGGTTGTGGTCAGGTTGTCGATACAAATGTATTCGATTTCGAACTTGACTCCACCACAAGATATCCACAAGAGGCTACCCACCAGCGATTGGAAACTCTTGATACTTGGATATTTTTCTCTGGATTTAGCTGTTAACAATTCCTTGAAATCTTCCACAACGTCCACGTCCAGCACCGGCGTGCATGTTGCATTCATCTTTCCAAAATCATGTGTGATCAGGAGCTCATCAATAGCAGCCTCCTGATCCAATATGTAACCACCTTGTGGGTCACCTTCAATGCGAATGCCTAAAACTTGCTCACGATTCCTAGGTCCTTGAGTTCTAGCACGTGTATTTCAACGAAAAACTTTTCAACTGCCGACGGCGCGCTTCCGGTAACTAAGAGGTCGTCTGCGTACGCCTCAACCATCCACACTACGCCTAACGAAAACACAGGTATCCGTGACGCACTGTTAGAAATTCAGCTCCTTTAATGTCTGGCACAGTAATTGGTGCCACAACCTTCCGGCCTGCTTTAGGCCATATAGGTTCCTATCCAACTTTAACGAGAGTTTATCACTTGATTCCACGTCAAACGTTTCACACACTTCCTTCTGTACCTGTATACCTTGTGGGATCTTCAAATGGATCTCGTAATTTTCTTCTGTCTTCGCATTTGGGTAGGCGCTCTGCACATCAGTGCCGCGCCGGTAACCCCCAGATTTGTGACATGGCCAGGATCAGTTTTACGTTATCGACTTCCATGACTGTCGAAAACGTAAAGTAGTAATCCTGGCCGTAAATTTGACGATCGCCGCGTGCCACAAGCCGATCCTTGTAACGCTCGACTGTTCCATCTGCACACAACTTGGTATTGTATACCCACTTAGTGGGCAGCAATTTCTTGTCCGGCCGACGCTTGATCACCTTCCATTTACCTATATCTTCAAGAGCCTTTAGCTCTTCCTGCTCTGCCTTCGTCCATAGGTCAGAGTTTGCGCCTTCATGCGCCTCGTTGTATGACCTTGGGTCGGGAACTACAACCCGGGACGCACTTCCGCCATCGTCAGTCTCACACACAGCGTAGACACACATCGCGCTTTCTTTAACAGCATTTCCGGGTCCTTTCATTTCAATGACGGACCCATCACTCGAAACTTCTTCTTCGTCGTCGTCAATCACGCGTCCTACAGAGGTGGTCGCCTCAATCACACTTGCCTCATCTCTGGATTTCTTCTTCCTTGTTTCCTCCAATTCAACTGCCCTGGTAGTCTTCTTAATCACGCTTCCAAACTTCCTGGGGTGCTTACGCGTCTTTTCACTGGTACCTTGGACTTCGAACTGCCCTGATATGGCGGTTCTTTGGGCCGAGCCTGCATCTGCGCGTCCAGCAGCTCGCCTCTCGAGATCATCCTCAGCTGCGATGTCCAGTGCCCTTGTAATTTGGTCACTCGCCCCCTTGTCTAGTGTCTCAATTGCCCTAACATGGCGAGTGACCGTTACCACCCTGTCCTTGAGCAGTACTACCTTGAAACCCTTGGTTTCATCACTGCGACCAAGAATCAAAGCTCGCTCGGCATGTTTCGCGAGGGCCTTTTCCGCGGGTCCCTCCACACCATGCACGGCGATCCAAAAACCACAATTTCTTTCAATGAGGGTTTTTTACCCGTCAACACTTCGTAAGGCTAAAGTTTTCCAGGATTCGAACGGGTCGAGGTACGGTTCAAGATGTATGAGTCATATTACGCCGCCTCAGACCAGTACATCAAAGGTACCCCCGACCCAAAAATCATACACCGGACCATGTTAAAAATGGTCCGGTTCATCCTTTCGGATTTTCCATTGGAGGCTGGATTACCAGCCTCCGTAACTTGTCGTCGAACTCTAGTCTTTTTACAGAACAATTCCACGGTTTTATACTCACCGCCTCCATCCGTACGCAGTACATGGATGCGACACTTGAACTCATTTTCGAACCAAGTCAGAAAATGCTCGAACATTTTCGCCGCTCTTTCTTTAGTTAGAGCGGCGAAAACTCGTACGTAACTTGAGTAGTGGTCTACAAACACCACTAGGTAACGATTTTCGCGTCTGTCGCGCGGTGTGATTGGACCCTTCAAGTCGCTACATATCACAGCGCCGACACGCTCGATCGGCGAATTTTCTCCTGAATCCGTCCTTGGCTGTTGTTTTCTTGATGCCTTTCCTTCGGCACAGGTCAAGCAGTTCGATCGATTGCTGTCTGTCAACCTGATGCCTGACCTGGGGTCCTTGGCTAGTCTTTCGACTGTGTCGTAAGCCAAGTTACCCAAGCGGACATGAGTGATGCAGCGTGCCTTCCTGCACATCACTATCAGTTTCAGCAGCGACAGCGTTCATCAACATATGCGTGAACTGCTTCGCGCGTCCGCACAGCATTTCCCGTATCAAATTAGCACGAAAATTGATCCACATATTTCAACTGGAAACAGCGTGTTTCCGTTCCACTGAATCGATAATTTTCCACTGTTTTCCACTATTTTGCACCCTTTTTCATGCAACTTGCCAAGTGAAATCAGGTTCTTGGCAAGTTTGGGTGCAAAATACACTTCACTTAACTCGATAGAAACAGGATCGACACCAGGCGTGACTAGCTTGATCTTCCCAACCTTGGCGACTGATAATTTCCCGCCGTCAGGCAACATAAATCCGTCTTCCGGGACACATGTTACAGCATCCTCCAACAAATTTTCGTCGGCTACCAGGTGTCTGCTGGCGCTACTATCAACGATCCACGTCGTCCCTGACACGTGATCTGCAGCCGTCATTCCATCAATCGCACAATCCTGTCCCACCCCAATGGTGGACAACGCGACCTTTGGGTTCCACTGATTGTTTGAACCTCCTTGATCGTTCGGGTTGCCAGTCCTTTGCATCCTTCTTCCTTTTTGCGGACAATCCCTTTTTATGTGTCCTGGTTTCCCGCAGCCGTAACATTTCCTTACGAATCCGGCCTCAGTCACCGAATTCGCGTGTAGTCGGACGGGCGGCTTTGCTCTCAGCATATCCTCGTCCAACTCCTGCGCCCACGATATTAGTTCCTGCGCATGGCACAGGTAATCATCTCGCATAGGATTGTACCTGGCCATGATCGCAACTTTAAGGCGTGGTGCGGCGAACTTTACGATATTCTCGACCACCATCCTTTCGCTCATCCCGCTCTCACGAGCCAGAGCTACCAGGTACAGGTAGTGCTCGGTCCAGGTCCGTTTGGGACTCTTTTCCGAATCAAACCACACTGCAGCCTGGTGGGGGGAGATTGTTACGCGAAATGCCATATACATGTAATCCAGGATTGCCAAAAACTCCGGGGTAGCTTGCCACCACGTGCTGGTATTCGCACGGAAATAATCAGCTGCCACCCCTTCAAGATATTCCCCGAGCTTGTTCACCTTCAGGCGGTCCGTCCATACAAAACCTGAGGTCATCTCAGCTATCTCGACTGCTCAATAAAGAGGTACGCCCACTGCTTGAAGCCGGCACCGAGTCCGGGGAATATCCCAACCCCCGAGAACTTCTCAATACCGAGCTTGGGGATCTTGGCGCACGATGCCTTCACAGGCTGCGGGGCAGGCGCGCGTGCTGCTTGCCTGAAGTGCATCCCAGGCGTCTTCATCGCCGGCGCATTCGCTCTGCCAACATTCTGTGCATTTCCTTGAGCATTTGTCGGGAGCCTAGCCGCGTTCGGCCGCGCTGCTCTACCGACTTCAATTCCGATATCATCTGACAGATCATTGAGCGTCATCTCTTTACCAAATGGCCCACAGTTCTTAAGCGATTCCCGGAACACACTGCTCCGGGCAGCAAGCGGAGCGTCCTTTTTCGGCGCGGTAACCGTGCTTGCGACGGACGCGCGTGCTTGCGCTTTCTCCATCGACGTAATGCGAGTCTTCATATCCGTCATTCCGTCTAGGATAGCGCGCAAAACCACTCCCGGTTCAAAATCGGAGTCGCTACCGCTCTCCTTCTCATCATCCATCTTAAAACGTAGCAATAAATCAAAATATACCAGCGAAAACCAACGCTAACAATTCCACTAGCCCTACGAAAGTGAGGGGACTTCCACTAGTATCCGGAATTATATCCACACGAGAAACAAACCACTCGAAAGATCACAAGAACAAACTTGTTCGCAAACTTGAATTCAATCAGAAAACACTTAAAAAAAAACACGCGGCCACTTGGGCTCATAACCTGTAGAAAAAACACAGGCAGATGTGGTAGCTTGAAATGCGTGCTGCAGTAGGCGATGTTGGCTCTCAATAGCCGTCGCCTGAAGTGTCTTTATTCAATTGCTAGATGTTTGCCAAAAACAAAAGTCATATATATTATGTAATTATAAAAAGTTTTAAGTCAATAAATCACGCTTAAATCCCCGAAGCGCTACAGACTTAAAACCTGTGAACACCATACATAAAAGTATTATCAGCCAATCCGTTTGCAACATATGATTTACCTCGAAAGCCAAACATGGCTACGTCGAAAATCAACAGTATTTGTGAAGAACACCGACCAATCGCGGAAGATGACGCGCCAAATCTCGGTCGGCAGCGAACATTCGAAGAACAGGTGACGCGCTGTCTCCACGGCGTTTCATCCATCCCCGAAACAGTAAACGATGCCGTGTTTCGTCTAAATCATGAAGGAGAAGCGTGATCACGTCGGTAGCATGAAGTATGCCAAGCGGAACTGATGATGGGGAGGAGCAGTACACTCAGGATCTTGCCGATAGAAGCTTCGGGGGCAGGCAAAAGTAACGTTGGGGATAGCAAAATAAAGATATTTTTGAAAAATTAGGTTGTTTCCAGCAACAGTCGCACATGTAACAAACAAGAGCGCGGATTCTTTCGTCCTACTGTGGTATTCTTACGTGTTTGTCATTTCGATTTTGAACACATTGTTGCCAACGCCGTACGAATGATAAATCCATGTGGTTGCTCAAATACTTGTGATTACCTTAACGAACGCACATCAAGTTACCCTGGAAAGTGGGAACACGGAAGTCGAGAAATGTGATCGCTGCCACCTTGGATTTCACTCCCATTGGTGGTGAAATCTTTCAATTTTCGTTTGGTGAGAGGCAGACAACTATTTGACCAGCGGCTTAGGCGTCACCAGATATCATTATATAACGGTGATTGTTCTCGACTCATTACGCGCTTGAATGTTCTCCCAGTTGTTCCTCTAATTAATTCTGGAGTACGCCTTTGCTGGTAGAGGCGACCGTTGGCCACGCACAACCGAATTTACTGAGCGTCACATCGACTAGACTTACGTCTCAGTGAGGCCATATCGGCAGAAGACGCGACTATTCAAGCTTCACGGGAAAGTCACGCAAATGTTTGAGCGTCCCTGAACTATGTGCTTTGTTCCTGCCGATGGGGTACTACAACATGCGCCCAAGCATCCACAGCCGCGTGTCGGCATAATGATGAATGACCGTGTAGGCTGAGTACCGCGCATTCCAAGATCCCAGCTTCTCCGCCTCGTTTGGCAAGCTCCAGAGCCGACAAGAACACATCCGCTGTTTTTTTCTCGACTCTAAAGCGCCTGCAGATGTAGTCCGACGTTTTAACAAGCTAGGGATCGCAGCTGAAAGACACGAGCAATGTGCCTTCGATAACTACGCTGTAGCGTTGCGATCATGCTTCGAGAGCGTTGCTGGGTAAGCGCTCTGGTCGTACGGCTAGTTAAGAGGAACAGAAAGGTCTTGTCACCGTGGGACCAGATGGCTGGTCCAGTGCTGACACTAGCCGATCTTCTGGCGGAGGTTGAGCGACTATACAGGCAACTCACAGCTTACCAAGTCTTTCCGACCACACGCCACCACGGAGAGAACTGGTTCCACTTGATAGCTCCTCGGTGCCGCCAAGGGCTGACGTAGAGGAAGTCGAGTGACGTCTGTGGATCCCACTCCGGAAGACTGATCCACAGGAGCTCGACTCTGGCTACCATCAAGTTGCTGGACGTCAACGTCAATGCTGCCGTGAACAGAAGCAGGAGCTGCAGGGATTGTCGCTTCAGCACACCGTCGAGGCTTGATAACTGAAGACACCCGGACTCACACGGCAGGTGACGAATTCTTTCGAGATCAGCTGGACATGTCGAGTTTTGCGTTCATAGTGTAGTGCCACAGACGAAAAATCACCATGGTCTTCGCAACGAGGAACCCCCCTTTAGAGCGTCCGCGCGCGTCGAAATCATTGCTTAAACCCGAAGAAGCGCCGATGAAGGTCCTCGGCAATAGGCTCCGCGGTACATCGGTTTCCAAACAGGAGACAGAGGAACTTGACGTGGAGTCTACGTCGTGAACATACACACCTGGTGTGCCGGGACATCGTCGCGTCCGTTCCATCAAGACCACGTGTCATCGTTGAGTTTGGCACCAGTGCCTTGGTAGTATTTTCTACCAACTCGAGCTGCGCTTCAACATCAGTGATAGACCCCGAAAGCTAGGTATAGTCGTCCGCGGTAAAAGAGGCATCGCTGTCAAGAAGATCCCATGTTCTTCATACTGGCGGAGCAGGTTGCCGACTGACTCGATCACGAGCAAAAAAAACAGCGCCGACAGGGGATTGCCTTGCTTGGCATGGGCACAACGCGTCCTGGACGGATCATTTGATCATAAGATCCGCCTGTGGTCGAGTGTACAGGAGCTTCACTCACCCCAACAACGCATCCATCCGGTCGAGCACCTTAAACATGTAATTCCTTGACATGGTCGTACGCCTTTTCAAAGTCGAAAAACATGGCGTAAGCTTCTTCGTCGCGCGCCGTGATCAGATCATGCAGATCACTCACGAAGCAAACGTGGTGGTACATCGACGAACGCCTTCTGGTCTTGGTGTACGAGCTTGGTCAAGAAAATCTGGAGTCCGAACGCGAGATCCTTCAATAACACCTTCACGTCGACTCCCATCAGAGCGATCGGACTATAGAGCTCGGGATCCCTTTTGGTGCAACGGACTACTCGCTGACTTGCGCTTACACTGCAATAGCGCTCCACGCTGAAGCTGGTAGTTTAACCACGATCTCGAGGCACTCACCGAACATGTCAGGAGCCACTTGGTAAAACTAAATCCACCGTGGCCTAACAGCCACTTCAACATCAACGGTCATCCTGCTAAAAATTATTCCGGAATTCGTTTCCAACATGCCCTCCTTGAATGAAGTCCTCGAATTCAAACACCCCATGGATTTGCCATAAATCCCATTATGACACGACTTGGCTTGTCAAGCGGTTTGGTGAAGGCGTCCGATGGATTGTCTACGGCCTTCACCTTCACAAGATCAATTAGACCACGCTGAACCTGATCATGAACGAAATGCCACCTTAATTTAATGTGTCGCGTTCGTCTCCAGTAGGTCGGATTTATAGGCATCACATGTGCCGCACTATTATTGATCCCAATATCAGGCTTTATCGTCAGAGTGGGCAGTACTTCTGAAAGAATATTGTACTGAGCCTTGGCCTCCATACTTGCTTCACAGGCAGCTACATACTCTGCCACGATCGACTGACGCTTAGACACCCAGGCGATAGCACCACCGTCAAACGCGAAGAAAAATCCACTTGTACCTCAGGATCACTGCCGCAATCACTATCACAAAACCCACGCACGAAAATTGCGTGATTGGTCGACTCTCTTCCTTTCTTGTACATACTTCAATGGATGAGCGCAAGCTTTAAAGCATCAGCGTGTTTCACGGTTGGCTGTGTAACAAAAGGACTTAGTTGACCCAATGCGTACGCCAAATCCGGTCGCCAAATACATCAACATGTCGAGTGCTTCCCGGTAGTCAAAACTGGGGCCGATCGTATCATCGTTGGTAGGTAGGGTTATCCTTAGATTCATTTCCATGGGATTTCCGCTCGTCATGCTTAAGCTTGCACAGCATATTTCTTTTGGTGTAACCTCAATTCTGAGAAAATTTTTCAACTTACGTTGTTCCTTTAGACCGTACGCTTGATCGAGATCAGCAAATAGCTTCACTATGTATTCTTCATCATTCGTGGCACATAAAACACCAACATGATAGAAGAAGCGCCTTGTCGTTATCTGTAATGTCAATCCATCCACGATAGCTAGCAGCCGTGTCCAACGATCCAGCCGCAACTTTGCTGCAAGTTCAAGTGGCGTCCTTTACTGAATAAGAGTAGCTCATGGCCTATGTATGCATGTGATCTGCAGTTGCCCCAATATTATTCTGCAATTTGCCAGTCTCCTCGGCTCAACACTACAATTGGTAGCACTTGTGGTCCCACGCCTCCGTCCCGCTCTGGTCAAGTTCCAACCCATATTTCCGTTTGTGTGGCCGATGTCACTATAGCTTCTGCTATATACGCCAAAAAGATCAAGTTACGTCCGACGAAGGTAACCCGACCCTCGAATTCGCACGCACGCAATGCATGGTTTATTCGGACCGTCGCGACCCAGAGCCATGCGTTCCGTGCGGTGCTGTTGGACCACGTTCAACACCAGAATGCAAGTCGTGAGTTCAACATGAAGTGTGCTACAATGCCAACGTTCCATGGTCAACCGCACGAAGGCGTCGATGAGTCTATGTTCAAGGCCCGGCTGTTCATGAAGGGTAGAACATTGACTACACTCGTCTGGATAATTAAGCACGCGTCGTCGCCACGCTTGGCGCCAATCTGCGTGAGGTGCCGCCTCTTGGTACCACAGTCGCATCGTGAGCCGATCCGCAGCATCAATTAGTTTAAGCATGCCCTCAGGGATGAGTTCGTCCCCATGGACATGTAATAACGCTTGCGAGCGGCCCTCCGCAATTGTAAGCAAACCATCACCGTGGCAGACTATGTTGCTCGTTTCCGTCAGATAATTACTCAAGTACGTGAGATGTCTCAGATCGAAAATGTGGACCACATTTCACGGGTTTGAAACCAGAAACGAATACGGAGGTCAACTATCTCAGCTGTACCCGCTGAACTGGCGCGTTGAGGTGGGGAAAGTGATCCTGTTGGAAACCAAGGGCAAGTCGCGACATTATGGTTTTCCAAGGTTTTAGCATCGACGCACAAAAGTCGAAAATAGGTGTACACAAATTTAATTTTTTGTGACGGACTAAAAATAGTCCAGTCTAAATATATCACTTTTGCATTTTCTTCTTACAGTTAACTAACAGTAACTACGCGCCCGTTTTCTCTTTGCGCATAGTCACAACCGACCCTGTGGTGCAGTGGTTTAGGCCCCACCACGGGACCGGGAGGTCACGGGTTCGAGTCCCGCAGTGGACACGAATCCAAGGCCGGGTAGAGTCGGGGTCCAAGTGTAATGAAGAGGCCCTTACAGCACGCGCTTGACATGGCTTACACCTGTCCGATTAAACGGGGATGTTCTTAATATCTCTGTGTGCATAGTCACATTAGCATATTAGGTAGGAGTAGAGAGGGGCAAGCGACGTCACGCGGCAGATCAAGTTTCGCGTCGGTGGTTACGCGCATTTAAGCTTCGGTTACTGTGGATAAGTGCTGGATACGAAGGCGCATACTAAGGCGAGGGTATACTAGGAACAAGTGATTATTACGCATATTGCACTACGACTACGCTATGGCTAAGGGAAAAGGCACACAACAACAGGTTATGAGCCCAAATAAGGGGCGTGAAGACAGCGAGGAGAAAGTCGCTGTTGTTGATGATAATGCGGGGTCGGCCGACGTCTTAGCAGCCATCCGCGAGCTGACGGACCGGCTGGGGGAGCTGGAAAACTCTGGAGCAGTGTCCGATGGAGGTGGTGTGTATCACACCCCCAAAGGGGGCACTAAGATGAGCATGGCTTCCTTGGAAAGAAGTCATGAGGAGAAGGCTGTGTACAAGGCAGCTAATCCAGCTGCAATGAGCTTTGGACATCTCAGCAAGGCGGGTGCAAGTTGTTTTGATCGAGGTAGCGGAGCAGACGCCGAACCTATCAGAGGGCAGGCAGGTAACCGAGGGCACGGGTATGGAAACCCAGGGGTTAATAGAGATGCGGAGCAAGCAGTGCACGCGCATGTGATGCGGACGCCATCACCGAAGCAGAGCAAGTTGCAGATCAGAGTCTTCGACGGTACAGAGGTGTACCGGGGACTGGGGTCGGGTTTTCACCCGTGGGGGATAAAGTTCTTACGCCATATAGATATCGCTGAAGCAGCGTGTGGGTTGCCCTGGAGTGATGACGTTAAAGTCGACCTCCTGGGACATTACCTATCTGGCACAGCTGAAAGCTACTACAATCGCCAAGTCGAGACGTGGTGGAGTGAGACTCCCGCGTTGTGGTATGTGATGGATAAAATGTTTTCCACATTCCTCACACAGCTGACGCCGGCTCAGGAAATGAAGTTGTTTTTGGTGAGGAAATGTTATACAAGATCCTGGCTGGAGCATTAACTATATTTTATAGCAGTGGCCCTTCTTTACAACAAGAATTAATGAGAACTGCTATTTTAGGTCTTGCATTAACTGAAGCCATTGCTTTATTTTTTTTCAACAGCTAAAACATAAGCATGTTCTTGACACATCATTGAAACATAATCTAATTGGTCAAAATAAGGTAAAGCTTGTAAATATTTGAGGCGATAGGAGGGCGTGCGGATGCTCTGGTGCTCGATAATGTAATTTATTATGCTGCACCAGAGCTTAAACAAGTGATGATGTCGAGATACGACTATACGAGAGTGGATTATGTACGGTAGGCTGAGGAGCTCTGCCAGCTTTCGCAAGCAGTGGAGCACGAATGGTACAAACCAAGGACGGCAACACGAGGAACAGTGAACGTCGTGGCAGAAAGGAAGGACAAGTCAAGGAAGTGTCACGTATGCGGAGAAGCGGGACATTTGATGTGAATTTCCCGAAGAAGGGTGGCAAGAATGTGGATTCGTCGCTTACGATTACTGGAGATTACGCTAACGTTTCGAGTAATAAGTGGATTTTAGATAGCGGTGCAAGTATGCACCTGACGAATGATTCAATCTTCCTACTGAATACAGAACCAATGAATGGTGTGTGCTATCGAGCTGATGGCAAGAAGCTGAAGGTTGTGATGAAAGGCGATTTGCAGGTATACGCGCGGTGCGGTGGAGAATATGGCGCGTAACATTTTATCGTATGTACTCTTAGAAGAAAAGGGATTCAAGTTGGATTACGTGAATAGTAAGCGGGTGATCAAGTACCAAGCGACCGGTGAAAGCATTTTGGACGTCGAGAAGGTGAACAAGGTCCTGACATTCGACGTGCGTCTGACCCAGCATATCAAGAACATCGAGACTCTGGACGACACGCAGAACGAACAGTTGCGGCGTCTATTTACAGAAGAAGGAGGTGCAGACTTAGAAGGAGCACCAGTACCAAGTGAAGAGCAAGATGAAGAAGTTCAAGAAACACAAGCAAGCAAGAAGGAGACCAAGACAGTCAAGAACAAGAAGACATGGTCAAGAGAGCGGCATGTTACAAGGGAGTACGCTAAGAAGAAAGCGGAAACAAGTGATGAACGGAAACAGGAAGTGTAACGGGGTTACATTCGAGTTACATATAATGTTGGTGTACATGAGTACACCACGGTTGAGGTCAGTATTGACCGGTTTGAAAGGTTTTGAACCTTTGGTTATTTTAACCAATCAGGGCAGGGGCCCTTGGTGTGGTGGTGTGTCAGCCATCCACGTGTCAGTACACAAGTGTGTACACTACATTTTAGCTAGGTACGAATTAGGAATATTCTACTTAGTATTACATATAGTTTATATTAGTTTAAATTAATTTAGGCTAACTATATATTAAATATATTCAGTTTACATTTCACTCTATTTTGCGGACGTGCGACCTCGACCGGTCGCGCGCGCAGTGAGTGTCGTAGGTAAGAGGGAGCCCTCCCTTTACTTACATCCCGTAAAGGGAATACAGCCGTTAAGGCTAAGTCGTAAACCAACCCGGGAATCTTGGCCCCGAGTAGGAGAACTCTCCTACTAAGCCCTTTACAAGGGCGTATCGGCTAAGTAGCGGTAGCTACCGCTTTAAGGAAGAGTCTTCCTCTGTGCGCTAGCCGCACCGTGCGTATACGCACCGGCTACAGGAAGACAATGATGACAATGATGACAGTGGAGTGGTGAATATGATCACGGAAATGGATCCGCGTAATTTTTCGGAAGCTATGAAGAGCAAGCATAAATATGAATGTAGTGAAGCAATTAAAACGGAGATAATGGCGTTAGAAATGAATGAAGTGTGAGATGTGGCGAAGAGGCCAAGTGGATGCAGGCCGTTACACACCAAATGGGTGTTAAAGACCAAGACTGACGCAAACGGAAGTGTGGAACGTTACAAAGCACGACTAGCCGCGTGCGGCAACGAACAACGCTTTGAGTTGATTATGGACTCACGTTTGCGGCTGTGATGTACATGGGAACAGTGAAGATCATTTTGGCATTGGCCAGAAGATGGAATGTGAAAGCCAAGCATGGAGATATCCCGAATGCATACGTCAAGGCGCTCGAAGAGTAACATGATATTTACTTATATATACCAAGAGGTATGGAGTTCACGAAACAAGATTTCAAGAAACTCAAGGTAGAAGAAGTAAACGAGCTGGTGCTGAACTTGAAGAAGACCTTGTATGGCCTAAAGCAGGCAGGTCGACACTGGAATAGACTATTGCACGACAAGTTGATCAAGTTGAATTTCTCGCAGAGTTACACGGATTTATGTTTGTATTTCAAGCGACGTGGAGTGGATATGATTGTGTTCGGAGTTTACGTGGATATTTGTTGGTGACCGGAACGCAAGAAGATTTGGTAACGACATTTTTGATGACATGAAGTTGTTAGACATCAAGGGTTTGGGTGAAGTGTCCAAGTTTCTAGGAATGCGGGTGACTTATGAAGAAGAAGGAGGTTATTACCTCGATCCAGAAGTCATGATCAAGTGCCTCATTGACGAATATGGTTTGAAGGATGCCAATGCAGTGAAGACAACAATTGGAGGAAATCACGAGGACATGTGTATGGAGAATCAAGTGGATCTGCCGGTCAAGCCTACTGACGGATCGCCTGCAGTGAGGGATTTCCAGTCACTTGTGGGATCCCTCCTGTGGATTGCGAGATATACTAGGCCGTACATAGTGTACGGCGGTACACAGGGCGACCAGGCAGACGAATGCGCCAAGTATGGTGGACTGGATTTTGGCTAAAGGATTTTGCGGTATTTGAAGGGGACATTCAAGATGAAGCTAAAGATGGAGCAGTCGAGGGAAGTCGATGTGCAAGATGGATTGCAGCTAGTTTCATACAGTGATGCAGACTACGCGGGATGTAAAGAAGACAGAAAGTCGGTGACCGGTGGATTGGTCACGTTGGATGGAATTATTCTCTATTGGATGTGCAAACGCCAGGCGTGCGTGTCACTTTCGACGATGGAAGCTGATTTTTATGCTGCGTCGCAAGTGGAGTGCGAGGTGTTTGTAGTGTACGAATTGCTGACAGAGATTGGAATAAATTTGAAGCTGCCGATGATTCTATATTCGGACAATCAAGCTGCAATAAAGTTCCTGGAAGGTGAAAACAACTCAAGTAAAATGAAGCATGTTGACGTGAGGATCAAGTTCTTGATCTCGAAGCAAATGGAAGGACGCATTGAAGTGCGTTGTAAAGGAACGGATGAGATGAAAGCGGACATGTTTACCAAGGCGCTAGCGATGCCGCGGTTTGGAGGGTTGCGATCAAGTGTTGGACTGTCGTAGCGATAAAGGCAACCTGTTTTCGAAGTGCGCGGCGATTAGAAGGAGTGTTGGAAACCAATGGAAGTCGCGATATTGTGGTTTTCCAAGGTTTTAGAATCGACGCACAAAAGTCGAAAATAGGTGTACATAAATTTAATTTTTTTGTGACGGACTAAAAATAGTCCAGTCTAAATATATCACTTTTGCATTTTCTTCTTACAGTTAACTAACAGTAACTACGCGCCCGTTTTCTCTGTGAGCATAGTCACATTAGCATATTAGGTAGGAGTAGAGAGGGCAAGCGACGTCACGCGGCAGATCAAGTTTCGCGTTGGTGGTTACGCGCATTTAAGTTTCGGTTATTACTGTGGATAAGTGCTGGATACGAAAGTTGCACATACTAAGGCGAGGGTATACTAGGATCAAGTGATTATTACGCATATTGCACTATGACTACGCTATGGCTAAGGGCAAAGGCACACAACAACAGATCCCTTATAGGCTCTCGGTCGGTGTCATCCCAGCCAAGGACTCCTGTCGCCGTACGATTTCAGCAGAACACAACCGAGGTCGTTACCACAAACTAGCTGTACTGGTTTATATTGTACTGCGTTGAGAAACATGCAATATACGTAGGAAAAAATTTCAATTTGTTTCAATAGTAAAGCTTATGTATAATAACTAATTTTACCTATTTTTCCCACACATGGCTTAAGTAAAGGAAGATCAAAGTGTAACATACTTGTGTGATTTAGATTTAAAAAGGTATAGGAAATCTAAACGAATATACAAATATGTAATAAGGACTGATTAAATTGTATTATTAAGTTTTTGGATTTGGAAAAGCAGTACCGAATTCAATTCAATGGATTAAAAATTATAATCCAAATTTACATTTGGAACAACCTAAAGTTTCAAATTAGAACAATGATATTCGAACCTCCGCCTCAAGAAACCCAGCCGATATCACCGCTTTCTTCGGTAAACACAGGGAAGGTATCATGGGTGACGTCGAGCGCATGTTAACACCAATCACGAGCGCGAACATAGCCAGTGCTAAAGATTATCAACCATCGACTGTCCGACGACGAGCAGAGTAATCTCAAAGCTCAGATCTTACCGGCGGACCTCACCGGGGCATCAAGAAGATGCGAGCTTCGTCAATGCCCGGGATGGATGGTCTTCCACCTTTAAGGGTTACGGGATCTTCGGTCCAGCTGCCTATCCTACACAGGATCTTTGTTTATATATAATCAGTTGCTTTCTTGTTAAAAGTACGAGAGGAAGATAGTTGCAAACCAGCCCATGTTTCTCTAAGCTCAGTGTCGAAGCTGGCTTCGGCGTCCCACCGAAAATTGCGCCGAGATCTCAAACTCGGTGGCGCCTAACATAGCAAAAAATACCATACTCTGAGAATACCATATGGCGACATTGCTACGGTCAAAGTATAATGGTGTTTTCCTTTTATTATAGCTGACATGTTAAGTAGTCAAAGGAAAAGACAAGTTTCACATTAACTCGTAGTACATTATTGCATCCAAAATACAACACGTTGAGATCGAAAAGACAACTTAGACTTGTACCACACGTGCAACCCTATTCATAAACAGTCATCATCTACCTGAGCCGAAAGTTGGAACTTAAAGGCTTTCTACATGCCGTCGTCAACGGCTCCGCTGCTGTACGTTGAGTCAGTACATTTCAAGCCCGTGAAAATGGACAGCGCAGACAATAGATAATTATGTTTAATTGTCCCGATCGTGACGGGAAAGCCTTTTAAACCTACTGAATTTCTTGCAGCAAGCAAGCCCACATGCTACAGTCGTCACCGCACGACAACTGCCTCAAAAAAGGTGAGCATTGTTTGAGGCGTCCGAGCAGCTCGGCATTTGGCTGCTGCTTTACATCGGAAGCCTCAATCAGATCTGTGTAGAGCGATCCGCGCACATCGTATAATTGACACCAAGCATCGGCACTCATTGCAGGTAATCACATCAAAACAGCACAGTAAAGATTTATAAGAATATTCATTAGCTGATATTGTGACTCATTGTCTATTACTCGCTACATCAGATCGTCATTTTGCGGAATCAGATGTTGATTATTGATAGGGCGCCACTATTGCCACAGACATTTTATCTATTGCTGCATGCACTTTGTCTATTATCACAGACGCTGGCTGCATCCATCAGAGCACCGTCACAGACGCAGTACTCACGCAGACACGGACACGTAGAAGCGGTGCAAAATGTAAACAAAACTCTGACAATGAGCAACAAAGAAAAATCTGGAAGTTCCCGTGGTCGAGGAGCATCCTGTGCTGCCACTTGCACCGTCCCCTGGATGCTACATCACCTAGCATCCCGCGCCTCCCCTGCCCAAGGAGCATCCCACACCGCCACAGCTCGATGTGCTCTGCTCCAGCTTGACAAGAAGCATGGCAGGTCGCACAAATTGAGCCTGGCTTACAGTATGGTGGTGATAACCAAATGTATTCTTCTCCCCCAGCAGCAACTGGTGTGCCAACGACTCCATCACCCCCTCGTTAGCCACAGCAATGGCCGTGTAGCAGTTATCCTAGGTAGCTATGCTCCACTGACAAATAGCGGATGGTGCCTAACTGTAATGACTTTCCTAATAGCCATCACGAGGTTGGTCGGTGAGCTACTTGTTCCCCAGGAAGTGACCATACCCCTATGACATTATAGAGGAGGTAGAGGTAGAAGCGGAGGAAGCAGATGAACCGGATGACTATTCTATTTTTTGGGTTATAATTTGCTCAATTAATTGTGTGGTGGAGCGGCTGATCAAAGTTTTTGACGCTTGATCAGGCGTTACCACGGCGCCCGGACTACCGACTAACGAAGGGTTCCTCCGGTTGTCTCTTGACTGCTTGTGTTCCTGCTCACCTGGTGTACCCGACGGCTTGGGCGTGGGTTGCTCTCCAGGTGGGGGATGACACACTGCAATTCCTTGTTACAAGATTGAGTTAACTTGTGATGAAGCGACTGCTGCGATCAGGCTTGATCAGGCGCAATCAAGCTTGAATCAGGTGTGATCAGTTTTGATCAGCGGTGATCAGCTTGATCAGGCGCTAAAAGTCGTTGATCAGCTGTGATCAGACTTCATCAGGCTTGATCAGGGGCTAAAAGTCGTTGATCAGCTAGTTGGCGCGAGTTGCGAGCAGATGAACGCGTACCGCGAGTTGCATAGTGTCGGTCAGGTGTTGATCGGCGAAGGGGGTACTTGATCAGGCAGCGGAAGTCTTCACTGCCTGATCGCGGAGCCTCTGGAGTCTTAAACAGCCACAGGAACACCCAAATATATGTATTCCTAGCCTAGACCTACGAGGGGGGGGGGTAAATTTCACTAAATCCACCTAGAGTTCCCTTGGGGCACTTACAGCAGCCGAACTCTAGGGGCGAAACGTGAAACAAACGGGGAAGAGGTGAGAGCACTGCTCGATCACGTTCCCGAGACCAAAACCTTCAAAAAGAAGAACCGCTGACACAGCGGGCGAAGTTGCGGCGAGTTCTCACACTCTACGCCTACCGGTGGGCCAAAAGCGCACAAAGTGCTCCCGCCCGGGATGTTGAGGTATTTACTAACGAGGTAGGCGCAAAGGCGCCGTCCCTTAAACGATCTACTCGATCGTACGCAAAAGGAGAACTTTTTTATTGCTTAAATCCTAAGAACTATCAATTACCTAATATCCACCAATCAGAACCACCCATTCCAGCGTCCTCCGTCGACCAGTCGAGCTGATTTATCCGTCGTTCTTCGATGTTCGTTGAGTACCTGTATGCAATCGTCCCATCTCCCCTTGTCTCGTCTATGTTCTGTCTATGTGCACCACGGTTGTACACGCAACTGTATACATTGTGGTACATACAATCGTACACGATTACGTACCAAATTTTTGCCCGCAGTCAGACCCCTAACTAGGCCCCTAATTAGGCCCCTAATTAGGCCCCTAATTAGGCCCTTTAGTTAGGCCCAATTTATAGCGCACTTTACCACAGCCGCCCCTGAGCCTCGTCCCAGCCGTACAGCGGTTGGGGCGAGGGTCGATCATGCCGTTGGCCTCCATAGATCATACCCCCGTTGGTCGGGTGGTGCACACCCATCAATCGTGACATCATCGATCATGTGATCAGCACCCATCAATCTGCTCTTTCTCCCGCCGATCGGGTCCCAATCGATCAGGCCGTTACCGTTAGTGGTATGCCCTTCGCGATCAAACCTTCATCCTCCAACAACCGTGGCATCTGCGATCAGACCCTCCCGATCAGGAATTTCTGCATTTCCATCATGCAAGCGATAACGGACGACACCCCAGCGAGCACCACCAACGCTCCTGCCCTGGATCGGGCCGCGGCCGATCAGGCGATCGCCGCAATCAATCAGGCTTACACCCTACAGGAGGCCCTCCACGCCCGCGATGAACGGATCACCGTGTTATCCAACTCGCTCGCGATAAGCGAAGACACTATTGTGATGCTTCGACAGCAGCTCACTAGTGCCAACCGCGCTGTGGCGGACCTAGATGATGTGATCATGCGAACCGCCCTTAAACAGCTTGCGCCACTGCGTGGTTTCATTGACACTGCAGTCAGCGACCTCAAGACTAAGTTGAAGACCGCTAAAAACACCATAGCTGATCACGAGAGAACCATGGTCGATCAACGCGCCCGGATACGCCATCTGGAGAGCAGTCATGATCGCTATCGTTATCTGCGATCGGTGCATGAAGATACTATTGTTGATCGAGCGCGAGAGCTGGATCAACTTCAGCGGCGTATGGGCAAGTTACAAGAAGAGTACGATCGGGCTGCTTCCAAGAATCAGTGCTTGGTCGAGCAGGCGTTCAAACTCACCGCCGAGATTTACAGCCGCAAAGGTCAGTGCGATCGTCTCCGGAAGAAGAATAAATTCAACCGCATGCGGATGGATGACTATACCGCCGTCATAGCCCAGATGCAGGAGATATGTGAGCGGGTTGAGGGAGTGTGTGATCTTCAGGCTGAGCTGGATGATCTACACGCCGCATATTCTCAGCTGGAGGAGGAGCTTTCCACCACGCAATGTCGCTTCGATCAAGTTTCTGCAGAACGCGACATGCTGCGCAATCAACTGCAACAGGCTCAAGACGAAGTCACGCAATTGCGCTCGTTTCAATCGGACCTTCAGTCCCAGTTGGCGGGTATGTCGTTGCGGATGCAGATCATACCAGCTGCCCGCACCCCTCGTGCAGGTTCTAGTCAGGCTGCATCACCTGCTAGCCTTCCCGCTGATTCTCCAGACTTCTCGATCAGCCGCGCCGCTCCTTCGCCTAAAAAAAAGACGTATTCAACGTTACCGATCCCCCTCTCGATCCAAGCGTCCACGCCTCCTTTCCCCCATTTCGGAGGCGAAGTCGGAGGACGACGATTCTCCAAGTCTTGATCAGAACGATGAAAGTGGATTCCCTGACCCTATCCCTTCCATTCCCTCTACTCCAACCATTAGCGAGTTCGGGAGCGAAGATTTGCCTAATCAAGGCTCTCTGCCGGGTCCCTTTTTCCTCGTACGGGTGATTTCAAGTCGTTGATCACGGTGCCTGATGATGTCACTGACGCCGACATCCTGCCATGGACTCCAAGTCAACTCAGTGGGTTCGATCTACGTAGCGTCACGGCTCAAGTGGTCTTTGATTACTTGACCCGACCCGAAGTATGTTTGTTCCCGGCCGCCACTGATCAGTGGTTTGGTCACTTGATCACCCAGCCGGAGGTGGAGCGGTTATATTCCCAACGCCCCTGGGATATTTTCAGGACCATGCTGCCACCTATTGCTTTCCGCTCGGGCGGCTGGTTTGCCGACTTTGAAGCGAAGTACCGGTCGTTTCTCGACCATCACGCGCTGGCGATCTGGGAGTCGACGCATTATCTCCCCATTGAGAGAAGCCTTCGCGAAACTGATGACTTCTTCCGGGACTATTACAACGATCGACGTCAGCGCAGAAGTCGTGCCGGGGCGACATGGAAGAGGGTTGTGGACTTTATCCTGCGAGGGATGATCGACGGACGTGTGATCTCGACATTTTCCTGGACCCGTCGGTCACCCATTGTGCCCGAAGCCGTCCCTTGAGATTTGCCTCGGCCGAAGATGGGGCGTGGTACCCCGGGTCCCGGCACCTCGGCCCCTATCAGACGCGTTGAGAGAGGCTGATGACTTTGATATTTGGCGGGTTCAGTATCGTCTTTCCCCCGAAGACCACCCTGGCCGCAAAATTCCCCGCATCCGTCGCAAGTTCTATGGGTCTGATTAGTCGGTTAATCATTTCTTCTTTAATCAATAAACACTCTTGATCATGACAATTCCCACTGTTGCTTCATTAGTTTTCAATGCATGATATAAATCGGTATTCCGTCGGCTCATCTGCCGTACTCCATCACCATACCTCGCAATATCCATCGTAAATACACCACTTCAAGTCATTCATCATTTCTTCATACATTGTGAGTTTCATGAATCATTTTTCTTCAATCGGAGGTTCTTCGATCGTAATTCCATGATCAGTCCGCCGATCACGCATTAGTTGGACTCCTCACCCACTTGCATTACGTCAAACCGATGTCTGCTGATCATCCTTCTTTCGAAGTCCTTGATTAGAGCATCACAGCTCAGATCTGCTTCGTCTACCCACGACGGCTCAGCATAACCTTTCCAGTAGACTTGATATTCGCGTAACGTTCTTCCATACCTAGTCTTTCGACCAGATCGGACATCGACAATACGATCAACTTCAAATTCATATGGATCCAGCGTCCTTTACCAGCTGTCTTCAGGTAGAAAAGCCTCATCGAAGTCGAAACGATCTTCTACCCCAGCCGCTAACGCTGTCGTAGGACGATCTGGAAATTCCTTGACCAATTTCAACTTAGACAGGTGCACCACCGGGAACATACGATAGTCGGTGCCGGCTGTAACAAATCTAGCCGCATGATTACCGATTACCTCATCGAATCTGAAGGGTCCATGTCACATATGCTCCAGTTTCTTCGCGAACCCTTCTTTCACCCGATCGAGATATAACCAGACCCTTGATCCAGCCTCGATTTTGTGCGGTGTCACTCGATCGTTGTGCTTTTCAGCTCGCTCGGCTATCGCTTGATGCAATCGAGTGCTCACTAGGTCGCGGGCGTATCTGTAGTCTTTCTGCAACTTATATCTCCACCGACGAGCATCTCGGTCTTTATGCCGAATTCCACCCAGTTGTAATGTCGATTCCAACGACGATCGCGGATCCCACCCATACACCAAATAAATTGGTGTCTCTCCGCGATCATGGGTCGAGTTCAGCGCGAATACCAGACGCTCTTCATACAAACTCCAATCTTTATGGCCGACATCTGATACATACATCTTGATTGCCCGTGTAATCGTTTGCACCGTCCTTTCCGCCTTGCCGTTCGCCTGTGTACGGTATGCCATAGTGGCACTCTGACGTTGTCCCACGATTTTATTCAACGCACGAAATACTTCCGACATAAAACCCGGTTCCCGATCATGCCGGATCACCTCACTAGCCCCAAATCGTCGAAATACACATTCTTCATAATTTTCGGCGACTTTCTGCGCTGTTCAGGACGATCCAGCTTTCGCGATCACCATACCCGTGAACAAATCAGTCCAAATCAGCAGTTCCGTATATACATGAGTAGATCGGGGCAGTGACGGGATATGATCCATGGCTATCACTTGGAATGAGTACGTAGCCTCGATATTCCCCGGAGACATGCCCTTGATCGTAGGCTTGCCATTCCCCGTCTCAAAATCTACGCATTGTCCAACAAACCTTTGTACACTTCGGAATAGACCACGCCAATGGAAGTATCGTCTGATCCGCTGATATGTACGCCCTATGCCTTGGTGTCCTCCTTCCAAGCTCACATGATAATGGTGGAGGACATCCGCATGTAGGGTCTCGGGTAAGACCAGCTTAATCGAAGAGTGTCGATCGTCTTGATCATCTTTGTCATCGCTGGCATTTCCTTTATCCATATTCCCACAGTAAATTAGCAATCCTTGTTCATCGACATCGTAGTTGTCGGCAATTTTCGCGCAATCCTTTACCTCGTCTGCGCTCAATTGTGAGACTTCACCATACAGATAACTTCGCAAATCATGAATCCATTTCTCTTCGTCATGCGCCTTTTTCACCCGTTCCGCCCTTATCCCGGCTATGGATATATCGGGCCACGTTGACGGTCGCGGCTGACGGAGGTTACGTGATCGTGTCATCACCAGCACTTATGGAGAAGTGGGTTCTTCATTACACGTGATCACGTCCGACAATCTGTTGAGATTGACCAATTCCTCCAGCTGTTACTCGCCACCAATCTCACATCTTGTTCCACCCTGCATGGCCATAGTGGTGATATGATCTGCACTCTTTTTCTACTCTCTTTTGACATGCACTAGATCACGATAGTTCCATTCGCGAAGGAGATTAAACGCACGCTGCTACAACACTTGCAATCGCGGAGCTTTACACACTATTTTACCGCGCATTTGCCGGATTACCAAATTCGAATCTCCACACACGATCATCCTTCTTTGGGATATCGCGACAGTAGGTCCAAACTTAAATGCAATCCATGGTATTCCGCTTCGTTCACCGTGATATCAGGTGCATGATCGGCTACCGCGGTCATAATCTTCCACTCCGGTAATTTCCATACGATAGCGCCAAACGCACCTACACGTCGCTTGACACTTGCAGATCCATCGAAATTAATCACGTAGAGTTCTTCGCCTTTTTCAACCGTAGGAGGTGGTACTTCAATCATCTGCCGCGGTTTCTTTCTCGGCGCGATCGCAATCAGTGCTTCATCGATTTCAGTGCGAGGGGTGATGCTTGAAGCTAACGCCCCTAGTACCTCCTCTTCTCCCTGTACACATTTATTGATCTCGAGGTCCCATTGTGATAAGATCGCATCCCATCTGACCAATCGTCCGTCCAGCCCGTTGGATGTTGGCAACCATTTCACGTGGATAAAAAAAAACGTGACAAGACAGTAATCTTTTTTCCGACCAGCATCGTGAAGTAAACATCAAAAACCCGTAGAAGCGCCAGAACTTCCTTTTCGACGGGGCTGTAATTCAGCTCAGTATTAATAAATAATAAAAGCATTAAATGGATGCCTTGGCATTAATTTTTTTTAGGACTTAAAAAATGCGAAAAGCTATATCAAATAAATATGTTATTTTAAAATATAGATTTCCTAAAGAAAACTTTTTTTTGTGTTTTTAATATTTTTTTTATTGAATTTTTTTTAAATTTATTTGATAATTTTTAAGCTCACCGTTCTTCAATGTTCGGCTGGCGAATGCGACGGGACAATACACTTGATCATGTTCTTGTACCAGCGCGGCGGATACCGCCCATTTGCTGGCGTAAACCGCGATCACCGGCGTTTTGTTCTGATCAAAGTGGCGCAGGGTTGGGGCTGACGCAATCTTCGTTTTCAGCATGCTGAATGCTACTTTTGCCCTGATTAATCGATCGCCCTCATGATCCGAATTCCTCTTGGTCAATGATCGGCTCTTTAACTCTTGATAATCCATCTCCCTTAATTCGTAGAGTACAGCGGCATAGATCGTGAAATCTTTAATAAATCGACGGTAGTAGTTCAAGCTTCCCAAAAACGACTGCATAGCACGTAAGGTGCCAGGTAAAGGTAAATCGATCAGCTCATCCATTTTTTTTGGATTTGTTTCCAAGCCGCCGCTAGAGAAATGATGCACTAAATAAGGAACTTCACTTCGCCCCCAGTACGATTTAGCCACACTGATCGACAAGTTCCACTGATCGCACTTTTCCAACAGGTGCCGCACCTTGTCACACAGGTTAGACCATGTAGGTGCAGGGATCAAAATATCATCGATATATGACCGCCGCTGCAGCACAGACGGTCCCGGTGTCTGGTCGGGCTCTCCCACAGTAAATACATCAGCCGTTTCGTCAGCACCGTCCTTAACCTTGCGATACCCGTATAATGCATTATCAATCAGCCGCTGGTAGATTTGCGGAGCATTCTTTACGCCAAAGGGCATCCTATTCCATTCAAACAATCCAAACGGAGTGACAATAGCCGAAATCTGACGTGCTCGATCGGTCATAGACACAACCCAAAAACCGCTCGCCATATCCAAAGAGCAAAACCACAACGCTTTATCCAAATCTTCGAGTTAATCAGAGATCAGGGGCATTGGGTATACCATCAAACGTGTGAGTTGATTCACCGCGCAATAATCGATACATAAGCGAATATCAATCCCATTCTTTTTCAAGATGATCACTATAGGTGATGCCCAGGGTGATGTAGACGACTGAATGATCTTAGTAGCCAATAGACCCTTGATAAAAGCCGATAACTTCTCGGAAATTGTGGAGCCACCTTTTGACACTTTTGGGCGATCGGGCGCGCATTGCCTACATCTATATCGCAACAACTCCACGTACAGAAGGAGATAGCGCGTTCCCTTTCCCGATCAACAGATGTTTCTTCGCCCAAATTATATCGCGAATCTGATCAATTTCTTCTGCCGTGTGACCAAGGGGTCTCCGACTAGCAAATCATCTTTAGTCACCTCTTCGGTTCTTGCAAATACTTCGGGAAACGTAGCAAGCTGCTTCTCTAGTTCTTCCACATACAAATCTCCACCTTCATGGTAGCAAACTTGATCATCGATAGGGATTACACCAAATTCGCTAGGATCGGCTGAGACAGGGTGATCACGCGTATCTTGACTAGGCGTATCTCTTGTAATAGGTTGTTCAACTCCGTGATACAAGGTCGGACCTTTCGTCCCCGGCTCCTGATTGCACCGCGCTTGCACCTCTTGCACCTTTTGCGACCCACGGGTTACCAATGCCACAGATGTGACGATCGGGTCCGTAAGACGCACTAAAATACTTCGAGGAGTGGGATACTCCCTCTTCTCGACTAGGTTACCTTGATCGACACTTTCTTGACCGCCACTCACAGAATCGGTAGACGCTTGATACGCGAGATTTTGCCACTCCTTGTAACGATTAGACCCTATCGAAACAAATCCAGGGAGACGGGGCACATCATCTTTGTTCATCCAGATACCTAAAATCGTATCGTCTTGCACAATGATCGGATGATCGACGAAGTTCGTAACACGCAAATATCGCAAATTACCCACGCCCTTGGTGATAGTGGGGACCCAATCTTTTCCGCGGGTGATCCACAACTTTCGAGATCGCTGGTCATAAATCCGAACCTCAGCAGATCGACCTACTGGGATCTGTTCGTACTGATTGAGTTTCATATAATTACCACTCTATCCGTACAACTGTCGTCGCCCCTCCAATGGGATGATCACCTCATCAGGCAAACCTAGCGCACCGCGGGCTATGTCTAATCGAAAACCAGCTGGTATCATAAAATCGATACCCAGTATAGCATCTTGACCTACAAATCTGCCCACCCATGCATGGAAATAATAAACCAACGATCCCGCTAACGTAATCTTGATTTTAGTGCGCCCCTAAGTGAGATATGCACTTTCTACAATGCCGACACATTCTTGTGTTTGACTCGTGTCGATCTGACAACTCACCTTACGAGCAAAGGTTTAGTCGATGATCGACACTTCAGCACCAGAATCAAATAATAGCGTGGCACGTTCGTTATTAATTTTACCACTCGCCTTGGCTTGTTTAAACCATTTCTTTGGCGAGTGGTACTTCAATATCCACGTGATTCACGTGGAAGTAAATCAACCTCCATGATCACCGGGGATCGAGAAAACTCATCAATACGGAAATTAGCCAAACGTGGTAAATCAGGCTGATCACATTTTTCATTATCTCTTTCTGCTGCTTGATCTGCCCTCTTCTTATCCACATATGCAAAAATACATAGAGCATAACGTTCGTCTCGTACCAGATTCCAACCTGGCGAGCGTCCTAATTTAACAGGTCTTCGGCTTCCTTGGGCAACATTCCATCATGCTTGGTGGGATTGTACCACTGGCGAATGTGATTGCAAAATTCTTCCATAGGGAAATTGCCCACATCGTGAACTTAGCCGCATGCTCGGCAGACGTACAAGCATTGATCGGTCGGGTTTCCATTCTTGCCACACTTGAGACAGGTCAGGCGCTTCCAGCAACGAAAATTATCGTGCCTGATCTACCCACAATGACTGCATTTCTTCACCGCCCCTTGATCAACTGCACTTGAATCACTTCGTTTACCCGATCGGGACTCACCAGGTTGGTCTAGAGCCCCTGGTTGATCGCGCATAGCAGCAATCATGTAACGGCGCTGATCTCCATCACTTCCACTGTCGTCGGCACTTGATTCTTCACTCCCAGACGTCACCTTGATCGCGCGTACTACTTTAGGCTTCCGCACCGGGGCAGGTGCCCGATCATCACCGAATTTATGGCGGAACCGGCTGGTACCTACCGCCGCCGTAGGCTGGCACCACTTATTGCGTGCATAAGCCCGCAGCGTCTCTTCCAAATCCGTGGCATTATCCGACCGCAGAAGTGCCACTTGGTCAGCGAGTTCGCTATTGGCCAACGTGTCCAGAAAATGTTGCACATGCTCGCGTAAGATCGTAGGCGAAGTCCTTCCCTGATCGGTAACTTTGCTCGCAGTCCCGCCAAATGCAACCGGTGCAGATACTAAATGGGAGTTTCATCTGAAAGATGCTTCGTGTAATAGTACTGGCGGGATGCCGATTGACCACGTCCACAGTATTGAACTTCAAACTCATCCACAAGACTTTTCCAACTAGATCAGGTAGCTCTACTCAGCTGGCGATGCCAATTGCGTGCTGATCCTTTTAGTAAATCGCCCAGGATCAAACACTTTTCGTGATCAGAATCTTGATCGCGCATAAATGCTGACTTGAGGCGACTAATACAATTCCGCGCTTGATCTTCATCTCTTTCTTTTCCCGAAAATTCATTCAGATCGTTGATCGCAGACATCCGGATCCTGGGAATCGGCTGTTGATTAGGCATCCCAGTGTAAGCGGACGCAACTGTGGCTCGTCGCGGCAGTCTGATCGGCTCATCTGGGTCAATATACTCGCTCTGGGATCGTGATCATGGACGAATACACAGATTCCATGTCAACGGCCTTAACCGTCGTCGATCTTCCTGGCTTCGACTGCTGATCACGAAGCGAATGCACGGAATTCATGTCGATATCCTTGATTGACGCAGCTCTTCCTGTCTTTAGCTGGCGGTTTTTGCACCAACGACTCCAGGTGTCAACTTGCTTCTTTCCTCAGCCAGAAACTTCTCCATAGCCTTGTCAAAGAATGTCTGCAGCTGTGGCCCTTGCGATACTTGATCATCTTCTACCTTGATCGATTGAGGTTCCATTTTGATAACCGAAAACTTGGATTCATCCTTCTGACAAACTGTCATCCTGGTGATCTTGGGCTCTATACTTCCGGCACTACTCGACTCCAGTTCAGGTTCATCGCCTTCGGAAGGGGCAGATTCGTAACACGATGATCCCGTGTGTTCTCCCACGTTGATCGACTGGCCCGCTTCAAGCTTCAGCGGGGAGTTCACTACTAAAGTGGAGCCCGAGGGCTCCACTTTAGTAGTTTGACCCACGATAGGTACCAACAGATAAAACAACTTCTGGGTAGCTTCTGCCAGATCTTCTGGGTACTGATCAAACACCTCTTCAGCATCGTAGGCGCCTGTCGTTAGACCAGCCTGCTTGATCAGGCGTGTTAGCCTTAGCACGATCGTGAGCTTGTCCTTCCCATCTGTAATTGGCTGATCGACCGGTCCGTTCAGCTTCCCGCTGATCATGACCCCAAGTAGGCTCATGATAGAGTTTGTCAATAAGAAATCTTCCCGTTGTCCTTTGTAAACCTTTCGGTAAAACGTCTTCACCAGATTGGCTTCCGTTGGTGGCGTACTTGATCGACTTTCGTCGCTCTCCGACCCAGGCGCCTTCATCAACACCTTCAGCTGGTCGGTCTTGTTATTCTTCACCACCGGATCCCAATCCGGATCATTATACACACATATATTTGGCGGATCATAACTTGCGTTATGATCCGCATGGGCTCCCGAAGGAGCCTCTGGAGGTGGTTGAGGCTTCTCCTCCTTTATCTCATTAAGATTCCTCCCCAAGTCCTGATGATAAGCATTTCCTTTCTTCTTCAGGCATGACGACGGCGAACTGACTTCCATCGTCACAACCACCTCCTCTTCTTCCACCTTTATCTTCACTTCTGCTTCCGCTTCCGTTTTCACTTCCGCATCAGCGCCATCTTGCGTAGAATCGCAGTGATATCCCGCGTCGCCCAAATATCCGGGCACGCGCACCATTGTGGTGGAGCGGCTGATCAAAGTTTTTGACGCTTGATCAGGCGTTACCACGGCGCCCGGACTGCCGACTAACCAAGGGGGTTCTCCGGTTGTCTCTTGACTGCTTGTGTTCCTGCTCACTTTGTGTACCCGACGGCTTGGGCGTGGGTCGCTCTCCAGGTTGCGGGGATGTAAACACGACAATTCCTTGATGCAAGAGTAGGAAAACTTGTAACGCAACGTCCTATGTGCTGATCAGGCGTGATCAGGTACAATCAAGCTTGATTCAGGTCTGATCAGCAGAGATTAGGCTTGATCAGGCGCTAAAAGTCGTTGATCAACAGAGATTAGGCTTGATCAGGCTTGATCAAGCGCCAAAATTCGTTCATCAGCGGTGATCAGGCTTGATCTGGTTTGATCAGGAGCTAAAAGTCGTTGATAAACAGAGCTCAGGCTTGATCGGGCACTAAAAGACGCTGATCTAGAGTGATCCGGCTTGATCAGACTTGATCAGGCGCTAGTTGGCGCTAGTTGCGAGCAAATGAGCGCGGGTTGCAAGTTGCAGAGTGTTGATCAGGTGTTGATCGGCGAAGGGGGTACTTGATAAGGCAGTGGAAGTATTCACTGCCTGATCGCGGAGCCTCTGGAGTCTTAAAAAGCTAAAGGAACACCCAAATATATTTATTCCTAGCCTAGACCTACGAGGGGGGGGGAAATTACACTAAATCCACCTAGAGTTCCCTTGGGGCGCTTACAGCAGCTGAACTCTAGGGGCGAAACGTGAACCAAACAGGGAAGAGGTGAGAGCACTGCTCTATCACGTTCCCGAGACCAAAACCTTCAAAAAGAAGAACCGCTGACACAGCGGGCGGAGTTGCGGGCGAGTTCTCACACTCTACGCCTACCGGTGGGGCAAAAACGCACTAAGTGCTCCCGCCCGGGACGTAGCGGTATCTATTAGTAAGGGAAGCACAAAGGTGCCGTCCCTGAAGCGATCTGCTCGATCGTACGCAAAAGGAGAACTTTATTATCACTTATAGCCTTAGATCTACCATTTCCCTAATTTCAGCCAATCCGAACCGTCCACCTGTCGACCTTATTTATTCGTTGTTCGCTGGTGTTTGTCGGTACCTGTATGTAATCGTCCCATCTTCCCATGCCATGTCTATGTCCTGTGTCGTGAAGCGGACCCAAGAATTTTGGTCGGTTCCGGTCAACAATGGACCGATCGGCCTGTCGGCGATCGGATTGGTGGAAAGTCAAGAGGTTTTTGGGTCAGTCATGTGCAAGGGGTTTCCAGGACACAAATTCGGGTAGGTCACACGAGATTGCGTGTACTACATATTTTCATGTTTGGTACATATTGGGGACTATAGGGGGTAGGTAGTAAGTTGGGGATTTGCCAAGAGTTGGGAATTTGCTTTCTTTTGGGTTTCGCTTCGTAAAGGTTTTTGGCTTTTGGCTTCGCTTAAGTGACCGTTGGACCCCCAACTCAACCGGGGTCGTTTTCGCCTTACGTGTTAGTCGCCTCTGCACGCCGCAGAGTGTTCTAGGAGCGGAGGGTCGAGTAATCCCCTCCAGCTCATTATACCCGGCCGGGACGCGTTATAGACGCATTTGGCCCGCCGGAAGTCCCTCGAAGGGAGCGTACTTTGGTCAACCCCCAACGTTAAGTTGCACACGTTTGGAACGTGTTATTTTACCTATTGGATTATTTCGTGGAGATATCGTTCGTGGATTACGTCATGTTCTTTTTGGATCTCCCCATTGGATTGGATTATTGGACCTAATTGGATTACCGGAGTTTATCTCCCATATTCGCCGGCTATACGATCGGGTTAGCGAACTGCCCTCGGGAGTATACAAATTTCGAGTATAACCGGTATACCCGTACCCAGGATGAAGAGTTCCTCCCCGGGTACATCACCCAGCACGGTTAACGCATTTAGACCACAAGTCATTCCCAAGCACCGATCCACCGAGTGTTTTACCAGCCCAATCCATCGGGTACACAAGGTGAGATGCGAAAAGAATCGGACCAGGCGTCCAGTGCTGACGATCGGTCGTCTGCCAGCAGCGGACGATCCGATCGGATCGAAGACGAGGGTTCGCGGGGTACCCCCCGTAAGTTGGAAGGCCGGGAACGATGGTGGTCAGGTTCTCGACACTTCAGTGTTCGATTTCGAACTTGACTCCACCACAATGGTGCACGTGCCCGGATCACTTGGTGATCCTGGATGTCACCGCAGCGATATTCAGCAAAGGATTGATTACAAGGAATTGAATGTGGAATCGTTCCGGAGAGAACACAAGGAACGGCTATCGCCTTATGTTTTCGTTGTTAATAACGATTGCGATGTTCGATCTGGCCGGGTGGAGGACCGGATCGGGATTAATAAGTTTTTTCCTCCCCATAAGGCTCCCACCGGAGCCGATCGGGACTATAGCAGATCTTGCTATAGTTCCGGAAAGGATCACGACTTTTGTCCTGATCCTATGTATTTGAATGAATGTTTGGATGAGAAGAAAATAAAAAGCGAAAACCACATGGAGCCTGATCGGAACGATCAAGGCCAACCCCCCAAGGCTCCCAAGAAGAGGCTCAGAAAGCTGTCCGAAGAAGACGACCTGGAAGAGAAGTCGCAGGTCGGGGATGGGGTCATCGAAGAAGAAGACCTGACCATGATGTACTACATTCATGAGTTGAAGCGATTTATTCTCGAAGACGAGGTCATGCAAATAGTAGACCCCCAGATCCCCGATCGCCTTCTCGGACCCACCACCGAGCTGATCCGAAGCGACCGACCGTTGCCATTGGTGAGGAACCTGCTGGCGATGTTGGCCGAGGTTGGCATGAAGATGCAGAAGCCCGCTAACGTGCAGAAGCTTTTCGATCTGGACACTTGGAGGTTGGAGTTGTCGTTGTCGACCTTCCACGACCATTTGGTGCCGTTGGTGGGGGCGGTCCGCCGCCCAACTCCCACCGCGGCATTGAAGGTCGCTGAGACGATTGAAATGGATGATACATGCTCCGACGATAAGTCGTTATATCAGTCTCCACTTGCCTCGGATAACTCATCGGAGTTGGAGGTCGGTGTCGAGTGGATGACCATGGGGTCGGACCAGACCCCTGGGAGCATAAAAAGGATGTGCGGCAACAAGGGGCTGCATGCCAGTCAGGGCCCCGGGTGCCCCCATAGGCCTCAGTACCTCCAAACGAGGATACCAACACGTTGACCATGACCCAAGCCAACGTCCCAGCCATGTTCGAAGCTATGATGGAACGTTTCTTGGGAGATCGATGCCTATCACCTCCGCGCCCACATGTCCAGGACCGGTCTGCACGGAAAAATGTCAATATTTGCCGAGATGTGGATATGGAGTCAGTGGCACCATCGGATAAGCCTATCCGAGGTGTTAAGCCAGTTGTAAAAACAAAACGCAAATCGAAACCAACTCTACCGTACCAACCGAGCAAGAGCAGCGATTACGACATGGAGTCGGTCGGCGACATGGGTGACCCGATGGGTCAGACGGTACAGGGCGGGCAAAGCACGTAAGGCTAACCTAGCTCCTACGACCGCATATGATCTTGGATCTGCCGCGATCCCACGTATTCGTATGGCTGCGACTACGGACCTTAAAGACCTTACCGGCAAGGACGCCGACGAACATCAAGCCAGGTCGTGGTTTGGTCGGGTCAAGTCTGCTTTCCTACGGGATCAGACACCAAAAAACGAACTGTGTCTGATCTTCAGGGATCTGCTCAAGGGACCGGCTGCGAACTGGATCCAACAGTTGGGTCGGGATGTCCGGTCTGACTAGGATCTGCTATGTGCAGAATTTGAAGAGCAGTACTGCAACTCCGGATTTTCTACCGCCCGCAATTATCACCATATGCAGAAGCGGGGCGACGAGACGCCGATCGAGTATTTGCACCGCCTGAACGTGGCTGCACTCCGCGCCGGAATAGTAATCAAGAAGGCAACCCGCCGATCGAGTATTTGCACCGCCTGAACGTGGCTGCACTCCGCGCCGAAATAGTAATCAAGAAGGCAACCCGCCGACCGGTGCAGCTATGGAGCATGTGGGTCACTACATTAGTGCCCTGGATGACCAAGAGCTGGCAGATCAGCTTACTCTGCTGCGCCTAAAGGATTTTACGGAAGTGGAACAAACGTTGCGGACGCTGCAACACTCATGCAGTATGAGGGCGAAGCTCGCCGTTGGATCTGGTCGATATAGATCCAAGACCCAGGCCGACCCCGTGCAGAGGCCCTTTACTAGATCGGCCCGTGCTGTCAAAGCGATTGTGACAGAAGACAGCACTGGGTCGGAAGAGGAAAGCAGCGGCCTGTCCAGCCAGGAGTCGGATGAAGACCAGTGCCGCCACGTTTGCATCACGGAATCCGACCCAAGATCCCGACCGACGCCTAACCAGGCAGATCGGAAGGGCAGGAGCGGGAACAAGTCTGACCCGGATCGACCTCGATGAAGTGTGTTCACTGCGGGTCGAGTAAGCATGACGGTGGGGATTGCTGGAAGAAGTTGACCTGCAAGAAGTGTGAAAGACGCGGCCACCCCACCGATCACTGCCTCTTCGTATGCAAGTCATGTGGAGAGATCCACGAGGCCGTCCAGTGCAAGATGGAAGAATTTTTCAATATGATGCGCAAATGGTATGTGCCGAACAAGCACGCGGGGATGCTTCCACCGGACGTGGAAAAGATGTTAGACTAGAACGCTCGCCAGGTTGGAATTTGGATCGAGCCGAGCGGTCTACGTTTGGCATCTATGCATATGTCGGCAAGGAGAATAAAACCGACAATACATGTTCTATTCGCAATCACGTCGGTCGGGATCATCCGGTCTACAGTCTTAAGACCGATGAATATTCCCGATCGAAGGTGGTCATGCAGTTGGATTTGCTGCCGGGGGAGTCTCGCGGATACTGGAAGTATCACTCGCCCGATAAATGATTTAAGGAGGCGAAAGCCTGTGGCAAGATTAATAACCAGAAGGCGATGATGTTGTTCGATTCTGGGGCCGAAGTCTCGATTATCGACTCCGCCTTTGCTCGTAAGGTCGTATAGACGACACCCAGATAAAAGAATGCGTCGGAATTGGGGAAAACTATTACATACCGAAGGAAGGACGCGCATGAAGATCACTCTCTCAGGTTCGTTGGTCTACTTCTTCAGCGCTTGGGTCGGCAAGCTGGCCGGTCAGGATGCCTTGTTAGGCATGGATTTTATGGTGCCGGCGGGTATTCGACTGGATTTGTCTCATGGGGTTCTTACACTCCCGGATGAGGTCCAGATCCAGCTAGCTGGTCGGAGGCCCTATACGGATTGTACACCGATCTGGTCAGGTGGGATCAAGATGTCACCATTCCAGTCGGTCAATCCGCTGATGCCCCGGTAGATAAAGGTTTCAAATCAAGGAAATTATGGGTGACCAGGGGCGACCGGTGGGTTCCGACCTTTGTAAATAGCGCCGGCCGGTTTGATTACGTTCGACTCACCAATATCGGAGACAAGCCGCTTACGCCCGACAAAAATGCTATTGTTGGCATGTGGATAGCGGAGGGGAAGGTGCCAAGAAAGGGGGGGTTCGTCTCGATCGGATCGAGACGGTATGTCGAGTGGCAGAGCTTGGCATACCAAGCGACCACCGATCTGGTCAGCAATGATGGACCGTTGGAAGAAGATACCTCACCTATGGCGGAACGACCTAGATATGCAACCCCGAAGAAGATGCTGGTCCGAAGAAAGGCGCCGCAGTCGCCAGACACGGTGGACCATCAAGCAGATGAGCCAAGGCTTGTCAACATGGTGGTTTCACATGAACAGGCGACAGAGGAGCCGGAACTAGAAACGGAAAAAGGATAACACGGGATTGATGGGGCGGACCACGATGGCGCGCCTAAACAGGTCGATGTTGTTGAAGAGCAGCCCGCCGGCCGGGAAAAGCAGTGTGCAGCCGATCGGGACGGGTCGGGTGATGTCACCCCAGAAGATGACCAAGTTTGCATACGTGAGAGCGGTGATCAGTACATTCAGGAGCTGGAGAGCCAGGTGGCAGTCCTTCCTGAAGCGTATGCCGATCCGCCCGAAGTCACCTGGGACGATCTACAAAAGGATCTGGAATCACTGAGCAACCTCCCGTTTCCCAGATCTCTGAAGGCAATGCAGTCCTTTCTAAGGAGCCTGAATTACTACAGACGCTTCATTTAAGACTTCGCGGTCTACGCGGCCGTGCTGTACGAGCTCCGGGAAGTCGACTATCATATGTTGCGCGAAGCAAATCGGGAAACTTTACGAGAGGGCTGCGACTCCGATCGGGCTGCAGAATTGCCGCCGATGGAGGAAGATGACTATATGAAGCGTGCACAGGTTGCTTTTGGTATGTTGAAGGCTAAGATGGCGACGGCACCGATTCTCAGGCACTTTGATCCGAAAAAAATGCCGAACGTCATTGTGTATGCTAGTAAGTGGGCCATTTCTGCCACTCTAGCGCAAGAACATGATGGAGTGTACCACCCGGTCACTTTTACGAGCCGGACGTTGAAGACGAACGAGGTCAACTATGGGATCGTCGAAAAGGAAGTTCTGGCTTTACTACGGATTTTGGATGTGTGCTATAACCTGCTGGTCGGCCGACCTGTAAAGGTCCTATCAAGAAAGTCGACATTGGCCTGGCTATTATCGGCCAATGGGATGGACGGTCGGTTCGGCAGATTGTCAGCGATCCTGTAACAGTGGTCCCTCGAGGTCGTCAAGTGCACCAAGGGAGAGGATGATATACTCGGCACATTGGCTGCCAGTATTACCCCTCGGTCTGAAGTGGATGAAGCTCTGATGGCGATTTCCCCAAGGAAGCAACCCCGACAATCAATCTCACGGCCGCCGCCGATCGTCGATCGGGATGAGGAACTCCTGGTCTTGAGTTTCCACGGATCGGCTAGCGTGAAGAAGAAGGTCGGCTCCTATAGTGCCATACTGTAGAAGTTACCACAATGGTCTATAGTAGCAGCCGCCGCCGATTTCACGCCGGACATAACGGTCAAAAATGCGGAATATCGGGGACTCCTTCTATGTCTCGATCTGCTGTCATCACAGAAGAAAGGTCGGAGCATCATATGTGGTGACTCCAACCTGGTGATAAGGCAGATCACCGGGGAGATCGACTGTAAGGCACCACGGCTGAAGTTGTTAAACGATCGGGTGATGAAGGCGCTGAAAAACTACCCCAATCACGAGCTATTGCACGTGAAACGGGATTGGAACAGAAGCGCCGACCACCTCGCGACCCAAGCCATGTGGGACCAGATCGGGGTGATGATCACCGAGGAGGCCGTTCTACTTGAACTTAATAGGACATAAACAGGATCCCGGAGTTGATCAAGCCCAAGGACAGCCCCGATCAGGTACATGTGATGGCGGCGACTAGATCGAGAACTCAGAAGTCTCGCCGATCGTTCCCGAAGGAAAGGCTGAGTGAGCGCGTTGTGCAACAGCTAAGGGCGGAGCAGATCCTCAAGGCGCAGGACGAAGAAGAGTTGATTGTCAACCTGAAAGCATATCTGCGCGGTGAACTGTCCAGGTTAACGAATTATCAAGCGAAAGAATGTAACAAGATTGCGGACAGTTACGATGTGGATGACAATGGATTGCTGTATTACTGCCGTGACGTTGACCAAGACAGTGCCGATCGAGATCGACTGGCAAAACTGGTGATCCCTGAGTTGCTACAGCAGGATGTCCTTCATCACTACCATGTGACTCTAGAAGGGGGACATCAGGGCGTAGGCAGGACATATCACAAGATCAGGGCCCACTTTCACTGGAGAGGACTTTTTCGGAGCGTGCAGAAATATGTGGGCTGTTGAACAGATTGCGAGACTGGAAAGGGCAGACCGATAATCAAGGGGCGATCTCCCGGAAATATCGAGGCTAATTACCCTTTCCAGGTGATAGCAATGGATCACATACCGTCACTGCACAGATAGACGCACGGCAACACTGAGCTGCTGATCTGTATCGACCTGTTCACTGGTCTAGTTATTGCAAAGGCTAGTGCATCCCGATCTGCGGAGCAGATCGCCCAGAGTTACGAGGAATGCGTGTTCAGAAGGTTTGGCGCCAGCGAAGTTATCAGACACGATCGGGAACCCGGTTTTATGGCTGAGGTGTTCCGATCGTTCAATAACATGCTAGGCCAGAAGCAGAGCGCGACGATGGCATATCGTCCGCAAGCGAACGTATCGGCTGAACGCATGGTGCAGACAATCACAAGGTCGATCAAGATGCATCTGGCCGATCCGGACCAACGTGACTGGGACGAGTATGCAGAGAGACTGTTATTCGCACTCAACTCTTCAACCGATCGGGTCCGAGGAGAAACGCCTTTTTATCTGTAGTATGGATGGGCCCCCCGATCGACACTTGAAGCGGCGATACCGATCGGCTACACTCGGACACGCGATCGCGATGCCCGTCGTTGGCGTATGCAGGTCCAGAAGCATTACCAGCATCCTAAAGAATTCGTAAATGAAAAGTATCGTCAGGCCACACAAGATCGAGCAGATCGGAATAACGATCAGGTCCGACCTCATGGCATTGTTATACCTCGATCGGGTCAAGGAAGGATATGCGAAGAAGTTGTCTCACATGTGGCACGGTCCTTTCCGTGTAGCAGAGCTTATCGGTGAGCATGCTTCCCGTCTGATAACGATAGGCACGGATTACAAAGTTTTTCCGATCGTGCACGTGTCCAAGCTGAAGCTGGTTAGAGAATTCCCCGATCGGCCTGAAATCCCTGTCTGGTGGACGAAGCAGAGAGATTCGATTTCGATGAAGCTCTGCTGCCGGAGGGCAGTTGGGAACGGCCGTTGGAAGAGGACGAGTTCGAAGTGGAGAAGGTGCTGGATGTCCGATCGGTCAAGAAGACCCGTTTCGGACGCACCCACCGAGAATATCTGGTCCGGTGGAAGGATCATGATGAAGAAACTTGGATCGACGAGCTCGACCTAAACTGTGGGGCACTGCTTCGAGAGTTTGATCGAAACCGAGTCAGTCGGAATCGCTTCGCAGTAATGCAGACCCACGAAGACCAAGACCCACAGTAGCGCCGATCAGTTTTTCGATCGGTGTGAATATGTGTGAGGTCGGAACTTTGTGAATTTATGATGAACTGTGATGAACCGTGACGAATTGGAGTAGTGGAATGACGAACGTAGTGATGATTCTCGAGATGTGGATGGAAATTGTATATGATAACATGTTGGTGCAAGCTTGGAGGAAATGGTGAAATTTGGTCAAGTGATTAGATGATCAGCAATGTGAAAGGAATGATGACATATATTACGAATTATCTGGTCAGCTAACTTCTGCATCAAAGATGACTATCTCCCCACAGGCGGCCGATGGTAAATGCCGGATGGTCTTCGATCTGGTCTCGATGTTGAATACGCCAGGGCTCCTGCAGGTCGATCTGGATCAGGGCGTCCTTCAGGTCTACGACTGGCCTGTCGTACCGAACACCGGGATACCAGATGCCTTCTTCAGTCAACGCCTGGGGGCTCTCAATGCGACGCTTGGGCATGTGAAGAAACACTGGATACAAAAAGACGTCGACGTCGCACTCACGAGCCAGCATTCCTTTCAGAATAAACTGGCATAGGATCAGCCAGGCCTCTCCCGCCCGACTCCGGCGCCTTTTCCGGTGCTCCCGATACAGGATCAGGTCTTGGTCACGCAACTTCCGACCAGGAGGAAGCGTCAGATAGTGAGTCGACTCCCAGATCGCTTGGCAGTGGGCTGTGTTGAAAACCCGAAGCCGACCCAGAAGCAAGTCAATCCAAGGTGTCGGCATGAACATGGAGTCCAGCTCGGCGCTGAGCAACACTTCCCATGGACGGTCGGCATATAGAAGTGCGACTTGCGGCCCTGTGATCAAATCTGCTCGCCATGCAGACGGGTCAGGAGCCTTCCGAGCTGGGGGGAAAAGCCAAAAGTCCGGGCGCGACAGAATTCGGGCTAGATCTTGCCTGGTCAGGGCTGTTCGGTGCATTTCACTGATCTGCCCTGGTGACCACGGCAGAGTAGCATCCGAAGTCCGAGATGGGAGGGGCCGACCTCCGGCCAACAACCCTTGCAATCGGGAATGCTCGTGCAATCCAGAGGTGCCGGGCTGGAACGAAGGAACCGATCCGGTCGATCCGCACGTCGGCACAGCACCATCGCCATGGGAGCTGGTCGGCCTTTTATCCCCCGATGCGGGATTCTCTGGAACGGAACCTCTACGCCGATCCGACCGAGACTTGGATAAAGCGGTCATCAGATATTCGGAGTCACTGGATCCGCCCTCCGAGCCTGCTCCAGACGAGACCTCTATGCGTTTGTGTGGTGAAGTTTACCACAAATTCGGTCACTTTTGGTCAAGGCAGCTGGTCGAATTTCGGATTGGTCTAAACAAGGGGGGCTTTTTAGTCTACCAGATTCAAGGAGTGTCAAGAACGCAAGTTTTGGTGAGTCACCTGACATTGGGTATTTTACATATTTTCATGTGGGTACATATTGGGACCGTAGGGAGGTAGTATTGGTTCGAAATGTGGATTTGCCTAAAAGAGAAGAAGTCGTTTGGAATCTTTTGGTTTTGCCTTCGGGCTAACACCTCAACAGGAGGTCGTTTAAACCTTTGCTATGTGCATCAGTCGCCTACGCCCGCCGCGGAGTGTTTGGGAGCAGAGGCTTGAGTAATCCCCTCTAGCTCATTATACCCGGTCTGGACGCGCCACACGCGCATTTGGCCAGACGGAAGTCCCTCGACGGGAGCACGCATTGGTCGACTTCCTCAAGCTTAAGTCAAGTACGTTTGGAACGTGCTATTCACTGGATTGGTCTTTACGTGGAGATATCGTTTGTTGGAGTTTCACGGGCATATTGGGTCTTCACGTGGACATATTGGCTCATTGTAACATTGGTTGGAGTTTAGACCGGTTTTGGTCTTCTCTCATATTGGTCAGGGGCTATACCGGTTGATTGGTCTACCCTCTATTATTTCGTATTGGTCAGGTCTAGATCGTTTGGACGATCGACCTATTGGAATTTATCTTTTGGAAGTGT
>CM047583.1:10286044-10301909 GCA_026184515.1 Peronosclerospora sorghi | reverse complement strand
CCAGCAGCGGACGATCGGACCAGATTTCGAATGGAGGTCCGCGGGGTGCCCCCCCCGTAAGTTGTAAGGCTGGGCACAATGGTGGTGGTCAGGTTGTCGATACAAATGTATTCGATTTCGAACTTGACTCCACCACAAAAACATCAAAAACAACCGGCAGGAGGTAAATGCAGCTGCAGCTGCAAACTATCCTACAAAAACTGTTGTGGAAACTCTGACAACGGTATCCTCTTTTTATTCTCGTCCTAATGCCGTCTGTTTTAGGAGCGGAAATATTTGGCAAAGATTCCCGCGCCCCGGTTGCAGCCAAGATGGACGCAATTGGGTCGGATGCAACTTTTCGACAAAATGTGTTCTGGGTAAGTACCCAATTTTATGGGTCATATCTAATTTTTTACTTGCATTTATTAGGTTAAATGTTAAGCTTGATTTAATGTAGTCACTTTTATTCTTGTTCTTTGGACTCAAGTAAAGATTTCGTTTGTGGAGATAGTACGCCCTACTGAGGGCGGAACGCTATAATTTATCTTGTGGAGTGAATTTCCTACTGTGGAAGATTGTGGTCTCTTACGTTTTTACTTTGTGGAGTGTTGCGAGTGGTAACTGGAGTAAATAAAGTTTCGCTTACTTTCTATTACTGTGCTATCTCGTCACTTTCGCTGTTTTGCTATTGTTTGCGCTTGAAGTACGTTTAACTACTGGAACCTTGCGCATGTGACCAGCGATGACGGACGCGGACGTATCCGAACAGGTTATGAGACCAAATGTGGGGCACCGACCTTGAGGAGAAGCCTAAGGATCCCGAGAACAAAAAAAGAGTCAGGGGTGATGGGTATGCTTGCTACCATCATGGATCGACATCGAAGTGTCGAGGGAGGAATAAGCGCGCAAGGATAACGTGGCAAGGCCTCATAGGATTGACACGAAGATGACTATTGAGTCGCTAGGAGACATCGATGAATACAAGGGAGTTTTTATGACTGGTATTTAAGAAAGACAAATTTTTCAGGATATCTGTCACGCAAGCAAGGATGCCTTCTCAGCCTTCTCAAGGGATAGGGTGTCTGAAGGTGCTGCGAATCATAAGCAGCATGAAGATGTGAACGGCGGGAACGACGCCCAAAGAGGACACGCAAACGTGCCGCCGCAGTACTTTGGATTGGCCATAGCACCAAGTCTAAAGGAGAAACAGATACAGATAAGGCACTTCGATGGAACCGAAACCTACAAGGGACTAGGATCGGTATTCCAAGCGTGGGAGAAGAAATTTCTGCGGCTAGTAAGCCTAGCTGAGGCTGCGTGTGGATTTCCGTGGCCGGAAGATGTCAAGGTCGATCTGATGGGTCATTACTTGGCGGGCCCAGCAGAATCCTATTACAATGGACAAGTTGAAAGGTGGTGGTGTGAGACACCCGCCACATGGTATGTCATCGATAAAATGCTTTCCGTGTTCAACATACAAATCAAGCCCGCCCAAGGCATCAAGTTGTTGACGGCGCGAAAGGTTGCGTCCAGATCGTGGGCGGATCACTTTTTATACTTGACTGCAGTGGTAGAGGCGGTCGGGTCCAACTGTGGGGCGGACCGCGTGACGGTCCACCCCAGAATTTGTATCGGCTGGGTCCCCACACTGCTACGCGCGGTCTGCCCCAGATTGTTGGTTGGGTCTACGCATCGCGTCACGCGGTCCGCCTCAAAATTTGTATTGGCTGGGTCCCCGCACTGCTACGCGCGGTCTTCCCCAAATTTTCTTTGCATTTGGAGGGACGGTTTTTCCGCTTCAGTTGCTGATCGTATTGTTAGGATTATCGTGGTACAAATTTCCCCAGAAGTGGTACCCGCCATACTGGTCCCCATCAAGATTCATATTGCGCGACGGTCCACCGAGTGTGTTACCACCCATACCAATGGGTACACAAGGATAGATTTCAGAAGATAAATCGGACCAGGCGTCCCGTAGTGCTGATCGGTCACCCGATCGGCATGCAGGCAAAGGTTCGAGGGGTACCCACCCCCTCCGTAGTTGGTCGGCTGGTCACGATGGTGGTCGAGTTCAGGAGACTTCGGTGTTTGATTTTGAACTTGATTCCATCACACTGGGAACCTTGGAGTCGAAAGACGTACACCCCTCCCTGCATGAATCGTTCATCCAACTTCGCAACCAGGGACGTGAACGACAAGGCGCTGTTTGACGCCTTGATGTTGGTACGAACGACCGGGCATTAGGCGTTTGATCCCTTGGCAGACTCCGTAACGGCTCTGGTAGCTATGCCAATGGTGGTTCATTGGCCACCATGCCACGGTTGCAGCTCATGGTGAAAAATGGGCGAGCAAGGTTTGATCCAGGACCTCCTCAATCCAATGAAGCGCCCCGCGGTTGTGGTAGTAGACGTTAGCCCGGTTGAGCACAATGCGCAGCGAGGCGGGGTCTCCAGACATTTCAAGGGGGGACTCCGATTCAGCGGTGCGTAAGCGGTCTTCCATAATCTTCCGTGCACGCTGAGCACGTGTTGACGCTGCCTGAGCTTGGTGTCGCTTTTCTTGTTGCTCTTGTATCTCAACAGCACGTTCTTGAGCACGCCGCTCCCGATTCAGTCGGATTCGTTGGTGTTGTTATTCAGGATTCTCTATAGAACGTTGTCGAGCATGCTGCTCCCGACCCAGTCTTTTTCGCCGTAAATTCTCCTCTGGCGTCTCAACAGTACGTTGTCGAGCACGCAGTTCCCAATCTAGTCGGTTTCAACGTGAACGCAGACTCTCTGCTTGCTGTTGCATTTGGGGAGGGGAACTAATGCGGGATAAGGCAGATGGGCTTTGTAGGTTGAAGCGCTTTTTATTAAATTAAATTGGAATTCAATTAGGTCCGATTTATAATATAGTTCCAATTTGTTTAGGTACGGGATCGCGACATGAATCTTCGATTGGGTACGGGATCGCCACCATCATTCTGTTGTATAAATAGATCGAGATATTCGATCAGGTACGGGAGCGCTCATCAACGACATGAATTCTGTTATTATATAGAAGAAAGATATAGAAAATTTTACGGGAATTTACAAATAAGGGAGTGATTTTGAAAATAATTACAGATAGGGGAGTGATTCAAAAATATTTACAAATAAGGGAGTGATTTCACTGTATATTTGCACGCCACGCCACGTTGCTCGCTCACGCTGCTACGTCGCTCGCTCACGCTCCTAGCTCTCACTCTCCTAGCTTTCACGTAGCCACGTCGCTCGTTCACGTCGTCCAACATCGCCACACACGTTCCTTTCAGACAGTCACTTTTCCTAGATTTAACCTCATAAGGACAAATGGAAATAGGTAAGACGTATGCTACAGCAGCGGAAACTCCGGCCGCGATCGACCAGTATTCTATTCAGCACCAAGCACCATATCTTTTCAAGTCCTACAAACCCTCTCTGATTACAGTGATATGCCCAACAAGTCAGGATGGCAATGGAACTGCAACTTGTGCATTTACCATCTCAGCCTTCAGACGAAAGGACGGATTTCTGCATATCACACGACTTACACCTCACTGTGATAATTGCTCAACACGCATCAAGGCCTTCCAGCTGCATAGCCTCCATCCGCTAGCAACATTCGCTCAGCCGCTACTAGAGGATATTCCATCTTTGTGCCCCCGTGACATGGTCAATCGAGCAAGCACAGAGCTTGGTGCAGAAGTTCCTTATATGGCAGCGTGGAGAAGCAGATTTAGACCACGGATTATAGTCTAGTCTACTACAGTACAGGATGTGCGCAGGTGGGTGTATGGTGATTAGTGCATTTGATGAATTTGACGACTGTCGATGCTCCGCACAAATTTGCAGTGACATCACTCCCTTATTTGTAATTATTTTTGAATCACTCCCCTATCTGTGATTATTTTCAAAATCACTCCCTTATTTGTAAATTCCCGAAAAATTTAAGTCTTAAACAGGGGTGTGCGGTATCGATTTTAAGGTTCGGTATGGTATTTCTAGGTGAATACCGAAAATAGATGGAGGGGGTATGGCATTAGGTATATGATAACGATTTTCAAATCAACGGTATCGGTATTAGAATATTGCTACCGACTTTTGCCTCAAGGTACCCCAGTACTGGTACCATTACCGAGTTTAGGCCACACGGTATGATACAACCGGTATGATACCGAGACAATGGGACAGCGGTACCTAATACCGGTAAACAATACCGACTTTTGGCAGCAGCGGTATTTAATGCCGATATCAATACCGACTTTGCCTAGAAGCGGTATCCAATACCAGTACCGATACCGACTCTGGGCAAAAGCGGTATCTAATACCGGTACCAACACCGAGTTTAGAGTACAGCTATTAGAGTACGTGAGAGGTAGTTATTATAGAGATCTGTGAGAGGGGTACAGTACAGTAGCACTTGTGGCAACATCAGGCAAACTGCCGTAGCAGCATGCAGAAGAAGAGCAGTGGCAGCAAAAAGCCGTGGTATAATGCTTGCAGCATCGGTATTGGAAGAAGGTGCTAAAGCTTGAGTCTCTATTAACAGAGTAGATATATAACGTGATACTCGTGATAGGTGAGGATGGGCACTGGACACCAACAACATTGGGAAAGTAGTTAGAAGGACTATTGTAGGATTACTCTGCGTCATTATAATAGTATACTATCAACTAAGGGTTACCGAAGAATGATACCTACTTTGTATTGGGCGGTAGGGTATATCAACAAATGATACCGACTTTGTGTAGCACGGTATGGTATACCGACAATTGATACCGACTTTGGGTAGCGCGGTATGGTATACCGACAATTGATACTTAAGTTTGTCTTGAGCGGTACGGTAGCCACACAAATGATACCGACTTTGTGAAGAGCGGTAGGGTATACCCGCAATTGGTACCGACTTTGTGTGGCGGGGTAGGGTATACCGACATTTTATACCGATTTTACGTGGGACGGTATGGTATACCCTGGCTCAGTACCAACTTTAGTAAGGCTGGTATCGGTATCGGTATGGAAAATACCGGTTTTTTGTAATACCGGTATCGATACCGCACACCCCTGGTCTTAAGCTTGAAATCTCGCCATATGTTCCCATATGTATTTATAGCCAATCCGTTTCGGCATCTCGAATTTACATTTCATTCAAACTTCCAACATAGCTACACGTAAATTCAACAGGAAGGAATGAATACATCAAAAATAACATAGGCAATGTTAAGGGATACAAAGTTTCTGCATGTTGAACGAAAGGTTGTGGTGAAGAACCAATAGAACAAGAAAACCAAGACGTTGACAAAGCCCTAAACGAGCAGTGAAGCGAACTGTTTCAGAAACGAAGAGTTAGGAGTTTAAAAGACCCAAGAAGAAAAAAGACGTGGCAACGTGAAAGACATGGCACCAGATAAGAATCGGAAGTCGAAGACACGACGGGAGATCAATGTAGCTATCCGAAAACTTTGGATACGGAAGATTTCGTTTTCAAACCTTGGAGAGGCAAAAAGAGTCAGACCCAAGGAGGAGTGGAATCTTTCCATCTAAGAAGAAAGTATGTCTTTGGTTACAAAATCTTTCAAAATTTATCAAAAAATGGGTGTTTATCGAAAACTGATGGAAAATGCAACATCAAATGGTACAAGTGATTCTGAAAATGAGCAACAATTTGAGTACGATTTGCAGCAGGGCTGGAGACGGGGACAGTAAAACGAATTCTGGCATTGATAAGGAAGTGTGCGTTAACGGAAAATATAGTCATTTCGAGCGCGTATGTCAAACAAGGCTTAGGAGAAAGAGTTGACAAAATTGCACGGAGCAAACTGCATGGATTGGTCTCATCGCTAGTCGCGAATCCAGACGCCGGACACCAGAAATCGTTTTTTTTTTAGTCGGCCATCACCCGGCAACGCTCGTGTGGTGCAAGTGTGTGAGTGTTTTGCGGTCTGCTGAAGCGATCGCAGGCAAAGAGGAGCCCGACCACTCATTTAGCGTCTTTATCCTCCACCGTGTTCTTGCGATAGACGTTGAGTTTATGGCGGAGCGTCCACGCTTGCGTTACCTCCTCTACAAGCTTAGCAGCCGGATGGATTCCTAAACGTGAGAATATTCATTCGCGCTGTCGTATGGACAGGATAGTTTAACTCCCGCCTGTTCGACTGGTTTATGTCGATTCTGGCTCTTCTCTGGATCCGGTATGGATGATATGAAGTATATATCGAGGGTAGGGTACTATCGCTCATACAAACGTCGTTCAGATCAGACACCTCAATTAGCGCTGCTGGTTTAGCAACAGCAACTAACGCGTCGGGATGCAAGTAGCAGTCGTACTAAGCGTCGCAACGTTAGCTGTTCATCATACGACGTCCTCTAGTGTCAGTATTTGTCGGGATGCCACCTACGCGCTCTCCGACGCGAGGGGAACTGTATGTTCGGGAGAAGGGAACGCGCCCGCTGGAACAGCCTGCCCCTTGAGAGGCGACGTGGCGATCAAAGACTGTCAAGAGGATCTAGTGTCTTACTTGCACGGGTCGTGTATTGCTCCCGAAGACGCCGAGTGTCGGATCGTGAGTGGCTCCACGTGGGGTTGCGTGTTGCCGTCCCTGGGCTGCATGGAATATGGAACTCCGCCTTTGTCCTCGTTCGGGCATACAACCGAAATGAAGGGAAAGTGTCCGACATGGAGATTTGTTGGAAAGTGTGACGTTCTGGAAAGCATTGACAACAACATCATGTTCGATAGAAACGAGAACTACGACGAGAGTTGGTTTGTCAAGACTTCGGCCGTAAAAGAGCTTTACGACTGTCGAAACGTGCCGATGACCGATGCGCCTAAAACCAAACTTCCAGTCGCGGAAATCCCGACAACACAATCTCCATCGATGGGAGCACCGACAGCCAAAAACGGACAAGCTACAGAGAAACTCGCGCCTGGATCATCGGTATCAACATCAGGGCCAAGGAATAAAACTTCGAACAAGCACAATCCAAATCCAGAGCCGCTGGCGCCAAACTCCGATGACGTACTGAAGACACCAGTGCCAACGGACGACGCTTGGAACACACCAACACCAGCAATTAATACGCCGTCGCCATCAAGTCCAACGCATGTGACTCCGAACGTGCAAGAGCCATTACCAGAGTCGCCGATGACCCCAACACCGACTCCATGGGTGCCAAACTCCGATGACGTACCGAAGACACCAGTGCCAACGAACGACACTTGGAACACACCAACACCAGCATTGAATACGCCGTCACCTCCTGGACCAAACGAGGGCACTTGGAACGAGCCAGCGACTGTGCCGCCGTCGCCATCGACTGAGACTCCGAATGAACAAGAATCATATTCAGAGTCGCCTATGACCCAAACACCGACTCCATCGGCGCCATACCCTGACCCAACAGGGCCGATAAGTGAGGTTTCGTACTTACCGTAGCAGGAGAAGAACAACAAGACCAAGAGTCGAGCAGAGTAGTAGATTAGCATGCCGAGCAGATTTCATCAGAGGTACCAGCTCGCCGAGAACTCATCATTGCCACAATAAATACGAAATACTGTATACGTAAATCTACGCTTTTAGTTCTAAACGGATAGAGGAACGAACACAACTGAAAACAAAGCCAAGAGGGCAAGAAGACGATAGTGAGCAGGATTAGCAAGCCCAGCAGACTGATCAGAGAAAACCAGCTTGCCGATTCCACGGTGTCATCTCGCTTCTCAGCATTAAAATATGAAATTTCAAGTTTAACCCCCCCCCAAAAAAACATGTACACTATGTCGGACAGCGACCAAAAGTTATCCTTTTTACTTAAAAAAAACACGACCTGCGCATGTGCAAGCGAAGAGATCTAGTGATCACCACAAGCCCTGCCACTGCACCACTGACCGCCCCGCAAGGGTCAAACTTTTTGTGAACGGCAAATCCCAGAGCTGACCAATCAAAAATCCGGCGCAAGGTGCCATGTGTGTGTTTATGGCAGCTATTGCCGCAACTATCGGCTGCACCTTGCAAACAAGCATTGAAACCGAACCAGCCGACCCAAATCAGGGTAGCACCGATCAGTACGAGGGGCACGTTGTGTGGTTTTACTTGGTCTCCGTGATTGTAGCGCTTGCCGCCCATCCGAACTAAAGCTCACCGAGTACCCAAAGGCCCAAAACTGAATTGATACTATCGCCATGCTGACAAACGACATCATCATCGCGTTCGATGCCATGTCCTCGCCTGCAAGTCCTGCGTAGAAAAACGCAACACCTGGAGTCATGAGCATCCACGCTGTATTTCCAGAGTTGATGGCCGTGTCATAATAATTTGCAGCTTTTTGACCTCGAGATGCATACGTGATGCATTTATTAGTCGTGGAATCCAGATACTGCGAGACCTCGCAAGTGACGGTTGGAGCTAAGGCTCCGCAAAAGCCCAGCTCGCCCGGGTCAGCCCACAGTCCAGCCCGCTTGGGCTGGGCTGTGGGCCGTTGTTCCCAGCCCACAAGGCCCATGAGCTGGCCCAAGAACTGTATAAATGCGGTGGCTGATTGATGCAAGGCTAGATGCATTAGAAGAATACGTTGGGGTGTGGAATGTACACAATTTCGGTGCCGAAAGGTTGGTGAAGGTGCTGACGTCAGTTATGAATGGTGAGGACAAATTGTTCGCGAGTATAACAGCGGCAAAGGCGCATTCTCTCTTAAGAGAAAGAGCCTTGAAAGTTGAGAAGTCGCTGATAGATGGATGGAAACGCGAGGAACATTTGAATCCAGAAATTTTCTTGCATCGGCTTGGGATTGAACAAAGCTTGGATCAGCTCATTAGTCTGGAAGCAGTGCGGAGTTACATTGCGTATTATAACTCACACAATCCGGAAAAGAAGTTCTCGCTGGTTCGATGGCTTACGGAGACCATCGACGAGGATGTATTGGCGAGGGAGTTGGTCAAGGCAACGTGGATGGACTCTACAAAGGAGATCGCGGCGGCATTGCAACAAGAACAGTTAGAGTTGTGGCTTGCCAGCGAAAAAAACGTTGATGAAGTTTTTATATTGCTGAAGCTCAAGGACGAGGGGCACAAAATGTTTGAAACCCAAACATGGAGACACTAAACATGTACATGGAAATATTTAATGCCAAGGGCAAGAAACCCGACGAAAAGTTGGTGACTATGTTTGGCGTCTTGTTGCATGCTTTCGGTGAAGCAATTTGGCTCTTCTGTTATTGGAGGCAGTCGAGTCATCAACTATGAAAGGAAGATATCACGCTGGAAGACACTTGCTAACGCTCTTCAGTCGATGCTATCGTGCCGGCATTGACCCGTCGAACTTTGAAAGAGAGCTCTACTATGAAGAAGACAAAAACATTGCGAATCAAGTGAAAACGCTTCGCGACCTTTACAAATCCTATTACGACGGACGACCCGCTCCTAATGGAAAGTAGTATCCAGCCAGTCTATTTTCGTTAAGATGAAATAGGTCTATCAAAGTGCATGTTTAGGCTAACTATTTTTAGTCCGATCTTCTTTTACATTTTCTTCGTCTGTGGAGTTGTGGTTGCTTTTTATGGTGGAAAATTCGTGATAACGTGAAACAGGTTAGTGTGGAGATTGGTTTGAGGACTTACGTGGGGATAAGCCCAGACCAGCCCGTCAGCCCGCCCACGGCTTGTGGGGTGGGCCGCGGGCCGACCAAAACCCAGGTCAACCCGCCCATGCGGTGAGCTGACGTGTCTCATATATTGTAGTAAGTAATGTTGTAACTAGCTTTAATACAAATAATTGAATTCGACTTTATCATTGGTTATTACAAATATTAGAAATATTACAAATAGCGCTTATAGAAATAATCGTCTGTTCGTATGGCCTTTTAGCGAGTATAGCAATTGAGCAATACCTGCCCCACTGCCAAGGTTCGACATTGCACGCAATCGTTAACACCAAAAAACTAATTATCACTTTTACACGCTCCTCGCCTTTGAAGAAGGAGCCAAGCATCGCCGTCCCAGACATGTACTCACCCCATAGCTTCGTTCCCTCAGATTCAAGAAGTAAGCACCATCGTCGCGCTACTTCCTCCATAACAGTGCGAACCATTAATCCGGATACTCGAAGATTGCCGACATGGCAGCGCACCACGGCGTCGCGAAGTGAGCGCTTCCACATCACGTTGTATATCTATATAATAACATAATTCATGTCGTGCTTACGATCCCGTAACTAAGCGAATATCTTGATCTAAGTATAGAATTCGATTAAGTACGCGATCCCGAACCTAAGCGAAGTCGAACTGTACTATCGATTTTTAAAGAAAATTAAGTATGCACTGGCCAAGTTTCGGATCTATCTCTTGGGAGATAGACCGTTTGTGGTTTACACGGACCATGCGTCGCTACGCACGGCCGTGAATTCACCACACATTTCTCAAAGAATGGCTCGATGGCTGTCATTCTTTGCTGAATACAACTTTACGGTTGAATACAAACCCGGAAAGTTGAACGTGATAGCGGATGCGCTATCACGAAGGCCCGATTACGAGACGAAACCGTACGTAACCGAAGGTGCCAGTGCAAACGCGATCCGTTGCATTGCTTTGTCGTCGTCAGTTATACGACAAGTACGCGAGGCGTACAAAACAGACGAGGAGACACGTCTGTTGATTGATTACTTAAGTAATCAATCAAGTGAGACGCGCGACGAACTCCCATAGTTCCTCCGCGCTTGCGTGCATCGATACCGACTGCACGATGGTCTGATGCTCTACAGCACATACCATAAAGATGAAAGTCGCATCGTCGTTCCAAACGACAATGATCTCAAACATCAGATTATGTTTGAGTATCATGATGCACCGATTTCGGGGCATCAAGGTCGAGAGAAGACATACGCTTCTCTCGCACGTGACTTTTACTGGCGAAACCAGTACAAGTGGGCACGAAAATACGTACGCGCTTGCGAGATTTGTCAGCGCGTTAAGCCTGCGCAGTCTGCACAGGCTCCGCTGCAATCTCTTCCGGTTCCGACAGAGTGTTGGAAGCCCATTTCAATGGACTTCGTATTCGGTCTTCCACCCGACAATAGTCGGAAGACTGGAATAGTGGTCTTTATAGACCGTTTCAGTAAGATGGTACATCTTACTGCAGTATCAGCGAACGTAACCGCCACTCAAACAGCGCGGATATTCGTTGATACGGTATTCCGTTTGCACGGAATGCCGGAAGACATTGTCTCGGATCGAGATCCGAGATTTACAGGACGTTTCTGGCAAGAAACGTTCTCATTTTTGGGAACCCAGTTGAAGATGTCAACTGCGGACAATCCGGAAACGGATGGGCAGACGGAACGGGTTAACCGCGTTCTCAGAGACATGTTGCGATCATACGCACATGCCTTTGAACAGTGGAGTGACTATCTGCCACTCACTGAATTCGCGATTAACAATTCGGTGCATGATTCAACTAAGCATACACCGGTCTACGTGAATGCTTAAGGCATCCACGAACCCTAGCTTTACTTGGCGGTACGCCAAATCTATGTGAGGGAGGGACCCGCTCAAATTTTGAGCGAGTCAATGCGCAAGTTGCAACTGCAACTTGTGAACAAAACGATGGCCCTTCTACTGAAAGTACAGTAGAAGCGGAAGCAGCTTCAAATGAAACTGAAGCTGCATATGATGAATATGTGTCTGCAGCAATGGCTGCAGACAATGAGGGCAACGCACCTACTGCTGATAAAGCAGTAGATGAATCGTATTACAGCGCCAAGCTGTAATACGCTATATAAAAGATGCACTTGCTTCTGCTTTGGATAAGCAGAAGCAAAATGCAGACAAGCAATGAAGGAAGAACAAAAACTCCTTTCGGAAAGTCGAATTGGTATTATTAACTACTACCAATATGCCTACATGCAATAAGCAACTTCCCTACACGGAAGTTGCTTCCTAAGTACATTGGACCTTTCAAGGTCCAAGAGATTCGGGGGAATGCCTATACTTTAGACATTCCCACAGCAATGCGGCTCCACCCAACATTCTATGTTGGGCGGTTCAAGCCGTATCATTCGGCTTCGTCTTACGACGAGACACAGAACCACGGAAGCTACCGTGCTTCTCCAATTCTCCCAAGAGAGACTTGTAATCGGATTCCAGCCGTTGATGAGCAGAGCGGAGAGTCATTACCTCCGCCTTCGACTGCTCAAGATCAGCCTTGTGCCGATCGAGATCTTCCTTACAGCGGGAAAGCCCGATGTACAGAAGATCATTCTTCTGCTGAAGGGCAGTGTGGGCCTCGAGGATGTCGCGGACATTCTCGCGAAGAGACCGATATGTCTTCACAGAGTGAGACATATTGCTGCTCAAGGAGGAACAACTCTCCTCGAGTTTGCGTAGCAAAGCACCATGCTCCTCAACTACAACGGCGAGGTAATTCTCAGCCTCCGCCGCCCCTGATCGATAATCAGGGGAATAAGCGATACATTCTCGAGCGCTTGATCTCGAAGCGCTCGGTTCCTTCGAAGAAGGGGCAGCGTACCGAGTACTTAGTACGCTGGCTGGGTTACCCCCAAGAGTTCGACTCTTGGGAGCCGATTGAGGTTCTGAGGGTCATCGCCCCAGACCTTTTGACTGAGTTTGAGAAGAAGTCTCAAACTCATAATGCGAAGTAGCATCAACAGTAGGTGTTGATGCATTCAGGGTATCAATTAAACCCTGAATTTCGGCGGGTACGGAAAAACCACCGTACCCCCGCAACTCCTCCTCTGACAGACGAGGAGCGCCCTGCGGACACCGTGGGCAAACGAGGTGAGAAGGGACACCACAGTTCAACCCTTCTTTGATGCAAGCAAAATGGATGTATTCCATTCGCGAGTGCTTTAAAAAGCGCTCGCGCATTACGTGAGATTTATTCACGTAATCATCTGGGCTTTTGTTGTAGTTGTCATTAAAAGCGTTCCAACTCTGAGTCAGGGCGTCTTCATCGTCCCTGTTCCTCCTTGACCCTTTCCGGATCGAATAATATCGAACCTGGAAAAAGAGGTCAATAAAGTACAGACGTCTATCGTATGTACTTCGATCGAATCGACGTGACTGGATGTCTTCGCAGTAATCCAGCACGTTGATATCGAACAACGCAAATTGGCAGTCCCGCTTACGGTGACCGCCACTGTTGGGGGCAATAGCCCATCCAGGGGTCCAAAACCCCACTTTGTACGGAACATGTGGTTCCGTACGATGATACGCTTCAGAAGCGGCAGGCGCCGCTTCTGTTCGAGCTCTTTTAGCAGGCGGAACACCGCCTGCTTCAGCACCACGCGCCGGGGTTAAACCACCCCGACGTGGAGACGTACTTGGTCCAGGTGGGGCGGTTCTGCTTTCCCGCAACCATCTGTGATGATCATTGTCGCTGTCATAGCTGACAGCGACACAAGAGTTATCATCGCTGTTAGGCGATGAGCACCTAGCGAGTTTCGACTCGCAAGATCCTTTCTCGGGGACAGCTGTGCCCCAATCACTTTGTTCGGAGTCAGAACTGTCTCCGAACATGGAAGAACCCTTCCTGGCGACACACCATTCGGGGGTTGTCATCGTGTGAGATGTTGCATTAGCAACATCTCCCTGTTTCTTGCCATATGCCGCGTTAGCAGCATCTGTGGTCGAAGACGGTACGTCTTCCGACCTTTTCGTAGTTGACGCTGCTAATGCAGCGTCACTGTTGTCACTCAACACCTCAGCACCTAGTGCTGAGGCGGAGGAAGAAGCTCCTTCGATGTTTTCAGCAGCGCTCTTTAGAGCGCCGCCGCGTGCTTTGACCATCGAGTCGATGGTCAATCAGTTGGTGAATGAGAAATTCCTACCAACAAGTGCAACCTATGATTGGCCAAAATAAGAATTATTATTGACCAACCACCGTAAGTGGGGGTGATGTAATGGGGTGCCATTACATAATTGATATTCAAGTTAGAATATCACAGTTGAATTTCAGACGCGTTGTCTGAAATTCAAATAATAGATTATAAGTTATTATAATCTACGAAGGAAAAGTCGATTCGGTATAAATACCGAATCATGCAGGTTAACTAATAGTACAGCTAGTTTAATACTTGATATTATTATATTAGTTAGTTAATTACTATACTGTTAGCCGCTAACCACCCATTTAATAAACACTCTTAATTTTGCGTTCTAAGAAGAAGAAGTAAATATTTATATTTACTTTTAATATAGGATTAGTTGTTACCAACTAATCCTGCCCTTATTGTATTGCGCGCTTCCTCGCACAACACAGTGTAAGCCCGTAACAGGATCAGTCCTGTTACATCCTGACTCATAGATTAGCGCTCACAACAGTTGTAACGGGGTTACATTCGGGTTACATTTAGTGTTGGTGTACGTGAGTACACCACGGTTGCGGTCAGTATTGACCGGTTTGAAAGGTTCTGAACCTTTGGTTATTTTAACCAATCAGGGCAGGGTGCCTTGGTGTGGTGGTGTGTCATCCATCCACGTGTCAGTACACAGGTGTGTACACTACATTTTAGCTAGGTACGAATTAGGAATATTCTACTTAGTATTACATATAGTTTATATTAGTTTAAATTAATTTAGGCTAATTACATATTAAATATATTCAGTTTACATTTCACTCTATTTTGCGGACGTGCGACCTCGACCGGTCGCGCGCGCAGTGAGTGTCGTAGGTAAGAGGGAGCCCTCCCTTTACTTACATCCCGTAAAGGGAATACAGCCGTTAAGGCTAAGTAGTAAACCAACCCGGGAATCTTGGTCCCGAGTAGGAGAGCTCTCTCCTACTAAGCCCTTTACAAGGGCGTATCGGCTAAGTAGCGGTAGCTACCGCTTTAAGGAAGAGTCTTCCTCTGTGCGCTAGCCGCACCGTGCGTATACGCACCGGCTACATCTGGTAGCACTTGTAGTCAATCCAACACCTGTGTTGGTAGACTAGACATCCTCTGCAAAGGATGAATCAGGACGATTGGGATAGTTTGACCCTCGTCCAGCAGGAAGCCATTAAAAGGTTGTTACCCTTAACGGGGGAAGAAGGCATGAAGCTCCTAGTGGAGCAGGGCCTTGAGACCGTAAAGGCAAGGGTAAATGCCCTCATCGCTCATGAGGCGAGTTGTAGTGGAGGTCATTCCACGGGGGTGTGCCCTCCATTATCGTTTAAGATAAAGGAGGTTCACCGGAGAGAAGGGTGACAACCTTTATGTTTGGTTGCGAGAGGTCGAATCGGCCTTCGCCACAGCGAATATGACCGCTGATCACTTGCAAGTGGGAATTGCATTGACCAATCTTACGGGCAAAGCCCGTACATGGGCGTTTACGTGCTCGGAGTCAGTCGCGGACGTGTTCCCAACATGAAAAGTCCTTAAGCAGAAGCTCATGGACATGTACGCAACGCCTGATCTGGTTTTCCAGAATCAACTGGCGTTCCTGAGGTGCCGTCAAGGCACTAAGGACCTGGAGGTTTATATCCAGGAGCTTAAGACCCTGTTGGCAGGGATGTACGCGAAAGCGTATTCGGACAATGTGTCCATCCCCGTCTTCATGGGAGGCCTGAGAGAAGGGCCATCACGTTCGGAATTGTTCTGATGCCGACCCGAATCCCTGGAAGAGGCATTCAAGATGGCGTTCAACGCCGAGAGGAACTTCCGTTCCTCTAAGGTGGGTCCCGAACCCATGGACCTGAGTCAGGTCGAAGCGGAGGAGAAACCTCCCGCTAAGAGTCATTCGGACTCTTTTTCACAGAGCTTCGAGACAGAGCTCTTGGCAATGTTGCAGCGGCGTGGGCCGCTGTGATGCTTCCTGTGTGGAAGCACGGATCATCTGAGGAACAGATGTCCGAAAAATCCCCAGCGAGACACTCGCTACAAGGTACCAAGGGTG
>CM047583.1:10247404-10276044 GCA_026184515.1 Peronosclerospora sorghi | reverse complement strand
AAAAATTGGATTCGAAGATTTGAATGATTTGAATATGGAGTCGTTCTGGAGAGGACGTAAGGAAAGGCTATCGCCTTACGTTCTCGTTGTTGATAAAGATGGCGATGTCCGATCTAGCCTGGCGGGGGACCAGATCGGGATTAATAAGTTTTCTCCTCCCCAAAAGTCTCCCAACGGAGCCGATCGGGACTATAGCAGGTCTTGCTATAGTTCCGGAAAGGATCAGGACCTTGGTCCTGATCCTATGTGTATGAATGAAAAAATTGATGGAAAACTAAAAGATGAAAATTACTTGGAGGCTGACTGGAACGATCCGGTCTACCTCCCTAAAGTCCCCAAGGTACCCAAGGTGCCCAGAAAAGGGCTGGGAATGCCACCCGACGAAGACGACTTCGAAGAAAAGTCGAAGGTCGGGGATGAGGCTATCACCGAACAAGACCTGGACAAGATGTATTATGTTTTTGAATTGAAGCGATTTGTTCGCCAAAACAAGGTCTTTCTGGTGTTGGACCTCCATATCCCCGACCGTCTTCTCGGTCCCACTACCGAGCCGATCCAGAGTGATCGACCATTACTGCTCGTCAAGAATTTGGTGGCGATGTTGGCGGAGGTTGGCATTAAAATGCAGAACCCCGCCGGTGTCAATAAATTGTTTGAATTTGATGCTTGGAGACTGGAGGCGTCGATGTCGGACCTCCACGACCGTTTGGTGCCACTGGTGGGGGCGGTTCGCCGCCCAACTCCCACCACGGCAATGAAGGTCGCCGAAGCCTCCATAGAGCTTGTTGACATTGGTTCCGATGATGAATCGGTCTACCAGTCTCTACCGGCTTCTAACAGCTCATCAGAGTTGGAGACCGGTGTCGAGCGGATGACCATGGGGGTGGACCATGCCCGGTCTGAACAAAAAAGGGACATTCGGCAGCAAGGGGATGTTTGCCAGTCGGGGCTACAGCAAGCCCCACATGCCTCAGTTCCGCAAAAGGAGGGTATCAACACGTTTCCCATGACGCCAGCCAACGTCCAAGCCATGTTGGAGACGATGATGCAACGTTTCATGGAAGAACGGGTTAGACCACCTATGCGCCCACATGTCCAAGACCGGTCTACCTGTCAAGGTGTCAATGTTTGCAAAGATGTGGATATGGAATCGGTAACATCTATGGATAATCCTATTAGAAGTGATAAACCAACCGGCAAGGGAAGGCGCAAGCCGCAACCGGCAAGACCGCGTAGACCAAGCAAGACAAGTGACTGTGATATGGAGTCGGTCGGCGGTCTTGACGACCATGGTGGGTCAGATGGTACAGGCGCAGGCAAGGTGCGCAAGGCTAACCTAGCCTCCACTACTGCCTACGACTTTGGATCTGCTGCTATTCCGCGCATCCGTATGGCCGCGACGACCGACCTCAAGGACTTCACCGGCAAGGATGCTGATGAAGACCAGGCCCGGTCTTGGTTCAGTCGGGTCAAGTCTGCGTTACTGCGAGACCATACCCCAAAAAGCGAACGTTGTTTAATCTTCCGGGATTGGTTAAAAGGACCGGCTGCGAACTGGATACAACAGTTAGGTCGGGATGTCCGGTCTGACTGGGACCAGCTATGTGCAGAGTTTGAAGGGCAATATTGTAACTCCGGACGTGCCAGCACTTCGTGCCGGCATAACAATTAATGAGAATAACCCGCCGAACGGTGCTGCTCTGGAACATGTGGGTCACTAAATTAGTACCCTGGACGATCAAGAACTGGCGGACCAGCTTACTCTACTGCGTCTTAAGGATGCGGGCGAAGTCGAACAGACCCTGCGGACGTTACAACAGTCGCGTAGTATGAGAGCGAAGACCGCTGGTGGATCAGGTCGCTATCGTTCCAAGACCCAGACCGATCCGGTCAAGAGACCTTGGACCAGACCGACCCGAGTGGTCAAGGAAATTGTAGCTGATGACAGCACGGTGTCAGAAGGGGAAAGTGGAAGTCCATCCAGCCAGGAGTCATCGGATGAAGACCAGTATCGTTACGTCTATGTTGCGTAACCTTCCCCGAAGACCAAGTCGAAGTCCGACCAGGTGGACCGGAAGGGAAGGAACGGAAGCAAGTCCGATCCAGACCGACCTCGTCAGAAGTGCTCCCACTGTGGGTCGAGCAAACATGATGGTCAAAACTGCTGGAAGAAGATGGTGTGAAAGAAGTGCGAGAGACGCGGCCACCCGACGGACCACTGTCTTCGTATGCAAGTCATGTGGAGAGATACACGAGGCCGGCCACTGCAAGATTGAAGATTTTTTTAAACATGATGCGCAAGTGGTACGTGCCGGACAATCACGCGGGGATGATGCCGCCGGACGCAGAAAAGATGTTAAACTAGAACGCTCGCCAGGTTGGAATCTGGATCGAGCCGAGCTTTCTACGGTTCACATCTATGCATATGTCGGCAAGTAGGATAAGACCGACAATACACGTTCTATTCCAAATTGCATCGACCGAGACCATCCGGTCTACAGTCTGAAGACCGATGAGTACTCCCGGACTAAGGTGGTTATGCAGTTGGACTTGCTGCCTGGAGAATCCCGCGGATACTGAAGTATCACGCGCCTGATAAATGGTTCAAACAGGCGAAAGCCTGTGGCAAGATTAATAACCAGAAGGCGACGATGTTGTTCGACTCTGGAGCCGAAGTATCGATAATCGACTCCGCCTTTGCTCGTAAGGTCAGATGTCGTATAGACGATACCTAGAGACAAGAATGCGTCGGGATCGGCGAAAACTCTTATATGACCGAAGGAAGAACGCGTGTGAAAATTACTTTGTCGGGATCGCTGGTCTACTTTTTCAGCGCTTGGTTTGGCAAGTTGGCTGGTCAAGACGCTATACTAGGAATGGATTTCATGGTCCCACCTGGTATTCGCCTAGACCTGTCACATGGAGTGCTTAAGCTCCCGGATGAGGTTCAGGTCCAGTTGGCTGGTCGAAGACCTCTGTATGGTTCGTATACCGATCTGGTCCGGTGGGAACAAGACATCACTATCCCAGTTGGTCGGTCTGTCGATACCCCGGTTGAGAAAGGTTTTCGTTCGAGGAAGTTGTGGTTGACCAGGGGAGATCGGTGGGTCTCGACCTTCGTAAAGAGTGCTGGTCGGCGTGATTTTGTCCGTGTTACCAATATCGGTGACAAGCCGCTGACACTGGACAATAACACTATTGTCGGCATGTGGTTAGCAGAAGGGAAGGTACCAAAGAAGATGGGGTTCGTCTCGATCGGGTCGAGGCGGTATGTCGAGTGGCAAAACCTGGCGTACCAATCGACCACCGATCTTATCAGCGATGATGGGTCGGTGGAAGAGGATACCTCACCTTCAGTGGAAAGACCAAGTTATGTCACCCCAAAAAAGATGTTGGTCCGAAGAAAGGCGCCGCAGTCACCAGGAACGGTGGACCATCAAGTAGACGAGCCGAGGCTAGTCAACGTGGTGTCAGCACAAGACCAGGTGACAGCGGAGCAAGAAACGGAAGAAGGGGAACATGAAGTTGCTAGGTCGGACCATGACGGTATTCTTAATCAGACCGAGAAACTATCCGTTCATATTAAAAATCAGCAAACGGGAGAAATATTTGATGCGACAGAAATAAATGCAGCAGTAGATATGCTGATCTAATCAGATAGTGACCTATCAAAAGATACATGCAGAGAAGTTCTGGAGGAGCTTTTATTTCAAGTAAAAATATAGATTCAATAAAAAAATATCAGTGAAGGACAGCCCGCTGATCAAGACCAGGGGCGTTCAGCCGGTCCAGATGGTCTAGGTGATATCACCCCAGAAGATGAACAAGTCTGTATACATAAAGGCGGGGAACAGTACATTCAGGAGCTGGAAAGCCAAATGGAAGTCCTCCCTGAAGTGTCTGCCGACTCTCCCGAAGTTACAATGGATGATTTACAAGTGGGTGATCAAGACCTTAACAGTCCAGACCAGATCGAGCAGTTGAAGAATATCATATGGAAGAAAAGACATCTGCTGATCGGAAAGGGCAATGCCTTACCACCTACAGCCCGTGGTGCGATTTGCGATATTGACGTTGGAGATGCCAAGCCGATTTCTCAGCGATGTCGACGCGTGGCGCCACAGTACCGGGAAAAGCTTTCTGATCTTATCAAAGGACTGTTGGCTACCAAGATTATTAGACCGTCGACCTCGCCATGGGCCTCGCCGATCGTAATTGTTATCAAGAAGAACGGTGTCGACATTAGGTTGTGCATCGACTATCGGCTGTTAAATCGGTTAACTAAACTTATGGTGTACCCGATGCCGCTGATTAATGATTTGTTGGAAGACCTGTACAAGACCTTGTGGTATTGTTCGCTGGACATGGCAAGTGGATTTTGGGTGGTCTCGATGACTGATCGAGCCCGTGAGATTTCCGCATTTGTGACACCGTTTGGTCTTTTCGAGTGGAACCGTATGCCGTTCGGTCTGAAGAACGCACCCCAGATATATCAAAGGTTGATAGACAACGCACTGTACGGACACTTCAAAATCAAGACCGATCGGGACCCTGCCGAAAGTTATGATGTGTTTACAGAGGGTGAACCCGATCGGGAAAGAAGACCGTCCGTTCTAGGGAGGCGGTCGTACATCGACGACATTCTGATACCTGCCTCGTCATGGAACGATCTGTGCGAGAAGGTTGAACGATTGTTGGAGACATGCGACCGCTGGCACCTATCTATCAGCGCCACGAAAATTTTTTGGGGTATGTCCAAGGTCGCCTATTTAGGCCATATGGTCTCGAACAATGGTCTAGAGGCTAATCCTAAGGATCTGGATTAGTTAAGAAGCCTCCCGTTTCCCCAGTCTCTGAAGGCAGTGCAGTCCTTCCTAGGAAGTTTAAACTACTACAGCCGCTTCATCGAAGATTTTTCTATCTACGCGGCTGTGTTGTATGAGCTCCGGGAAGTGAACTACCGTATGTTGCGCGAAGAGGACCGGGCAACTTAACATGGAGGCGCCGACTCTGGTCTTGCTGCAGATTGTCCGCAAGTGGAGGCCGAAGACCATATGAAGCGTGCAAAGTTTGCTTTTGGTATGTTGAAGGCTAAGATGGTGACGGCACCCATTTTGAAGCATTTCGATCCCGAAAAGGTCCCGAACATTATTGTATATGCTAGTCAGTGGGCCATTTCGGCCACTCTAGTACAAGATCATGATGGTGTGTACCATCCGGTCACGTTCACGAGCAGAACGCTGAGGCCAAATGAAGTGAACTATGGAATTGTCGAGAAAGAAGTTCTGGCGTTGCTACGAATTCTGGATGTGTGTTACAACCTGCTGGTCGGCCGACCTATAAAGGTCCTGTCAAGGCGGTCTACTTTGGCCTGGATATTATCAGCCAATGGGATGGACGGACGTCTAGGCAGATGGTCGGCGGTCTTGTAGCAGTGTACCCTCGAGGTCGTTAAGTGCACCAGGGGCGAGGAAGAGATATTGGGCACATTAGCTGCCAGTATCACCCCTCGGTATGAAGTGGACGAGGCATTGATAGCGATTGCCCCGAGGAAGCAACCTCGGCAGTCAGTTTCGAGACTGCCACCGACCGTCGACCATGATGAAGAGCTCCTGGTCTTAAGTTTTGACGGATCAGCAAGCGTGAAGAAGAAGGTCGGCGCCTATAGTGCCATATTGTGGAAGTTGCCACAATGGTCTATAGTTGCAGCCGCTGCCGATTTCACGCCGGATATTACTGTTAACGAGGCGGAGTACCGAGGTCTACTTCTATGTCTGGACATGCTGTCGTCGCAAGAGAAGGGGCGAGTCATCATATGTGGTGACTCCAACCTAGTGATCAGGCAGATCACCGGAGAGATCGACTGCAAGGCTCCACGGCTGAGGTCGTTAAATGATCGGGTAATGAAGTCATTGAAAGACCATCCCAACCACGAGCTGTTGCACGTGAAACGGGACTGGAACAGAAGCGCCGACTACCTCGCGACCAAGGCCCTGCGAGACCAGACCGGGGCTACGATCACCTAGGAGGCCGTTCTTGATGAATTGATGAATATAAACAGGCTCCCCGAGGTGATCGGACCCAAGGACGCTCCGGACCAGGTGCATGTGATGGTCGCGACTAGACCGAAAGCTCGGAAGTCCCACCAACCGTTCCCAAAGGAACGGTTGAGTGAATTTGTTGTGCAACGAATAAGGGCAGAACGGATCCTCAAGGCGCAGGACGAAGAAGAATGGATTGTGAATTTGAAGACCTACCTGCGCGGTGAATTGTCTAAGTTGACGAATGGTCAAGCGAAGGAATGTGCCAAGATCGCAGACAGCTACGAAGTGGATGAGGATGGTTTACTATATTACTGCCGCGATGACGACCAAGACAGTGCAGACCGGGACCGATTGGCGAAATTGGTGATACCTGAGTTGCTGCAGCCGGATGTCCTCCATCACTACCATGTGAGTCTAGAAGGGGGACATCAGGGAATAGGCAGAACGTATCACAAGATCAGGTCCCAGTTTCACTGGAGAGGTCTTTTCCGAAGTGTACAGAAATATGTGGGTTGTTGTACGGATTGCGAGACCGGAAAGGGTAGAACGGTAATCAAGGGGCGATCGCCCGGAAATATCGAAGCTACCTACCCTTTCCAGGTCATAGCGATGGACCATATACCGTCGCTGCCTAAATCGACATATGGCAATACTGAGTTGTTGATCTGGGTAGACCTGTTCATCGGTCTAGTTATTGCGAAGGCAAGTGCGTCCCGGTCTGCCGAGCAGATCGCCAAAAGTTACGAAGAATGCGTGTTCCGAAGGTTCGGCGCCAGCGAGGTGATCAGACACGACCAAGAACCCGGTTTCATGGCCGAGGTGTTCCGGTAGTTTAACAATATGCTGGGCCAGAAACAGATCGCGACGATGGCATATCGTCCGCAAGCGAATGGATCGGCAGAACGTATGGTACAAACTATTACAAGAGCAATCAATATGTATGTTGCCGATCCAGACCAGCGCGATTAGGACGAATACGCAGAAAGGCTGGTGTTTGCACTCAACTCGTCGACCGATCGGGTACGAGGAGAAACGCCTTTTTTATCTTGCGTATGGATGGGACCCCCGGTCCACTCTTGAAGCCGCGATACCTATTGGCTGCACTCGGACCCGCGATCGTGATGATCGACGTTGGCGCATGCAGGTCCAGAAACATTACCAGCATGCAAGAGAAATTGTCAACGAAAAGTTACGTCAAGCTACACAAGACCTGGCAGTCCGGAACAACGACCAGGTCCAACCCCACGGTATAGAACCAGGGGCGAGGGTATGGTTGTACCTAGACCGATTGAAGGAGGGCTATGCGAAGAAGCTGGCTCACATGTGGCACGGTCCTTTCCGTGTTGCCGAGCTGATTGGTGAACACGCTGCCCGTCTAGTAACAACCGTCACGGACTATAAGGTCTTCCCGATCGTACATGTGTCCAAGTTAAAACTGGTCCGAGAATTTCCTGATCGTCCCAAAATGCCCTGTCTAGTATACGAGGAAGAACGGTTTGATTTCGATGAAGCATTACTGCCGGAGGACAGTTGGGAACGACCGCTGGAGAAGGACGAATTTGAAGTGGAAAAGGTCTTAGATGTCCGATCTGTCAAGAAGACCAGGTTCGCCGGACCCATCGAGAATATCTGGTCCGATGGAAGGACCATGATGAAACAACTTGGATCGATGAGTCCGACCTGAACTGTGGAGCACTACTACGAGAATTCGAACGGTACCGAGTCAGTCGGAACCGTTTCGCAGTGATGCAGACCCATGAAGACCAAGACATGCAGTAACATCGGTCTTCCCGACCGACGTGAAGAGGTGGAAGGTCTTGTGTCTTGTGTATTGTGTATTGTGAATATGTGACGAATTGGAATAGTGGAGTGATGAACGTGGATTGGTTTTTCGCGATGTAAGTGGAACGGTTGGTGATAACGTATCTAGTGCAACTCTGGAGAAAGTGGTGGAATTAGCTCAAGAGATTTGATGACCGAACATGTGAAAAAGAACGATGATATATATTAAGTGTTATCTGGTCGACTACTTACGACCTCACTCGCCATCACCCCACAGACGGCCGACGGTCAACGACGGATGCTTTTCAACTTGGTCCTGGTACTGGTTACGCCAAGGTTCTTGTTGGTCTAGTTGGACCAAAGCAACCTTGAGGTCCAAGACCGGTGTAATGCACCCAAGACCGGGGTACCATGTGCCACCGTCAGCCAGCAGCCGGGTCCTCTCGACGCGACGCCGCGGCATATGATGTACAACTGGATATAAGAACACATCGACGTCGCACTCGTGCGACAGCATCCAGTCTGAAAAATATTGGCACAGGGACTGCCAGGCCTCACCCGCTCTGATCCGACGCCGCTTGCGCTTGTTCTGGATCGTCGCCAGGCCAGGGTCTTGCCGAACTCGTTCCGGGGGAAGCACCAGATAGTGGGATGCCTCCCAGATGGCTTGAGCGTGAGTCTTGTTAAAATATTTCACCCGACTCATGAAAGCATTGGCCCACGGAGTCGAGTGGAAGATGAACCCCAGCTTGGGATGCTCGAAAATCTTCCACGGCTCGTCAGCGTACAAGCAGGAGATCTGTGCCGACGTGATCAAGTCCGGCCGCCATTCCGACGCGGCAGGAACTTTCTTCGCCGGCGGGAAAAGCCAATGGTCTGGACGAGAGAAAGACCGGGCCAGGAGCTGCTTGGTCAGGGTGGACCGGAGTAAACAACCGATCTGCCCTGGCGACCACGGCAAAGTATCCTCACGCGTTCGTGGCGGAAGGGAAGAACTGTCGATTGCCACGTTGGCCAAGAAAGCATCTTTGTGGAGCTTGGACGTCCCAGGCAAGACCGTAGGTGTTGACTTTGTCGACGCATGAGGTGGTGGAACGCCACCATGCGGACCGGTCTTCTTGGTCTGCTCCGAAGTCGATGCAACTTGAACAAACTTTCATGTGGACTTGTTCGCGACTTGGTTGGGATGGGGACAGCAAACTCCGAATCACCGGAGTCTTCGCCGGAGTCATCCCAGGACGAGACCTCTGAATACTTGGCATGGTCAGCACGAGGGCGCGAGGGCGCTTGAGTTTTGGCAGGGTTGCAGACATCACTCACGTCCAATCTTGGGTTCACGAGAAGCGTCTGCGTCTTGGCTCGCTTATGGGGCACCGCACGCTTCCCCCCTAGTTCGGGGTCGCGCGCTATGCCCCGCGCCTTCGAGCCACTCGGCGCGCTTCTTGGAATTTTGGCCAATGGATGGCGCCGGTCTTTGTCCTGGTGCAAGTTGACCAGGGCGGCCGACGCATACCGGTCTACGCTGGAGGCAGCAACCGGATGCCGACGAGGACGCAACAGTTCAACCAAGCGCTGATGACATTCTTTTAATACAGCCCGATGACCGTTCGCTGCCTGCGTCCAATCGTTCGACTTGCGTTCACAAGACTGGACCTCCTCGGTCTGGTCTTGAATCGAAATTCGGAGCTCAGTGAGACGCCTCTCGAGGTCGTCACTTTGAATGCTCAACGTGGTCTGGTCAAGCAAGTCTTATGCTTGCTGCTGTTGGACCAGCACAAGCTGCTCCCGAAGATGAAGCTGATGAGCCTCCAAAAAAAATCTATTGCGAGCGTTTATTAGTCCGGTCAAAATCTGACGCAGCTGGAGGTCATGCGTGTTCGACTGCCGATCGGCGGCAAGCAGGGCATTGATCGCCTTGATGATGCCAGGAGGTATACGGGCTGGAGGTATACGGGCTGAAGACAAACGAAGGTTAGAACAGGTCCAAGGTGAAGACCGGACATGCATGCTTACGTTGTGTCGCCTGTTGAGCAATCTGCTCCTGGAGACGTGCGATCTCTTCAAGTGCGTCTTGCAACTGCGCGTCGGTCCCGGTCTGATTCCCTGCCGATGTCTGAGGTGCAGTAGAACGATGGGAGATGCCAGACCGGACCGACCGGACGGGCGAAGTGACATGCGATGACGTGGTATGCGAGGTGCCTACAAGAACGGACGTTAAGGAAATACAAGAAGGTCAAGTCCAGAAGTGCAAGTACCTGGAACGGATGAAGAAGATGGTTGCTCCATGTCGGAAAAGTCTGAATGACCAAGCTTCAACTGAATTTGATGGACGAGGTCAGACCGTTGTCGTTGTGCGTCACGGTCTGTCTCAAGGGCGGCTGTAGAGAAGCCTGCCCAAATTTGGCACACTTCTGGTCATGTTTCGTCAAGGCATTTGGTCTAATTTCGGATTGGTTTAAACAAGGGGGGCTTTTCAGCCTATCATACTCAAGAAGTGTCAAGAACGCAAGTTTTGGTGAGTCACCCGAATTTGGGTATTTTACATATTTTTGTGGGGGTACATTTAGGGACTATGGGGTAGTAGTATTTTAGTTGTGGTTTTACCTTTTAGGACAGAGGTTATACCTTTAAGTAAGGAAATCTTTTAGCTTTCGGATAAGTGGCTGAAACCTCTTCTGGTCTTGGTTCACACCACAGCTAGGGGTCGCCGTTCTTCCCTTTTCGTACACTAGTCGCCTCCGCCCGCCGCGGAGTGTTTGGGGGCAGAGGGTCGAATTATCCCCTCTCGCCCATTATACCCGGTATGGACTCGCCGCACGCGCACTTTGGCCCACCGGAAGTCCCTCGACGGGAGTACGATTTGGCTATCTCAACACCTCAACTCAAGTACGTTTGGAACGTGCTATTCACTGGATTGGTCTTGGCGTGGAGATATCGTTTGTGGAGTTTCACGAGCATATTGGGTCTTTACGCGGACATATTGGCTTGTTTTAATATTGGTTGGAAACTAGACCGGTTTTGGTCTTATTTCGTATTGGTCAGGGGCTAGACCGGAACGGTCGGTCTACCCTCTATTATTTCGTATTGGTCAGATCTTGATCGTTTGGACGATCGACCTATTGGAAGTTATCTCTTGGAAGTGTTTTTGTTCTGTTTGTGTCTGGGGTGAAGAGTTCAGCCCCAGAGATACCTACCCAGATCGGTCTTCTATATTCAAGACCGCTTCGATCCAATCTGCGATCCCGATCCACCGAGTGTGTAACTAGCCCATTCCATCGGGTACACAAGGTGAGATGGACACTAAACAATCGGACCAAGTGGGTTCTGATGACGACCGGTCGTCTGCTTGCAGCGGACGATCGGACCAGATCTCGAGTGGTGGTCCGCGGAGTACCCCCTCCGAAAGTTGGAAGGCTCGGCGCGATGGTGGTAGTCAGGTTATCGATGCTAATGTTTTCGATTTCGAACTTGACTCCACCACAAGATCATGCTTTGCGTACATGTCCATAAGCTTCTGCTTAAGGACCTTCCATGTTGGAAACACGTCCTTGACTGATTCCGAGCATGTAAACGCCCATGTACGGGCTTTGCCCGTATGATGGGTCAATGCAAGTCCCACTTGCAAGTGATCAGCGGTCATGTTTGCTGTGGCGAAGGCCGTTTCGACCTCTCGCAACCAAACATAAAGGTTGTCACCCTTCTCTCCGGTGAACTCCTTTATCTTAAACGATAATGGAGGGCGCACCCCCCGTGGAATGACCTCCACCGCAACTCGCCTCATGAGCGATGAGGGCATTCAACCTTGCCTTTACGGCCTCAAGGCCCTGCTCCACTAGGAGCTTCATACCTTCTTCCCCCGTTAAGGGTAACAGCCTTTTAAAGGCTTCCTGTTGGACGAGGGTCAAACTATCCCAATCTTCCTGATTCATCCTTTGCAGAGGATGCCTAGTCTACCAACACAGGTGTTGGATTGGCTACAAGTGCTACCAGATGTAGCCGGTGAGTATACGCACGGTGCGGCTAGCGCACAGAGGAATACTCTTCCTTCAAGCGGTAGCTACCGCTACTTAGCCGATACGCCCTTATTAAGGGCTTAGTAGGAGAGAGCTCTCCTACTCGGGGCCAAGATTCCCGGGTTAGTTTACTCTAGCCTTTACTAGTGCCTTAACGGCAAGGCTCCCTTACAAAGGGTGTAGCTAAGGGTAGGGATCCCCTTACGCTACGGCACTCACTACACGCACGACCGGTCGAGGTCGTGCGTCTGTACTAAAGAGTGAAAAGTAAACTGAATATATTTAATATGTAATTATTTAAACTAATATAAACTATATGTAACACTAAGTAGAATATTCCTAATTCGTACCTAGCTAAAATGTAGTGTACACACCTGTGTACTGACACGTGGGTGGCTGACACACCACCACACCAAGGGCCCATGCCCTGATTGGTTAAAATAACCAAAAGGTTCGAAACCTTTCAACCCGGTCAATACTGGCCTCAACCGTGGTGTACTCATGTACACCAACACTCAGTGCTACCCGAATGTAACCCCGTTACAGAGATGCTTCCGATGGTTGAATTTGCTATCAACAATTCGGTACATGCATCTACGGGGTTTACCCCGTTTTACGTGAACGGATTAGTGAATGCGAGGGTTTCGTTGACGCCACGTGTGTGTGGTCCAGGGCTTGAGGGGGGAGGATTCCCCGATGTAAGCCCTGTATCTGTGCGAAAGCACATCGATAAGTTTTTATCGACGCCCCTTAGTGTCTTACGACACGTCTGCGATGCCATGGCGGAAAGCCAAGACAAGCAGAAGGAGTAAGCTGACCGCAAGGGGCGGCGTAGCGAAAAGATATATAAAATGGGAGAAAGTGTTTTATTAAACGCTAAAAATCTTCCTACACATGCAGTTTCAAATGTGTTGCGCAATAAACTGTGCTCCAGGTTTGTGGTGCCCTTTAAGGTACTAGCCCGAAAGGGATTATCGTATACCTTGGACATCCCGAAGGTGATTCGTACGCACCCAACCTTCTATGTCGGTATGCTTAAGCCATACCAGGACCCGGAGGCGGGTCCCCTCCTGGAGGGGGGTGGAAAGGCGAATAGCCGTAAGAGCCGTAAGGCACGGCAGGGCGAAGGAAGCCCGAAAGGACTAAAATGCGACCACGAAGCTCCGCAACGGTCGTCTCGAGAGAGGCAAGCCGCCTCTCGAAGCGATCAGTGGCATCCCGCTCATCGCGGATCCCCTCGTGGAGATCATGGATGCGATGGCTGTGTCGATCACAGCGCTCGCGAATCTCACGTCGCAATTGTGCGACCTACTCCTCCAATGCTTGATGCGGAGGGTACTCCACACTTTCATGTGGAGCGGCTGATAGCGGGACGCCATCATCGGGGTCAAACCCAGTATCTGGTGAAGTGGAAAGGTTATCCACACTCACAGAGTTCGTGGTAGTTCGAGACTCCCCTACGGCAGGATTGCCGCGACGTCGTTGACGCTTTTGAGCGGGAGAATCCCGCTGTAGGTCAACGACCAGAGGGGCATGAGAAGCCCCTTCACTCCCAATAAGTGGGAGTTCGCCGTAGGCAGATGTGACGCTCACACTGTCTTCGGACACCATGGTGGAGACAGGGGCGCTGGCGTAGCGCGTGCGATACGGAGCACGTAATTGCTCCATCGCTTTGGCTTTGGCAAATGCCAGGCGCAACACCCTCTCCACCCAAATGTCTCGACGGGAATAGCTGTCATGCAGCTCATTGAAGCTAGGGAGAAGCTTCTCCCCTTCCGCCCAAGCGCGGAACTTCTTCTCTGCATCATCAGCACTTTCTCCCGGAGAAAGAACGAAAGGAACCTCGCGGAGGTTCTCAACAGGGGCACCCTGTGCCTGCCTGTTTAAGCGCTCTCGGTATGAGACGCTAGTGAACTGCTTTCATGCAAGCAGTTGTTGCCGGAGTTTCTCACGGCGTTCGCGTTGATACGGCTGTTCATCCCCGGGGCCAGGGGTATAGGACGCTAAACTGGTCCTTACCAAACGCCTGGCCCACCTTGGAAGGTCACGAGGACCATCAAAATTATAAGCCACCCTTGACGGGCGTTTGGGGGCGCGTAACGCAGCCCTTAGTGCTTGTGCGGCAAGTTGGGTGTCTTGAGTTGCGTCCAGCTCATTAGTGACGATCGCCTTTGGCGATTCGGATGTATCATCCGATATGGGCAGGGGTGGCGCACTGGTTAGCGCATTTTTCCCACGTGTGGGGAACGGATTAGGCTGACGACAACGCCATTCGGCGCTGTTGGAGCGGCTAACAGTTGGGGAGGTATACCCAAGGGTATCCACCTCCGAGTTTTCGAAGTAGTCTACCTTTTCTACAGAAGACGTCATAGCACCACTGGAGGTGTACATATGGATGGCCAGAGGAACTGGCGTTGGAGTTCTCCAACAAAATTTTGATTATTGCGTAAGCAATAGTCTTGATGGGGGAGTGTGCAACGGGGTTACATTCGGGTAACACTGAGTGTTGGTGTACATGAGTACACCACGGCTGAGGTCAGTATTGACCGGTTTGAAAGGTTCTGAACCTTTGGTTATTTTAACCAATCAGGGCAGGGTCCCTTGGTGTGGTGGTGTGTTATCCATCCACGTGTCAGTACACAGGTGTGTACACTACATTTTAGCTAGGTACGAATTAGGAATATTCTTCTTAGTATTACATATAGTTTATATTAGTTTAAATTAATTTAGGCTAATTACATATTAAATATATTCAGTTTACATTTCACTCTATTTTGTGGACGTGCGACCTCGACCGGTCGCGCGCGCAGTGAGTGTCGTAGGTAAGAGGGAGCCCTCCCTTTACTTACATCCCGTAAAGGGAATACAGCCGTTAAGGCTAAGTCGTAAACCAACCCGGGAATCTTGGCCCCGAGTAGGAGAACTCTCCTACTAATACCTTTACAAGGGCGTATCGGCTAAGTAGCGGTAGCTACCGCTTTAAGGAAGAGTCTTCCTCTGTGCGCTAGCCGCACCGTGCGTATACGCACCGGCTACAACAGTGCCCCAAGGAGAACGAATCAAGGGTGCGTGCTGGAGCACTTCTGCTTCAAGCGCATATTGGCGGGCTCACCAGGAAGGCTTTCATGTACAATGAATGATCTAAAAACGATGACGATGTAGTTTAAAGAATGCAATTCATCAGCATGCTGAGTTAGTATGCCTGCTCTTGGCCGCGCATCGGATTATAATCTAGCATTTTCCGATTGTGTTGACAAGAAATTCATCTTCCCGCGTCTTGAACACTACGACAGGTTCAAACGCATCACTTAGAAGATAAGATAATCTTGCCTTATTGCGGAGCGCGCGCGTGGCGACGGGTGGCAGTATTCGATTGAAGGACACGCAGATATAATCTATTGGAGGTTTTCTAGCCCGGAACCAATTTTTGTGCGCCACTTCAAGCTCGTTTATCCACGCATTTGATGCTCCTTGCAGCGTCCACGAGACAGCGTGCTCTACGACTTGTCCATCGTAGATGCCACAGCGTCTCATCTATTTCTTCACTTAAGCGGAGTGATGGGTGCAAATCTCTGCAAGTTGGCGAGCTGTACCATGGGTTTAGGCTGGAACGAATGGAAACTGTGTCAGAGTATAATCTAAATGCTTTGGAGCTACGCCATGAGCGAACGAAAGCCAAGTACGTGCATCTCGACTCGAAAGACACTAATAACGTCTTCGCAATCATGTTTCGTACGCCGCCCAGCGACTCGACCGGGGTCGCGCACATCCTGGAACATACGGTGCTTTGTGGCTCCCAGCGTTTTCCTGTCCGTGATCCGTTTTTTAACATGATTAAGCGCAGTCTTAACACGTACATGAATGCGCTGACGGCTGCAGACCACACCATGTACCCGTTTTCAACCACGAATACCAAGGATTGGCATAATCTTATGAGTGTGTATCTCGACGCGGTTTTCTTTCCAAACCTGCATAAGCTCGACTTCCTGCAGGAGGGACATCGACTGGAGATCAGTGAGGTAGACAGCGGGCAGGGCAAGCTTGTGTATAAAGGTGTCGTGCTCAATGAAATGAAGGGTGTCTTCTCTGACAGCAACAACCTCTTTGGCACGAGACTGCAGCAGGAGCTCCTGCGTGGCACTATCTACGCACAAGTGAGTGGCGGTGATCCAAGACACATTCCATCGCTCACATACGAGGAATTATGCGCTTTCCATAAAGAAAAGTACCACCCATCGAACTGCTGCTTCTACTCGTACGGCGACATGCCACTCACGGATCATCTGGCTTATTTAAATCACGAGGTACTCGATAAGTTTGATTATTGTGCTGCATCAGCGTCCATTCATGTGCAAGCGGAGGAATTTGACGTGCGGAAGAAAAACTCGCATAGTCCAGAGCTGATTGTGATTGAAGGCCCGAGCAGCAACATGAGCAGTGAAGCTGCTCTTGACCACAACACCAAGTATTGCATGAGCAAGTTTGTTGACGTAAAGTCTACAGACCCTTTTCAGACGTTTGTGCTGCGGATTGTAAGCTATTTGCTCACAAATGGACCGGCATCTCCTATGTTTAAAGCTTTGATTGAGTCGGACCTTGCACAGGACCTTTCTGTTGGTACTGGTTTCGACACATCTACATACTACCCAACATTCGGCATTGGTGTCGAAGGCATTCGAGGTGGACAAGCTGCTGTGCCTGATATACGCAAGGCTGTTCATGATGCGTTGGAGAAGGTGGTCACGGACGGCTTTAACAAGGAACGAGTAGATGGGATACTGCATCAACTGGAGTTAAGTCTTAAGCACGTGACGAACAACTTCGGACTGCAGCTATTGCACGGGATTAGCTCGATCTGGACCCATGGAGGTGACGTCCTGAAAAATTTGCACTTGAATCCGCTACTGGAACGCTTAAAGGACGAAATGGCCCGCGATTCAAGATTTCTGGAAAGTTATGTAAAAACGTACCTCCTGCGTGATGAGCTGCGTGGGATACAAATGCTGATGCTGCCGTCGAAAGACTTTGTTCGTGACTTAGAACGGGACGAGCGTGAGACCCTCGCCACGGTGCTGATGGACAAATCCAACGCTGACTTGGACCTTATTGCTCAAACTACAGAGGAGCTGGGGCGCTACCAGCAAAAAGAACAGCCTGTGGAATGTCTGCCTACATTGGATTTGAAAGACATTCCGCGCGTACAAGAATGCAATTTCGATGATATCGACGAGTTACAGCTAGACTCGACGTCGGTGGACTTTGTGCGCGTGCCGTCTACAAACGAGGTTTCGTACTTGCGTCTACTGTTTGACCTCGAAACGGTGCCCCAAATGTACCATCGATATATGCACGTTTTTACGACGGTCTTTGGATCCTTGGGCACCTCCCGCTATGCCTACGATGAGCTTCCTACGGTCATTTCAAACTGCAGTGGAGGTATATCGAGCTCAGTCATGACGGCTCCGTCCCTCGTAGACGCGCGCAACGAGCCGAGCAAGCAATCGCTTTTACTGACGACCATGTGCTTGCCTTCCAAAGTGGACGAAACTTTGAGTCTCTTGCACGAGTTAACCACTGACACGCAGTTTCTCAGCGATGAAAACCTACGCCAGCTGCGTCTCATTTTACAAAGTACTGCAGCTACCGCAAGTAGCAACATCTCGTCATCAGGTGCAGCTTTAGCTGCGATACGCTCCCGGATCGGTCTGACGCCCGCGAGTATCTTTGACGAGTATTACAGTGGTATCTCGCACATTGAGCAGCTTCAAGATTTGGCAAAGTGTTCGGAGAATGAGCTACGTGACGTTGCCCAGTTACTCCAAGACATCGCGCGCATCGTGTTTTCCCCTGCGAATCTTCGCGTCTCTGTAGTGACGGAAGACAAGCTTCGTTCTCAGGTAGAGCAATCGTTAAAGTCTAAGTTTCTCCAACCGCTGGCGAGATCGTCGTCGTCCATGGCGGACCATACGTCTCGGACGCTTTTAAAAGTGGAATTCGCATTGCCTTCGGTGTCGACCAAGAACTATTTCGCTTTTCCCCTTTCGGTTAACTTTGTAGTAGAGACGCATCCGTCGGTGTCATTTACACATGAAGATCACGTGCCGCTTACTGTGCTAGCCCAAATCCTGTCATCGTGTTACCTCCACCAGCAAGTTCGTGAACAGGGTGGAGCCTACGGATCTGCCGTCGCTCAAAACGAGGGCACCTTCTCCATGAGCTCGCACTATGATCCAAACACGTTGAAGACACTGGAAGCCTACGCTCGTGCACGCCAATGGGCCGTGAATGAAGGATTCTCATCCCGCGACGTGAATGAAGCGCTGCTGTCCGTCTTTGCAAGTGTTGATGCCCCTAAGACTCCGTCCATGAGAGGCCGGATGCGTTTCTTGCGAGGGATCACGAATGAAATGCGTCAGCGTCGTCGGGAGCAGTACCTCTCGTTGACTCGTGCCGACCTGGTGGATGTTGCGCAAAGGTACTTTAGCGAAGACGCGCCGGAGCGACGAGTCGTGATCGTTGGCAAGGATGGGGATGATCTGCACGAGTTTTCAAAGAATGGGTTCGACGTGAAGCGGTTTATCTCGTCCGAGACGAAAGAAGTGTCCAAAACCTAGTTTGTGTGAGCATGCATATCAACAAGACGACTCGAGCCTACCTATCCACGTTGTCTCGCCTTGTAGCAGATGCATCTACGTCTTCATTTTAGTAATTACTTTTGCTGTTGTCACTCCCTTCTCCAGAGATGGTCCGGCAAATGGGGCAGTCAAAACGAGTACTGTACCACTCGTTAATGCAATGTTCGTGAAAGAAGTGGCCGCAAGGAGACAGCACGAGCTGCTTGCCGTCCAGCTCAGCCCACTCACAGAGACAAATCGGGCACGCGTCGGCGTCGACGACAACGTCGCGCGGATCCACGTACTGAAGTTGCCGAATGGATCGGACATGCTGCCGCTCGTGATCCAGGGGAAACTGCAAAAACTCCTTGACAAAGAAGCGTGTGGAGGCAATTTCACTACAGATATCCACGTCGTGGTCGGCCGAAAGGCATTGGCAAAGCGCGATAATAAATTCCTCCAACCCGGCCGTCCGTTTGCCCACGAGCGTCGACGGGTCTTTAAACATTACAATGCGACGCGGAAAGTCCACATCCTTGAGTTGCTCTCGCACGACGCCACACACGGAACATCTCCGTTGCTTCTTGTGCGCGGCAAGACGATCCAACACGCGCTTGCGGAGGCGATAGAACTCGGAGTAGCGTTTGCATACGACCCACCTCTGTTTGTAGTAGTCGCTCGTGATCTCCAAGTGGTAGACAAAGTAATTCCCGGACGCACCGCGCACTAAGACTGCCTGACAGGCCATGGACAGCTGGGTCATAGATTCCTGATGAATGCGAGCAATTAACGCGCGCTTGGCGGCCGCGCCTTGCTCGGCCACCAGACTAGACGGCGTGTCCTGGAAACGTTGCTGGCCCGTCAACTTGGGAGATAGATGGTTCGTGGCGGATGCTGGTTCGGGGGCACACTGAGCGCCGTTCAGGGGGGCGCTCATGTCACGTTCGACGTTGTCAGCATTCTCGAGAGCTGCCGCAGCGTGTTGCATGGGCGGAGCGTTCTCCTGCCGACCAGCGCCCTTGGCATTGGGACTGCTGCTAAACATGTGACTAATGTCATCGTTGTTCGAGCGCGGGCTGTCCTCCAACTCGCTGTCTAACCACTCAACGTCTTCATGTAGTTGCGCCATTTTTATTGTCGTGGGGGGTATGTGGGTCGGACCTTGGAAGGAGGAGTTGGGGAGTGGCACGTTTTTTTTTTTACTTTCCGTAATTTACCACCGAGAACAACAACGCGGGAACCTTCTACGTGCGTCGCAACACCTCGCGTGCGAAAGGCACATCTCTGAAATCTCGAGGCAGTTGAAAAACCGCTCGCACGACCATATCATTCAGAGATGGCATGGAACATTAAGCCGGCCGTTTTTTACCGCACGGGATAGTTCAGAGCAGCGCGTCGCATCATATGGTAGAAGTCGAGGTGACACAACGCGGCAATTTCGCTTAAGTACGCAAAACCGATTCTCTCACATTCGCGCACGTAAGCGGAAGGCTAAAACCGAACGTATTGATGAGAAATCGAACCTAACAACGAAACCGAACTCAGTGAATTAATTGGGTTTCTGCCGATAAAATGTCATGATCTTGGAATAAAAACTCCAAGAATGCTTAAGTCACATATTTGAATTAATTTTAATTTCAGATTTTGTATAAATGTATCATATGAAGTCGATCTCCTGATACAACATCCAAGACATTATAAAGTCATACCAACGAAGCCCAAGAATATATAGGCAATATGTTTAAGGAGATTAAATATCCAAGCTATCAAATCTACCGGGGGCAAGATGGTTTATGTTAGCAACGCTCACGTGTGTCCAACCAACCAGAGATTGGTAGAATATTTCGATCGAAACCCTTTAGAAAAAAGAAAGAAACTCTTGTCGAGGCTGATCCTAAGTACATTTTTCGACCATAATACGCACATGGAAACACATGTGTTGAGCCTTCTGATTTCTACAACAAGCTCGAGAATGTTCTTTCGACTCTGACAAGTACGTTTAAGGTAAATGTTACTCTTGCGTACGAACTTGGTAGCAAGACTGACTTGCTACTTCTATCCAAATTTTGCTAGTACTCATGTCTTCAATAACATTCGCCGGAGGTCCATCGATTATGTTCAAATCGCCATGCCAAGCGAAATGAAATGAAAATTCGTGGAGTAAGTAAGGTCTGTAAGAAAATTAGCTCTTGGTAATGAAATGCCATGCGGCCGATTAACTACACTTGAAGCGTATGATAGTATAACTGACGATATCAAGGCCGATATGATCTTTGGCTTTCTGAGAATGTAATATCGAAACATCAGAACACTTGAAAAAAAAATGCCCGAAAACTTTACAAGGTAAAAGCTTCAGCGAAGAGGGAGGTGGTCGATACAATAATGTTCTCAAGCCTGATGGTTTCTGACTGTTGTACCGGATCGCCTCGTACTAATAAGGGTTTTTGACTATTGAAAGAAACCAAATCTATCATCACATATACTCAAACAAAGAGTGCCCTTTCATACTTCTACGATAACGACAGGTACTATCGGACAGCATTCTACGATGCCACTTAATATATACAGACGTACCTCCGAAACTTTATAGCCTCGGTGGAAGGTGGAACATATAACGTATCGGAGGGTTAAACTAGCGGAAAATCAATGTATAAGATTTCAACATAGGAACGACAGCGGTGGAAGCCGAAACTTATAAAGTACTGAATTTTTTTAAGCTACATACATGCCCTCGCTTTTTGCGGAAATTACATGCGTCCCCCTGATTTTATGAAAATTACATCCATGCCCTTGGCTGCAGCTTGTCGGCTAATGAAAATCGCTCAATGTATCCAAAAACGGTGAAAATGAAATAGGAGCGAACGTCCAGTGAGGACTTCATTACCCCGAAGCCATGGATCCCGAGCTTCCGACGCCCGTTATTGGACCTCTAGCCGAAGGGCAGCGGCACGCGACAATAACGGCGCTCTGGTATGCCCTGACCCCACGCGTGCGCAGCGCTGCCGCACTGTCGCAGCAATTGCAAAGCTTTGCGTCACAATACTACAAAGCGGACACGTACCGGCTGACATACGAGAGAACATAGAACCTATTCATTTGGAAGAAGCTGAGCTCCGGATGAATGGCAATGTCAGAAGTGACGAGGACCACGAACATGAGGCGAGAGACGATTGCCTGTCGCCCCTTACTCGCCACCCTCCGGGACGCCCCAAGAAGAAGCGGCTGTGAAACGGAAGACTTGGGTCGCGAGAAGCGCGTCTTCCGCTGTTCACGTTGTAATGGCCTGGTACAATCGAAGCGTACGTACAGTAATCCCATCTGAGTTACCAGTGACACGTAAGGTAGCGGAATGGAAGGATCGGATGGGGAAAGTAAGATTTGGGGCGGGCGGCAAGTGCTTGGATGCAATTTCCGAAAAACTCAGGGGCTGGCGTGGGGGGGGGGGGGCGGTTGGCGCAGGCAAGCTGGCAGGGGCATGGATGTAATTTTCATAAAATCAGGGGCATGCATGTAATTTCCGCAAAAAGTGAGGGCATGCATATAATTTCCCCTTTACTTAATATAGGATTGTGGGGAAGCGTACCCTAGATTTTGTGGCCAACTGGGAAGCGTATCGTAGATTTTGCGGCCAACTGTGGTGCACATGGACGGCCCATCTGGAGACGATGCGACAACTTGTACAGGTACCTAACGGTAAGAGACGGACGACTGAGATATCAGATTGTCTGGTCGATAGTGCACATCAGGATGGATAGCTCTGATTGGTTGATAATAGGTAATTGGTAGATTTTGGGATATAAGCAATAACAAAGTTCTCCTTTTGCGTCCGATCACTTAGATCATCCCTAGGGACGGCGTGAATACCTCGCGCCTCTCTTCCTTTGCACACGCACCTCTACATGTGGTAAAGTGTACCGCAAAAAATTGGTACAATTGCGGGCATAATTGTGGGAGTGATCGTGGGCACAACTGTGTGTGTAATCCTGTGTACAACTGTGTGTACAATTTCAGGCACATAAACGGGACATAGACGGGGCATCGTGAGAAGGGACGACTAAGTACGGGTACCTAACGGTTAGCGACGGACGACGGATAAATCAGGTTGACTGGTCGACGGAGTACATGGGAACGGGTAATTATGATTGGTCGATATTAGGTAATTGGTAGTTTTTAGGATATAAATGCAAATAAAGTTCTACATTTGCGTACGATCGGGCAGATCGTTTACAGGGACGGCAACTTAGCGCCTCCCTTCTTCACATATACCCCTCTACGTCCCGGGCGCGAGCACATAGTGCACTTTTTGGCCCACCGGCAGACGTAGAGTTCGTGGGGACTCAAGTTCAACTCCGCCCGATGTGCCAGCGGTTCTCTCGTAAAGGTTTTTTGGTATTTGGGAACGTGATCGAGCAGTGTGCTCTCACCTCTTTCCCATTGGTTCATGTTTGGCCCCTAGTAGTTCGGCTGCTCTAAGCGCCCCTGGGGAACTCTAGGTGGATTTTTTGCAAGATCCGTCGATATGCACATAGAAAGTGCATATCGACCACCTTCCACTTAAAGCTTAGGCTAGAGATACATAATATATTGGGTATTACTTTAGCGATATAGGCTTAAGAGGCTCGGCGATCAAGTGGTGAAGACTTCCGCCACGTGATCAAGTACCCCTTCGCTGTTCCCCATTAGATCAGCAACGTCGATCTGCGATCATCGATCTGCGACCCGCGATCTGCGATCACCAACCCGCCATCTCGCCAATTCGTACAAGATCAACGAGATCGACCTACGATCACCCGCAATCTAGTCTATTCAGCAAAAGATCAACTAGATCGACCCGTGATCGTCGATCATCGATCACCGATCTTCAACATCGACCTTTGATCATCCGAGATCACGTCGATTCAGCACAAGATCAACTAGATCGACTCCTGATCAACGATCATCGATCATCGATCTTGATCATCCCTTGATCATCGATCGTGATCATCGAATTTTTTGCACCTGATCGACACTCGTCGATCTGCTACGAATTCACCTCGTTATGCATAGGAATTGCACGGATCTACATCCAAGTCACCTGGAGAGCGACCCACGCCCAAACCGTCGGGTACACAAGGTGCCAAAGACATAGGCCTGTCACAGGACAGGCGGAGTACCCCCTTCGTTAGTCGGTAGTCCGGGGGCTGTGGGAACGCCTGATCGAACCTCAAAAATTCTGATCATCCGCCCCACCACAGGATCATGTCTTTTTAAGATTTACTAGCAAAATCCAAAAACCGTTTTAAGGAATTACATCCTTAGATAACACAATGGTATTCTATTGGTATACATTTCTCAATTTTCCTCGTCGAGCACAGGCCGATCAAGCGACAGCCAGAAGTAATCAGCTATCACCAAATAGCCAATCAGCGTCGAGATGAATCAATTGAACCCGACCGACCCGACTCTGAACCGCTGGGTAATGCGGTACTCACCGATCCCGTGCAGCTGACCATTCCCTCCTCTATAACCCCACCTGGCGCAGAAACAACCGGTTCTTCCCATGAACGACCCATTGTCCCGTCTCCTGTGATACCACATGGCTCAGACGATGATGTCGTCGACGAAGACCTCGCGGTGCGCACTGTCGACGCCGTTGAAGGTATGTCCGTGATCCTACGCGACATATCCTCGCCAATGAACGTCGACGAAGGTACTAAAGACGAAACGGCGGCGTCCCCACTGTCAGCTCCAGCTATCACCTCCGCTGAGGCAAGCAATGGCGACGATTCTGCCGGCACTGGCGAATCAACTGCGAGTGCGACGCCAATGTCGTTATGCGCACTTCTCCAGCGTGCCGGTTCCGATCTTTTCGCAACTGACATTGCCTCTCCCTCGGGATGCCGACATTGACGCCATCGAAGCGCTCTAGGACTCCGGTGAGAGCAAGGAAGCACTGTCCGTCTCGGTTGTCTAAGCTCGCCCGTACGAATTTCCTCGTGCCAAGTATGTGATAGCGATCGACACCCGTCGTGCTTTCGAACGCACGAACATCACCTAGATCGCGAACTCCTTTCTTACGGACAACGGCAACCACGTCGTTCAGGTGCAGATCCAAGCCGTCCAGATCGGACAAAATACAAAAGGATGCGGTGGAGAACTCCGTGTGAAAGTGAAGACTCGCGCTGCCTGCGAAGCACTGCACCAAGAGATCAACATATTCGGCTAAAAAAATACCTGTTCCACGATTTCGACATTCTCGCGGATCGGTATTACTTCGATTTTATTATTAAAAAATGAATTTAGTAATAAAAATAATTCATATTTATTTCTTACATTAGTGTGAATAGACGTGCCCAGCGTCGACAGCGATTCCGATGACCAAGTAATGGAGGAGACCTTCCACGAACTCGAGGCCCAGCCCATCTATGCTACGTTCCGCGACTTCCTTATCTCGGCCAGCGTTACAACGCAATATACCGCGTCTATTCCGCATAAAACTGTGTCCTGCCTTGTAGCCGGTGCGTATACGCACGGTGCGGCTAGCGCACAGAGGAAGACTCTTCCTTAAAGCGGTATCTACCGCTACTTAGCCGATACGCCCTTATAAAGGGCTTAGTAGGAGAGCTCTCCTACTCGGGGCCAAGATTCCCGGGTTGGCTTACTACTTAGCCTTAACGGCTGTATTCCCTTTACGGGATGTAAGTAAAGGGAGGGCTTCCTCGTACCTACGACACTCAATGCGCGCGCGACCGGTCGAGGTCGCACGTCCGCAAAATAGAGTGAAATGTAAACTGAATATATTTAATATGTAATTAGCCTAAATTAATTTAAACTAATATAAACTATATGTAATACTAAGTAGAATATTCCAAATTCGTACCTAGCTAAAATGTAGTGTACACACCTGTGTACCGACACGTGGATGGCTGACACACCACCACACCAAGGGCCCCTGCCCTGATTGGTTAACATAACCAATGGTTCAAAACCTTTCAAACCGGTCAATACTGACCTCAACCGTAGTGTACTCATGTACACCAACACTAAATGTAACTCAAATGCAACCCGGTTACATCCTCCCCCATCAAGACTATTGCTTACGCAATAATCAAAATATTGTTGGATAAGTCCAACGCCAGTACCTCTGGCTGTCCATTGTACACCTTCAGTGGTGCTATGGAGGAAAACTATTCCGACAACTCGGAAGTGGATGCCCTTGGGGAGATCTACCTAACGGCTGGCCACGCTGACAGCGCCGAACGGAGCTGTCGGTCATCCAACCCATTCGCCACACGTGGCGAAAACGCACTAACTCGTGCGACACCGTTACCCGCTAGGGGTGATACCTCCAGGTTGCCACAGGCGACCGCCACCAAAGAACCGTCCTTGGTTCAAGAGGCCCGACTTGCCGTACGGGCACGGAAGGGAACTCGCAACCCTCAAAAGAGGGCTAAGCAGGCGGTCAAGAGGGGTCTAGCCTCCTATACCCCTGGTCCAGCGGCTATACTGCCGCGTGAAATTGCGCGTCGGAACCAACTCCGGGCCCGACTACTAACGCCCAAACATTATACCGTTAAGTCCTACCGGACGCGCCTCGGGAAGAAGGCACGCGGTGTCCTCGTGGATATCATCCGCGAGATTCCCTTTGTTCTCTTGAGGGAAGAAAGCGTCGAAGACGCAGAACAGGCATTCCGCGCCTGGGCGGATGGGTAGAAACGCCTCCCCAGTTTTGATGCGCTGTACAACAGCTTTTACGAACACGACTCTCGGGTAGAGAGGGCGCTACGCTTGGCCTATGCTAAGGCCAAAGCGCAAGGTCAATTACCTGCCTCCTATTATACGCGCTCTGCTCTCGATGTGGTGCCGGAGAGCAATGCAATCACAGCATCTGCCTCCGGCGAACTCCCAGCTACTGGGAGTGAAGGGGCTTCTTCAGCCCCTTTGGTCGTTGACTCTCAGTAGGATTCTCCCGCTCGAAAGCGTCAACGACGTCACGGCAATCCTGCCGCAGGGGAGTCTCGTACTCCCACGAGTTCTGGGAATGTGGATACCCTTTCCACTTCACCAGGTACTGGGTATCACCCCGGTGATGGCGTCGTGCCATCAGGCGTTCCACATGGTAATGTGGAGTACCCTCCGTATCGAGGACTGGAGGAGGAGGTCGCGCTATTGCGACGTGACTTCCACGAGCGCTGTGATCGAAACAGCCGTCGCATCCTAGATGACCAGGAGGGACTCCGCGACGAGGGGAGTGCAAATGAACGCATCGAGGGGCGGCTTGCCTCCCTCGAGTATCTCGTTGCGGTGCTTCCGGGTCGTATTTAGACCCTGTCGGAGATGTTCCGACCTGTCGTGCCTTTCGGCTATCCGACTTCCCATCCTCCTCCAAGAGGGGACCCGCCTCCGGGTTCTGGTATGGCTTAAGCATACCCACATAGAAGGTTGGATGCGTACGCATCGCCTTCGGGATGTCTAAGGTATACGACAAGCCTTTTCGGGCTAATACCTTAAGGGCCCCACAAACCTGGGGCGCAGTTTATTGCGCAACACATTTTAAACTGCATGTGTAGGAAGATTTTTAGTGTTTAATAAAACATTTTCTCCTACTTGATATATCTTTTCGTTACGCCACCCCTTGCGGTCAGCTTGCTCCTTTTGCTTGTCTTGGCTTTCCGCCATGGCATCGCAGACGTGTCGTAAGACACTAAGGCGCGTCGATAAAAACTTATCGATGTGCTTTCGCACAGATACAGGGCTGACATCGGGGAATACTCCCCCCTCAAGCCCTGGGCCACACACACGTGGCGTCAACGGAACCCTCGGATTCACTAATCCGTTCACGTAAAACGGGGTAAGCCCCGTAGATGCATGTACCGAATTGTTGATAGCAAATTGAACCTTCGGAAGCATCTCACTCCAACTCTTTGGAGAATCCGGACATAAACTCCGGAGAATATCCTCCACAACGCGATTAACGCGTTCCGTCTGACCGTCCGTCTGCGGATGATCCGCAGTGGACATGAGGAGCTTGGTGCCTAGCACCTTAAACAACGCTCCCCAGAATTGTCCCGTAAAACGGGGATCCCGATCCGACACAACGGAATCGGGTAGACCATGCTGTCGAAAGACACGGTCTAGGAACACTTTCGCTGTTCCTTGTCCATCAATGGACTCTGGCACCGCCGCCAGGTGAGCCATCTTGCTCAAACGGTCTACAAATACCAATATGCTGGTATTCCCGGAGTTATCCTTCGGAAAACCGAAGATAAAATCCATACTAATGGATTTCCAACACTCCGTTGGAACGGAAAGCTCGCCAAAGACGTAGCTGAACTTGCAGAGGGTTTAACCCTCTGACACGTCTCACAGGTGCTTATATACGCACCGACCCACTTATACATGTTGGGCCACCAATCAAAAGCGCTTAAAGCGCTGTAGGCCTTATCCCGACCTAAATAACCCCCGGTAGGGGCGTCAAGTGCCTCAAAGAGGACTTTATACTTCAGTTCCTCATCATGAGGAACAACCACCCGCGGATTGTCCTCCGCGCTCGTGCTATAATATAGCAAACCGTCACAGTACTTGTAACGGTGTAAACGAGCTTTACCTCGACTTGACGGGGTAGGCTCAGACGAGCCAAGTCCCTTTCCACCCAACGCGCTGATAAGCTCCGTACACTGTGGGTCTTTCTCATACGTGTGGCGTATAAGATCCACCACAGACGAGGTGATGAATGTCGTGTGAGCGAGCTCGTAATCGGGACGACGCGACAACGCGTCTGCAAGCACGTTCTGTTTGCCAGGTTTATACTTAACCTAAAAGTTATACTCCGCAAAGAAGGAGAGCCAAAAGGCCATCCGATGAGAGATGAGGCGACTTCGTCGCTGTCCGTAAGGACGCGTGGTCAGTATAAACCACGAACGGTTTTGAGCCGAGTAGGTGAACCCTAAAATTGACAAGGGCATACTTCATTGCAAGTAGCTCCTTGTCATGAACGGGATAATTCCGTTCCGCAGCTTTAAGCTGCCTCGACTCAAACGCGATCACGCGTTCCCTTCCTGCATCATCTGCTTGTAACAAAGCACATCCGATTTCGAAATAGGAGGCGTCGCAGACGACACTAAATGGTTTCCCCGGATCTGGGAGAGCAAGAACGGGAGCTTTTAACAAGCTCCCCTTTACCGCTTCAAAAGCGTTTTGGTGTTTGG
>CM047583.1:10213266-10247394 GCA_026184515.1 Peronosclerospora sorghi | reverse complement strand
CTCCAACGACAACAGTTCGCCTACCCCAGGCAACCGTTCCAGGCTTACGCCGTCTGTGACAATACCTGTCACACTATTCAGCATCCGATAGGACTGCTGACTACTGGCCTCGGGACTCATCCCGAGACCCAGATGGGGGGAGTCAATTGCCCCATCTATTGGAAGCGCCACGAGCCTATCCACAGAGGTCTCTACCTCTACCACCGGTGACTCTCCGGTCTCACCTATAACGGCGTAGTCGGAATAATTTCCGACGTGCGAAAGAGACAAACTTCGGGTCTCTTCGCTTGGAAGCGCCTCGCGCTTAACCACAGGGGTCTCTACCCCTACCAATGGAGTTAACTCAGAGGAATCCACCTCTGCCACTGTCAACTCACCAGTCTCGTCGTTAACGGCGTGGGGATTAACCGCCGAATCCCCCTCGTTAAGGAAATCTTCCTTAACGCCATTGGTAATGATCATTTCAGGCATCCCAATCTCTGGCATCTCACGCCAGAATCACTTTTGCGATCGAGCATAGGTGGGTTCATGACTCTCCAATGCTCCACCCGACCGCGGGTGCGTTGAGCCAATGGATTTAGACTTCCAGTCTATCCATGGCTCGTGGCGTTCCAGCCACTTCATGCCCAGAATGATGTCATACCTCGAGTCCAACTCCAGGACTAGGCAACGTTCTAAGCTGTCGAAGTCTGCAAACTTCAGCTTAAGGTCAATCGAGACCTTGGGTACAGTAACCTGTACACCCGTTGCAAGAAGGACTGTGACAACGTCACGAGAACGTGCCTCTAGGGCCTCGGCATACAGCCGACTCTTCTCAACAGAAGCCCGTCTGACATAATTGTCAGACGCTCCAGAGTCTATCAAGACTCTCCAAGGCTTATCAAAGCCTTTCACGTCCGCAAGGACTACCAGCAAACCTGGCTGGAACACCAACTCGGTGCTAGAAAGCACCGATTACCTCGGGGATTTATGCTGTCGTCCCCTACCCTGGGTATTAACAGCACTGAGGGGTCCCCCAGTAGGGCGCCCCGCACCTACTGGGAGCCGTCGTTTCCCGACGGCTTGGGCAAGGTCTTTTTCCCCACCCTTGGTCCCTTGTAGCGAGTGTCTCGCTGGGGATTTTTCGGACATCTGTTCCTCAGATGATCCGTGCTCCCACACAGGAATCATCTCAGCGGCCCATGTCGCTGCAGCATAGCTAAGAGCTCCGCCTCGAAGCTATGGGAAAAAGAGTCAGTGCGACTCTTAGCGGGAGGTTTCTCCTCCGCTTCGACCTGAGTCAAGTCCATGGGTTCGGGACCCACCTTAGAGGAACGAAAGTTCATCTCGGCGTTAATCGCCATCTTAAACGCTTCCCCCAAAGATTGGGGAAGGCATCGGAAAATCTCCGACCGTGCTGGCCTTTTCTCAGGCTTCCAATGAAGACGGGAATGGCACATCGTCCCCGTAAGCCTTCGCGTACATCCCTTCCAACAGAGTTTAAGTTCTAGGATATACGTTTCCAAGTCCCTAGTGCCCTGACGGCACCTTAGGAACGCCAGCTGGTTCTGGAAAACCAGATCAGGCGTTGCATATATGTCCATAAGATTTCGCTTAAGGACTCCCCAGTTCTGGAACACGGTCGTGACCGAATCCTGACACGTAAACGCCCATGTACGGGTTTTTCCCGTAAAATGGGTCAGTACAAGTCCCACTTGCAGGTGATCCTCGATCATGTTCGCGGTGGCGAATGCGGTTTCAACCTCTCGAACCCACACATAAAGGTTTTCACCTTTCTCGCCGGTGAATTCCTTTATCTTAAAGAACATCGGAGGGTGCACCCCCGTAGACGCGGGATAACTCCCGCGAAGACTCGCCTCATGGGCGATAAGGGCATTCACCCTTTCACGCACGGCATCGAGGCCCTGCTCCACTAGATGGAGCATGCCATCCTCACCCAATATGGGTAAAAGCCTTTTAAAGGCTTCCTGTTGGACGGGGGTTAGCTTATCCAAATCGTCCTGATCCATCCCTTGCAGAGGATGTTGATCACCAACACAGATGTTGGATTGACTACAAGTGCTACCAGATGTAGCCGGTGCGTAAACGCACGGTGCGGCTAGCGCACAGAGGAAGACTTTCCTTTAAGCGGCGTTCGCCGCTAGTTAGCCTATACGACCTTGTATAAGGGATTAGCAAGAGATCACTCTCTTGCTCGGGGCCAAGATTCACGGGGTGGTTTACAGTTAGCTTTCGCTAACGCCTTGTAACAAGGCTTCCCTTATAAAGGGAGGTAGCGTAAGGTAGAACTCCCTTACGCTACAATACTCACTGCGCGCGCGACCGGGCGTCGACGCGCGCCTTGCAGTCTTAAGTATTTTTGTAAACTGAATCTATATTTAATATGTAATTAGCCTAAATTAATTTAAACTAATGTAAACTATATGTAATACTAAGTAGAACTTACCAAATTCGTACCTAGCTAAAATGTAGTGTACAACACCTGTTTACTAACACGTGGCTGGCTGCCACGCCTCCACCAAGGGCTCCTGTCCTGATTGGTTAAAATAACCAATGGTCCAAAACCTTTCGGACCGGTCAATACTGACCCCAACCGTAGTGTACTCACGTACACCACATACTAAATGTAACCCGAATGTAACCCTGTTACAAAGACACTGCTTTCGACTTTTAAGCTTCCGTGACAGAGACATGTTCCAAATCTTCCGACCGCTTGACGGTTCGCTCCTACGAGTTAGCGTCTAGGACGTGCGAACTGCGGATGTTGAACTGTCGAATAATCCAGCAGAAACATCCGAGGTGTTTTGGGATCACTAAGGTTTGATCATGAGGGATCCAGACAGTTAAGCTGGTCGGCCACCTGATCCGAGAGACGAAGCAATTGACCGCCTGATCAGGACCATCCACACAAAACTCTCGGAAGAAAAAAAAGCATCAGTGCTGAATGCTCCAATTACAGCCGGTGACCTGATTGCATCCATTTGGAAGATGCGGGCCCATTCAGCACCCGGACTGGACGGCTTCTTTGGGGAGTGTCTAGAAAAGTCACATTCTAATTCCAGCTTGCTCGAGGCGAACGTTTCCCGTGCTCGCGTCAATCAGCCATATGCCTGCTCCACAAGAAGGGAGAGCGTGCAAAGCCGGGGAACTACCGGCCCATCGCGCTCATTGGTGTTGATGTCGAGGCGCTGTCGAAGGTGCTTGCTTTCGGGCTTAAGACATACCTGCCCCAGTTCATCCATCCTAACCGGAAGGCGTTTGCGAAATGTCGGTCACTTATCATCACGTCCGGTTCTTGTCGGATCTTCTGAACCTGGTAACAGAACCTGGTGACCATATGTGACGTGGAGACGAGATCTTGCGTTGGGTTTAACTCCTGTACACTCATCCACAAGCGCACTTCCTAATCAATGGACATGTGCAAGAGGCCATCGAGCCGACACGCGGGTTTAAACAAGAGAATCCTCTCTCGGCGCTGTTGTTTCTTCTCGTAATCGAGCCGCTTGGGAATTTGCTCCGGTATTTGGGATATGCATCACCAACGATGTCACGGTGACCAGCATATTCTTTGCTGACGACTCGACGCTTCTCAGCAACGCATGTGACGGTGTCCAACCACAACTCGAGCTTGTCGACGAGTACTGTAAGGGGGCTGGTGTGAAGCTCAATTGGACCATGTGCGTTCATGAGCCTCAATCGGTTAAAGGGAGCGACTCCAGTGGGCGATATCCAGTCGTTGGGCTTCGACGACGTCGTGAAGTATCTCGGGCTGCTATTCGGCGAGCGCATCACGAACGATGTGATTCTCGAGTTCCTCTACAAGCGGTTGTACGACGGCTTCCAGTCGTGGCATAGACGAGCGCGTGCGATTGCAGGTCGCCTTTCCATCGCCCATACAATGGTGTATTCGCGGCTGTGGCACTACACTGTACACGTTGTAGTGCTTGATCGTCTTCTGAAACAATGGCAAGTTGGTCTACGTCGCTTCGTTTTCAGCAGACGGTATAAACGTGGAGAGAGGTACTTCCAGCTAGTTTCTGCACAAGCGAAGAGATGATGACGGAAGGCTCCATATCCCAAACGTTGGCGACCAGGTGGAACGGTAACGTATCCAACTGCTTCTCCAGTTCATGCGCGACTCCGACCCGGCTGTCTGCAACTGGACTACAGCAGGGGTGCAACTCATTGCGGGTTTCTTCCCGGAATGGGGTCCACAGAATCACGTCGATATTTCCTGACAGTGAATCACAGGCGTCACGGATCTGTCCTTGACTGGACGAGCCTGTCATCGTGGTGGCACACGACGTGGCGAGATTGTTCAGCAATCCAATGGCCGATAACGTGGCAAGACCTCCATCAAGACGAGCAACTAGCGTACGCGATGCAGGAGACAACCTGGTTTAACGGAGATCCGACTTTCTACTATGAGCCTCAGTCACGAGTTGATGATCAAGTCAGTCTGCGCCGCAACTTTTTCGTGGTAGTCTAACCGCAACGCAGCTTCCGCCGTCACATTGCCTGTGCATTCCGATCGAAGGTCCTCGCTGTCATGCTGAGCAACAATGGACGCTGGCCTTCCGAAGGAAAATTCGACGAATCCCACATCGACTACAGCTACACTGCCGTACAGCCGTACCAGCAGTTTAGGTGGCTGAAGAAAATACATCAAGAGCTGACGCAGGTGTTCTGCCGAATTGTGGAACTTTGAAACGCGCGTGCGGTCGTATTTCTCCCACAAGCGTTTTTTAACGATCCACACTACGCCGGAGTAAGCGTCAAGGGTCAGCATTTTGTTTGCCACTCGTCTCTCGATCACAAGTTTTGAGAATTATCCAGAAGCTGGAGAGCCACCCTAGGCCTTTACGGTCATGTTGCATGACAACAGCTCGTCTGAAGGTGACGTGAAACGTTTCGTGCGGCTGCGGAAGCATTTCGGCGTCTACTCCTTCCAATTTACGAAAATATGCAGTTCCGTGTTGCCTTCCGAATACTCCCAGTTCGTTCGTAGTTCTCCTTCATGTTGGCTGCGGTCCTAGACAACATCTATTGAACCCGCAAAGGATGTCGCTCCGTTGAAACATAGCGGTTCTTGTTCTTTGAATGTACTCTCGCTAGAGCCTTGTGGTCCACCTTTACCCACGACTGGACGACCATCTTTAGAAGACCAACAAGCTGGAGCCAGTTTGTACGGGGTCTTCTAGCGTGTATCGTCGACAGTTTAGAAAACGAACGGACCGATATCGAGGCCATGTGGCATATTCTCTGGTCAGTCACCTTGCACTTGATGTGGATCGATCGCAATAGGCGGCTGTTCAATGGTCGTGCACCAATGCCAGCCATCCCAGCACTGCGGGTGATCCACACAACTTTCCGTGCCCATGTTCGTGCTTGTATTCGTCGAAACTACGACGAATTGTAACAAGCCTCGCTTTGTCGAATGTTACAGGGGCTGGAACGAAGTCCGTCTTTGGAGGATTCATTAAGCAGAATGGCACTCTCTTCACGTGGCGTATGTGTCTCGAAACTCTGAGAACCCAACATCGAAAACCAACTCCAATCCGCCAGGACGATACTCCATTGATACGACAAAATCCGGCTGTCGAGGACAGTTGAAACTTGGCTCTTCCTTCGTTACCTCAACCAATACGTCCCTGTATTTAAATATACCTACAGAAGTACCGTATCAACATGCAGGACGCTGCCAGCTAAGCAGTTATGTGTTGTAACCAGGTACTGACTGGACCTTAAACACAGCTCCGACTGCCTTTCGCCGTGTTTGAGGTCATTATTGCTTTTTCCCGCCACGATTACGTCCGACACGCTTCTTTACGCCACGCGACTTCTTAGATTTCTTTGATGCCGCTTCCAGCTCTGCAGCCACCGACTCTGCGTAATGGTGTACCATTATGGCACGATGAATTAAAATGACACACCACATGGTGTCTTCCAGGCTTCCCAGTGGTTTCCGCTCCCCATATATGAACGTAGTGAGGAGGTCAACTTCAACAAGTAGCGGAAATGCGTGACCAATAAGCAAAGATCCACCGAGGCGCAGATATACTAACCGTTGACAAGCACTTCCTCATTCATTCTGAAGATTCTGTTAACTCCCTGGTCTTCGCTGGAACATGTTGGTATCCAACGCACGCAGATCCAATCTAATATTCTTCTTGCAATGGAGTCTCTTATTCACTTGACGGAAAAAAATTCAAAAGTCATCCCACCCGATGATGTTTTGACCAAGACCAGACTCGTTACGGAGAGCGGTAACCTTATCATTCGAGAATGCCATTATTTCACCGTATCCCTCCTCAAGAATAGTGCGTGTGGTCTCAAACATGCACGTGTTCTTGCCATCATCGGCCATAAGACGTCGGCCGGTGCGACTAGATTGAACCCATCTCTGAATCCCCCACACCGAAACCAGAGGATGACCTGAAGACAGACGAGCATACTCAGCCTCGTTCCTCTCCTTGTACTCCATCCATCGATTGACAGCGTCGAAATGGTTCTTTTGGTCATCTTCCAGCAGATACCGCTTCCACTGCCATTACCCCTCTCAGCCCACAAGACGTACTACTGCAACTCTACATCTTTTCGCAACGGTTCGTGATGCAGTGTATTTTGTACGAGCGCTTGTCATGTTAGTCGGCCGTCAGTGGCTCCGTCCCCCGGTCGGCCACTGCTTCTTCGAACACCAGGCGACGCCAGCGACCGTTCCGTGTTCGCGAGTGATCACACCAGGCGGCGTAGGCGCGACACCGGTGATCATGAACACTTCCTCGCTGCTAATAACATAGCTTGCTTCCTGCTCCGCCGCCGGAACGTCCGGCGCACGTGACTTAATTTTTTCCTTGTCTCGCTACACGGCCGCAGCGATATTTCGACCTTCCGGCGACGCTTGCTTGGGGTTTCCACTCGTCACCTCCACCACCGGGACTGCGAGCTCCGAGTTTTCACCCTCACCGGATCAAACGGGCCTCGGATTTCAAGCTCATAGAGATGGGAAGGCGACGAGTGTACTGCTACTCCAACAATCGCACCGCTCACCGGTTGTCTGCTGTCGCTCTTGGCTTCTGGCATTATGGGTACCTGTACCCACAGTGTTATTAGTCCTTGACTATATACGGACCGCCTACAGAACTTACCCTTGTAAGCACCAGTTTACTTGCCTCCCACGCAACAAAGTCAGCAATGACTCCCTGATTCTTCAGACCAGAATATTCCTATCCGAAGTTTTTCAAAATCTGCTAGCGGGGATCAAACCAAGGACCTCCAGCATAGAAATCCAACTGATTACCGAGCAAGAAGCCCGTTTATCCAACGACACACTTTTGCATTACATATTTATTTTATTACACCTTAGCTAGGTAGATTGAGAAGTCGCATCATCTTTTTAATTTATAATAACGACACCTCAACATTGGTATCCCAGTCAAATCTGAACTCATTTTGTTTGATCCTATCTAGATCAAACGATAATCATGAGTTTGTCTACAAAAAGAATACAATTCAGTTGCTAGGGAACATCCCTGCGCTCGATATTAAATAGTTGTTTTGAATGGTTGTGCTTGATCCCTCGTTTTCAGGAAGAATAATCTATGGATGTTCATCCTCATGAATTCCCCTCATGTTTTTCTCATCTAATTCATTTTTGATTGTAATCCTCATCAAGAGCTCTATGAGTATCTCCGTAATCTGAATGGATTACCGTTGCTGATCCGAATACACCCCTCAGCGTTGATCAAATGCGACATACTAATCCCCATCTCTAACAAGCCTGAGCTCTTCACCAAAGACGACTACAGCAACGATAAGCTACTTCAGAAGAATCTGTTCTCAAATTACTTCACCAAGGCCGCCACGTCAAATTGAGTACCATATTTCTAAGCCATAGCTACTTTGCTACTGATAAGATATGATTCGCTTGAATTCATAGTATGTACTTGAAGGTGTCTTTATTACATAATAATAAGACGAAGCTACTTATTAGACTACCTAGCTAAGCTGTAATAAAATAAATAAGTAATATACATTTGTGCCGTCTTATGTCCAGCTGGCAGCTAAGGTGAAAGTTGGCTTTGTATTAACTTATTAACACACAACCAATACCTTCTCGGCTATGGCTAAGTTATCACAGAGCTACTCTAAGCTGAAAGCTTTTTTCTATTTTTCCTACTTTTTAACTGTTCTATCCTATTGGATTATTCTGTTTCGTCGGCATTATTATTTCGCCTGTGCATCTCAAAGAAGTTGTTTTCGTTTTCGACTCCGTCCATCGAATCTCTTTTGTCAGGATATTTTGTCCAGGAGGTCGGTTACTCGATACTACCGGGGTCCCGTTTGGTATTATTGACAATTGGACATAGTGGGGATTGAACCCACGGCCTTAGGTGTATCATTTGGATGCTAAACGACTGCATTAGGGGGGCGCCTTAGGATTAGCAGCACAATGGGTTGGTAGCTAGATTTCAATGATGGGATCCTCGGTTCGATCCCGGCTAGCGGATTTTGAAAAACCTCCGTAAAGAGATATTTTGGTCAGAGGGTTTGAGGAGCTGATTTCAGATTTTGCCACGCGGGAGGAAAGAAACATCGTACTTAGAAAGGTAATTACGGTAGTTGGCCAGGATGTAGTCAATGACTAATAACACGGATGTGTACAGGTACCGACAATTTCAGAAGCCAAGAGAGACAGCGTACAAACAACGAGCGGATCGATGGCTCGAGTGAAGGAACACTCGTCGTCTTCCCGTCTGGACGAGCTTGAGATCCGAGTCCCGCTCGATCCCGTGAGGGTAAACAACTCGGGTCACGCAGTCCAGGTGGTGAGGACGGGTGAAAAGACTTCCAAACCAGCGTCGACGACTGGACGATCCCAAGATGGGTTCAGTTTATTCGCGCTGGCAGACGTCTTATGGCCGATGATGGCCAAGAACGCGTGCATGTTTGAGACCACACGCACCATTCTTGAGGGGGATACGGTGAAATAATGGCATTCTCGAATGATAAGGTTACCGCTCTCCGTAACGAGTCTGGTCTTGGTCAAAACATCATCGGGTGGGATGACTTTTGAATTTTTTTCCGTCAAGTGAATAAGAGACTCCATTGCAAGAAGAATATTAGATTGGATCTGCGTGCGTTGGATACCAACATGTTCCAGCGAAGACCAGGGAGTTAACAGAATCTTCAGAATGAATGAGGAAGTGCTTGTCAGCGGTTAGTATATCTGCGCCTCGGTGGATTCTTTGCTTATTGGTCACGCATTTCCGCTACTTGTTGAAGTTGACCTCCTCACTACGTTCATATATGGGGAGCGGAAACCACTGGGAAGCCTGGAAGACACCATGTGGTGTGTCATTTTAATTCATCGTGCCATAATGGTACACCATTACGCAGAGTCGGTGGCTGCAGAGCTGGAAGCGGCATCAAAGAAATCTAAGAAGTCGCGTGGCGTAAAGAAGCGTGTCGGACGTAATCGTGGCGGGAAAAAGCAATAATGACCTCAAACACGGCGAAAGGCATTCGGAGCTGTGTTTAAGGTCCAGTAAGTACCTGGTTACAACACATAACTGCTTAGCTGGCAGCGTCCTGCACGTTGATACGGTACTTCTGTAGGTATATTTAAATACAGGGACGTATTGGTTGAGGTAACGAAGGAAGAGCCAAGTTTCAACTGTCCTCGACAGCTGGATTTTGTCGCATCAATGGAGTATCGTCCTGGCGGCTTGGAGTTGGTTTTTGATGTTGGGTTCTCAGCGTTTGGAGACACATATGCCACGTGAAGAGAGTGCCATTCTGCTTAATGAATCCTCCAAAGACGGACTTCGTTCCAGCTCCTGTAACAGTCGACAAAGCGAGGCTTGTTACAATTCGTCGTAGTTTCGACGAATACAAGCACGCACGTGGGCACTGAAAGTCGTGTGGATTACCCGCAGTGCTCGGATGTCTGGTAGTGTTGAGAACGGTCCGTTCCGGTCTGGTACGGTCCAGTCCAATCTCAGACCGGACAGGACCACAAACCGGACCGTTCATGAACATCTCGGACCAGACCGGACCGCAACCATTGGAAGGCGAGACCAGACCAGACCACAAACCGGACCGATGGGCCGAACTGTTGGACTGTACCAGACCGCATTCTTTGTAGCCCATAACCATGGTTTAAGATAATATACTTCAGGAATCACAACCTCCTACAGCCACGCAGCATCATTACCCGCATCCTCCGATTCCGAATTTACCTCCTCATCCACCCAAACGATCAGCGTGCTTGTGGTATGGTCCGGGGGTCTGACAGGAAGTGGTGAGCGGTCCGTACCGCAGTTTAACAGCTGGTCCGAGCTTCGGACTGGACCCTACCGCAGACCAGACCGTTACAGTGGCCCGTTCTGCTGTCCGGTCCAGCCCATGGTCCCAAAGGTCCGGACCGGACCGTTCTCAACACTAATGTCTGGCACTGGTGCACTACCATTGAACAGCAGCCTATTGCGTTCGATCCACAGGAAGTGTAAGACGACTGACCGAATTCAGAGTATGCAACTAAGACGGGATTTACAGGTGGCTGTGAAAGATTTTAAAATACAAGGAGTTGATGAACTTTCGATTCCGTATTACTATAACACGAAGCCACTAAGTGAAAGGGACAGATTTTTCGTACTGATGACAGATTCGCTAGAACTTCGACAGAACAATTGGTATCGATAACTAAATCAAATTTATTGACCAGAACTGTGGTTAGAATGACATACTATTACATTGACAAGATTTATGAAACTTACAGTTCAACCTTGTCAAATCTGGAACGAATTCAACTTGGCAGTATTCATTTCTCTGACTTCCGTGATGTATCCGCGCTATCCAATCCATCACGTTGTATAGTGAGTACAACATTGATTCGTTTCAGTTCCAGAACAACTTCATTCAAAGTTGAAGTCCCTACTGCTGCTAGTACTTCTTCCATGTATTTACTCGTAAGATCATATCAGTCGATCCATTCAGACTTCTCTCGTCAATGTGGGAGCGTATTGATCAATCCATCAGGGGGAAATATTTTCTTCCGGAAAGTATGGGAGAACAGTGTTTATTGCGCGTGTCATATTGATTCCTCTCCAACCGCAACATCTTTGGAAAATACCTGCTACAGTTCTATACTTATCTGGTGGTACTGGATTGCCGACTAGTGCACGAGTTCCACGTGTCTAATTATCGATAATGCTGAGTTTGAAAAGGCATTAGGTCTTACCGCGGGTACTTACTATCTGAACAGTATTTGTACCAGGGCTCGCTCAAGAATGTTTTCCAAAAAGCTCGTAACCAGACGTTTTCATAATATTCTTTCCATTCAACTCAAGACTCGTCGAGTCAATAACATTCCAGTTGCCAAACTTTAGCGTAGCACACAAGCGAGTAGCAGCCGTAATCTGAGCGTCGCACCATTTTTCATCGAAAACTTGCATGGCAGCATGATGTAAGCATACAGAAGAGATGCAAAGCCTTCTCTTCCATTAACATTTCCAGAAGATACCTTGATCTCCCGGTTCTCGTGCTCAGACTCTCCATGTTGAGAAGCATGGTGCTAAGTCATTTCTATTCCCTGACGCTCAGTCAGTTTAATGTAATTATGGAGCTAACCCCACTAATGGTGATGGTTTTTCAAACACCACTGCATTCACTGCGACCTTCACCGCACGATTGAAGCAACCATAGCTAATGATGGACTCGTTAAGCTCTTCTATCGATCCCTGCAACTGCCGCCTCAACTACCATTGCTAATTAGACTGCTAGTGGTGGTTTTGTTGCCGTTGCAGATACTGCGAACGCTATTATGGGTACGTGGAATTACATGCTCAAGATTAAGTTTGTTGATCTTAACCCTATTTTCAAGGGGTTAGACTCTTTTGGCCTTATTACGTCCAACGCCTTGAAAATAAAGCCAACCCTAATATTCGTCTTCGATACCGTGCGAAGCAGGTAACTGCTGTTGTTGCATTAGATAGCGGAAATGATATGTATCTAACGAGTATGTGATGGATTCCAGTTCAAAATCAAACGCCGAAGTGTCCGGAGCTGAACCACCATCGCGCCCAGCCGATCAACTAACGGAGAGGGTACTCCGCGAACCTTCGCCTGAGTGCCGATCGGGTGACCGATCGGCATTACAGGACGCCGAGTCCGATTCGTCTCGTGTATCGCCTTGTGTAACCATTGGTATGGGTGGCTACACACTCGGTGGAACGTTGCTTAGTGAAAACTTTAGTAGGTGTCGATACGGGTGTACCACTTCTAGGGTACCGATCCAAAATTCCAACGAAAAGATAATCCGATGTGGCCGATCGGCAAACGAAGCGGAAATCGTCACTCCGAATGCGGTAAAATCTGGCACTTGACTGCTAAGCAGTGAATAATCCAGCCAATAATAGTTTCTGGTACTTTATTGCGAAGGTAATGAGTAATCCAGCCAATTTCTGGGACTTGATCTCAGATCGCGATGAGTAACCCAGTCAAATAAACACGTCTCCTAACGTGGCCGAACTTGAGGGGTAAGGGAACGTAATGGGTGCTTCCCGTCTTGGGACTTCCGATGGAGCTCTTTCCTGACCGGGCTTAATGAGCAAGAGGGGACCCTGTTATCCCTCTCCTCCCAATGACTCCGTGTGGAGCGGCGACTTATGCAACCCAATATAATACGAACACTATATTTAATAAATCAATTAAAAACCAATATGTAAACTATATCTAAACCGTGTGCCTTACCTCAAATCTGCGTACAAAACACTCCAAGCACACTATTGGCCCAAACACTCCGTCCTTTCAGCCAACCCGATCGATTTGCTTTGAAAACCGGTACACTGGTACAAATTGGTCAATATTTTTCAATAGCACTTTACCACAAGTACTACTGCAATGTATGACTTGTAATGGTTGATGCTGCTTCTTCTGTGTTAATCCGAGAGATAATGTTGTTGTTGCATCCACTGTATTACATCTCGTGGGATGCTGTCGTGAAAGCTCTTGAACCTACCGTTGATGGTATTGTACGATTTGTACAACGCCAAAATCCTCTGGCCATTCATCTCGAAACCTGTCACGAAGGTTGGATTCAATGACTGCTGTGCTCAATGTATCTACCAACGCGCTGGTACTGAAAATCAATCGATGATGCTTCTGATTCTCCAGCTATCTGCATCAGTTAAGAACACTAACTATGATATCCTTCTCCCATCCGCTGAACAAACAAGTAGCTTTGCTTCCTCTGCTGTTAAATAATTTCCGAGTCCTTTCGATTCAGCTCATTGGACGCTCCAGCCCGGTTCGTCAATTCGCAACTTCAATGTCCGTATTAGTTCTACTCAGTGCTTTGATATTAGTCATGACTATAACCTCCATCACTTCCATAACGAGCTTGCGAAGCTTTCATCCATTACGACTGATGTCTTATCCTTTTTGTTGGATGTTATCCGTATTCATACTTGCGCAGTAGTCGAAAACTTGAGTCGTAGATGTCAGATAATAACTCCAATATGACGAAAATGTCTTAAGTTAATATCTCGCAATCAAATGTCCGTTCGCGGTGAAAATTACACCAGTAGACACCTCGTAGAGAGAAGAAGAAAATAATTAAACCAGCGACTTTGTCAATGGAATGTGTATTGAGAAGTGTTTTAGCTAGCCTAACATGAAATATGTACCAGATGTTGAAGTTATGGTAAACTTCCATCTGTTGTGTGCTATACACTACTTATTAGAGCCCGAAAACATATGTACTCAGAACAAACACATAGAGCATATCACCAGTAAGTACGATATGAAATTGCTATAAGTAATAAAAGTAGGAAAAATCTAATGCGCCCCCCCAAATGAGAATTTCGAATATTTTTTCACAAAAAGTTAGGAAAGCGCTATTTGCCCCCCCCCCCAAAAGGGAACTGTTATTTCCACACCCTAAAATTGTTATTTCCCCACACACACTCATAATCGCTGTTGAGGCACCCATGAATAGGAAAGCGCTATCTGCCCCCCCCATTTTGGCTATTGCCCCCCCCCATTTTGGGGGCAAATAGTGCTTTCCTTGATTTAATGTGCAAATGTACCAAATGTCATGTGCGCCACTTAAGTAGTTACAGCATTTCACAAGGACGCATCTTGCCGGTTGGTGGGTGTACTAATGACGTCTAGACGTCCGGATTTTCACTACTGCGAGTAAAAAGACTGCTAAATAGTTTGTTTCATTGCTGTTTTTTTTGTCTGAACGTAGAGCTTATTGATAAGTGCATCGGATCCAAGCTCTGGATTGTCATTAAGGACAACAAGGAGTTTCACGGGACACTCCGTGGCTTTGACGACTACGTCAGTAAGTATGAAACGAAGATTAATTCTGTGTTCGAAATATACGGGTTTCGCTAAAGTTTTCAATCGTGTGCTGCTCTATGTTCGTTTTTTAGACATGGTGCTGGATGACGTAACCGAGTAGTAAGTTGTTGAATTGCCTGGAGATAACGAGTTATTGTCTTGTAGATCTGGCGTTGTCTCCACTCTTGATGCTCCCTGGGATTAGTGAAATCACTCCTGAGGGAAAGAGAGAGGTGAAACTGGACCAAGTTCTTCTCAACGGCAACAACTTCTGCCTGGTATGATACCGTCTTACACACTGCTGATAACTGAAGTCGTTAAATCTTTTTGCTTGCTATATCTTGTGCCAGGAGGACTCCCGGCTAACTCATAAGCACATATGCTAAATACTATTGCAATTGGTGTTCATAGCGCTGTGAATATGCTCAACAGCAATTCGAGTATTGAATTTATGCTCCAATCCATGCTAGAAAGCAAGAGCAATATATGGTTTTTGTGATGTTTATATAACACTGTTCTTATAACTGGAATACATTCATCTTTTCATGATCACTCCTATTATTACACCATCCCCCGATTGGTGTGCTTTATTTCTTCGCTTTATCAGCATTGCTCGCCTTGATAGCCTGTCGATTGAGGAGCTCAAGAAAGCGGTGCTGATCTTCCATCTTAAAATTTTCAAAACCCGTACGATCCAATTATCCAAGCGTAAGCTTGGGGTCCAAAAGCGTGTAAAGCGACTCAGGGTATTCCGACCTTTCCTTAAGGTCCGGATGCACGCCGTCCTTGAGGATATTAGTGGGCAGCACCTTCGTAAGATCCACGACCTCCTCCACCGCAGCGCTACCACTCTTTCCCTTGGCAGCGAAAGAACGCGCAAGTGGCTTCGGCCAGCAGCGCACTACAAGTCTCCGTGTTGTCGAGAACATTCTTCTTGTAGCCACTCTTCGTAAGTGCAAAAAATGAAATAAAGACCAAAGTGGGGGGGGGGCAAATAGCCAAAATGGGGGGGGGCAAATAGCGCTTTCCTAACTTTTTGTGAAAAAATATTCGAAATTCTCATTTGGGGGGGCGCGCATTAGCCAAAATGGTGGGCGCATTAGATTTTTCCAAATTTCCATCATACCCGGCTTTAATAAAATCCGGTATTATGAATACTTTTGACACTTTATTTTACCCCCCCCAAGTCAACATATACGAGCTACCATTATTACGAAAGTTGGAGTGAAGAAAGATTGGTATTCAACCAACCGGTATAAATATACCGGTTGATTGAATCCCATCGACAATAACCTGGGTCAGAAGCATACACTCCGGCCCTTGTATTTTCCGAAAGTTAGTTTGCTAGACTATATTCTTAATTTTTTTGAGACATAATAAATTGATGTGAGGGATAAAACCAACATCTGTTAGATCTCACTGGCTGAAATTACCCTAATATCTAAAAGGGCGCCACTATTGCCACAGACGTTTTGTCTATTTCCACAGACACCACCACCACAGCCAATCGGAAGACACCGTCGCCTTGGTTATAAACATAAGTTGATATTATTTTGTTTCTTGACATAAATTTTATCAGAAGCCGAATTAGAAGATGGACGACGATGTCAAGTCCGAGGCAAATGCCATAAATGTATGTGGGTATCAGTGATTACCATAATGTACTTACTTTCATTTCCTATTTCTCATTTACATGCTATGTATAATACTTATGAACACAGTCGACGAGTAACCATAGAAGCACATGAGAAAAAGCAGAGTCATGTGCACCTGGAAATATTTGTCCACGATCCAGATGAGCATGGTAGGTCCAAGAAAAATATTCCGACGAGTGTGTAAGCGGAAGCGAGACGACTAAAATCATACGACCAGTCTTCTGTTTTTCCATTGTAATCAAGGAAAGATGCCGCATTGGTGCACGATGACAAAGAAAAGATGAGAGTCGTTGAAAGCCAAAACGGCTCATACGCACCTGGTGACTTCAATGCTAGCTCAGCAAATGTCGGATCTTTTCTGAACGGCAATATTGCTTGTATCAGACGTTGCTGAATGTCCGACGTATCGTCCAGTCTTGTTGTCTTCAGAGCCAATAAGTGTACGAGTATCTCGAGCCTTTGGGGACATAATTCCATCCTTTAACTCGTCGACATCGACTACTGAAACCTCTACTACTCAGAAGCACTCAAAACCAACGTTACGGTACGTAGAATTTCTGCGTATATATATATATATATATAGACATACCGAAGTCCAAGTTGACACCTCGGTCCTGAACGGAAAGATAAAAAATACGAGAAAGTATTATACATAGCATGTAAATGAGAAATAGGAAATGAAAGTAAGTATATTATGGTAATCACTGATACACACGTACATTTATGGCATTTGCCGCGGACTCGACATCGTCGTCCATCGGCTCTGATAAAGTTTATGTCAAGAAACAAACAAAATTTCAACTTATGTTAATAACCAAGGCGACGGCGGCTTCCGATTGGCTGTGGTGGTGGTGTCTGTGGCAATAGACGAAACGTCTGTGGCAATAGACAAAACGTCTGTCGAAATAGACAAAACGTCTGTGGCAATAGTGGCGCCCTATCTAAAAGGCGTTACGTGGTTGCGTCTCGGCGGTAAATTTCGGACAGTAAAAAAAGTGACGGCATAATGTTCGAGTATTACTACTGGAACGTTGTGATCGGCATACAAATATGCACGCACCGTCGCGAGAATGTAGTCTGGACATTTGATTGGTTGAAAAAGACTGCCAGAGTACTTTCAAAATAATTAGAAAACATGCCCAATGAAAAGTGCTCAAAGTGCACACCAGGTGACAACTCACACCACCGCAGTGCCGTGGAGAACACAGGCTGCAAGGACATCTATCTCCGCGTGGAAAGTGGGTACCTGTAGATGTTATTAGTGTCCTTGGTGTGATATCATTACTGACGCATGTATTATCAGCGTGCATGAAACTCCATAACGGTCGCGTCTCGGCGTGTACGGAGGTACGTTGAGCATTCCGGGAAACGATTTTGTGCTACTAAATTTCATATAGGAGTGGGATAAATTTCGCCTGTGTCATGACAAGAGCTCCGCAGCACTCAAGGGCACCAGCAATGCACAACAAGCCTTTAAGAAACTATAGACTGAATATCCGCCTCATACACGTCGAATTTGCATCATAATGTTGGAGAGTTGTAACTTAGTTGGTTGCTATTAAGCGTCGTTGTGTTCACGCTGCAAGGCAGCGAGCGACAAGAAAGGTGACGATGATGGCTTGTAACGTTTCGTATTCATTTGCACAGAGAAGGGGTTAAGCACATGCGGAGCAATCATAGATTATGACGCATATCTTTGGTGCCTATCTCGGCGATGTCTCTTTTGCTGTTGTTGCTTTGGAGCCGAAAGTCTGGAATAGCAAGTTCATAAGTAAAGCCCTAATATTTATATATGTTGTACTGGTACATGCTAGCCAGTAGTAACCTGTCGACACTAATCGCTGTTGTCCGACGGTCTGGACCAAAAATAAAAAGCAAGCTCAAAGGAAAGCCCTACTATTTATATATGTAGTACTGCTACATACTAGCCAGCAAACCTGCCATCACAACGCAAAGTTTGAAGCAAATCGACCGCTAGCCAAAAAGCGAGAAATGACTGTACACCGTTGCCTTCAAGCTGTCCCGTTTCTAGGTTTCTTGGCGACTAGGGTACAGCGGCATGGCGATGGCGAACACTTCTCATCCTACAACATCTATCACTTGTGAATTTGTCTCAAGACGGCAGCACTGTCCCCTCATCGCTTAGTTTCTCGCCTTGAAACGCTTAAACAACCACCAACGACAACAACATTCGCCTTAGAGATCTCAGCAAAATGATCGTGATTTTTGGCAGCTCAAATGCTTTCGGACGTGATGTGAACGAAACGGAAATGATGGTGCTAGCAGGAACAGTCTTTGTGGTATCCGTGCTATTAGTGCTTGTATACAAACTGGCGCGAGGCTGCGAAGATTTGGAAGAAGATGATTTTGGTGCCACCGTGCTACCATTGCACGTACCCCGCGCTACGAACCGCTGGGTCACTAGTCGCAAGACGCAGTTTGGACGCCTCGACACGATTCAGGAGTACGAAGTATTCTCCTTTAGATCAAAGACGTGATAAACGCTGATATAGACATATCAATGTTGAAGTATACAGCGTGCGTTTTTTCGGGCAACTTGATCCGTTGCAGTTGAAGTGTGCATAGGTTTATGTAAAAAGTCGTAGAGAACAAATATTTGCCAGCGGCTGCGCAAGCATACAGCCACCATAGATAAAGTATTTAATGAAGTGTTTTAGATGTTCGTTTAATACGTCCCGCAGATTTTTAATCTCGTTGAAGTATTATTAATAGTAGCATAATTGGAGATTACGGTACAACAACGACAATATCTGTCAATGATATTATCACGTCGTCCCAAGCACATCCCGCATGATGCAGTGGGTATCCTGTGCAACGGATGTGGCGCCGATGGCGTCGAAGAGGCGCTATTTCTCCCAAGAAAAGATAAGATGCAGCGCACTATACCGGTTAACTAAATAAACACATTTAAAATATTAGCTTTACTTAAGACTATCACAGTTAAGGCACGCCTCTCCGTTCTGGCATTTCTAGCAACGCGCGAAGGCTTTCCTTCGGTTGATTCAGATTGCCATAGCTTTTAAAGGCGTTGTCATGGTAAGCGGTAAAAAGCTCTGCCCTTTTCATCTCGGCCTTCACTATTAACCGATTTACGCTCAGCACTGACGCGTCTAGATGCGATAACTGCAGAAATTTAGGCAGCAGGAACAAAATCAATTATGTCAACGTTTGCGTAATATACACAGTCCCACAACGTACCAGTTCTGTCGTCGTTCCCAGTTGTTGCAGTGCCGAGCGCTGGAGATTTTCGACGCTTTGCGTGACCTCCAAATCGCACGATAATTTTTCCTCGTGAATGTCTGCATCTGTATGTATCTTGTTTTCTCCAGGGATGTTTATATCCGGAGCCCCGCAACAAGCGTTGTTCGCTTCCTCGTCTTCCCCGTCTGAAGGAGACGCACTATCAACATCAAAAGTCGCCCTTAGATCTAGCCACTGTTTCTTTTCGTCTTGCAAGCTGCAAGAATGCAAAATGTATTAGCGACACAGTTGAAGATCGCATTATCGATAGTGAATCTAACCTTTTTAACCGCTGTTCGTATGTCTCGACCATTGCACGCATTCGAGCATTTTCAGGATTTGGAACTTTCATCTGCACATGTTGAATGAAGGTTATAGACTACAAGATGTCGTATATTGAGAGCAAGAGTGAGATGTATACCGCCACGTTTCCTGGTGGGTGCTCCGCCATGAAAGAGATCAGCTCCTGCTTCATAGCCTGTAAACTGACTTCGCTGAGCTGCATTATATCCTGGCGTGCAGCCGAAGTAATAAATTCCTTTCTTATTTTACGAAGCTCGCGCTTTACTTGCCGCTGGACCATGTGATAAAGCGAGATCTGGTCGGCAGACAGCTTCTTGTGCTTCATATCTTCCTCGTTCAGTGCCTCACGTGTCGCCTCTTCCCGCTTTTTCTGGCGTATCAACCGACGCATTTCAGCCCGTTGTGCCTTCTCTTGCTTCGCTCGAAGTGCCGCTGATGCTGCCGCCGCGTCCACAGCGTCCTGTTTGCTTATATCTTTTTCATCGTCCTTTCGAACACGAAAGACGAACGTGTTGTCTTTGGCAGGTGTATCTGTCTTTTTCTTTCCAACAGGTGTAGCCTCCGCAAGACCCTCACTAAAATCTTCTTCCTTCCTATCGTGAAACTTGAAGCCTCGCCGAGGATTTCGCCCACCGTCGCTGCGATGGAAATATGGAGAAGAGCGATTGTTAGGGGTAACTTTTACGGGAATGACGATTCAAATACAGGAAGTTATACCTCGAAGCGGGAACTTGTCGGCGCCTTCGCCTTCGCCTCTCGCGTCGAACTACGAACGGGGCGGATGGCACGGCACCAAAAGGCGTCGCCATCATACTAAAGGAGTAGGTTAATCACTATTCGCGCCTATAAAGTTCGGCTCTGAATATTTAAACCATCCGATTGTAGGATTATAAAACATTTTATCCAATCGGCAGAAAATGCGACATGCAGTAAATTATTTACCATCCGCTCACAACGCCAGTGCCGCCACCGCCGGCTCAAAGCTCTAGTGTTGGCTCCTGATACTGTTGAAAATCTAAATTGATGCTAAAATGCAGCTACTATCGTGGAAGTTCAAGTGACACATAATTATAATGGAAATTGCACCTTTGCACAAGATCTATGAAAGTGCAGTTTCAGCTAACTATTTTTAGTACAATGTAATTTATCACATACATTTTCTTCTGCTGGAACTATAATTGTGTCTGCTCTAATTTTCTCACATCAAAGAAAGTGATTGTTTAAAGGAGCGATGGGCGTGGCAGGGTGAATGTTATTCTGGGATGTGAGCATTCGAGTATTGGAATCCGGTGTTTACGGTCGCCGACAGGGAAGAACGCCACTAACCATTTCCCTGGGGAGTGCGCCCTACATTTTCAACTTACACAAGGGTATTGTAGGTTTACATGTAGCGGAGGTACCGATGGTGGCTGCAAAAAAGAGTCTCAGCCAGCTCATGGTAAAAAGCAAGCTAGCGTCCAAATGTTCCCAACTTTTCATCTAGAAACCCGTAGCAGGGAAGAAATGGTATGATTACTCGATGCCACAAGAAAAAGAGGGCAATTTTAGCAGTGACGTGTCTACTGGTAGCTTGTCGAACATAATAAGAGCAAGAACTTTATAAAAGCCAAAACAAATCAAAATACATCCGTGTTTTACTATAATAACATCCCCAACCAAATTTAATACCTGTACATTGCGATGGTAATCGCTTACCTTGCCCCTTTCTCTATCTCTGGTCTCTGCAAATACTCACAACTCAAACTGCATAGTTGGCACATTTTTCTTTTCTTCATGTGCCGCATGTACCCGCGCGCCTTTGTGACCGTAGCGCTCTGTGCGGAATTCATCTTGTCTTCTTTTGCTTCATGTTCCGACGTCGTCGAGACTCGCGCGTCTGGTTGGTGCTTCCTTCATAACTTGTTCGTCTCACGTCCTTACTTAATAGTAAACTAAAATCTATGTGTCATTTGCAGACTCTTTCGCGCCGCCGTCGCCACTCGCCGAAACGCTGCGACGTATGCAGAATGATAACGCGGCAGTTCGTGATCTCAGCGACGCTGCGCTTTCTCCCCTCGTGCCTCCTTCCGAGCGCCGCGGTGCACTTGTGCAGCTCGGAGACATGTACTTTTATGGCAACAGCTCCTTGGACACGCGTGTAAATGGTACGCTCGCTATGAGTCTATATAGTGAAGCTGCAGCGATGGGGGATCCGAGAGCGCAATTTCATGTCGGCGTGGCGTTGAGCTACGGACTTTGGGGGTTCCCGCTCGACGAAGCTGCCGCCATGACACACTACTACTTTGCAGCGGTAGGTGGAGACGTTGGTGCTGCGATGGCGTTGGGGCATAAACATTCGATGGGACTTGGTGTCCCGAAAAAATGCGAGACCGCTGTGCGCTATTACGAGGCCGCAGCCGATGAAGCCGTCGCGAGACGGGAAAAGAATGCGAGTCATCCAGCCATTCATGACCTTCCGCATCGCCGACTAAAGACAGCAATGGAATCACAGCACAAAAAAAAAACGCCGGATGATAGTGCAATTGTCGACTACTACCAATTCGCGGCAGACAAAGGCGACCCCGATGCGACACTGAACTTGGCTACATTATACTTCTATGGTGCACGTGGGCTGACGCAGGACTTAGAGCGTGCTGCATCACTTTACAAGAAGGCGTATGATTTGGGAGCCAGTGGAGGAGCTTATTACTTAGGACACATCTATGGGCTTGGTATTGGTGTTCCTCAAAGCAATTCCACAGCGTTTACGTACTTACAAGAGGCAGTAAATGAAGGTAACGCAGCAGCGCAAAATGAGCTGGCGCTTATGTACCTGTTTGGCAAGGGAATCAAAGCAAATAAAGCGGAAGCGATCGAACTGTTCAAGTCTGCGGCTAAGCAGGGTAACGCTGAGGCGTTCTACAATCTTGGCGTGATTCAAATGCAAGGTGATGGCTCACACGACATCGCAGATACTTCGTTGCACCCCGAATACGAAGTCGCGCATGGCTATTTTCTAGTGGCGGCTCACCAGGGTCACACCATTGCCAGTCACAAACTCGGCCACATGAAATTGAACGGGATAGGCACCATGCGTTCGTGCAAAGATGCAGCTGAATCTTTTAAACTGGTGGCAGAACGTGGAGAATGGGAACGTGTGCTGACTCAAGCGTATAATGATTTTAAACGTTTGGATTACGAGGCGGCTTTCATGAAATACGCTGTCATGGCGCAGCAAGGCTACGAAATCGCTCAGCACAATGCCGCGCACCTGTTGGACTATGGTTTTTTGATGCCATCAGTGTTTTCACCGATGACATCATTGATGCCATCGGGCGTGGAACTGGAGGAGAACGTTATTTCCTCGATTGCCATAATGCTGTACAAGCTAGCAGCTCAACAGGAAAATGTGGATGCGAATCTAAAGATTGGCGATTATTATTACTATGGAAAAGGGGGACACCCGTTGGACTTCGTCAAGGCGAGTGCGCACTATTCCCTCGCGAGCCAGCGTTCCAACGCGCAGGCCATGTTTAACCTTGCGCTTATGTATGAACACGGCATTGGGGTAGACCAAGACTTTAACTTAGCCAAACGCTTCTTTGACAAGGCGCGTGACGCGAGCAGCGATGCTCATGTGCCAGTGACTCTTGCACTGTGGAAGCTGCGAGCGCATACGTCATTTTATTCATGGAAGAAATGGTGGCACAAGCTTTTGGGAAATGCGCCGCCACACACAAAGCGAGAGGCTCCATCGGCCGCTTCGTCAACTGCTGAGCAAACTAGCGAGGGAAATGCCTCTGGCACCAAGGGAACGGAGAGAGCCTCGTTGCTTGCATTATTGCCGAAATGGTTGCGTGGCGGTACAAACACGAGCGCGAATCATATTTTCTTGGACATTTTTGGCCACTGGGACGAGCTTTTGTACTCGGACAATCTGCTCATGTTTGTGCTGACGATTGCGCTCGGCGTTGTTCTTTACATCCGCTCCGAGCGTCAATATTTACAAGCTCCGCCTCAAGCACAGTAGGTGGTGGTTGGTTACTTGAAAGCAGCCAAGGGCAACAATTGTATGATTAGTACAGTCTTGCTTTTTTTCGCACCGCTTGCTAAATTAAGATAGCGTCGAAACTAAGATGCGTAGTACCTTATGGTGTTGTTCCCCATAAAATCCGGCGGTTCCAGGTCTGCACTGGACTTCGGATCATTCGGACGTGGTTAGAGGCGAGACTATGGAGAGTAATTCGCAACCATTACGATGGCTGCGTCGTCTTGAGAGCGGCAAACAGTAAACTTTTGAAACACTTGCAGTAAACACTGTAAGGTAGATATGATAGTACTGCTAAAGCGTTAAAAAAAGCACTTACAACTATTTTGACGGGTACTGGTTGAATAGTTTTCTCTGTACCTCGATGTAATAATCCAATATGTGAATCAGCTTTTGTATTACTTCACCATTTAATTCTAAAATTAAACGTAAAACACCGTGAGCTGCGGATGTTGTGGACCAAAATTTATGGAGCTTTTTTTAATTTTTTTTAAATGACATTTTTCTTTTTTCTTTTCAATTATATTTTGGGACGAGCCCTAAATTCACTGATAAAACCCTAAATCCACTGATCACGTGATCATGATCACGTGATCATGCATTTGTTTCTAACCGGCACGAAAATTGGGTGTGGGGAAGGAAACAGCAACTGTCGGAATCTCAGCGAATCGACATGGCAATGAGTTGTAGGGAAGAAAAGTCAGAGTGTATGTCTGGCCTCGTCTTTAGCTCCGGCTCAACCTGCGAGTGGTAACTGTTCCAGATGTTGGAATTAACCGGGGATTCGTGCAAACACTTCACGAGATGGCGATCTACCTGCTGACAAAGTTTCAGCTCGTAGGAATCAACGTAAGTAGCCCAACTGGTATCCGCTCTCTAGCGGCGCGTAAGGTTCGGTAGTAGATGTGCTTAATTAAATGCAAAATAGAAAGTATATATTATGTAAGGTTACTTAGCTGACTATTCGGTTCCTAAGTGCGAACTTAATTCTGTAACCGTCAATAACATGAAAAATGTATACTACCCATGTCAACCAATGGGATTCCACCATTTCGGAAGAGTGCAAAGCCGAAAGTGGCTACACACTCTTCCAACACTCCTCCTGGAAGACCGGAGGCTGCACCATCGTCACTGTAGCCCTAGCGCTACACGCAACACTTGAATCCGCTGCGCGCATAGGTCCTTGGTGAGTAGATCAGCGAGCATCTCTTCACTTGGCACGTGGCTTGCCGAAACGATGCCTTTCCGTGCGTATTCCTTCAAAAATTTCAGCTTGATATCGACGTGCTTGGATCCGGCCGCACTCGTCTCATCTTCGAGTTGCTTCAATGCAGCTTGGTTGTCCATCTTAAACATAATTGGTGTCTTGGCGTGCATCCCAATTTCCGCAATTAATTCTTTCAATCCGAGCACCTCCTTGCCTGCCATAGCTGCAGCAACAAACTCGGCTTCAGCTGTCGATAATGCTACTGCCGTTTGTTTCTTGCACGCCCAATTAACGAGAATTCCATTTACGAAAACCACCATTGCCGAAACACTCTTTCGATCAACTTTGTCCGCCGCAAAATCGGCATCACTATAAACAGTGATTCGCAATGGCATCGGCAGTCCATTATCATGCTTCAGAGCAAGCTTGAGGTCACTCGTTCCCTTAAGGTACTTGAGGATCCTCTTGGCAATCTTGTAATCGCCCAACGTGGGTGCATGGGTCTTACGTGTGGCTCGGTGCACGGCGAACGAAATGTCAGGACGCGTGCACCGGGCGACCCATAGCAGACTGCCCACAAGCGATTGAAACTGCTTGATGCTCGGCAAATTTTCCTTCGGCTGTGGTAGGAGAGGTTCTTGACACTCCTTCACTTCATCCAGTGCCAGCACAGGAGTTCGTGCTGGGTTCATCTTCTCTAGCCTGTTCGTCTTCAATATGTCCTTGATAGTGCCCTCGTGGTCTAGCAAGTAACCGCTCTTCGGATCACCTTGAATCCGAACGCCCAGAAACTTGGTGACACTGCCCAAGTCCTTTAGTTCCAATACTTGCATGTTTGCGAAAAATTCCCGGATGATACTCTCACTGGTTCCGGTAACCAGGAGATCGTCAACATATGCTCCAACTATGACGGTTTTGGCTGCTTGTTGTTTGACAAAGATGCACGTATCCGTCACACACTGCGTAAATCCAAATTTCAATAATGTTTCACAAAGGCATTGGTGCCACAGGCGCCCAGCCTGCTTCAGTCCATACAGGTTGCGCTTTAATTTTAGCGCAAGCTCCTTTGGTGAATTTACACCGAAATCATGCAATGTATCCATCGAAATGTCCATGCCTTGTGGCACCTGCAGGTAAATCTCCACATTTTCCTCAGACTTGGCCTTGGGGTAGGAACTTGACACATCACCATGGCGTGCCGCTACCCCCCACACTTGTGCCAAAGCAAGAATCAACTTGACATTATTCAACTCCATAACGGTTGAAAATGTGAAAAAATATTCCGAACCGTAAACTTGTTTGTCGCCACGGGCAACCAATCTCGCCTTGTACCTCTCGACCGAACCGTGTGCACTGACCTTTGTCTTGTACACCCACTTGGTTGGGAGAGGTACCTTACCCGGAGGGCGGCGTACAATTTCCCAGGTTTCGAGGTCTTCAAGAGCTTTGAGCTACTCCGTTTCCGCTTGCTTCCACATTGTGGATTGCGGGCCGCTATGCGCCTCGCGATATGTCTTGGGGTCTGGCTGCATCACTGACCCACTTTGCGCTCCCGCACTTGACGCAAAAACAGCATAAACACACAACACACCTTCCGAAGTTTTCTCATTTTCGACAACTTGCTGCGTGGTGTCACTGTGTGAAGCAACCCCCCTTGCCCTCGAAGCAGCATATTCTTGACCTTTAGCCGTCTTTTTAGGCTTCCGTCGGGTCTTTCTGGTGCCCTGGTTAGCGTTCCCAGCGCGTTCCGGAGTAGTCACCGGCATCGGCGTTTCACCACTGGCAGAGTTGGAAACCGTCGAATTTTCACTTCGTTTTCTTGCATGCGACTCCGCCAATGCTTCGAGCTCTTGGTTGCATTCACCTTAGAGGACTTTTGTCACTCGTCTCAGGACTGAGTGTTTCAATCAGTGACGTGCCGTGTCACTACGACCACCCTGTCCTTCATCAACAGCACTTTGAAACCTTTCGTCTCATCATTTTTGCCGAGAATCAGAGCCCGTTCGGCGTGCTTTGCCAATGATTTCTTGTTAGGGTCCCGCCAAACCATGCACGGGGACCCGAAAACAACAATATCCGTGACCACTGGCCGCTTGCCAGTCAACACTTCCAATGGCGAAATTCGCCCAGCCTTCTATCGGGTCGGAGTACGATTGAGTATGTATGCAGCATACTCAGCCGCCTCCGACCAATACGTAAGAGGTACTCCGGACCCAAATATCATGCACCGGACCATGTTAAAAATGGTCCGGTTCATTCGTTCCTCCTTTCCATTCGAAGCAGGCGTTCCGGGCTCGGTCACTTGGCGACGAATACCGGTCTGTTCACAGAACGGATCCACGTTCCGGTACTCGCCGCCACCATCCGTACGCAGCACGTGCACTCTGCATGAAAATTCATTTTCAAACCATGCAATGAAATGGCCAAACATTCGAGCCGCCTTATCCTTGGTGCGTGCTGCGAACACTCGAACATAATTCGAAAAATGATCCACAAAAACGACCAGGTATCGGTTGCCACGCCTGTCTCGGGGGGTGATCGTACCTTTGAGGTCACTGCAGATCACTCTTCCGATGTGGTCAATCGGGGCGTTCTTGCCCGAATCCGCCTTCGGCTGTGTCTTTCGGGTCGCTTTACCCTCGGAGCACGTCAAACAATTTGGCCGATTCGTATCCGTTAAAACAATGCCGGACCTAGGGTCCCTGGCCAACCTTTCGATGTTGTCGTATGCCAGGTGACCCAGGCGAACATGGAAATGATGTAGGCTGCCACTATGAGCGTCCGAACCGACGTCTTACATCGCACTGTTGACAACCATGTCACCGAAATCCGTAAAAAAATTGCTTTTCCTTTCCGTTTTCAAACGGGCGATAAAAACCGAACCATGCGTGTATACGTCAAAAAGTTTTTCATCTTTAACCATAACGCGAAGATTGTGTCCATCATCGACAATGGCACAGCCCTTTTCGCGTAGTCGACCAAGTGAAATCAAATTCAGAGCCAATTGCGGTGCGTAGTATACTTCGGTCAAGACAACGACCGTTTCACTTGTGTCGCACGTCCGCAACGTAAGCCGTCCGACCTTGGTAGCTGGTAGGATTCTGCCGTCCGGCAGTGCAAATATATCATTTGGTCCACAATCTTTTGCGTCTTCCAACAAATTTGCGTTCCACACCAAGTGTCTACTAGCGCCACTGTCAATAATCCAAACATTTTCACGTTCAGGATTACCACATGCATTAATGTACGCATCTAGAGTGGAATCCAGAGTTGGAAGTACAAAACGCTTCGATGACTTGTCATCTCTGCTACGATTTGAACCTTGATTACCACCATCACCCTTTTTATTTTGCTTCTCGGAGCAATACTTTTGTATGTGCCCCTCATTTCCACACGTGTAACAGGCACGCTTGCCCTTGCCAGATGTTGCGGCGTGCGCCTGCAACTTAAACGCTGGCTTGCCCTTGACGACATCATCTTCTAACTCCTGTGCCCAGGCAATCAACTCTTGCGCGTGGCACAGGCAGTCTTGTCGGCAGGGACCATATCGCGCCATTAACATCACTTTCAACTTGGGCGCGGCAAACTTGACAATGTTTTCAATGATCAACTTTTCGCTCGATCCGCTTTCGCGAGTCAGAGCTACTAGGTATAAGTAGTGTTCGGTCCACAAACGCTTAGCGTCCTTTTCCATGGCAAACCAGGCCGCAGCTTGGTGGTGGGATATATTAACCTTGAATCCCAACCACATTTGCTCCATCACGTAAGTAAGCTGCGTCCGCACCCGCCACCACGAACCAATGTTCGAGCGGAAATATTCCGCGGCGGTGCCTTCGAGATGTTCACCAAATTTGTTTACTTTAAGGCGTTCACTCCATTGGAACCCTGAGGTCATCTCACCGATCTCGATTGCCTCCATGAAAAGGTAGGCCCATTGGCGGTAGCCTGCACCCAAACCGGGATACAGCTCCCGCCCCGAAAACTTTTCAATACTCAATTTGGGTATTTTATACCCGACTTGATGCACCGGCATAAAACCTTGCCCAGGTGGTGCATCAGTCCCGCCAACACCTTGCATGCCAACCGGCACTCCGCGAGGTGTCGCATTCACTTGTGGGCGTGGCCTTGCTCTGGCTTCAACCCCTTCGTCCTCAGCCAAATCATTCAGAGTCATCTGATGGCCGAAAGGACGGTAATTCTGCAGGCTGTCACGGAACACTGTGTCCTGTACCCGCATTGGTGATCCCTTCCTCGAACCGGAGGACACAATGGGAAGTGATTGCCTGGCCTGCCCATCTTCAATAGCAGTCAGAAGATTTGCAACTTCCTTCAGACTCTGTACCAATGCCTTAAAATCACTGGCAGAGGGCACATTGTCTCCATCTGAATCACTCATATTAAATCACTTGAAAATCCTTCAGTCACTTTCGTCAATCCACTAGCCCTTTCGAGAGGGGACTTTCCACTAGTTCTGCGTAACGAAACGAGACAAGGTATCCACGAAAACACACTCCAAAAACCAAGAACAATCCGCGATACAATCAGTTGAGCCTTAGGCTCATAACCTGTTGGAATTAACCGGGAATTCGTGCAAACACTTCACGAGATGGCGATCTACCTGCTGACAAAGTTTCAGCTCGTAGGGATCAACGTAAGTATCCCAACTGGTATGCGCCCTCTAGCGGCGCGTAAGGCTCGGTAGTAGGCGTGCTTAATTAAATGCAAAATAGAAAGTATATATTATGTAAGGTTACTTAGCTGACTATTCGGTTCCTAAGTGCGAACTTAATTCTGTAACCGTCAATAACATGAAAAATGTATACTACCCATGTCAACCAATGGGATTCCACCATTTCGGAAGAGTGCAAAGCCGAAAGTGGCTACACACTCTTCCAACACCAGCTAATTTGTAGCTCTTCCAGCATGCAGCTATTAAACCATCGGAGACGTCATACAGTTTATGAAAAGATGATGCGCTCGAGGAGCAGCACAGACGCCAACAGCTACTGATCGATCTTAATTATATGATTGACGCCACGCGCGCAGTCGTGTATATACAAAGCTTCACTCCAGCATTTCTGCACCGCGATCTAAAGCCATCGAATTTCTGGGTTGATGATTATGGTACTTGCAAGCTCACAGATTTTGGTGAGTCGCGCAGCTTTCCAGCGAAGCAGAAAACTGACGGATTGAATCGGATGACGAAGGATGTATCAACAGTGGCTACAACAGCAGCATCGGCAATGTCATCAACGCTTCTTCTTGGTGAAACATATATGGAGGTTCAAACACGTAGTACCGTATCTCAGACTGAGCCTCCAACAACTTCGTTGAGGCCTTCGCTGCGTGATCGTGGACGAAGTTACATGGCTGTTCGTGGCACGACAGATTATATGGGTCCCGAGCTAATAGAGGGCAAGGCTGGTACGGCTGTCTATGGTAAAGCCGCGGATATCTATTCTCTTGCTATCACCGTGTGGGATATAGTTCACCCCCTTGTTCCAAATTACCCTGAGGAAAACCGAAGTCATCTTTAACTCGAGATTTAGAGAGCGCTCGACGACTCGTGTTACTTAAACAAGTCTGGCCATTACATTACATTGTCTTTTACAAACGTCCAGCCATTGTATACAAACGTGTCTCTTGAATCGCAACGTGCCCTTAAGCACGCTCGCGTGTGGTCAGTGACATGATGGAGACCTTTAAAAATGCATGCAAACTTTTTCCAAGACAAGATAACGCTAACGCATGAAGCGAAAAAAGCAAAAACGAAACGATCAAGCACGAAATGCCTCGCGTTGCTGCGGTCCCCTTCCTTCCTCCCAGGACAACTATTCTTGACAATGGCTAAACATGCTAACACTTCCTTCATCGTTGATCGCAACCGAAAAAAGTTGTGCCAGCTTAGGCACGCGCGCCTAAGCTGGAGAGAAACGGCTTGGATCGAGAGTCATATCTGAATTTGCAGTCGATCGGGCCACTTCCATTTCTTGACCTCGTGAGCACCTAAGAAAGTGCTGTCGACGTGTTCAAGATCCTGACGCTCACGATGACGCTCATGCTACGAGTGTCGCTCATTCCAGACTTTCGACGCATGAACAAGGTCCACAGCACGGGCGAGATGTTGGTCATGCCCTGTCTCCTCCTCTTTACGAATTACTACGTGGGCATTTTCTACGCGATCGCAGTGGACAATGTCATGCCCCTTTTCGTCCAAGCGATCGTCGGCGTGGTCTCGGGCGTGTTTTTCAATTACTTCTTTTATCGGTGGGCACCGAATCAACGCGCGCTCCTGCATGCGTTCCTCGGCTCGTTTCTCGTGTGCTCGGTCGTGACACTGTATAGTGTCTTTGCCTTGAATGGGTACACGGATCAAACGCGCGCCTCGGTGAGCACCACGTTAGGCTTCATGACGGTTGGCACAAGCGTTGGCTTGTACATCTCGCCCATGGAGACGATTGCCACCGTCTTGCGCACGAAACGAGCGTCCTCCATGCCCTTTACCATGGGCGTCGTCAATTTTTTCAACAGCTTCAACTGGGCAACGTACGCGGCGTTAGTGGACAATAAATTTATTCTCAGCCCTAACATTGCGGGGTTCGCACTTGGTTGTACCCAGTTGATCCTCACGTTTGTCTACAATGCCCAACCCGCAAACGCCGAGCGAGGTGGGAAACACGATGGCATCGTGTCCATTATCGTGCTTTCTCCAGATCACGAAAGCGAAAAGATGGTGCAAGAAAAGAGCACAAGTTTCGTAACGATGCAATCGCCTCTTCACGAAAACGAAAGGGCACGAGGTTGTGCAAGGGATGAAAAGTCTAACAGGTTTTTTTCATCGTGAAAAAAGGAGAGGGTGGCTCAAAAGCTAAGAACGTGTGTCTCCCACAGTTTATACAAAAAATACAAGGAACGTGCCCCGAGTCCAAAGCGGTTGCCACGTCACGCCTTCCCCACACCCAATTTTCGTGCCGGTTAGACACAAATGGATTATCACGTGATCATGATCATGTGATCAGTGGATTTAGGGTTTTATCGTGGTTTTGGGTTTTATCAGTGGATTTAGGGTTTTATCGGTGGATTTAGGGTTTTATCAGTGGATTTGGGGTTTTATCAGTGGATTTTGGGTTTTATCAGTGGATTTAGGGGTTTATCAGTGAATTTAGGACTCTTCTATTTTGAGCGCCACTATTGCCACAGACGTTTTGTCTATGGGCGTGACTATTTAGACACACGCTTTTGCTATTTCCACACACACATACATGAACGATGATACCGCGTCAGATGGCAATGAAAGTACGACGTCAACTCCTTGTCGTCCCCCTTTGTCAACGTCGGCAGGTACTATGGAATTATCACGATCCGCATACATCCACCCTCTGAAACAGTCCGCACATGGTATCCACTCCGTCTTATTGCTCGTTATCATCGTTAATCATGATGGAGGACTCAGACTTTTCGCCCCCTTCAACGCCGACGCCATAATTATCTGTATACTGACGTTCAATCTCTGCTGAATCAGGCCACGAAGCAAGGCGTCGTGCAAACCAAGTCCGCCATGATGCCAGATGCGTGATTTCGTAATTGGAACCGGGAAGATGGTAGAGAGATTCAAAAATCGGTGGCAATGGGCAGGCACACGCAAGCTTCGTCACAGCCATAAAGTGGCTTATAGCCGCAATAATTCCGTGCTGCGGCAGCGTGAACCAGTTCCGTGTTGCCGCCGGAGACTCACATTGCCCAATTCTTGAAACTAACTTCGTAAATCGCGCGTGGCCAAACGTTTTCACGTAGAAGTCGGCACGTGCTTGCATGTGCGTCACCATCGTTTGTCAAACTACAAACCAAGACTCCTTACCAAGTCCCAAAGTCACTGTCAATGCTCGGAACCCACAGTTACCGTCGCCGTTTACGTTTGCATGCTATTCAACACCTAGCTGCAAAGGATCCACAGGCAAGTCACTGAGGTTGGACGGCTTCTCAATTCCACCCAGGTTTGGTGGCGTTTCCTTCTTTCCATCCGCGCCGGCATCAGAATGATTGTCGACCTCTTCCTTCACACGCTCTGCCAGTGGGCATTTTCGGGAATCCCGGCGATGTCCAACTTGGTTGAACGCACCGCAAGTGACCTTTCTTCTCTTCGGTTTTGTGTCCTTGCTGGGAGGATCAACGTATTAAAACCCGGAAGGATCACGTTTTGTCGACTTGTTATTTGGTAGCCTACCCTTTGCCTGAACAGAAGGAGCTTCTCTTAGCACATCCGGCACTTGTTGGGAAAGATTGGACAGCTCCTTGACTACTGTTGTCTGTTGTTGGTCGGTTAGAGATGGAAATGAGATCGCAACCTGATGTAGGAGATCTGGAAGCTGGTCCTTGCTCTGTCGGACAGCAGCTGGCGACGGTGGTGCTATCCTGTGTAGGTGACATTGCACATGCACATCCGTCAATTGAAGAGGACGATCAGCTGCCATAATTTTCCGAATAGCATGTTTGCACGGAAGCCCCCAGACTCGCATATAGGACCCCGAGCAATCATCATCGGTACCATCAGTTGATGGTTGGAGTGCAAAGGACCTGCTATAACAATAAGAACCCAACAAGATAGATGATCAGTCATAGTTGTCACTGTTGTTGATCTCTGCTGCCGATCCGGCACCACACGCACATCTGGGCGGAAATCCCCACTGCCTCACTTTCCGAGAGCTAACCTTACCTGATTATATATTTTGCGCAGCGCAAAGAACGAAATCTTGTAGCTAACATCACTGAAGAATCTTCCCCTCGGAGTAGACTGAGCAAAGGTGCAAATCTTAATGCTTTCCTGTTGACGTTGAACGTTGTAACTTGCAATGGAGTTAGTGACCGCAAGGTGCAACCGCTCACAGCAGCCAAAAATGTTGCTAACACTATGCGGCAGATATTGTTTGGTTTGACCATGTGATGAGCGCTTTCTCCACGTGAAGTCACAGCATGCCCAAAATGCGGTACATGATCTGTCCAGGCACGGACAAAGCGGTGCTTGTGAGGATCGATCCATGTCTCCCGTATGTATGCGATGACTTCAGTGTTGTATGTGGTTTGGAATGCTCCCCAGAGTTTGTCGAATTCTGACTCGGATCGAGCATAAACAACCTACAGTACCAGCAATGACTTAGGACGTGACAGATCTCTGATGAGATGGAGATTAACACTGCGACATAACTTCCACTTACTGTTTTCCAGTCTTCCATGAACTTGTTCCATTCCTTACCGGATGAACTGTCATCACGCTTTTGATGATGAAACATCGGCTTACAGTGCTTCACAATATTTTTCTCGATATGCCA
>CM047583.1:10157410-10188266 GCA_026184515.1 Peronosclerospora sorghi | reverse complement strand
GCAAAGAGACCCGTAGTTCGTCTCTTTCGTACGTCGGAAATGATTCCGACCACGCCTTATTAGGTGAAACCGGCGACCGGTGGTAGAGGTAGAGACCTCTGTGGATAGGTGCGATGCGCTTCCAATAGATGGGGCAATTGACTCCCCCCATCTGGGTCCGGTATGAGCCCGGAGCAAGTATTCAGCAGTCCTATAGGATGCTGAATAGTGTGACAGGTGTTATCACAGAAGGCGTAAGCCTTGAACGGTTGCCTGGGGTAGGCAAACTGTTGTCGTTTGAGGAGATGTCCTTCAACGAGTTTGATACTGCTTTGAAAGCAGATGAAATCGACGAGGTTGTCGTATTGCGTCCGGAAGATGAGTTGAACTCCTCATCCACGATGGACAAGTCAGTTTTGGTGCAAACCAAACAGGCATTGGATGCCCGAAGCGGCCTCAAGATCTTCGCGGATCCTGAGGAACCTTACCATTCCTTACTAAGGGAATTGGGAGATGTCATTAGTAACAACCCACCGATGGGGCTACCACCGGATCGGGGAGTACGACATGAAATTTATTTGGTTCCTGGAACCAAATACTGCGTTCTAGGCAGTGGCCTCTCCCCAAGGAGCAATACGACGTCATCTAAGCATTCTTTAAAGGGAAAGAAGAAGCAAGGATGGTACGGGAGAGTAAGTCTCCCCATTCATCTCCCACTTTTTGCGTTCGTAAACCTAACGGAAAGTGCCGCATTGTGCATGCGTACAACAAGCTAAATGCAGCTACTGTACCCATGCAGACTCCGATTCCTCGGAAGGATGTCCTCCAGAACAATATGACGGGCTGTACTGTGTACAGTGCCTTAGATCTGGTGGACGGGTATTATCAGGTGCTCATGCGAGCGTACGATATCCCGCTGACAGCGGTTAGCATGCCTAGTGGCATGCTGTGGGAGTGGATTGTTATGCCACAAGGGATTTCGAATGCACCAGAGACTTTTAATCGCTTGGTGACTCAACTCTTCCGCCCTCATAGAAAGTACGCTCAGACGTACTTCGACGATATATTCGTCCATAGTCGTGCGGAAGGCGACTCGTCTGATGTTCAGACGCATCTGATACACCTTCGAGCAGTGCTCGAATGTATGCGAGAGCATAAACTATATGCAAACGCATCCAAATGTATTTTTGGTGCTGAGGAAATTCTTTTCCTCGGATACTTCATCCGTAAGGATGGAGTGTGGGCGGATCCCGCGAAGGTGAAAGCCATTGTGAAGTGGCCTTCGCCTGTAAATCTTAGAGATTTACGGAAGTGGCTTGGATTAGCCAACTATCTCCACAAGTACATCGAGAATTACGCTGAAATGGCGAAGCCATTGACCGACCTTCTTAAGAAGGACGTAGATTGGTGTTGGGAAACCAAACACCAAAACGCTTTTGAAGCGGTTAAGGGGAGTTGTTAAAGGCCCCCGTTCTTGCTCTCCCAGCCTCTGGGAAACCATTTAGTGTCGTCTGCGACGCCTCCGATTTCGCAATCGGATGTGCTTTGTTACAAGCAGACGATGCAGAAGGGAACGCGTGATTGCGTTTGAGTCGAGGCAGCTTAAAGCTGCGGAACGGAATTATCCCGTTCATTATAAGGAGATACTTGCAATGAAGTATGCTCTTGTCAAATTTAGGGTTCACCTACTCGGCTCAAAGCCGTTCGTGGTTTATACTGACCACGCGTCCTTACGGACAGCGACAAAGTCGCCTCATCAATCGCAACGGATGCCCGTTGGCTCTCCTTCTTTGCGGAGTACAACTTTGACGTTAAATATAAATCTGGCAAGCAGAACGTGCTTGCATACGCGTTATCGCATCGTCCCGATTACGAGCTCGCTCACGCGACATTCGTCACCACGTCTGTGGTGGATCTCATACGCCAGGCGTATGAGAAAGACCCACAGTGTACGGCGCTTATCAGCGCGTTGGGTGGAAAGGGACTTGGCTCGTCTGAGCCAACCCTGTCAAGTCGACCTAAAGCTCGTTTACACCGTTACAGGTACTGTGACGGTTTGCTATATTATAGCACGAGCGTGGAGGACACTCCGCGGGTGGTAGTTCCTCATGATGAGGAATTGAAGTATAGAGTCCTCTTTGAGGCACATGACGCCCCTACCGGGGGTCATTTAGGTCGGGATAAGACCTACAGCGCTTTAAGCGCTTTGTATTGGTGGCCCTACATGTATAAGTGGGTCGGTGCGTATATACGCACCTGTGAGAAGTGTCAGAGGGTTAAACGCTCTGCAAGTTCAGCTGCGACTTTGGCGAGCTTGTCCGTTCAAACGGAATGTTGGAAATCCATTAGTATGGATTTTAGCTTCGGTTTTCCGAAGGATAAGTCCGGGAACACCGTAATATTGCTCTTTGTAGACCTTTTGAGCAAAATGGCTCACCTGGAGGCGGTGCCAGAGTCCATAGATGGACATGGAACCGCAAAATTGTTCCTAGACCGTGTCTTTCGACAGCATGGTCTACCCGATTCCGTTGTGTCGGATCAGGATCCCCGTCTTACGGGACAGTTTTGGGGAGCTTTGTTTAGGTTTCTAGGCACCAAGCTCATCATGTCCACTGCGGATCATCCTCAGACGGACGGTCAAACGGAACGCGTTAATCGCGTTGTTGAGGATATTCTCCGGAGTTTATGTCCGGATTCTCCAAAGAGTTGGAGTGGAGATGCTTCCTATGGCCGAATTTGCTATTAACAATTCGGTCCATGCATCTACGGGGTTTACCCCGTTTTACGTGAACGGATTAGTGAATCCGAGGGTTCCGTTGACGCCACGTGTGTGTGGCCCAGGGCTTGAGGGGTGGAGGATTCCCTGATGTCAGCCCTGTATCTGTTCTAAAGCACATCGATAAGTTCTTATCGACGCGCCTTAGTGTCTTACGACATATCTGCGATGCCATGGCGGAAAGCCAAGACAAGCAGAAGGAGCAGGCTGACCGAAAGGGGTAGCGTAACGAAAAGGTGTACAAAGTAGGAGAAAGTGTTTTATTAAACGCTAAAAATCTTCCTACACATGCAGTTTCCAACGTGTTGCGGAATAAACTGCGCCCCAGGTTTGTGGGCCCTTTATGGTACTATCCCGAAAGGGCTTGTCGTATACCTTGGCAATCCCGAAGGCGATGCGTACGCATCCAACCGTGGCGAAGAGAACCCAAGAATTTTGGTCGTTTCCAGTCAGCACCAGACCAATCGGCTTATCGGAGATTAGATTGGTGGAAATCAAGGAGGCGTTTGGACCTGAAATGTGCAAGGGGTGTCAAGAACACGGATTCTGGTGAGTCGCATGATATGGCGTGCACTTACATATTTTTATGTTTTGTACATATTGGGGACCATAGGGGATAATTTTTACTTAGTCGTTAATTTTCTCGGGTCGTTAATTTGCGTCGTTAATTTTCTTGGCTTCTATACCCGACGTCTTTAGCACTCAACCGGGGGTCGTTTCGCTTTGTACATCAGTCGCCTCTGCACGCCGCAGAGTGTTTTGGGAGCGTAGGATCGAGTAATCCCCTCCAGCTCATTATACACGGCCGGGACGCGTTACAGACGCACTTGGCTCTCCGGAAGGCCCACGACGGGAGGACACTTTGGCTGACCTCTCAAATTTAAGTTACGAACGTTTGGAACGTGTTACTAAGTATTTTGGATTGTTTCGTTGAGATATCGTTCGTGGAGTGTGTCACGTTCTCATTTGGATCTCCCTATTTGATTACTGGAGTTTATTTCTCATATTGATTGGGCTCTACGATCGTTTCAGCGATCTGCCCTTTGGAGTATACTCACTCCAAGTATAACAGGTCTACCCGTACCCAGGGTGAAGAGTTCCGCCAAGGGGACCCTACCCAGCACGGTCTACCACATTTAGACCACAATTCAATTCCCAGCACCGATCCACCGAGTGTGTTACCAGCCCAATCCATCGGGTACACAAGGTGAGATGAAGAACAAATCGTACCAGGCGTCCTGTGTTGATGACCGGTCGTCTGCCAGCAGCGGACGATCCGATCGGATCGAAGGCGAAGGTTCGCGGGGTACCCCCCCGTAAGTTGGAAGGCCGGGCACGATGGTGTTCAGGATCTCGACACTACGGTGTTCGATTTTGATCTTGAATCCACCACAATGGTGCGCGTGACCGGATCACTTGGTGATCGTGGATATCACCGTAGCGATATTCAGCAAAGAATTGATTACAATGAATTGAATGTGGAATCATTCTGGAGAGGACATAAGGAACGTCTATCGCCTTATGTTCTCGTTGTCGATAAGGATGGCGATGTCCGATCTGGCCGGGTGGAGGACCATATCGGGATTAATAAGTTTTTTGCTCCCCATAAGGCTCCCACCGGAGCCGATCGGGACTATAGCAGGTCTTGCTATAGTTCCGGAAAGGATCAGGACTTTTTTTCCTGATCCTATGCATTTGAATGAATATTTTGACGAAAAGAAAATAAAAAGTGAAAACGACTTGGAGGCTGATCAGGACGATCCAGTCCACCCTCCCAAGGTTCCCAAGCAGAGGCTCAGAATGCCGTCCGAGGAAGACGACTTGGAAGAAAAGTCGCAGGTCGGGGATGGGGTCATCAAAGAAGAAGACCTGACCAGGATGTATTACATCCACGAGTTGAAGCAATTTATTCGTGAAGACCAGGTCATGCGAATTATAGACCCCCAGATCCCCGATCGCCTTCTCGGACCCACCACCGATCCGATCCAAAGCGATCGGCCGTTGCTATTGGTGAAGAACCTGCTGGCGATGTTGGCCGAGCTCGGCATGAAAGTGCGAAACCTCACCAGCAAACGGAAACTATTCGATATGGATACTCGGAGGCTGGAGATGTCGATGTCGACCCTCCATGACCATTTGGTTCCGTTGGTGGGGACGTTCCGCCGCCCAACTCCCACCGCGGCATTGAAGGTCGCTAAGACCACGGCAGTATACGACGATGTGTGCTCCGAAGATAAGTCGTTGTATCAGTCTCCACCTTCATCTAATAACTCATCGGAGTTGGAGGTCGGTGTTGAGCGGATGACCATGGGTCCGGACCATACCCCCATGGGAGCATAAAAAGGACGTGCGGCAGCAAGGGGCTGCATGCCAATAGGGGCCCCAGGAGCCCCCCAGGCTTCAGTACCTCGAAAGGAGGATACCAACACGTTGCACATGACACAAGCTAACGTCCAAGCCATGTTTGAAGCAATGATGGAGCGTTTCTTGGAAGACCGATGCCGATCGCCTCCGCTCCCACATGCCCAGGACCGATCTGCCCGGCAAAATGTCAATATTTGCCGGGATGTGGATATGGAGTCAGTGGCATCAGCGGATAAGGCTATCCGAGGTGGTAAAGCAGTTGGCAAAGGAAGACGCAAGCCGCAGCCAGCCCGACCGCGCCTATCAAGCAAGAATAGCGATTACGAAATGGAGTCGATCGGCGTCCGGATGACCACTATGGGTCAGACGGTGCAGGGGCGGTCAGAACGCGTAAGGCTAACCTAGCCTCTACTACCGCATTTGATCTTGAATCGGCCGCGATCCCACGTATTCGTATGGCCTCGACTACGGATATCAAGGACTTTACTGGCAAGGACGCCGACGAAGAGCAAGCCAGGTTGAGGTTTGGTTGGGTCAAGTCTGCTTTCTTAAGGTATCAGACACCAAAAAAGGAACGGTGTCTGATCTTCAGGGATCTGATGAAAGGACCGTCTGCGAACTGGATCCAACAGTTAGGTCGGGATGTCCGATCTGACTGGGATCTTCTATGTTCAGAATTTGAGGGGCAGTACTGCAACTCCGGATTTTCTACCGCCCGCAAGTACCACCATATGCAGAATCGGGGCGATAAGACGCCGATCGAGTATTTGCACCGCCTGAACGTGGCCGAAATTCGCGCCGGAATAGTGATCAAGGAAGGCAACCCGCCGACCGGCGCCGCTATGGAACACGTGGGTCACTATATTAGTACCCTTGATGACCAAGAGCTGGCAGATCAGCTTACTCTGCTGCGCCTTAAGGATGTGACGGAAGTAGAGCAGACGTTGCGGACGCTTCAACATTCGCGCAGTATGAGGGCGAAGGTCGCCGTTGGATCGGGTCGCTACAGATCGAAGACCCAGACCGACCCTGTGAAGAGACCCTTAACCAGATCGGCCCGTGCTGTCAAGGCGATTGTGACTGAAGACAGCACTGGGTCGAAAGAGGAAAGTAGCGGCCTGTACAGTCGGGAGTCGGATGAGGATCAGTGTCGCCACGTTTACATCACGGAACCTGCCCCAAGAACCAGATCTACGCCTAACCAGGCAGATCGGAAGGGCAGGAGTGGGAACAAGTCCGACCCGGACCGACCTCGCAAGAAGTGTTCTCACTGCGGGTCGAGCAGCATAACGGTGGGGACTGCTGGAAGAAGTTAACATGCAAGAAGTGCGAAAGGCGGGGCTACCCAACCGATCACTGCCTCTTCGTGTGCAAGTCATGTGGAGAGATCCACGAGGCCGGCCAGTGCAAGATTGAAGAGTTTTTCAATCTGATGCGCAAGTGGTATGTGCCGGATAAGCACGTGGGGATGATTCCACCGGACGTGTAGAAGATGTTAAACTAGAACGCTCGCCAGGTTGGAATCTGGATCAAGCCGAGCGATCTACGTTTGGCATCTATGCATATGTCGGCAAGGAGAATAAAACCGACAATACATGTTCTGTTCTCAATTGCGTCGATCGGGATCATCCGGTCTACAATCTCACGACCGATGAATATTCCCGATCGAAGGCGGTCATGCATTTGGATCTGCTTCCTGGGGAGTCTCGCGGATACTGGAAGTATCATGCGCCCGACAAATGGTTTAAGCAGGCAAAAGCCTGTGGTAAGATAAATAACCAGAAGGCAACGATGTTGTTCAACTCTGGGTCCGAAGTCTAGATTATCGAATCCGCCTTTGCTCGTAAGGTCGGATGTCGTATAGACGATACCCAGATACAAGAATGCGTTGGAATTGGGGAAAACTCTTACATGACCGAAGGAAGGACGCGCGTGAATATCACCCTATCGGGTTCGTTGGTTTACTTCTTCAGCGCTTGGGTTGGCAATCTGGCCGGTTAGGATGCTCTGTTAGGCATGGATTTTATGGTGCCTGCTGGTATTCGCCTAGATCTGTCTCATGGAGTGCTTACACTCCCGGATGAGGTCCAGATCCAGTTAGCTGGTCAGCGGCCCCTATACGGATCGCACACCGATCTGGTCAGGTGGGATAAAGATGTCACCATTCCATTCGGCCAATCCGCTGATACCCCGGTCTATAAAGGTTTTCGATCAAGGAAGTTATGGGTGACCAGGGGCGACCGGTGGGTGCCGACCTTTGTGAAGAGCGCCGTCCGGTTAGATTACGTTCGACTCACTAATATCGGTGACAAGTCGCTTACACCCGACAAAAATACTATTGTTGGCATGTGGCTAGCGGAAGGGAAGGTGCCAAGAAAGGCGGGGTTCGTCTCGATCGGATCGAGATGGTATGTCGAGTGGCAGAACTTGGCATACCAAGCGACCACTGATCTGGTCAGCGATTATGGACCGGTGGAAGAAGATACCTCACCTATGGTGGAACGGCCCATCTATGTAACCCCGAAGAAGATGATGGTCCGAAGAAAGGCGCCGCAGTCGCCGGACACGGTGGACCATCAAGCAGATGAACCAAGGTTCGTCAACATGGTGGTTTCACAAGAACAGGCGACAGAGGAGCCGGAAACAGAAACAGAAAAAAGGGGAACATGGGATTGCTGGGGCGGACCACGATGGCGCGCCTAAGCATATCGATGTCGTTGAAGAGCAGACCGCCGATCGGGAACAGCAGTGTACAACCGGCCAGGACGGTTTGGATGATATTTCCCCGGAAGACGATCAAGTTTGCATACATGAGGGCGGGTATCAGTACATTCAGGAGCTGGAGAGACAGATGGAAGTCCTCCCTGAAGTGTCTGCCGATCCGCCCGAAGTCACCTTGGACATTCTACAAGTGGGAGATCAGGATGTCAACAGTCCTGATCAGATCGATCAGCTTAAGAAGATCATATGGAAGAAGAAGCATCTGCTGATCGGGAAAGGCAATGCCTTACCCCTGCTGCTCGCGGAGAAATCTGTGACATCGATGTTGGTGATTCCAAGCCGATCGCCCAGCGATGCCGACGTGTGGCGCCACAGTAACATGAGAAATTGTCTGATCTGATTAAAGGACTGTTGGCTACCAAGATTATCAAACCGTAGACCTCGCCTTGGTCCTCGCCGATCGTGATTGTAATAAAGAAGAACGGCGTCGACATCAGGTTGTGCATCGACTATCGGTTGGTAAATCGGCTGACCAAGCTTATGGTGTACCCGATGCCGCTGATCAGCGATCTGCTGGAAGATCTGGACAAGGCCCTATGGTATTGCTCGCTGGATATGGCAAGTGGATTTTGGGTGGTTTAGATGACCTATCGGGCTCGCGAGATTTCCGCATTTGTTACGCCGTTCGGTCTGTTCGAGTGGAATTGTATGCCGTTCGGTTTGAAGAACGCGCCCCAGATCTACCAGAGGCTGATCTACAACGCACAGTATGGACATTTCAAGATCAGTACTGATCGGGACCCCAACGAAAACCATGATGTATTTACAGAGGTTGAACCCGATCGGGAAAGGAGACCGTACGTTCTGGGGAGGCGATCGTACATCGACGACATACTGATCCCTGCTTCGTCATGGAGCGATCTGTGCGAGAAGGTCGAACGGTTGTTGGAGACATGTGATCGCTGGAACCTGTCGATCAGTGCTGTGAAGAGTTTTTGGGGCATGTACAAGGTCGCCTATTTGGGTCATACGGTGTCAATCAGTGGGCTGGAGGCTAATACTAAGGATCTGGAGTCACTGATCAACCTCCCGTTTCCCAGATCTCTGAAGGCAATGCAGTCCTTCCTAGGGAGCCTGAATTACTACAGCCGCTTCATTGAAGACTTTGTGGTCTACGCGGCCGTGCTGTACGAGCTCCGGGAAGTCGACTATCATATGTTGAGCGAAGGAGATCGGGCAACTTTATGAGAGGGATGCGACTCCGATCTTCCTGCAGATTTTCGCCGACGGAGACAGATGACTACATGAAGCGTGCACAGGTTGCTTTCGGTATGTTGAAGGCTAAGATGGCGACGGCACCGATTCTAAGACACTTCGATCCGGAAAAAATGCCGATAGTCATTGTGTATGCTAGTAAGTGGGCCATTTCTGCCACTCTAGCACAAGAACATGATGGAGTGTACCACCCGGTCACTTTTACGAGCCGGACGTTAAAGACGAACGAGGTCAACTATGGGATCGTCGAAAAGGAAGTTCTGGCTTTACTACGGATTTTGGATGTGTGCTATAACCTGCTGGTCGGCCGACCTGTAAAGGTCCTATCAAGAAAGTCGACATTGGCCTGGCTATTATCGGCCAATGGGATGGACGGTCGGCTCGGCAGATTGTCAGCGATCATGTAACAGTGGTCCCTCGAGGTCGTCAAGTGCACCAAGGGAGAGGATGATATACTGGGCACATTGGCTCCCAGTATTACCCCTCGGTCTGAAGTGGATGAAGCTATGATGGCGATTTCCCCAAGGAAGCAACCCCGACAATCAATCTCACGGCCGCCGCCGATCGTCGATCGGGATGAGGAACTCCTGGTCTTGAGTTTCCACGGATCGTCTAGCGTGAAGAAGAAGGTCGGCTCCTATAGTGCCATACTGTAGAAGTTACCACAATGGTCTATAGTAGCAGCCGCCGCCGATTTCACGCCGGACATAACGGTCAACGAGGCGGAATATCGGGGACTCCTTCTATGTCTCGATCTGCTGTCATCACAGAAGAAAGGTCGGAGCATCATATGTGGTGACTCCAACCTGGTGATAAGGCAGATCACCGGGGAGATCGACTGTAAGGCACCACGGCTGAAGCTGTTAAACGATCGGGTGATGAAGGCGCTGAAAAACTACCCCAACCACGAGCTATTGCACGTGAAACGGGATTGGAACAGAAGCGCCGACCACCTCGCGACCCAAGCCATGTGGGACCAGATCGGGGTGATGATCACCGAGGAGGCCGTTCTACTTAAACTTAATAGGACATAAACAGGATCCCGGAGTTGATCAAGCCCAAGGACAGCCCCGATCAGGTACATGTGATGGCGGCGACTAGATCGCGAACTCAGAAGTCTCGCCGATCGTTCCCGAAGGAAAGGCTGATTTAGCGCGTTGTGCAACAGCTAAGGGCGGAACGGATCCTCAAGGCGCAGGACGAAGAAGAGTTGATTGTTAACCTGAAAGCATATTTGCGCGGTGAACTGTCCAGGTTAACGAATTATCAAGCGAAAGAATGTAACAAGATTGCGGACAGTTACGATGTGGATGACAATGGATTGCTGTATTACTGCCGTGACGTTGACCAAGGCAGTGCCGATCGAGATCGACTGGCAAAACTGGTGATCCCTGAGTTGCTACAGCAGGATGTCCTTCATCACTACCATGTGAGTCTAGAAGGGGGACATCAGGGCGTAGGAAGGACATATCACAAGATCAGGGCCCACTATCACTGGAGAGGACTTTTTCGGAGCGTGCAGAAATATGTGGGCTGTTGCACAGATTGCGAGACTGGAAAGGGCAGACCGATAATCAAGGGGCGATCGCCCGGAAATATCGAGGCTAATTACCCTTTCAAGGTGATAGCAATGGATCACATACCGTCACTGCACAGATAGACGCACGGCAACACTGAGCTGCTGATCTGGATCGACCTGTTCACTGGTCTGGTGATTGCAAAGGCTAGTGCATCCCGATCTGCGGAGCAGATCGCCCAGAGTTACGAGGAATGCGTGTTCAGAAGGTTTGGCGCCAGAGAAGTTATCAGACACGATCGGGAACCCGGTTTTATGGCTGAGGTGTTCCGATCGTTCAATAACATGCTAGGCCAGAAGCAGAGCGCGACGATGGCATATCGTCCGCAAGCGAACGTATCGGCTGAACGCATGGTGCAGACAATCACAAGGTCGATCAAGATGTATCTGGCCGATCCGGACCAACGTGACTGGGACGAGTATGCATAGAGACTGTTATTCGCACTCAACTCTTCAACCGATCGGGTCCGAGGAGAAACGCCTTTTTATCTGGAGTATGGATGGGACCCTCGATCGACACTTGAAGCGCCGATACCGATCGGCTACACTCGGACACGCGATCGCGATGCCCGTCGTTGGCGTATGCAGGTCCTGAAGCATTACCAGCATCCGAAAGAATTCGTAAATGAAAAGTATCGTCAGGCCACACAAGATCGAGCAGATCGGAATAACGATCAGGTCCGACCTCATGGCATTGTTATACCTCGATCGGGTCAAGGAAGGATATGCGAAGAAGTTGGCTCACATGTGGCACGGTCCTTTCCGTGTAGCAGAGCTGATCGGTAAGCATGCTTCCCGTCTGATAACGATAGGCACGTATTACAAAGTTTTTCCGATCGTGCACGTGTCCAAGCTGAAGCTGGTCAGAGAATTCCCCGATCGGCCTAAAATGCCCTGCCTGGTGGGCGAAGCGTAGAGATTCGATTTCGATGAGGATCTGCTGCCGGAGGAGAGTTGGGAAAGGCCATTGGAAGAGGACGAACTCGAGGTGGAAAAGGTGCTGGATGTCCGATCGGTCAAGAAGACGCATTTCGGTCGCACCCACCGAGAATATCTGGTCCGCTGGAAGGATCATGATGAAGAAATTCGGATCGACGAACTCGACCTAAATTGTGCAGCACTGCTACGAGAGTTTGAGCGAGAACGAGTCAGTCGGAATCGCTTCGCAGTGATGCAGACTCATGAAGACGAAGACCAAGACACACAGTAGAACCGATCAGTATATCGATCGGTGTGAATATGTGTAAGGTCTGAATTATTGTGAATTTTGTGATGAACTGTGATGAACTGGAGTAGTGGAATGACGAACGTGGTGGTAATTTTCGCGATGTGGATGGAAACGGTATATGATAACGTTTTGGTGCAAGTTTGGAGAAAGTGATGAAATTGGTCGAGTGATTGGATGATCAGGAATGTGAAAAAATGATGACATGTATTACGAATTATCTGGTCAGCTAACTGGTGCATCAAGAATCACTATCACCCCACAGACGGCCGATAGTCAGCGCCGGATGGTCTTCGATCTGGTTCTGGTACTGATTGCGCCAGGACTACTTCCAATCGATCTGGGCCAAATCGTCCTTCAGGTTTGTGACCGGCTCGTCACAATGAAGACCGGGATACCAGGCGCCGTCGTCAGCTAGCACCCCGGCTTTCTCAACCCGACGCTTGGCCATATGGAGAACCACAGGATATAAGAAGATGTCGAGGTCGCATTCGCGGGCCATCATCCCTCCCAGAACGAACTGGCATAGGGTATGCCAGACCTCGCCTGCCCGACTCCGGCGCCTCTTTCGGTTTCTCTGGAACGAGATCAGGCCTTAATCATGTTGCGCTCGACCGGGAAGCACTAGATAGTGAGTGGACTCCCAGATCGCTTGGCTGTAAGTTTCGTTGAAGGCCTTCACTCGACCTATGAACGAGTCGATCCACGCAGTCGACTCAAACGTGGACCCAAGCTTGGGGCGGACGAACACCTTCCATGGCTCATATGCGTACAGACGGGCGATTTGTGGTGCTGTGACCAGGTCCGCCCGCCATGCAAAAGCGTCAGGAGCCTTGGGAGCTGGAGGAAAAAGCCAGGAGTCTGGTAGCGATAGAGATCGGGCTAATATATGCTTGGTCAGGGCAGACTGGTACAATCTACCGATCTGCCACGATGACCATGGCAAAGTGACATCCGAAGTCAGCGATGGGAGAGGTCGATCTCCGGCCAACAACCCTTTCAATCGGGTGTGCTTGTGCAGCCCAGATGTGCCGTGCTGGAACAAACGTACCGATCCGGTCGACCCGCGCGTCGGTGCAGCACCATCACCCTCGGAGCTGATCGGCTTATTTGCCCCCGATGCAGGCTTCGCAGGAACGGAACCTCGGCGTTGGTCGGACCGGTACTTGGATAACGCAGTGATCAGGAACTCGGAATCGCTCGATCCGCCCCCCCCCCCCGAGTCCTCTCCGGAGGAGACCTTTATACATTTGGTATGAGCGGCGCGGGGTCGCAAGGGCGCACGAGATTTGTTGGGGATAGACTTGTCGCCTGCGTCCGATATGGGGTTTGATAGATGCGCCAGCGTCTTGTATTTCTTCTGGGGCACCGCTCGCTTCTCCTCGATTTAGGAGTCGCGCGCTATGCCCCGCGCCCTTGAGCCCTTCGACGCGTCCTTAAGCTTCTTGGAAATTTTCGGAATTTCTGGGTGCTTTCTTTTGGCCAATGAGTGGCGTCGAGTCTGGTCTTGATGCAGATCGGCCAGAACGGCCTATGCAGACCGGTCGGTGCTAGATCATGCAGCCGGAAGCCGGTGCAACAAGTCAGTCAGCTGTTGATAGCACCGAGTTACGGCCGCCCAGCGACGATATGACTCCTGGGTCCAGGCGTCTGATAGGGTCTGGAAGGACTCGACCTTCCCGATCTGCTCCCGGACCACGACCTGTAACTTGCTGATCTGCATCTCCAGGTCACCACGTTGGGTGCGGAGCAAGATCCGATCGGACTGGTCTTCCAACCTCTGCCGGTCGACCACCGCGAGCTGTTCCAGGAGGTGCGACCTATAGGACTCCAAGCGAGGCAGATCGTGTCGTGCACCAATCAGCCCGTCCAAGATAGGTCGGAGCTGATCGCGATGATCATGAGACTGCCGATCAGCCGTGAATAAGGCATCGAACGTTTTGGCGATATCGGCGGGCAATTGATCTACATGCAAAGGAAGGTCAGAGCAGACCCAAGATGAAAACAGACCGATCAGCTTACCTCGCGTTGCTTTTTAGGCGATCTGAGCCCGGATATGTGCGTTTCAGCGGTCACCTCCTTCAACTTCGTGGACATGGGGATCAACTTATCCTCCTCCTCCCGCGGTTGCAGGAGTGAAGAATCCCTGATGTCTAACTGGGACTGGTGCTCACGGACCGTTTTCCGGAGCTGATCCGCCTCGATCTGATGCTTGCCCAGTGTCGGACTCTGAATTTCCTAAAGGGCTGTCAGATCGGGCCGATCTGGCCGGCGAATCGAGATGAGGCGACGAGGAACGCAGGGCGCCTGCAGCAAAGAAGGTCAAGAGAGGTCACAAGATGATCGGGTGTGCAAGGCAAGTACCTGGCGAAGGTGGATTCAGAGATCCGTCAATTGGTGAAGTACGCTTCTGTGAAGATCTGGATATTATGAGATCGGGATGCTACCGTTGCGCGGCTGTGACACGACTAAGGGGCGGCTGTGGCGAAGCGGACCCAAGAATTTTGGTCGTTTCGGGTCAGCACCAGACCGATCGGCTTATCGGCGATTGGATTGGTGGAAATCAAGGAGGCTTTTGGACCTGGAATGTGCAAGGGGTTTCAAGAACACGGATTTTGGTGAGTCACATGATATGGCGTGCACTTACATATTTTTATGTTTTGTACATATTGGGGACCATAGGGGATAGTTTTTACTTAGTCGTTAATTTTCTCGGGTCGTTAATTTGCGTCGTTAATTTTCGTGGCTTCTATACCCGACGTCTTTAGCACTCAACCGGGGGTAGTTTCGCTTTGTACATCAGTCGCCTCTGCACGCCGCAGAGTGTTTTGGGAGCGTAGGATCGAGTAATCCCCTCCAGCTCATTATACACGGCCGGGACGCGTTACAGACGCACTTGGCCCGCCGAAAGGCCCACGACGGGAGTACACTTTGGCTGACCTCTCAAATTTAAGTTACGAACGTTTGGAGCGTGTTACTAAGTATTTTGGATTGTTTCGTTGAGATATCGTTCGTGGAGTGTGTCACGTTCTCATTTGGATCTCCCTATTTGATTACTGGAGTTTATTTCTCATATTGGTTGGGCTCTACGATCGGTTCAGCGATCTGCCCTTTGGAGTATACTCACTCCAAGTATAACAGGTCTACCCGTACCCAGGGTGAAGAGTTCCGCCAAGGGGACCCTACCCAGCACGGTCTACCACATTTAGACCACAATTCAATTCCCAGCACCGATCCACAGAGTGTGTTACCAGCCCAATCCATCGGGTACACAAGGTGAGATGAAGAACAAATCGGACCAGGCGTCCTGTGTTGATGACCGGTCGTCTGCCAGCAGCGGACGATCCGATCGGATCTAAGGCGAAGGTTCGAGGGGTACCCCCCCCGTAATTTGGAAGGCCGGGCACGATGGTGGTCAGGCTCTCGACACTACTGTGTTCGATTTTGAACTTGACTCCACCACACAACCTTCTATGTGGGTATGCTTAAGCCATACCAGAACCCGAAGGCGGGTCCCCTCTTGGAGGAGGATGCGAAGTCGGATAGCCGAAAGGCACGACAGGTCGGAACATCTCCGACAGTGTCGAAATACGACCCTGAAGCTCCGCCGCAACGAGAGACTCGAGGGAGGCAAGCCGCCCCTCGATGCGTTCATTCGCACTCCCCTCGTCGCGGAGTCCCTCCTGGGCATCTTGGATGCGACGGCTGTGTCGATCTCAGCGCTCGTGGAACTCACGTCGAAATAGCGCGACCTCCTCCTTCAGTGATCGATACGGAGGGTACACCACATTACCATGTGGAACGTCTGATGGCACGACTCCACCACCGGGTTGAGACACAGTACCTGGTGAAGTGGAAAGGTTATCCACATTCCCAGAGTTCGTGGGAGTCCTAGACTCCCCTGCGGAAGGATTTCCGTGACGTCGTTGACGCTTTCGAGCGGGAGAATCCCGCTGAGAGTCAACGACCAAAGGGGCGGAAAAAGCCCCTTCACTCCCAGTAGCTCGGAGTTTGCCGGAGGCAGATGCAGAGTTTGCATTGCTCTCCGCCACCACATCGAGAGCAGGGCGCGTGTAGTAAGAGGCAGGTAATTGCCCTTGCGCTTTGGCCTGGGCATAGTCCAAGCGTAATGCCCTCTCTACCTGAACGTAGGGTTCGGAAAAGCTGTTGTACAGCTCATCAAAGTTGGGGAGGCGCTTCTCCCCTTCCGCTCAAGCGCGGAATGCCCGTTCTGCGTCCTCGACACTTTCGTTCGGTAGGAGAACGTAGGGAACCTCGCGGAGGATCTCTACGAGGGCACCGCGTGCCTGTTTCCCGAGGTGTGTTCGGTAGGACTTGATAGTGACCTGCTTGGGCGTTAGCAGTTTGGCCCGGAGTTGTTTCCGGCGCGCAATTTCACGCGGCAGTACTGTGGTGAAGTGTACCACAAATTTGGTCATTTTTGGTCAAGGCAGTTGGTCGAGTTTCCGATTGGTCTAAACAAGTTGGGCTTTTTAGCCTATCAGATTCAAGGAGTATCAAGAACGCAGGTCTTGGGTGAGTCACCTGACATTGGGTATTTTACATAATTTTTTGTGGGTACATTAGGGACCATAGGGAGGTAGTATTATTGGTTAGTTGCGATTTTTCCAAGTAGAAGTCTTTTGGTTGCGGATTTTCCAAGTAAAAGTCTTTTGGTCTAGGAATAAGTGGCAAAAACCTCTTCTGGTCTTGGTCTACACCGCAGCAAGGGGTCGCCGTTATTCTTTCCGCGTACACTAGTCACCTCCGCCCGCCGCGGAGTGTTTGGGGGCAGAGGGTTGAATTATCCCCTCTTGCCTATTATACCCGGTCTGGACGCGCCGCACGCGCACTTTGGCCACCGGAAGTCCCTCGACGGGAGTACGATTTGGCGATCTCGACACTTTAAGTCAAGTACGTTTGGAACGTGCTATTCACTGGATTGGTCTTTACGTGTAGATATCGTTTGTGGAGTTCACGGGTATATTGGGTCTTCACGTGGACATATTGGCTCATTGTAACATTGGTTGGAGTTTAGACCGATTTTGGTCTTCTCTCATATTGGTCAGGGGCTATACCGGTTGATTGGTCTACCCTCTATTATTTCGTATTGGTCAGGTCTAGATCGTTTGGACGATCGACCTATTGGAATTTATCTTTTGGAAGTGTCTCTGGTCTGTACGTACCTGGGGTGAAGAGTTCCGCCCTAGGTACACCTAGCCAGCACGGTTTCATATTCAAGACCGAATCAAATCGATCTGCGATCCCGATCCACCGAGTGTGTAACTAGCCCACTCCAGTGGGTACACAAGGTGAGATGGTCTTAAGTGAATCGGACCAAGTGTCTCTGGATGATGATCGGTCGTCTGTCAGCAGCGGACGATCGGACCAGATTTCGAATGGAGGTCCGCGGGGTACCCCCCCCGTAAGTTGGAAGGCTGGGCACGATGGTGGTGGTCAGGTTGTCGATACAAATGTATTTGGTTTCGAACTTGACTCCACCACAATGGTGCGCGTGCCCGGATCACTTGGTGATCGTGGATATAACCGCTAGGTGTCATCAAAGAATGAATTTGAATATTTGAATTTGGAATCGTTCTGGAGAGGGCGTAAGGAAAGGCTATCACCTTACATCTTCGTTCTCGATAAAGATGGAGATGTCCGGTCTGGCCTGGTGGAGGACCAGATAGGGATTAATAAACTTTTTCCTCCCCAAAAGGCTCCCACCGGAGCCGATCGGGACTATAGCAAGTCCTGCTATAGTCCCGGAAAGGATCAGGACCAAGGTCCTGATCCTATGTATATGCATAAAAAAGTTGATGGAAAATTAAAAGACGAAAAATACTTGGAGGCTGATCAGAACGATCAGACCAACCTCCCCAAGGTCCCCAAGGTCCCCGAGATTCCCAAGAAAGGGTTGGGAATGCCGGCCGACGAAGACGACCTTGAAGAAAAGTCGCAGGTCGGAGATGGAGGCATCACTGAAGAAGACCTAAACAAGATGTATTACATTTTTGAGCTGAAACGATTTGTTCATTTTGACGTGGTCTTTCGGGTGTTGAACCTCCAGATCCACGACCATCTTCTCGGTCCCACTACCGAGCCGATCCAGAGTGTTCGCCCACTACTGTTGGTGAAGAACTTGGTGGCGATGTTGGTGGAGGTTGGCATTAAAATGCAGAACCGCGCCGATGTCCAAAAACGATTTGAATCTGAGACCTGGAGGCTGAAATCGTCGATGTCGACCTTCCACGACCATTTGGTCCCACTGGTGGGGGCGGTTCGCCGCCCAACTCCCACCGCAGCAGTGAAGGTCGCTGAAGTCTCCACAGCGCTTGTTGACATTGGTTCTGATGACGAATCGGTTTATCAATCTCCACCGGCCTCGAACAGCTCATCAGAGTTGGAGACTGGTGTCGAGCGGATGACCATGGGGGTGGACCATGCCCATCCGGAACAAAAAAGGACTTGCGGCAGCAAAGGGCTGCTTGCCAGTCGGGGCTCCCGCGACCCCCACAGGCCTCAGTTCCGCAAAAGGAGGGTATCAACACGTTTCCCATGACTCCAGCTAACGTCCAAGCCATGTTTGAGACGATGATGGAGCGTTTCATGGAAGACCGGGTTAGACCACCTCTGCGCCCACATGTCCAAGACCGGTATACCCAGCAAAGTGCCAATGTTTGCCGAGATGTAGATATGGAATCGGTAACATCTGTGGACGAGCCCGCTCGAAGTGATAAGCAAGTCGGCAAAGGGAATCGCAAGCTGCAACCGGCCGGACCGCGTAGACCAAGCAAGACAAGTGACGGTGACATGGATTCGGTCGGCGGTCTTGACGACCACTGTGGTTCAGACGGTACGGGCGCTGGCAAGCCACGCAAGGCTAACCTATCCTCCACCATTGCTTACGACTTTGGATCTGCTGCGATTCCGCGCATCCGTATGGCCGCGACGACCGACCTCAAGGACTTCACTGGCAAGGATACTGATGAAGACCAGGCCCGGTCTTGGTTCGGTCGGGTCAAGTCTGCGTTCCTGCGAGACCAGACCCCGAAAAGTGAAAGGTATATGATTCTCCGGGATTTGTTGAAAGGACCGGCTGCCAACTGGATACAACAGTTAGGTCGGGATGTCCGGTCTGACTGGGACCAGCTATGTGCAGAGTTTGAAGGGCAATATTGTAACTCCGGACGTGCCAGCACTTCGTGCCGGCATAACAATTAAAGAGAATAACCCGCCGAACGGTGCTGCTCTGGAACATGTGGGTCACTACATTAGTACCCTGGACGATCAAGAACTGGCGGACCAGCTTACTCTGCTGCGTCTTAGGGACGCGGGTGAAGTTGAACATACTCTACGGACGCTACAGCAGTCGCGTAGCATGAGGGCGAAGAGTGCTGGTGGATCAGGTCGCTACCGATCCAAGACACAGACCCAGACCGATCCGGTCAAGAGACCCTGGACCAGACCGACCCGAACGGTCAAGGCGATCGTAGCCGAAGACAGCACGGGATCGGAAGGGGAAAGTGGAAGTCAATCCAGCCAGGAGTCATCGGATGAAGACCAGTATCGTTACGTCTATGTTGCGGGACCTGCCCCGAAGACCAGGTCGAAGTCCGACCAGGTAGACCGTAAGGGAAGGAACGGAAGCAAGTCCGATCCGGACCGACCTCGTTAGAAGTGCTCCCACTGTGGGTCGGGCAAACATGATGGCCCAAACTGCTGAAAGAAGATGGTGTGCAAGAAGTGCGAGAGACGCGGCCACCCGACTGGCCACTGCCTTTTCGTATGCAAGTCATGTGGAGAGATCGACGAGGCCGGCCACTGCAAGATTGAAGAATTTTTTAACATGATACGCAAGTGGTACGTGCTGGACAAGCACGCGGGGATGCTGCCGCCGGACGCGGAAAAGATGTTAAACTAGAACGCTCGCCAGGTTGGAATCTGGATCGAGCCGAGCGTTCTACGGTTCACATCTATGCATATGTCGGCAAGGAGGATAAGACCGACAATACACGTTTTTTTCCAAATTGCGTCGACCGAGACCATCCGGTCTACAGTCTGAGGACCGATGAGTACTTCCGGACCAAGGTGGTTATGCAGTTGGACTTGCTGCCTGGAGAATCCCGCGGATACTGGAATTATCACGCGCCTGATAAATGGTTCAAGCAGGCGAAAGCCTGTGTCAAGATTGATAACCAGAAAGCGACGATGTTGTTCGACTCTGGAGCTGAAGTCTCGATAATCGACTCCGCCTTTGCTCGTAAGGTCGGATGTCGTATAGACGATATCCAGAGACAAGAATGCGTCGGGATCGGTGAAAACTCTTATATGACCGAAGGAAGAACGCGTGTGAAAATTACTTTGTCGGGATCGGTGAAAACTCTTATATGACCGAAGGAAGAACGCGTGTGAAAATTACTTTGTCGGGATCGCTGGTCTACTTTTTCAGCGCTTGGGTTGGCAAGTTGGCTGGTCAGGACGCTTTACTAGGTACGGATTTCATGGTCCCAGCTGGTATTCGCCTAGACCTGTCACATGGAGTGCTTACACTCCCGGATGAGGTCCAGGTCCAGTTGGCTGGTCGAAGACCTCTGTATGGTTCGTATACCGATCTGGTCCGGTGGGACCAAGACCTCACTATCCCAGTCGGTCGGTCTGCCGATACCCCGGTTGAGAAAGGTTTTCGTTCGAGGAAGCTATGGTTGACCAGGGGCGATCGGTGGGTCTCGACCTTCGTAAAGAATGCTGGTCGACGTGATTTTGTCCGTGTTACCAATATCGGTGACAAGCCGCTGACACTGGACAATAACACTATTGTCGGCATGTGGTTAGCAGAAGGGAAGGTACCAAGGAAGATGGGGTTCGTCTCGATTGGATCGAGGCGGTATGTCGAGTGGAAAAACCTGGCGTACCAATCGACCACCGATCTTATCGGCGATGATGGGTCGGTGGAAGAGGACACCTCACCTTTAGAGGAAAGACCAAGTTATGTCACCCCAAAAAAGATGTTGGTCCGAAGAAAGGCGCCGCAGTCACCAGGAACGGTGGACCATCAAGTAGACGATCCAAGGTTAGTCGACGTGGTGTCAGCACAAGACCAGGCGACAGCGGAGTAAGAAACGGAAGAAGGGGAACATGAAATTGCTAGGTCGGACCATGACGGTATTCCTAATCAGACCGATATCAGTGAAGGACAGCCCGTTGATCAAGACCAGGGGCGTTCAGCCGGTCCAGATGGTCTAGGTGATATCGCCCCGGAAGATGAAAAAGTCTGTATACATGAAGGAGGGGAACAGTACATTCAGGAGCTGGAAATCCAAATGGCAGTCCTCCCTGAAGTGTCTGCCGACTCGCCCGAAGTTACAACGGATGATTTACAAGTGGGTGATCAAGACCTTAACAGTCGAGACCAGATCGAGCAGTTGAAGAATATCATATGGAAGAAAAGACATCTGCTGATCGGAAAGGGCAACGCCTTACCACCTGCATCCCGTGGTGCGATTTGCGATATTGACGTTGGAGATGCCAAGCCGATTGCCCAGCGATGTCGACGCGTGGCGCCACAGTACCGTGAAAATCTTTCTGATATCATTAAAGGACTGTTGGTCACCAAGATTAGTAGACCGTCGACCTCGCCATGGGCCCCGCCGATCGTAATTTTTATCAAGAAGAACGCGTTGACATTAGACTGTGCATCGACTATCGGCTGGTAAATCGGTTGACTAAACTCATGGTGTACCCGATGCCGCTGATTAATGATCTGTTGGAAGACCTCTACAAGACCTTGTGGTATTGTTCGCTAGATATGGCAAGTGGATTTTGGGTGGTCTCGATGACTGATCGAGCCCGAGAGATTTCCGCATTTGTGACGCCTTATGGTCTTTTCGAGTGGAATCGTATGCCGTTCGGTCTGGAGAACGCGCCCCAGATCCATCAAAGGCTGATAGACAACGCATTGTACGGACACTTCAAGATCAAGACCGATCGCGACCCTGTTGAAAATTATGATGTATTTAGAGAGGGTGAACCCGATCGGGAAAGAGGACCGTCCGTTCTAGGGAGGCGGTCGTACATCGACGACATTCTGATACCTGCCTCGTCATGGAACGATCTGTGCGAGAAGGTTGAACGATTGTTGGAGACATGCGACCGCTGGAACCTGTCTATCAGTTCCGTGAAAAGTTTTTGGGGTATGTCCAAGGTCGCCTATTTAGGCCATATGGTCTCGAACAATGGTCTAGAGGCTAATCCCAAGGACCTGGATTCGCTGAGTAACCTCCCGTTCCCCAGATCGCTGAAGGCAATGCAGTCCTTCCTGGGAAGCTTGAATTATTATAGCCGATTCATTGAAGACTTTGATATCTACGCGGCTGTGCTGTACGAGCTCCGGGAAGTTGACTATCATATGTTGCGCGAAGGAGATCGGGCAACTTTGCAGGAGGGCGCCGACTCTGGTCTTGCTGCAGTTTGTCTGCAAGTGGAGGCCGAAGATTATATGAAGCGTGCACAGTTTGCCTTTGGTATGTTGAAGGTTGAGATGGCGACGGCACCGATTCTCAAGCATTTCGCTCCCGAAAAAGTGCCGACCATTATTTTATATGCCAGTAAGTGGGCTATCTCGGCCACTTTAGTGCAAGATCACGATGGTGTGTATCATCCAGTCACGTTTACGATCCGGACGCTAAAACCAAAAGAAGTGAACTATGGGATTGTCGAGAAAGAAGTTCTGGCGTTGCTACGAATTCTGGATGTGTGTTACAACCTGCTGGTCGGCCGACCTATAAAGGTCCTGTCAAGACGGTCTACTTTGGCCTGGATATTATCAGCCAATGGGATGGACGGACGTCTAGGCAGATGGTCGGCGGTCTTGTTGCAGTGGACCCTCGAGGTCGTTAAGTGCACCGGGGGCGAGGAAGAGATATTGGGAACATTAGCTGCCAGTATCACCCCTCGGTCCGAAGTGGAAGAGGCATTGATAGCGATTGCCCCGAGGAAGCAACCTCGGCAGTCAGTTTCGAGACCGCCACCGACCGTCGACCATGATGAAGAGCTCTTGGTCTTAAGTTTTGACGGATCGGCAAGCGTAAAGAAGAAGGTCGGCGCCTATAGTGCCATATTGTGGAAGTTGCCACAATGGTCTATAGTTGCAGCCGCTGCCGATTTCACGCCGGATATTACTGTTAACGAGGCGGAGTACCGAGGTCTACTTCGATGTCTGGACCTGCTGTCGTCGCAAGAGAAGGGGAGAGTCATCATATGTGGTGACTCCAACCTAGTGATGAGGCAGATCACCGGAGAGATCGACTTGAAGGCTCCACGACTAAGGACGCTAAATGATCGAGTAATGAAGGCATTGAAGGACCACCCCGACCACGAGCTATTGCACGTGAAACTGGACTGGAACAGAAGCGCCGACTACCTCGCGACCAAGGCCATGCAAGACCAGACCGGGGATACGATCACCGAAAGGGCGGTTCTGGATGAATTGGTGAATATAAACAGGCTCCCAGAGGTGATCGGACCCACGAACGCCCCAGTCCAGGTGCATGTGATGGTCGCGACTATATCGAAAGCTCAGAAGTCTCGCCGACCGTTGCCGAAGGAAAGTTTGAACGAATATGCAGTGAAACAGTTAAGGATGGAACGGATCTTCAAGGCGCAGGACGAAGAACAATGGATTATGAACCTGAAGACCTACCTGCGTGGTGAACTGTCCAAGTTGACGAACGATCAAGCGAAAGAGTGCATCAAGATCGCGGATAGCTACGAAGTGGATGATAATGGATTATTGTATTACTGCCGCGATGCCGACCAAGGCAGTGCAGACCGGAACCGACTGGAGAAATTAGTGATCCCCGAGTTGCTGCAGCCGGATGTCCTTCATCACTATCACGTGAGTCTAGAAGGGGGACATCAGGGCATCGGCAGGACATATCACAAGATCAGGTCCCACTTCCACTGGAGAGGTCTTTTCCGCAGTGTGCAGAAATATGTGGACTGTTGCACGGATTGCGAGACCGGAAAGGGTAGACCGGTAATCAAGGGGCGATCGCCCGGAAATATCGAAGCTACCTACCCTTTCCAGGTCATAGCGATGGACCACATACCGTCACTGCCTAGATCGACGCGCGGAAACACTGAGCTGCTGATGGGTAGACCTTTTCACTGGTCTAGTTATCGCGAAGGCAAGTGCATCCCGGTCTGCGGAGCAGATCGCCCAGAGCTACGAAGAATGTGTGTTCCGAAGATTCGGCGCCAGCGAGGTCATCAGGCACGATCGGGAACCCGGTTTTATGGCCGAGGTTTTCCGGTCGTTCAATAACATGCTGGGCCAGAAACAGAGTGCGACGATGGCATATCGTCCGCAAGCAAATGGATCGGCGGAACGCATGGTGCAGACCATAACGAGGGCGATCAAGATGTACGTTGCTAACCCAGACCAGCGCGATTGGGACGAGTATGCAGAAAGGCTGGTGTTTGCACTCAACTCGTCGACCGATCGGGTCCGAGGAGAAACGCCTTTTTATCTGACATATGGATGGGACCCTCGGTCGACACTGGAAGCTGCGATACCTATCGGTTGCACTCGGACCCGCAATCGCGATGCTCGACGCTGGCGCATGCAGGTCCAGAAACACTACCAGCATGCAAAAGAAGTCGTCAACGAAAAGCTGCGTCAGGCCACACAAGACCGGGCAGACCGGACCAATGACCAGGTCCGACCCCACGGTATAGAACCAGGAACGAGGGTATGTCTATACCTAGACCGAGTGAAAGATGGATATGCGAAGAAGATGGCTCACATGTGGCACGGCCCTTTCCGTGTTGCCGAGATGATCGGTGAGCACGCTGCCCGTCTAGTAACAACTGGTACAGACTACAAGGTCTACCCGATCGTGCATGTGTCCAAGTTGAAGCTGGTCCGAGAATTTCCTGATCGACCCAAAACTCCCTGTCTGGTAGACGAAGAAAATAGATTTGATTTCGATGAAGCGTTACTGCCGGAGGACAGTTGGGAACGACCACTAGAGGAAGACGAGTTTGAAGTGGAGAAGGTCTTGGATGTTCGGTCGACCAAGAAGACCAGGTTCGGTCGGACTCACCGAGAGTACTTGGTCCGATGGAAGGACCATGATGAATCAACTTGGGTCGACGAGCTCGACCTGAATTGTGGGGCTCTTCTACGAGAGTTCGAACGAGAACGAGTCAGTCGTAATCGCTTCGCAGTGATGCAGACGCATGAAGACCAAGACCAAGACACGCAGTAGCATCGGTCGGTCTAGACCGGTGTGAAGATGTGGAAGGTCCGGAGTTGATGTGAAATTGTGATGAACTGTGACGAATTGGAGTAGCGGAATGACGAATGTGATGACTATTTTTCGTGATGGGGGTGGAACTGTTTACGATAACGTGTTCGGTGAAACTATGGAGAGAGTGGTAAAATTAGTTCAAGTGATTTGACGATCGGACATATGAAAAAGAAATGATGACATGTATTACGAGTTATCTGGTCGACTACTTGCGAATTCACTTGCTATCGCCCCACAGAAGGCCGATGACCATCGACGGATGATTTTTCACTTGATCCTGAAACTGGTTACGTCAGGGGTCCTTCCTGTCAAGCTGTACCAAAGCATCCTTGAGGTCCGCGACCGGATCAGCGCAATCAAGACCAGGGTACCATATGCCGTCGTCGGCCAGCAGTCTGGTCTTCTCAACGCGACGCCTCGGCATGTGAAGGAACACCGGGTACAAGAATACGTCGACGTCACACTCGCGGGCTCGCATCCCGTCCAAAATGTACTGGCACAGGGAATGCCAAGCCTCGCCAGCCCGAATTCGACGTCGCTTGCTCTTGCTCTGGAACGTTGCCAGGCCCGGATCTTGTCGCACCCGGTCGGGGGGAAGCATCCAGTAGTGAGACGCTTCCCAAATTGCTTGGCCGTGGATCTTGTTGAAATTCTTCACCCGGCCTAGCAAAGTGCCCATCCACCGAGTCAAGTGGAACACAAGTCCTATCTTGGGGTGTTCGAAAATTTTCCATGGTTCATCGCCGTATAGGCGGGAGATCTGCGCCGACGTAATCAAGTCCGCCCTCCATGCAGACGCGGCAGGGGTTTTCTTGGCCGGTGGAAAAAATCCAGGGGTCCGGGCGAGAGAAAGACCGGGCCAGAAGCTGCTTGGTCAGGGTAGACCGGCGCAAACAGCCGATTTGCCCCGACGACCACGGCAAAGTGATTTCAAACGTCCGCGGCGGAAGGGAGCTGGTGTCAACCGCCATGTTCTTCAGTAGAGCGTACTTGTGACGCTCGGATGTCCCGGGGAGAACCGAAGGCGCCGGCTTCGCTGATGTCGATACTGATGTGGCGTCACTTGGCAAACCGGTCTTCTGTTCTGACCCCAATGTCGATGCCACTTGGATGAAACTTCTACGTAAATTCGTTCGTGACTTGGACTGGACGGCGACCATAAACTCGGTCGCAGGACCCTTCGCTGGAGTCCTCCTTGGACGAGACCCCTGTGTGCTTGGTGCGATTTGCAGTACGGCGCGAGGGCGCTCGACTTTCCGAGGGGCTGTAGATTCCGTCCGTGTCCGAGTCCGAGTCCATAAGAAGCGCCTGTGTCTTGGCTCGCTTATGAGGCACTGCACGCTTCCCCCCGAGTCTGGGTCCGCGCGCAGTGCCCCGCGCCCTGAAGCTATCCGGCGCGTCCGCGCGCTTCTTCGATTTTTGTGCAATTTCGGGCTGCTGAATATCAGCCAATGAACGATGTCGGTCTTGGTCCTGCTGCAAGCGGTCTTGGTCTTTCTCCGAGGCGACTAAGGTTGCCGACGCAGACCAAACTATGCTAGAGGAAGCAGCCGAACACGGATGCAGAAAGTTCATCAAGCGCTGGCGGCACTGGTCTAGTGCCACCTGACGACGACCCGACTCTATCGTCCAAGCGTCGGACCTGTCTTGATAAGACCGGACCTTCCCGGTATGGTCTTGAATTGAAATATGAATCTCGGCAATGCGTCGCGCGAAGTCGCGTCAAACTGTCCGTCCAGCTGCTGCTGGCGAACAAGTGCAAGTTGATCCCGGAGATGGGACTGATGAGCCTCCAGGCGGGACAGCCGATGACGCGCGCTTACCAGCTCCTCTAAAATTGGTCGAAGCTGGTCAACATGATCGTCGGACTGCCTATCGGCATCAAGCAAGGCACCTATTGCCTTGACGACGCTGGGAGGGATGAGAGCTGAAGACAAACGAGGGCTAAGCCAAGTACAAGACGAAGACCAAAGAAGCGCACCTCGTGTTGCCTGGTGGACCACCTGGGTCCTGAGACGCCTGTTTTCTGCAAGCATATCCTGCATCTGCGTGTCGGCTTCGTCTGAAGCCCTTCCGATGTTTGAAGTGCAGGAGAGTTACGTGGGCTGTCAGACCGAGCCGACCGGACAGGCAAAGCAAGGTGGGGCGACTCGGCGCATAGAGTTTCTGCAAGAACAACAAGAACAAGCGTCAAAAGGAAGCATAAGAAGATCAAGTGCAGTAAAGGCAGTACCTGACGCAGGTGTCGAAGATGTTTGATCCATGGGGAAGAATTGTGAGTGACCAAGGTCCAGTTGGTCGAGTGATGGGTGAGTCAGACCGTTATCGTTGTGCGACACGGTCAGACTCAGGGGCGGCTGTGGTGAAGTGTACCACAAATTTGGTCACTTTTGGTCAAGGCAGTTGGTCGAGTTTCCGATTGGTCTAAACAAGGGGGGCCTTTTAGCCTATCAGATTCAAGGAGTATCAAGAACGCAGGTCTTGGGTGAGTCACCTGACATTGGGTATTTTACATAATTTTTTGTGGGTACATTAGGGACCATAGGGAGGTAGTATTATTGGTTAGTTGCGATTTTTCCAAGTAGAAGTCTTTTGGTTGCGGATTTTCCAAGTAAAAGTCTTTTGGTCTAGGAATAAGTGGCAAAAACCTCTTCTGGTCTTGGTCTACACCGCAGCAAGGGGTCGCCGTTATTCTTTTCACGTACACTAGTCGCCTCCGCCCGCCGCGGAGTGTTTGGGGGCAGAGGGTTGAATTATCCCCTCTCGCCTATTATACCCGGTCTGGACGCGCCGAACGCGCATTTTGGCCACCGGAAGTCCCTCGACGGGAGTAAGATTTGGCGATCTCGACACTTTGACTCAAGTACGTTTGGAACGTGCTATTCACTGGATTGGCATTTACGTGGAGATATCGTTTGTGGAGTTTCACGGGCATATTTGGTCTTTACGTGGACATATTGGCTTACTGTAACATTGGTTGGAGTTTAGACCTATTTTGGTCTTCTCTCATATTGGTCAGGGGATAGACCGGTTGATTGGTCTACCCTCTATTATTTCGTATTGGTCAGGTCTAGATCGTTTGGACGATCGACCTATTGGAATTTATCTTTTGAAAGTGTTTCGGGTCTGTACGTACCTGGGGTGAAGAGTTCCGCCCTAGGTACACCTAGCCAGCACGGTCTCATATTCAAGACCGAATCAGATCGATCTGCGATCCCGATCCACCGAGTGTGTAACTAGCCCATTCCATCGGGTACACAAGGTGAGATGAACTTAAGTGAATCGGACCAAATGTATCTGGATGATGATCGGTCATCTGTCAGGAGCGGACGATCGGACCAGATTTCGAATGGAGGTCCGCGGGGTACCCCCCCCCCTTAAGTTGGAAGGCTGGGAACGATGGTGGTGGTCAGGTTGTCGATACAAATGTATTCTAATTCGAAGTTGACTCCACCACAGTACAGCCGCTGGACCAGGGTTATAGGAGGCTAAAAAAAAACTCTCTTGACCTCGTTCTTAGCAATCTTTTGAGGGTCACGTGGTCCCTTCCGTGCCGGTACGGCATGTCGGGCTTCATGAACCGTGTCCGGTTCATTGGTGATGGTCGCCTTCGGTGACCCGGATGCATCATCCGTAGTTGGTAGAGGTGGAGAACGAGTTAGCGTTTTCCCCACGTGTGGGGAATGGATTGGATGATCGACACCGCCGTTCGCTGCTGTCGGAGTGGTCACCCTTTGGGGAGATATCCTCAAGGGCATCCACCTCCGAGTTATCGGAATAGTTTCCATCCTCAGCACCACTAATGGTGCTCATGGTTAGCCAGTGGTTCTGGAAGTGGAGTTCTCCAACTAAAATTGATTTATTGCGTAAGTAATAGTCTTGATGGGGGAGGACGTAACATGGTTACATTCTGGTTACATTTAGTATGTGGTGTACGTGAGTACACTACGGTTGGGGTCAGTATTGACCGGTCCGAAAGGTTTGGACCTATTGGTTATTTTAACCAATCAGGGTAGGAGCCCTTGGTGGAGGCGTGGCAGCCGGCCACGTGTTAGTACACAGGTGGTGTTACACTACATTTTAGCTAGGTACGAATTTAGTAAGTTCTACTTAGTATTACATATAGTTTACATTAGTTTAAATTAATTTAGGCTAATTACATATTAAATATACATTCAGTTTACATTTATTTCACTCAAAAGACTGCAGGACGCACGACCTCGACCGTTCGCGCGCGCAGTGAGTGTAGTAGCGTAAGGGGAGTTATTCCCTTAGCTACCCCCTTATTAAGGGAGCCTTGTGTTAAGACGTTAGATTGTGCTAACTGGTAAACCAAAGTGGAATCTTGGCCCCGAGTAAGAGAGTTCTCTCTTACTAAGCCCTTTTATAAGGGCGTATCGGCTAAGTAGCGGCGAACGCCGCTTAAAGGAAAGTCTTCCTCTGTGCGCTAGCCGCACCGTGCGTGTACGCACCGGCTACAACTACAATGAGTATGACGGATCGCGCTATGTACTATCAGTCATTTGGCACACAAGGCTCTTTCTCGCCCTGCGACGATCTATCATCATCACCTCAACTTGCAACCCATGCTCAATATATATTAAGATGGATTCTTTCCCTTCAAACTAGATAAAGTGCGAAAGTAGGGTGCACTCTCGACGTTGCTTGTAACAGGACTGATCCTGTTACAGGCTTACACTGTATTTTGCGAGGAAGCGCGCAATACAATTAGGGCAGGATTAGTTGTTACCAACTAATCCTATAATTAAAGTAAATATATTAATATCCACTTATGTTCTAGAACGCAAAATTAAGAGTGTTTATTTAATGGGTGGTTTAGAGGCTAATAGTATAGTAACTAACTAATTAATATAATAATATCAAGTCTTTAACTAACTGTACTATTAGTTAACCTGCAAGATTCGGTATTTATACCGAATCGACTTTTCCTTCTTAGATTATAATAACCTATAATCTCTTATTTAAATTTCAGACAACGCGTCTGAAATTAAACTGTGATATTCTAACTTGAATATCTATTATGTAATGGCACCCCATTACATCACCCCCCCCCACTTAAGGTGGTTGGCCAATAATAATTCTTATTTTGGCCAATCATGGGTGGCACTTGTTGGTCAGAATTTCTCATTCACCAACTGATTGACCATCGACTCGATGGTCAAGACACACGGCGGCGGCGCTGTAAAGAGCGCTGCTGAAAACAATGAAGGAACTTCTTCCTCCGCCTCAGCACTAGGTGCTGAGGTGTTGAGTGACAACAGTGACGCTGCATTAGCAGAGTCAACTACGCAAAGGTCGGAAGACGTACCGTCTTCGACCACAGATGCTGCTAAGGCGGCATCTGACAAGAAACAGGGAGATGTTGCTAATGCAACATCTCGCACGATGGCAGCTTCCGAATGGCGTGTTGCCAAGAGTGCCATGTTCGGAAGTTCTGACTCCGAACAAAGTGATGGGGATACAGATGTCCCCACTAAAGGATCTAGCGAGTCTAAATTCGCTAGGTGCTCATCGCCTAACAGCGATGACGACTCTGGTGTCGCTGTCAGCTATGACAAGGACAATGATTATCACAGGTGGTTGCGGGAACTCAGAGCCCCACCTGG
>CM047583.1:10103990-10157310 GCA_026184515.1 Peronosclerospora sorghi | reverse complement strand
AGTGGGGTTTTGGACCCCTGGCTGGGCTATCGCCCCCAACAGTGGCGGTCACCGTAAACGGGACTGCCAATATGCGTTGTTCGATATCAACGTGCTGGATGACTGCGAAGACATCCAGTCACGTCTATTCGATCGAAGTACAGACGATAGACGTCTGTACTTTATTGACCTCTTTTTCCAGGTTCGATATTATTCGAGCCGGAAAGGGTCAAGGAAGAACAGGGACGATAAAGACGACCTGACTCAGAGTTGGAATGCTTTTGTTGACAACTACAACAAAAGCCCAGATGATTACGTGAATAAAGTTCACGTAATGCGCGAGCGCTTTTTAAAGCACTCACGAACAGTCAAAATGGAATACATCCATTTTGCTTGCATCAAAGAAGGATTAAAGTGTGGTGTCCCTTCTCACCTCGTTTGCCCGCGGTGTACGCTGGGCGCTCCTCGTCTGTCAGAGGAGGAGTTGCGGGGGTACGGTGGTTTTTCCGTACCCGCCAAAATTCAGGGTTTAATTGATACCCTGAATGCATCAACACCTACTGTTGATGCTACTTCGTATTATGAGTTTGAGACTTCTTCTCAAACTCAGTCAAAAGGTCTGGGGCGTCGACCCTCAGAACCTCAATCGGCTCCCAAGAGTCGAACTCTTGGGGATATCCCAGCCAGCGTACCAAGTACTCGGTACGCTGCCCCTTCTTCAAAGGCACCGAACGCTTCGAGATCAAGCGCTCGAGGATATATCGCTTATTCCCCTGATTATCAATCAGGGGCGGCGGAGGTTGAGAATTCCCTCGCCGTTGTTGTTGCGGAGCATGGTTCTTTGCTCCGCAAGCTCGAGGAGGGTTATTCCTCCTTGAGCAGCGATATGTCTCACTGTGTGAAGACATATCGGTCTCTTTGCGAGGATGTCCGCGACATCCTCGGGGCGCACACTGCCCTCCAGCAGAAGAATGATCTTCTGTACATTGAGCTTTCCCGATATAATGGAGAGATCGATCGGCGCACGGCTGATCTTGAGCAGTCGAAGGCGGAGGTAACGACTCTCCGCTCTGCTCACCAACGGCTGGAAGCCGATTACAAGTCTATCTTGGGAGACTTGGAGAAGCACGGTATCTTCCGTGGTTCTGCGTCTCGTCGTAAGACGAAGACGAGTGATACGGCTTGAGCCGCCCAACATAGAATGTTGGGTGAAGCCGCATTGCTGTGGGAATGTCTAAGGTATAGTCATTCACCCGAATCTCTTGGACCCTGAAGGGTCCAATGTACTTAGGAAGCAACTTCCGTGTAGGGAAGTTGCTTATTTCATGTGTAGGAAAATGAGTAGTACTTAGTAATACTAATTCACCTTTAAGAAAGGAGTTTTTGTTCTTCCTTCCTTGTTTATCTGCATTTTTGCTTCTGCTTGTCAAAAGCAGAGGCAAGTGCAACCTTTACATAGCGTATTACAGCTTGGCGCTGTAATACGAATTCATCTACTGCTTTATCAGCAGTAGGTGCATTATTCTCGTTTTCTGCAGCCATTTCTGCAGACACATATTCATCGTATGCAGATTTAGTTTTAATTGAAGCTGCTTCCGCTTCTACTGTATTTTCAGTAGAAGGGCCATCGTTTTGTTCACAAGTTTCAGTCGCAACTTGCGCATTGAGTCGCTCAAAATTTGAGCGGGTCCCTCTCCCACTTAGATTTGGCGTACCGCCAAGTAAAGCTGGGGTTCGTGGATGCCTTAAGGCATTCACGTAGAACGGTGTATGCTTAGTTGAAGCATGCACCGAATTGTTAATCGCGAATTCAGTGAGTGACAGGTAGTCACTCCACTGTTCAAAGGCATGTGCGTATGATCGCCACATGTCTCCGAGAACGCGGTTAACACGTTCCGTCTGCCCATCCGTTTCCGGATGGTCCGCAGTTGACATCTTCAACTGGGTTCCCAACAATGAGAACGTTTCTTGCCAGAAACGTCCTGTAAATCTCGGATCTCTATCCGAGATAATGTCTTCCGGCATTCCGTGCAAACGGAATACCGTATCAACGAATATCCGCGCTGTTTGAGTGGCGGTACATTCGCTGATACTGCAGTAAGATGTACCATCTTACTGAAACGGTATACAAAGACCACTATTCCAGTCTTCCGACTATTGTCGGGTGGAAGACTGAATACGAAGTCCATTGAAATGGACTTCCAACATTCTGTCGGAACCGGCAGAGATTGCAGCGGAGACTGTGCAGACTGCGCAGGCTTAACGCGCTGGCAAATCTCGCAAGCGCGTACGTATTTTCGTACCCACTTGTACTGGTTTCGCCAGTAAAAGTCACGTGCGAGAGAAGCGTATGTCTTCTCTCGACCTTGATGCCCCGAAATCGGTGCATCATGATACTCAAACATAATTTGATGTTTGAGATCATCGTCGTTTGGAACGACGATGCGACTTTCATCTTTTTGGTCTGTGCTGTAAAGCAGCAGACCATCGTGCAGTCGATATCGATGCACGCAAGCGCGGAGGAACTCTGGGAGTTCGTCGCGTTTCTCGCTTGATTGATTACGTAAGTAATCAATCAACAGACGTGTCTCCTCGTCTGTTTTGTACGCCTAGCGTACTTGTCGTATAATTGACGTCGACAAAGCAGTGCAACGGATCGCGTTTGCACTGGCCCCTTCGGTTACGGACGGTTTCGTCTCGTAATCGGGCCTTCGTGATAGCGCATCCGCTATCACGTTCAACTTTCCGGGTTTGTATTCAGCCGTAACGTTGTACTCAACAAATAATGACAGCCATCGAGCCATTCTTTGAGAAATGTGTGGTGAATTCACGGCCGTGCGTAGCGACGCATGGTCCGTGTAAACCACAAATGGTCTATCTCCCAATAGATAGATCCGAAACTTGGCCAGTGCATACTTCATGGCAAGGAATTCCTTGTCATGCACTGGATAGTTGCGCTCGGCTGGGCGCAGCTGACGCGATTGATAGCAGATTACGCGATCGCGATCATCGTGATCACGCTGCATCAAAGCACAGCCGATAGCGAAATCGCTCGCGTCGCAAACGACGTGGAACGGACGATCGTTATCGGCTATAGCCAAGACAGGCGCTTCAGTCAAGCTTTGCTTGACTGAATCAAAAGCATCTTGACATTGGGTATCCCAATGCCATTCGACATCTTTCTTAAGTAATTGAGAAAGAGGTCGTATCAACCCAGCATAGTTGCACGAATACTTGTGCAAATATGTTGCCAACCCAAGGAACTTTCGAAGTTCCTTAGCGTTGTTTGGCGTAGGCCATTCAACGATCCCCCTGATCTTTCTGGATCAGGACGCACCCCGTTCTTGCCCACAAAGCATCCAAGAACGGGTATCTCAGGTGCACCAAAGGTGCACTTCTTCAGATTTGCATAGAGCTTATGTTTACGCGTAAGCTACAACACTCGACGTAGATGATCCCTATGGACATCTACATCGCTTTTATCGTGTTCACCCTTACTATGGATGAACACGTCATCGAAATAACTCGGTGCGAATTCTCGCACCGGGCGTAATAGATGCGTTACGCATCTGTTAAACGTAGCAGGGGCATTTCGAAGCCCCTGTGGCATAACAAGCCACTCCCAAAGCATGTCGATTGGGTGCTTACTGCCGTGAGAGGGATATCCTTCTCACGCATTAGGATTTGATAAAATCCATCTCTTAGATCGAGAGCACTAAAGGTGGTGCTCCCGCACATGCCATCTATGATGACATCCTTCCGCGGTATCGGTGTCTGTGCCGGTACCGTCGCTGCGTTCAGCTTGTTGTAAGCGTGAACGATCTCCACCCACCTGTGGACTTCTTCACACAAAAGGTGGGGGTAGAGTGCGCGAGATAGACTCCCACACTTGGCCTGATTTACGACGAGCTTCGAAGAACTCGTCGATCGCTTTTACCTGATCACGCGGCAACGGCCATTGCCGCGTAACACTTCGTGTCTGGCACGAGGTCAATCTCATGACGAGTTCCCTTATCCTTAGGGAGCTCGCTAGGTACTTCTTCTGGGAATACGTCAGCGTATTCCCGAAGTACCTCATAAAATGGGGAGTTCTCTTTAAGCGAATCCCAGCTCTGCGCTTCAAACGCTGAACTCTCGTTTGATCATTGGGAATCTCTTTCCCAATGTTTCCCACTTGTAATGTGGATATTCGTTCACGAATATCCACTACATCATCTGTTGCAACGATGATACAGATCTGTTCGATCTGACAATCGTGCAAGTTTCTCATAAACTTCTTCCAGCTTAGCGCTGGAAGAGCCATCACCTCCAAAACCTTCTTTCGGAGGGTGTTCCATCAACAGAGACTGGGTATCTATATGGTCTCCGTTTGCGTCAAGACGTTGATCGTCTCGACGGAACTGACCATGCAATCAGACTCACCCGTCTGATTGACTGCTACACGGTGATTACGATTCACCGTGTGCGAATACTCATCATCATGGTGGCCACTGCCTACCATGAAATTTTGGCGATCAGATGTGCTCGTCTGACCGGCCGCCTTTTCTGCGACACGGTGGTCTTTATCACCCGTGCGCATGGCTAACGCAACGTGGTGGGCACTGGCCACCACGGAGTTTTGCTCACGATTGCACTCGATCGTGAGTTCACTCTCATCAACACGGAATTCATTCGTCGTGTTGGAACCTTCGGTCGCACAGTGGGTGTTTACCACTGTGGATACTATTTCATTCTCACGGTGGGTGTTTCCCACCGTGGATATAACTTCATTCTCACGGTGGTCTTTATCACCCGTGGAATGTTTCTCTCCAACACGCAACGACTCTTCTGTTGCGTGTGGTAGTCCCTCTGGACTCTCACCAGCGGAGGTACCTTCCGCTGATCGTGTCAGAACAGATCTGGTGGCGCCATCGCTATCCACCAGACTGTCTGACGCTGCGGTTGTATCCTCTGATACAGCCGGATTACACACAGGGTGATCAGATCCTGTGCGTCCGCCGCAGTCGATCGAAGGTTTAAACTTGGACATCCATGGGATTCCAAGTATCACATCGAACTTGTCATCTAAATCGAGGACGATGAATTCATCCTCTAATGACAGTTCATTCAACTCGAAGCGTGTTTTAATCACACGCTTTGGAATAGTCACGGTTGCACCTGTTGCTAACCGGACTGACAACATACTTCGTGAGGTCTCTACCTCCACGAAGCTCAACAGCGTTAGACTATGAGTTCTAACGAAATTGTTTGATGCTCCTGTGTCAAACAAAGCTCGCATGGGGACATCGCTCCCGTGCGGCTTAACCTCCAGGGTGATAAGAGGCTTTCCATCACCCTGCACCTGTTGACAGGACATAGTCTCACATGCCCTATGTCGGCATGTGGGATAACATTCCCAGTAGGGCGCCCCGCCCCTACTGGCGACTCTCGTTTTTTTGCACCAACAGGGTGATGTCCATGTTGGTGTCGCCGTGCAGCGGACGGTTTCGTCCGCTGACTGCGTGGCACCGGACGCGGTGCCATACACTCATGGGCAAAATGCCCCATTTTCGCGCATCTATTGCAGCGAATATTCTTCTTAAATTTCGGTTGCTTCGTGTTCGAAGTAACCGCAGCCGATAGGTCCATCGGCTCTGGACCTTCACCGCCCATGCTCTGGCGCGGGTGGCTGTTTCTTGAGACGAAGTGTGAGCTTCGTCTGCCTGACTGCTGATTGTTGACATGCCGTTGCGGCATGTCAAAAGCGAAGGGCTGTTGAGCCCTTCGGCTGTACCCAGCATGCGATGACGCTGATCGCATGCTGAACTCCTCACGGATGCTCATATCAATGGCATCCCTTAGAGACTCTGGCGGGTGCCGGTAGAGACTCTGTTTGACGGGACCATCATTGAGTCCCTTCATGAAGCCAGTGACCTGCATAGCAGGGGGCATCGGCTCATACACAATATTTGACAGCAAATATTGCGTCTTCTAAGCGTATGCTTGAACGTCAAGCTTACCTTGCCGGAGTTCCATAAACTCCTGCCGACTACTTAGCTCCATTTCTGGAGCTTCAAAGTTGAGCTTTAGCTCAGCTTTAAATTCCTTATAAGTAAGGAACGCAGAGTCATCAGTGGCTCTGCGACTCATCGCCCATGCCCTGGCTCTGCCGCCTAGACATGTAGTGGCGAAGTACGCCTGTTGACGTTCGTCAACAATATTTTGCGCAGAGATGGCATCTTACACCTCTGCGAACCATCTATGAAGGGGCTCGCCCCCTTCACCGGTAAAGGGCGGTACTCACGCCTTTACCACTTCAAAGCTATGCGTTGCAGGTGCAGTTGCGGTCCGCGCTGCCTCTGGCCCGGGCCGTTCTGACTTTTCCAGGTGGTTTAGCCTAAAGCGGTTAACCACCTGTACCACTTCCTTTGGAGACTTACTCTTGATGAAGGTAATGATGTCGGTCCCCATAGACCGAATCATTTCCGCCGTCGCGTCTTTACTACGCGACGAGAAGTGAGGGAAGTGTTTATTCACCTCTTCCAGCGTTCTTTCTCGCTCGGCAACCGACATGTCTCGCGACATGATGCCGAGCGGCTCTTAATCTTCGCTCCGCTAGTTAACTAGCAGAACGGAACTGTGGTCGTTAGACGGACCACAAAGTGCTACCAGGTGTAACAGGACTGATCCTGTTACAGGCTTACACTTTATTTTGCGAGGAAGCGCGCAATACAATTAGGGCAGGATTAGTTGTTACCAACTAATCCTATAATTAAAGTAAATATATTAATATCCACTTATGTTCTAGAACGCAAAATTAAAAGTGTTTATTTAATGGGTGGTTTAGAGGCTAATAGTATAGTAACTAACTAATTAATATAATAATATCAAGTCTTTAACTAACTGTACTATTAGTTAACCTGCAAGATTCGGTATTTATACCGAATCGACTTTTCCTTCTTAGATTATAATAACCTATAATCTCTTATTTAAATTTCAGACAACGCGTCTGAAATTAAACTGTGATATTCTAACTTGAATATCTATTATGTAATGGCACCCCATTACATTGCTTGCATGCTCGCTAGTTTGCTGCCAAATCAATGACATAGTGTTAAATGCCAGCTGGCCGCCGGTAATTGGTAGGAGTAAGGGTAGGGCAAGAGTACCGGGCAAATAAGCAAATCAGGTGGGCAAATAAGTTTTTCCTATAAAAAGGGCATTGTTACATCGATTTGTAGAATTGGCCGGGGGGGGGTCGAATTAACAATTGGGGGGTCGATTTAACATTCCCCTTCCTGAAATGGACAATAAACTTCCTTAAAATGGCGGGGGGGGGTCGACCCTGAACAGTTCGATGTGGGCACTATGCCAAAAAATGGTCGTCCCCAATTTTGGATGAAATCGTTCTCCGAAATCACCAACTTTGAAACCCCCTAATGTATATTTGTGCTGTTTCCCTTTCTCATAGTACCTCCTCTGTCTATTGCTGTCTTCCAACACGCAAGGCAGCTCATAACATCATCCACAACAACCTCGTATTTTGCAACCAATAAACAATTGGTTAGTGTCTCATGTTTTGGCCAATCACACGAAGTAGTAGGAGCATCTTATGCTGTTCTTTAATTAGTCAAAAATGTGTCATGTGTTTCCTCCAGCCATATAATCTGCGATGGGTCGGAAGCAAGAGAGTCGAAGCGTCAAGCGCCATGGCATCGCAGCTCAAGCTTTACGCAACAACAGAAGCCAATTGGGGAAGCAAAACCGGTCAATTCCCAAAAATCTGCTGGGAAAGCAACAGAATGCGAAGAAGCTTGAGCAAAAGCGCGAGCAGCTCCGTAGTCAGCAGGTTGGTCGCAACCGCGGCGTGGTCCTCGGTATGAGTCTGGCGGAGCTTGCTGGACGCGCCGCACAAAGCTCTGAGCATTTTGAGAAGACGAAGAACTTTCAACAGGATACATCCATGCAAAATCAGCTCGTGATCAATGACGCGTCACGCAAAGCCTACATGAAAGAGCTACGTAAGGTCGTGGACAAGGCCGATGTCATTCTGGAAGTATTAGACGCACGGGATCCAATGGGCTGTCGAACGTTAGATATGGAGGATGTTATTGGTAATCGTCACGGAAAGAAGCTGGTTTTGGTGCTGAACAAAGTGGACCTTGTCCCTTCACACGTGGTGCAGCCGTGGCTCAAGTACCTGCGGACTTTTTACCCCACGGTGGCGTTTAAGGCATCTACCCAGAATCAAATGAAACATCTCAGTGCCAGTTTTGGTCGAGCTGATAAAGCGACGGATGAAGCTGTGAGTGGAAGCAAAGCGGTGGGTACAGAAGCTTTAATGCAGCTGCTAAAAAACTACTGCCGCAGTCATGGAGTCAAGACAGCTATCACAGTGGGCGTCATAGGATACCCGAATGTCGGTAAAAGCTCAGTAATCAACTCACTTAAGCGTAGCAAGGCTGCGAGTGTCTCAAGTACAGCAGGACACACGAAGGTCACGCAGGAGGTGCATATCGACAGCAAAATTAAGCTGCTAGATTGTCCCGGCATCGTATTTGACCACTCAGATGTTAATGCGTTGTTATTGCGAAACTGCATTGACACTGAGTCCATGGAGGACCCAGTTGGAGCAGTGCAAGTGCTACTGACCCGCTGTCTGCCCGCGCAGCTCGCTAAGCTCTACAAACTACCAGTGGATGCAGTTTCAAGGTGTTATGAGGATGCAGTGCAGTTTTTGGTACTTGTGGCGCAGAGTCAAGGAAAGATAGGTAAGGGAGGTGTTCCTGACCGTCAAGCTGCGGCTCGTATCGTACTGAAGGACTGGAACCGGGGTAAGCTACCATACTTTACACCTCCCCCGGATCTTAGTGTCCAGGTGCTGGAGACGCAATTGGTGACGTCATTTGGCCAGGAATTTAATGTCGCGGATGAGGATCTGAATCCCATTAGCATGTTCTTGCCGGACTCAGACACACCTACCGAGATCAGTGGTCCCCAGTGCTCGATTCACGTGGCAGAGAACAGCAATGTTGGTAGTATGACTTCCGAGACGGCGAGCAAGACCATGCCCGCCTCTGCTCGCATCAGCGAGATGCTTAGCGACTCGGATTCTGACTCGGATTCGGTCACGGGTTCGATGATGGCTGATAATGACACCGATGCAGGAGACATGTTGCTGCCTCTCGCGTCTTTGTCAACGCAGGAACTCGCTGCTAAATTATCGCAGGATGCGCTGAACCCACACACTGCTATGGCAGCTCGACGAAAAGCTAAGCAGTGGCGTAAGCTTAAGCGCCGGGCTGCTCGCATGCAGCTTGGAACGGAAGCCGAAACCTCGTTCAGCGAGCAGTTTGGTAGCGTGCTGGGCATGGCAGTTTCTTCTTCACCCAGTAAGTCATGATGAACGATAGACACTCACTAGTAGTACTTGAATATTCAATATAATGTCGAGCAAGAAATTGGAAGACTCACTATATCAAGGGCTCGTGGTAGCTCGGTCTCGATGGCCCAGCACACCTTTTCATGTCCATCTCTCTCTTTCTACATTCTGGGAGATGTGATGACTCTTGGAGACGTACTTCCGTTGACGGGCGTCAATGCCATCTCGTAATCAATGCTCGCTCTGCGCTCGCGTGTATCAGTGAGTAAATCTGCGTTCTGTCGCGCTTGGAGGAACGCGGCTGCGACCGCAATGCCTGCCACAGCGAGTGCTGCGGCAGCCACCCCGACGATGGTGCCGACGCCGAGACTCCCTGATTTAGCTTTGTCCACAGATGAAAGCGATACTGTCGATGATTCTGCCGGCGCCCTGTTTTGAACAGTTCCGTTTCCTTCACGGTTCTCTTCGTCACCATCTCGAGAGGTACTAAAGGGACTCTCGTCTGTTGACCAGGCTTCCGGAGCTGACGAGGGCGCTGGTGTTACAGGAGTATCGGGCGCGTACGAGGGCGCTGGTGTTACAGAATCATCGGGCGCGTACGAGGGCGCTGGTGTTACAGAATCGTCGGGCGCGTAGGTAGGTTCTGGAGTTGGGGCAGGTGTCGACGGTTCCGGCGTCGGAATTTCTCCACAATTGTAAAGGTCACGCAACGTCGTGGTCTGCACGAACCAGCTCTCATCATAGTTGTGGCTGCCGTCGAAGAATCCAGGACCGTTAAGGTCTACCGTCTCGTGTCCGTCATAGGTCCACGTCGGACACTTGGGCTTCACAAGGCTCTCACAGCCGACACTAGGCAACACACAGCCCCACGTATCTTCGTGTACTAGCTGACACACTGCATCTTCGGGTGCGACACACTTTTCGCCTGCGTAGGACGGGAGGTAGGAATGACAATCCGCAACGGCCACGTCGCCTGCCTTTGGACAGCGTGAGCCCGCGGGGGACGAACCGGAACCCGCACAGAGTAAGGAAGCGTCGATCGCGAGTTCATACGTGGCGTCGCGGCAAACGCTCACGTTGACGGCGGCACTATACGACGCGCTAAGCACTACAAGAAGCAGTGTGCGTAACATTGTGTTAATCTGTTGTACGAGGTGGTTGCTGATAATACCGCGCAGGCGTCGGTAATGGTGTCGTCTTATTTAGACTGAAAGCAAGAATGACATGCCGCTCTCTATTCCAGATGGAAGAGTCAGACCAGCTCCTAATCGAGATACGATACGTGTGGATTGGCTAATATGTTCTAGATGCTGCGTGTGGCCAAATTTTGCAACAGATGGGAAGATCGGTTCAGTGCTCTCTGGTGAGAGACGAAAAGAGGGCCAACATGTAATTTATCGGAACCTGTTGCGATCGTCTGTTAAAAGTGGATTTTATTGTTACAAAGACAAGGGACATACAGCTGGCTGGTAAAGAAGCTGTCGTGAGAGCAAGTGCAAGTTCCGACGCGGGGGGGGGGTGTCGTTGTTATTACCTTGTAATACTACATCAGGACGGATTACAGTTACTATATCGGCTCAGTCAGCCTCACAACTTACGCACTGAACTCTTGACTTTTTAGCTCATTGATTATGGCCTTTATTCGAGTTGTACTTGCATAGCATCTATTATATAGCAGAGCCGGGCAAACTACCCCCCAAATAAATACCATGTCCCGCTCTACCTTCTCGAATATTTCATGTGCAACGGTGCGTACGATGCTAGCGTCTGCACATGAGCAGCGAAGACGAAACGCGTCATCCATACGCTGAACGCGGAGGGGCACCTCTCCTCAATCATGCAATGTTATGTCGCCGATCGAAATCTGGCCTCAAGCATGCAGTACCTCCAAAACACTAGAAAGTAGCTCTACAACTGTTACCGGTGCGTTTCCCGGTCATTTCTTAGGTGCTCCACGAGCAACTTACGAAACGTGTTTCCCCGAACACAGGTCTAGGTCGGGGTCCATGGCACATTTTTTTGTGCAACTTAATGGCGGCTAGTGGACGACGGTTTTCTGTCATTTCCGTTTAGCGGCCCCCGATTAGATCCTTCTCCGCCGATTTGCTGCATTACTAATCACATCTCGGGATGGCAAAAGAGGCTTACAATACGGTGTAAAACTAATGTAGCTTTTTTTTTACAAGATATAATTAAAGACATGAGCTTCTTTCCAAGCGGCAGTCCCAGCGTTATTGTTTGTACCCAAAACATTGTACGCACGTTGATCATGCATCTGTGCCAGCTACTGCCTCCGATGCTAGATTCGGATCGTCATTTAGCTCCACTTCTCTGTGAGTATCATTTGTTACGACTTCACCTGTGCTCGTCGCGGCTCCAGTCGTCACGGGCGTCTTCTTCACCTTTAGCTTTGCACCACCATAAACTGTGGGCGTCACTGCACATTCTCCCGTCACGATCGCAGGCGTTGGTGGTGCAAGCGGAGCCGACTCGTTTTCCGAGTCTTCATCGTTGTCTTCTTGCTTGTCTTCAATATCCTCGGCCTTTTCAGCTGTATCCACATTGTTCTTTACTAGTCGCCGTTTCGCAAAGGCCACTGCAACAACGGCTACGAGTACTACCGCAACACAGGCCACCGCCGTTGCAACTATAGCCAAAGACTTATCACTTAGCCCTCCAGGTGATGCTGCAGCTGCAAACTTGACCGAGGCCGAGTGTTTCGATGAACTATCATCGTTTCCGACCGTTCCCTCACTCTCTGTATCATGTTGGACGTAACCTGACGATCCGTTCTGTGCCGTAACCTCCGTCATCGGAGACTGTACTGGTGTCGGAACGAGGGCCGGCGGCACGCCACTTTGTGCATCTGTCCCATTGGTTTCTGTACCCACGGATGTAGGCGGTATTTCCGTCTCTAAATCTGTCGTATTGGTTTCTGTATCCACGGTTGGAGGTGGTATTTCCGTCTCTGGATCTATCGTATTGGTTTTTGGATCGAAGGATGCTGGCGGCGACGGCGGTGCTTCTGTCGCTTCACCTGTTACATTGGTTTTTGTAGGCTGGGACAGCAGTGACTCTGTCTCTGTCACATTAGTTTTTCTATCCACAGACGTGGGCGGCGACGGCGGTTTTAGTGTCGCTGTATCTGTCATATTACTTTTTGCATCCACTAGTGGTGGCTCCGTCTTCCTCCCTGTCTCCGTAGCATTCGCTGCCTCAGTTTGATGAGCTTCAGGCGTTTTCGTGTGAGTTGGCATCTCAGTCGTCTCTTCGTCAGTCATCTCAGGCGCCGGGGACGACGGCGCCGGCGTGGCTGCATTCTCGCAGTCAACGATCTCACGCAGCTTTGTCGTTTTTACAAACCATGTCTCATTGTAGTCCTTATCACTACCAAACGACCCCAAACTTTTGACCCTATCGTCGCCATTAAAGTCCCACGTCTCGCACGCAACCTTTGCTTCAATGTTACAGCCCACTGACGGTAGTACGCATCCCCACGTATCTTTCTCGACAACCTGACACACGGCGTCTTCGGGTGCAACGCATCTTCCGCTCTCAAATGAGGCAAGAGTCGAAAGGCAGTCCGCCACAGCCACATCGTCCGCCTTGGGGCACCTCCATCCTGCAGGTTTCGAACCTGCGCCCGAACACAATGCCGTAGGTTCGACCGATAGATTGTACGTGGCGTCACGACAGACGCTCACCTCCACGGCAACGGTGCTCGTCGCACCGAGAGCCGCGGTCAACAACGACAAGCGACGCGATATTATCATGTTGTCTGAATGGGGAGGGTGATCAAAATCTAGGATTCCTGATATATATATGTATCACGTCTGTACTGCAAAAAGGGTACATTTCCTTTTGTCTAGATGATGATTGGCTAGGGTACAACATGGGTACGCCTGGAGCTTCTCTACCGCTTCTCGGTAATCAAGCGCATCATTACGTGCCCCATAAAGTCACACGCACGTCGCTGATCCTCTCGATTCCAAGCTGCATCGATTTGTTCTTGGGGTTGCTCTCCCTCTGTACAGCTTGTCACGGCAACAAGGTTTGATTGCGCATCGTTCATTACCTTAAGGGCAACCTCAATCGCATCAGGAGACTGATCCTTGAGAAAGGCCAAATCACGCGCCCAATTGGGAAACACACGCTTCACGTAGTCTGGAACGTCCGGATCGCATGGTTTTTCTTCCACCGTACAATCAGAAGGAGCGCTTGCGACGCCACACGTTTCGTTGGACAGTTCACATGCGACAGTCGGATCTTTACCTTCCTTCTCTGCTTGACCATCGTCTCGCTTTATAATGCAACCACTACCACCATCTTCTGGATCCTCGAAACTTTGCAGAATGCTGTTGCGATATAGCAGCGACTCGCTTGGCAGTCCAAACATTTGCTGTGAAGCGCGTGACCACATCGAGATGGCAGCCACGGCAGCTACTTTTGCCTCATCATCAGTCGGGCTAACACTAGTTTTCCTCGTCGATGGCGCGTACCGCGCTATTACGGAAGTATCATCCGTTTGTTCCTTAACTGAGCGTCTACCTTTTGGAAACGCCTCGCGATCACTCGGAAAGACGGCATCCAATGCAGCCTTGAAATCCAGTAACTCACGCGCCTTTGCCGGTAATAGTACCTGCGACTTCCGTAACTTTTCTTTTGCCTTCTCTAGTCTATTTAGCTTTTTCACGAGATTACCACGCTGCTTCGTCAGTTTCGCCATTTGCTCGTCAAGCTGTTCAAGCTTTTGCTTTGCTGCAGCAAGCTGCAGATCGGTCTGCTGCTCCGGGTCCATCTTTGACATATCGTTTAATGCCAAAGCTAGCACTATATCTTCGCCACTATCGGCTTTCTTCCCTTTCCGCGGCCTCCTTGTCTTTGTGACAGATGCAAGCGAATCATTGACGTGTTGATCTGACATTGGTTTGCGTGGACATTTTTTCGCACGAGGAACTCCACTTCCAGCATTTCCTCGTTTCCTTGTCTTCGGTTTGGACGCTTTGGTTTGGACGGTTGCAACACGGCCACCGATGCACTCGTTAAAATGTTCCTGCTGCCTCAGCACATCCAGCTGCCCTATGGCTTCATTGCATTTCGTGCACGTAGCTTCACACTCTTCCACAACTTCAGTAATGGCTGCACTGCTGTTGACCATCAGCGGCGTTCTACCCACCTCGAGGTCTTTTTCTTCTTTTTTACTCTCGTCAGTACTCTCACTGGTCACCGGCTTCGGTAACATGTCTTCAATATCAACGGGATCATTATCTATCTTCTCTGCAAGTTTGTTTTTTACGGATTTCGGTGACAATTGTGCTACAATCTTCTCGACATCATCTCCGTCCGTGCTATTGTCCGTGCCTATAATGACCACGTTTTTCATCGGATTCGTTACCTTCTCTGTATCAAGGGCTGGCTCATGATCTGGTTGGTCTGCAAGTGTTTGTTTCATGTTACCAGCAGAAACATCATCCGACGTTTCTGCACCAGATTCGTCATCCAACACAATCACAATCGGCTCTGCGGTACGTTTAACGACTGGTAATGAAGGCAGACAAGACGTTAGTATGGAACTAGGAGCAGTTTGTGCGGTCCTTTCCTTGTCCTTCTTTTCACACTGCAGTCCATGTTCAACCTTCATGAAACGCAAACGAGTTCTGCCCACTGCAATGAGATCTCCGTCACTCAATGGGTAAGCTTGTTGAGCCAGAAGAAGTTTACCATTCAGTTTTGTACCATTTGTACTCCTGGTATCACAGATAACAAGTGTCGTTGCGTTGTCTTGGTCTGTTACCGAGCGAAATTCGGCATGGACGCTCGACACTTCCAAGTCCTTGGGCAGCTGCAACCAGCACCGTTTTTTACGACCGATAGAGAGTGACTCTGCTAGAACAGAAGGTGCATCGAATGTTGAGCAGTGACAATGCATTAAGCCTTCGTGGGGGCCCCGCGTAGCCTCGAGTTGAAAGCACGGCGACGCCATCGGACGAGCCAAACAACGTTGCAGTTGAATAAATAGATAAGCAAAATAGTCTGCTGGACTATAGACTATATTCCAATCTTCATTTCAACTAGCGGGAACATAAACGGTCTCGGCTACGCAGTAGTTTGTAGGGCGTCGTAGGGTTCAATCGCGCAAATCTATACTACTAAGTGCGAAGCGTCTGGGTGGGACGCTTTCCGGCGTGCTGATTTGGCCCGGACGCCCCAGACTGTACATACAGTAGCCCCCCCGAACCTTTCCCCCGGGGCCGCTGGCCAGTTTTTGTTTTTCGTCTCCTGCAGCCAAGCCATCTTCCGCAGTGCCTGAATGACCGTCGCTCCCTTGCGCTGAAACCTCCATCTCGACGTTTCCAGCTGATGAGACCGCATTTTGCCGAGAACTTACAGTGAACAACTGCATTTGGCCATAGCCATTCCATTCGATTGACAACATATCGCTTTCAGGGTGCTTCAGCCTGGCGATGCCACGCAAGACTCTCTACTAGACCGTCGAGACATGACGTGCCGCACACTTGTATCAGGTGTGTGATGCCCTTCCGCGCGAAACTGAGGAACAAACCGAGGAACGACGACGCAGAACCGACTCGCAGGCGGTGACAAGGCTCAATGCAGATGGCGAGCATGCAGCGCACCGACGCTCGAGAGACGAAACAAGGCATCGAAAAGCATGACGTGAAACACGCCTAGCTCATGCCGCCGAAAACTTCTATGAAACTGCACCTATTGAGCCACAACGTCTGTTGTCACCTGCCAGCTGCGATAAAAAATGTTCCGCGCTCAAGTTCAAAGCGAAACTCTACTAAGTTCGAAGCGTCTGTGTGTGACACTTTCCGGTGCACTGATTGCTCCGGTTGCCCCAGACTCTACATACAGCAGCTCCCCCACTACCCGCCAGACTGGCCAGAAATCCAACAGCGCTTTTTGCCAGGTCAGAATCCACGGACCGTCCAGACCTGACAACACATGTGTTCCTAGAGAAGCTGCAGGAGATGAAAGGCGACGTGCTTAAGGCCGTTGTTTTCGGTACTAGTAATGCAATTTATACACATTTAGTTGTATGGCTTTCCAATGCCAATCTAAGGTAGAGTACTCGTTCAAGAGAAAATGTATTAAGAGTGGTTATCTTCCTAAACATACAATATGCACTAGCAGTTTTGAAGTCGTTGGTGTCGCAAATTCTAATTGAAATTTTAACTTGAAACAAAACTGGATACAGCAACAATTCCGTGGAGTTAGATTACAGCAGAGTTCCGGAGTCATTCGTATAAGATCACAAATTTTTGCAACGATTCCACTCTTGCGCGTTCACAATGGGTATCCCTAGGATTTCAGTATATGCTTCGTCTTAGTTGGTGTACGCGTTGCAGACGCTCAAATCGGCACGGGTATGGCTTCGAGTCCCTCTGTCGTTGTCGTTGTCATAGATCGTGGTCGATCCACGTTATCATTTTTTTATGTAACCTTTTTTCGAGAAAGAATCCAATCTCACTGGCTTGTTGAAGACGCGTCAGAAGCTACTGAGTTCCACCAAATCGATTGAAAGAAGGTCCTCGTCGCTAAATACAAGGAAATAAAATCGCTCCCAGACATGGACATTTCCCTTCCAAGTAAATCTGGGATACTGCACACCATCTGCAGGCTTGAAGGCTCGTAATGGTGATTGTGCAACAGTAGAAGCAACACCGGGCCATCTGCAGAACTCTGATCTTTTGGGAGAGGGACATACGTGTAGGGTACCGGTGGATGCGTGCTCAACACGCAGATGCTCAATCCCAATGCATAGGAGATACCCTTCAGCGTATAGTCATCGCCCCACACGACGAGAGAAGACTGCTTCATTCCTTGGCAATATTCATCGAAAGACATTGCCTCAGTGCCCAGGATCATTGCCTCCACATCATCCCGATAGCGGCGGATGTGATCCATTGCCATTTGACGCAGTTCCATGATGCTCGCTGCTTCCAAGCCATTTCGCAGGTGTAGCCGGTGCGTAAACGCACGGTGCGGCTAGCGCACAGAGGAAGACTTTCCTTAAGCGGCGATACGCCGCTACTTACCTGATACGCCCTGATTTAAGGGCTTAATGTGAGATTGCTCTCTCACTCGGGGCCAAGATTTCTCTGAGTTTACTGTTAGCGTACGCTAACGCCTTACTCTAAGGCTTCCCTTAGTAGGGAGTAGCTAGATGAGTTGCTCGTGCACCTAGCAGGATATTGTAGATTGTAAACTGATTTATTATTTAATATTAAATTAGCCTAACCTAATAAACTAATGTTAACTATATGCAATACTAGGTAGAACTTACTTAATCCGTACCTAGCCGAAAACGTAATGTACACCACCTGTGTACCAACACGTGGCAGGCTGCCACGCCTTCACCAAGGGCTCCCGCCCTGATTGGTTAAAACAACCAATAGGTCCGAACCTTTCGGACCGGTCAATATTTGACCTTAACCGTTGTGTATTTACGTACATCAACGTAACTAAATGTAACCCCGTTACATCCTCCCCCATCAAGACTATTGCCACGCAATAATCGATTATAGTTGGAGACCCAAACTGCCAGAACTCTGGCTTCGAATGAGTACCTCTAGAGGTGGCGATCATTCTCACCGAGAGGGGGATAGCATCTACCCGGACTCTGATATGTCAGGAGGGGCCCCTTGGGGATAGCTCCCCTAAGGATGAACGCTCTGACGACGCCGAACGGCGATGTCGGCAGCCTAATCCTTTCCCAACAAGTGGGGAAAATGCGCTAACTCGTGCGCCACCACTGCCAACTTCGGATGATACATCCAGTTCGCCGAAGGCGAACATCACGACCAAAGAATTGGACGTGGCCCAGGAGCCTTATCTTGCCACACAGGCACTAGGGGCTGCATTACGCGCCTCCAAACGCCCTTCACGGGCGGAATATCGTTTTGCGGGTCATCGTGTTCTCCAAAAGTGGGCTAAGAACGAGGTAAAGAGGGGTTTAGCCTTCTATACCCCTGGCCCTGCGGCTGAACAGCCGCGTCAAATCGAACGCCGGAAGCAACTCCGGGAAAAACTGCTCACGCAGAAGCCGTTCACTTCCGCCTTATACCGAAAGCGAATCGGGAAACAGGCGCAGGGTGCCTTTGTTGAGAACCTCTGCGAGGTTCCCTTCGTTCTCCTACAAGGAGAAGATGGCGAAGAGGTAGAACTCAAGTTCCGCGCTTGGTCGGAAGGGGAGAAACGTCTCCCTGACTTTACAAAGATGTACAGCAGATATTCCGAACGTGACGTTCGGGTGGAGAGGTAATTGCGCTTGGCGTTTGCCAAATCCAAAGCGATGGAGAAATTACATGCCCTTTATCGCACGCGCTATGCTAGCGCCCGTGCCCTCAATGTGTTGACGGGGATCAATGCAAGCTCCGCATCTGCCTGCGGCGAACTCCCAACTGCTGGGAGTGGAGGGGATTCACCCGCCCCTTTTGTCGTCGACTCGCAGCGGGATTCTCCCGCTCGAAAGCGTCAACGACGTCTCGGCAATCCTGCCGCAGGGGAGGCTCGGACTCCCACGAACTCCGTGAATGTGGATAACCCTTCCACTTCACTAGATACTGGGTTTCACCCCGATGATGGCGTCACGCCATCAGACGCTCCACATGGTAATGTGGAATCCCCTCCGAATCGAGAACTGGAGGAGGAGGTCGCGAGACTGCGACGTGAGTTTCACTAGCGCTGTGATCGACACAGCCGTTGAATCCTGGAAATCCAGGATGGACTCCACGATGAGGTAGGTGCGATTGACCGCATTGAAAAGCGGCTTGACTCTCTCGAGTCTGCCCTTGACGGCTTTCGCCGTCTTGAGGGAAGAGTTGAAGCTTCCGTTGCGGAGCTTCGTGGTCGCATTTCGACCCTATCGGAGATGTTACTCCGCCCTGCCGTGCCTTACAGTTATTTGACTTCTCAACCTCCTCCAAAAGGGGACCAGCCTCCGGGTCGTGGTATGGCTTAAGCATACCCACGTAGAAGGTTGATATGCGTACGTATCGCATCCGAAATATCCAAGGTGTACGCCAGACCCTTTCGGTCTAGCACCTTGAAAGGTCCCACAAACCTGGGGCGCAGTTTGCTTCTAAACACATTAGAAACTGCATGTGTAGAAAAAAATTTAGAGTTTAATAAAACACTTTCTCCTACTTTATACGCCTTTTTGTTACTTCGACCCATGCGGTCGGCCTGCTCCTTCTGCTTGTCTTGGATTTCCGCCATGGCATCGCAGACGTGTCGTAAGACACTAAGGCACGTCGATAAAAACTTATCGATGTGCTTTCGCACAGATACAGGGCTGACATCAGGGAATACTCTCCCCTCAAGCCCTGGGACACACACACGTGGCGTCAACGGAACCCTCGGATTCGCTAATCCGTTCACGTAAAACGGGGTAAACTCCGTAGATGCATGGATCAAATTGTTAATAGCAAATTCGGCCATAGGAAGCATCTCACTCCAACTATTTGGAGAATCCGGACATAAACTCCGGAGAATGTCCTCTACTACGCGGTTAACGCGTTACTTTTGTCCGTCTGTCTGCGAATGATCCGCAGTGGACATGAGGAGCTTGGTGCCCAGCACCTTAACAGCGCCCCCAAAACTTTCCCGTAAAACGGGTATCCCGATCCGATACAAGGGAATCGGGTAGACCATGCTGTCTAAAGACACGGTATAAGAACACTTATGCTGTTCCTTGTCTATCAATGGACTCTGGAACCGCCGCCAGGTGAGCCATCTTGCTCAAACGGTCTACAAAGACCAATATGCCGGTGTTCCCGGCCTTATCCTTCGGAAATCCGAAGCTAAAATCCATACTAATGGATTTCAAACACTCCGTTGGAACGGACAAGCTCGCCAAAGGCGCAGCTGAACGCGCAGAGGGTTTAACCCTCTGACACGTCTCACAGGTGCGTATATACGCACCGACCCACTTATACATGTTGGGACACCAATACAAAACGCTTAAAGCGCTGTAGGTCTTATCCCCGATCTAAATGACCCCCGGTAGGGGCGTCATGTGCCTCAAAGAGGACTCTGTACTTAGTTCCTAATCATGAGGAACAACCACCCGCGGAGTGTCCTCCGCACTCGTGCTATAATATACCAAAACCGTCCCAGTAACTGGAACGGTGTAACCGAGCTCTAGCTCGACTTGACAGGGTTGTCTCAGACGAGTCAATTCCCTTTCCACCCAACGCGATGATAAGCGCCGTACACTGTGGGTCTTTCTCATACGCCTGACGTATGAGATCCACCACAGACGAGGTGATGAATGTCGCGTGAGCGAGCTCGTAATCGGGACGACGTGATAACGCGTCTGCAAGCACGTTCTGCTTGCCAGGTTTATATTTAACCTCAAAGTTGTACTCCGCAAAGAAGGAGAGCCAACGGGCCATCCGTTGCGATAGATGAGGCGACTTTGTCGCTGTCCGTAAGGACGCGTGGTCAGTATAAAACACGAACGGCTTTGAGCCGAGTAGGTGAACCCTAAATTTGACAAGAGCATACTTCATTGCAAGTATCTCCTTGTCATGAACGGGATAATTCCGTTCCGCAGCTTTAGCTGCCTCGACTCAAACGCAATCACGCGTTACCTTCTGCATCGTCTTCTTGTAACAAAGCACATCAGATTGCGAAATCGGAGGCGTCGCAGACGACACTAAATGGTTTCCCAGAGGCTGGGAGAGCAAGAACGGGGGCCTTTAACAACTCCCCTTAACCGCTTCAAAAGCGTTTTGGTGTTTGGTTTCCCAACACCAATCAACGTCCTTCTTAAGAAGGTCCGTCAATGGCTTCGCCATTTCAGCGTAGTTCTCGGTGTATTTGTGGAGATAATTGGCTAATCCAAGCCACTTCCGTAAAACTCTAAGATTTACAGGCGAAGGCCACTCCACAATGGATTTCACCTTCGCGGGATCCTCCCGCACTCCATACTTACCGATGAAGCATCCGAGGAAAGGAATTTCCTCAGCACCAAATATACATTTGGATGCGTTTGCATATAACTTATGCTCTCTAATACATTCGAGCACCGCTCGAAGGTGTATTAGGTGCGTCTGAACATCATACGAGTCGCCTTCCGCGCGATTATGAACGAATATATCGTCGAAGTACGTCTGAGCGTACTTTCTATGAGGGCGAAAGATTTGTGTCACCAAGCGATTAAAAGTCGCTGGTGCATTTCAAAGCCCCTGTGGCATAACAATCCATTCCCACAGCATGCCACTACGCGTGCTGATCGCTGTAAGCGAAATATCGGATGCTCGCATGAGCACCTGATAGTACCCATCCACCAGATCTAAGGCGCTGTAAACAGTACAGCCTGCCATATTGTTCTGGAGGACATCGTTCCGAGAAATCGGTGTTTGCATTGGTACAGTAGCTGCATTCAGCTTATTGTACGCATGCACAATGCGCCACTTTCCGTTCGGTTTACGAACACAAAAAGTGGGAGATGAATGGGGAGACTTGCTCTCCCGTACCATCCCTGTCTCTTCTTTCCCCTTGAAGAATGCGTCGATGACGTTTCATTGCTCCTTGGGGAGAGGTCACTGACTAGTGACGCAGTATTTGGTTCCGGGAACCAAGTCAATTTCATGTCGGACTCCCCGATCCGGTGGCAACCCCATCGTCGGGCTGTCACTAATGACATCTCCGAATTCCTCAATTAAGGAATGGTAAGGGTCCTCAGGATCCGCAAGGATCTTGAGGCCGCTTCGGGCATTCAATGCCTGTTTGGTTCGCACCAAAAATGACTCGTCCAACGTGGATGAGGTGTTCAACTCCTCTTCCGGACGCAACACGACGATCTCGTCGAGTTCACCTGCTTTTACAGCAGTCTCAAACTCGTTGAAGGATATCCCCAACGACAACAGTTCGCCTACCCCAGGCAGCAGTTGCAGGTTTACGCCTTCTGTGAGAACACCTGTCACACTATTCAGCATCCTATAGGACTGCTGACTACTATCCTCGGGACTCATCCCGGGACCCAGATGGGGGGAGTCAATTGCCCCATCTATTGGAAGCGCCTCGCGCCTATCCACAGAGGTCTCTACCTCTACCACCGGTGACTCTCCGTTCTCACCTGCAACGGCGTGGTCGGAATCATTTCCGACGTGCGGAAGAGACGAACTACGGGTCTCCCCGCTTGGAAGCGCCTCGGGCTTAACCACAGGGGTCTCTAAACCTACCACTGGAGTCGCAACATTCTCGCCTAACAAGGCGTGGTGGGGAACCCCGACCTGCAGAAGAGACAAACCTCGTGACTCTTCTGTAGGAAGCGCCTCGCGCTTATCCTCAGAGGAATCCACCTCTACCACTGAGTTTCGCCTATAACGGCGTGGGAATTAACCGCCAAATCCCCCTCGTCAAGGAACACTTCCTTGACCTCATTGGGACTGCTCATCTCAGACATCCCAATCTCTGGCATCTCACGCCAGTATCGCTTTTGCGATCGAGCAAATGTGGGTTCATGACTCGCCAATGCTTCACCCGACCGCGGGTGCGTTGAGCCAATGGACTTAGACTTCCAGTCTATCCATGGCTCGTGGCGTTCCAGCCACCTCATGCCCAGAATGAGGTCATACCTCGAGTCCAAATCCAAGAATAGGCAACGTTCTGAGCTATCGAAGTATGCACACTTCAGCTTAAGGTCAATTGAGACCTTGGGTACAGAAACCTGTACGCCCGTCCCTAGACGGACCGTGACAACGTCACGAGAACGTTCCTCTAGGGCCTCTGCATACAGCCGACACTTCTCAACAGAAGCTCGTCAGACATAATTGTCAGACGCTCCAGAGTCTATCAAGACTCTCCAAGGCTTATCAAAGCCTTTCACGTCCGCAAGGACGACAACCAACTCTGGCTGGTACACCAACTTGGTGCTATAAAGCACCGTTTCACTCGGGGCTTTGTGCTGTCTGCCCCTACACTGGGGTTTAACAGCACTGAGGGATCTCCCAGTAGGTGCGGGGCGCCCTACTGGGAGCCGCTGTTTCCCGAAGGCTTGGTTGAGGGCTTTGTACCCGCCCTCGGCCCCTTATAGCGAGTGTCTCGCTGGGGTTTCGCGGACATCTGTTCCGCAGAAGATCCGCATTTCCACACAGGAAGCATCTTATCGGCCCACGCCGTTGCACATTGCAAGAATCTCCGCTTTGAAGCTCTGCGGGAAGGAGTCAGAGTGACTCCTAGCGGAAGGTTTCTCCTCCACTTCGAACTGACTCAGGTCCATGGGTTCAGGACCCACCTTAGAGGAACGAAAGTTGCTTTCGGCGTTGAAAGCCTTCTTAAACGCCTCCCCCAGAGATTGGGGTCGGCATCGGAAGAGCTCCGAACGTGCTGTACCTTCTTTCAGGCCTCCCATGAACACGGGAATGGACACATCGTCCGAATACGCTTTCGCGTACATCCCTGCCAACAGGGTCTTCACTTCTTGGACTTATGTCTCCAAGTCCCTAGTGCCCTGACGTCACCTCAAAATCGCAAGCTGATTATGGAAAATCCATATCAGGCGTAGCGTTCATGTCCATAAGCTTTCGCTTAAGGACTTCCCAGTTCGGAAACACGTCTGTGACCGAATCTGGACACGTAAACGCCCATGTACGGGCTCCGCCCGTAAGATGGGCTAATGCAAGCCCCACTTGCAAGTGATCCTCGATCACATTCGCTGTGGCGAAGGCCGTTTCGAACTCGCGAAGCCACACATAAAGGTTATCACCCTTTTCACCGGCGAATTCATTTATCTTAAAGGATAACAGAGGCGCACCCCCGTAGACGCAGAATAACTTCCGCGAAAATTCGCCTCATGGGCGATGAGGGCGTTCACCCTCTCATGCACGGTATTAAGACCCTGCTCCACTAGGAGGCTCATGCCATCCTGACCCAATATGGGTACCAGCCTTTTAAAGGCTTCTTGTTGGACGGGAGTTAGCTGATCACAATCGTCCTGGTCCATCCTTTGCAGAGGATGTCGTCTACCAACACAGGTGTTGGATTGACTACAAGTGCTACCAGATGTAGCCGGTGCGTAAACGCACGGTGCGACTTGAGCACAGAGGAGGACTTTCCTTAAGCGGCGATATGCCGCTACTTAGCCGATACGCCCTGATCTAAGGGCGTATCGGCTAAGTAAAGGCTTAGTGTGAGATTGCTCTCTCACTCGGGGCCAAGATTCCCTGAGTTTACTGTTAGCGTACGCTAACGCCTTACTCTAAGGCTTCCCTTAGTAGGGAGTAGCTAGGGGAGTTGCTCCCCTGATACGCCACTCACTGCACGCTCGACCGTTCCGGGTCGTCCGCCTAGCAGGATAGTGTAGATTGTAAACAGACTTATTATTTAATATAAAATTAGCCTAACTTAATAAACTATTATAAACTATATGCAATACTAGGTAGAACTTACTTAATCCGTACCTAGCCGAAAATGTAATTTACACCACCCGTGTACCAACACGTGGCAGGCTGCCGCGCCTTCACCAAGGGCTCCCGCCCTGATTGTTTAAAGCAACCAATAGGTCCGAACCTTTCGGACCGGTCAATATTTGACCTTAACCGTTGTGTATTTACGTCCACCAACGTAACTAAATGTAACCCCGTTACAGAAGGAGTTCAGATCGAACGGATGCGAATTGACAGTGTCCACCTTTCGGTATTTCAGTGTACCGCTTAATGTTCCATTGCTCAAGGTATTTCTGGACTTCCTGAACCTTGATGACTTCTGGATCCGGAGAGAGAGTCACCTGCACCGGAAAAATGCCATCACGGTACAAGTGACCACAGCAAAGTCACTTTGTGGTGCATGGGTACATTCGGTAGCCATCTCGCCACATTCAATTTGATGGTCATCTTGCCGTGAGGACGGACACAGACTTCCCTGGAGGTAGACTGCACCAAAGGTGTGGTCATGTCTTCCTCTTAAGACTTTGGCTTCCGGAGACAGAAACTGTACCCGCCCAGCATTTTTTTCTGTCATCGTACCGGTAGACGCCGGACACAGGGTGCCTGGAGCGCAATATGGACGAAAGTGTCCATAATCCTTGTAGATCCGTGACTCCAGAGTCCACAACCCGCCGCTGAACGGTTTTACGAGCGGCAACTCGATCGTCCCATTAGCTTCATCCACAAAAAGAAGCAAGACAGGGGAAATTGACAGTATCTCGTCTTCGCATGGGCCACAGCAACGTGTGCACCTATGAGTGCAGTGCTGCACTTTGATTACAGCGGTAATGGTGTCCTTATTCCCTGACACAACCAGGACTTCACGCTCTCCTTCGCAGGGACATCTCAGTAATACGTGAAGAGATTTCTGAATTCCTGGTTCCCTTGCCGCAGTAAAGTGCTCAAGCCTTGCTTCAGGCTTCCTTCATGTCTCGGATACAACATCCATTTTGACAGCCGCAAAGCTGCTTTCGTCATTACCGCTCTGTTGTAGTCTCCGGAAAAGCGTTTCCTCAGGTGTGTGATGATTGACCGAAGATCTGACCCTGCGGGGAATGAATTCTCTGGGAACCGGTGCAATGCTGCAACTTCCGAGTATGACATGTACAGTGACTCCAGGATGAAAGAGGCACACGTCGGCTCCCTAATGTACCGGTAGCTCTCATATGTGGTCCACTGGTTCTTGTTGGTGTTGGTTGACCCAACAGGTCGACCAGGTTCTTTCTTCAGTGCTTTCTCTGTCAGAAGTTTGTTGGAATCCGGAGCGCGGCCATCGCTCACGGCTGCTACTGGATAGCACTTCCTCTTACTCTTGCCAATCAACGGCGCCACAGCTTTCCAACGCTCCGGAGTTTCGTAGTCGATTGACTACGAAACTCCGGAGCGTTGGAAAGCTGTCATGTAGTAAGGTGAATCCAAGAAAACTTCTCTTGATCACAGAAGTAGCAGCGCTTTTATCTAGATTAACTGAAAGCTTCAGTTCGTGTCTACCATTCCACCACAGAGGCATCAATGAAATATATATAGCCTAAAGCCTTATTTAGCAAAAGCTTTATTTTTCTAGCTCTTTGATAATTTTAAATAACTCTTCTTGTTTGTATGGTTTATAGATAGTTCGAACTTCTTCAGATATGTTTTTTCTAAGTTCTTGCTTCTTTTTTTCCCTTTTTGATGAGCTCCGCAATCGCGCTCCAAGGATTTATCGAACAGAAGCAACATCCGCAAGCCGTTAAAGATATCGAGACCTGTATCGCTAATCATGTAGATTTGCCGTTGAAATGCTTCTTGTGTATTCGTATTCCTGGTCCACTCATCGCTCTCTTTCACGAACACTTGGCAGCAGGGAAGATCATCGCAGAACGGTCTTTTCGAGTCCACCACTTCACCCATCCTTCAATTTTGCGGAATTCCCTGGAGAGCTCTTCAATATCCTTGTCATCATGCTTTTTGGACAAGCATGAATTGAGGAGACGCAGTGCCAGTAGATGGAAACTTTGCTCCTTATCCACTGTCACCAGAGCTCTATTTCGAGCCAACCGCACTATCGATTGCCGGTAGTGTTCCTCGCAACCTTGTAAGAGAGCCGTAGCGGCGCTCTCGATATGCTTGGTACTCAGAAGCGCGAGCGGTATCGATTACGTAGTCCTTGCGCTTCACTTTGCAAGCAGTATAAACATTGCAAAACGCGTTTTGCTGCGGGTCTGAAAAGTCCACCACATGCGATACAGCATCATCTGCCGCCTTCTCGTCGTTGCCAAAGTGATCGAAGATTTGAGTTATCAATATACGGAAGTTGCACTCGTAATGCTCGATGGAAAGACCTTCCTGTCACGTATACAGCAGAGTGATCCATCGCTGAACTTCCGTACAATAGACAGTCGACGAGACCAGATATCGATCACCAAAGATCTTATACGTCAGATCCGTCAGAAAGCCCATGATCGCCCTCCCAGTGTCTTTGGTGCAGTTGAGGAGACGCTCTTTCTGAAAAGGAAGCTGGACCGAGATATGTCGATTGCCTTTGTCCAGACTTGAGGATACCAAGACATACCGAAACTGCTCCGCAAGCTCATCAAGCTGACGAGGTAGCGAGGTGATAGTGGATTTTCATAGCCTGTTCTCTTCCAATAACTTTCGCCGAAGATAGGCAATACGACCCCGGTTATGAAAAGCGTCGTCAAGTAGAGCGAGACTCCCCGACAAGGACTGCCAATCTGCAGAGGCACCGACCTTCCATTGCAGCGGAGTGCGAGTGAGATTAGCCGCAAACTGCTCGTTTGCAATTTTCCTGGTGAGAGGTGTGGGCTTGATCGGAGGTGGAAAAGGGTGGGCATGTACATGTGGTGGAGCGGATGATCAAAGTTTTTGACGCTTGATCAGGCGTTACCACGGCTCCCGGACTGCCGACTAACGAGGTGGGTCCTCCGCTTGTCTCTTGACTGCTTGTGTTCCTGCTCACCTTGTATACCCGAAGGCTTGGTCGTGGGTCGCTCTCCAGGTGGCGGGGATGGCACGCTGCAATTCCTTGTTGCAAGATTAAGTTGACTTGTGATGAAGCGACTGATGCGATCAGGCTTTATCAGGCGCAATCAAGCTTGAATCAGGCGTGATCAGGTTTGATCAGCAGTGATCAGGCTTGATCCGGGTTGCTCAGGCGCTAAACGTCGTTGATCAGCTGTGATCAGACTTGATCAGGCTTGATCAGGTGCTAAAAGTCGTTGATCAGCTGTGATCAGACTTGACCAGGCTTTATCAGGTGCTAAAAGTCGTTGATCAGCTGTGATCAAACTTGATCAGGCTTGATCAGGTGCTAGAAGTCGATGATCAGGACCTCCAGCCTTTGACCATGGGGTGATCAAGGGCGATCGGAGTCAAGAGTCGAAAATCAGATCGTGATAGACCTGATCGGCCTGATCGTTCTGATCATTCTGATCGGTTTAGTCGATCAGGCACTAGTTGGCGCGAGTTGCGAGCAGATGAACGCGGGTCGCAGGTTGCAGAGTGTCGATCAGGTGTTGATCAGCGAAGGGAGTACTTGATCAGGCAGCGGAAGTCTTCACTGCCCTATCACGGAGCCTCTGGAGTCTTAAACAGCTAAAAGAACACCCAAATATATGTATTCCTAGCCTAGACTTTACGAGGGAGGGGAATTTCACTAAATCCACCTAGAGTTCCCGTGGGGCGCTTACAGCAGCCGAACTCTAGGGGCCGAACGTGAACCAAAGGGGAAGAGGTGAGTGTGCACTGCTCAATCACTTTCCCGAAAGCCAAAAACCTTTACAGAAGAACCGCTGTCACAGCGGGCGGAGTTGCGGGGCGAGTTCTCACACTCTACGCCTACCGGTGGTCCAAAAACGCACTAAGTGCTACCGCCCGGGACGTAGAGGTATATACTAATAAAAACGATATGCTCGATCGTACGCAAAAGGAGAACTTTATTATCGCTTAAATCCTAAGAACTACCAATTACCTAGTATCCGCCAATCATAACTACCCATTCCAGCGTCCTCCATCGACCAGTCGACCTGATTTATCCGTCGTTCGTCGGTGTTCGTTGCTGTGCGTTAGGTACCTGTACTAATCACCCCATCTCACAATGTCCAGGCTATGTCCTGTCTATGTGCACCGCAGTTGTACGTGCAACCGTACACTCCGTGGTACACACAATCGTACACGATTACGCACCCGATTTGTGTCCGCAGCCACACCCCTAATTAGGCCCACAATTAATCCCTCAATTAAGCCCAATTTTATAGCCCAGTTTACCACAGACACCCAGGTGCCGAAACATGCCATGCTTGGTCTGATCGTTAAAGTCCCATCCATCCGGGCAGAAAACGCAATATGTCGCAAGACGCCAACGTGACAGCGAGAACATTCACGCCCCAGAGTATTGCCAAGAAATTTTGGTTGGGAGGGTGGCCGAGAAACGGCGGAACAGCTCTCGCACTGAATATCTCCAAGGCATAACTTGATAACAAATCGCTGACCGGGATGTGCACACGAAGTCTGGAACGAAAGAGCTGCAAACTTTTGGTTCTTTCGTTCCAGACTTCGTGTCCACAGCCCATCTGGTGCTGAGCCAGTTGGTGTACCCTTGAACATCTACCACTGAGAAGGTAAAGGTAACACTTGAGAGATTTGGGTATCCTTCACTATCAATGTCCATTTCCTCTTCATACACGTCATATCGGACGAAGGAGTGGGCGGTAACACCTCGCACATCACACTCTTCGAACTTGGTTGGTGGAGGTGGAGGGTGGAAAATTTGAGCAATATCTTGTATAGCAGCCATGCGTAGACGCTTCGTAGATGCTTTCGTGGTTGAGAGGAAGTCAATAGCGCGCTTCAGAAATTCGCTGATACGGTCAGCGTTTGAGACTTTCCCGTCGTCGTCCACCTTTTTCACCTTCCGTTACTTCCCTCGTCAGCCACGTGAGTTTTACCCCTGGGGTCTTACCCCCCTGGGTGAAATTGTCATGACCGATTAAAATGTCGCTTAGAGAAAATGATCCTGTGTAAGTACTTTCTTATAGCGCTTATAGACATATAGCCCACCCTTCCTGCCCCGCATAGCTCCCCGTTCCCCCCCCCGATGTCACCGCAAGCAGAGAATCGGCGCTCACGGCGAAACAACTGGCTCGGGAGCGGCGTGCTCGATATCGTGCTGTTGAGACGCTAGAAGAACAAAAACGACGAATCCGACTGTCTCGGGAGTGGCGTGATTGACAACATATTATTGGCACGTCAGAAGAACATTTATGGCGAAACCGGAGCAGCATGTTCGACAACGTGCGGTTGAGATGCAAGAAGAAGACGAACAACGACGCCAAATGAGGCATCGGCAAGACGTGCTCAGCTTGCACGGCAGCTTCCGTCCGCTTGAGCGCCGCTGAACCGTAGTTCCCCTTCGTACGTGAGGAGATCCCCGGAAATTCTATCTCACTGAGTTTTGTGCTCAACCGAGCTAACGTCTACTGCCACAACTGCGGGGCGCTCCATCGGATTTAGGAGCGCGTGAAGGGTCCTGGATCAACCCTTGCACGCCCACTTTTCACCATAAGCTGTGACGGTGGCAAGGTGCCCAACTTCTTACCATTGACACAGCCACAAGAGCCGCTACGCAGTCTGCTACGGGAGCAAACGCCTATTGCCCGGGCGTTCCACACCAACATCTGGGCGTACAATAGCGCGCTGTCGTTTACGTCTCTGGTTGAGAAGTTGGATGAACGGTTGATGCAGGGAGGGGTGTACGCCTTTCGAATCCAAGGTGCTCTATACTATTAAATGGTATCGCTGTTGCCGGAGCCCGGTCAGCCAACGCATAAATCAGCGTTGGCACGTCGCACCATACGTTTGCAGCTTTTTCCGGAACCCTCAACGCAGCATCCCCCAATATTGATCTACGCGACGGCAAAGTCAAAGAAGGTACGGCTAGTACTGTCAACTTCACTGTACTCAACTTTACTTCTGTGGTACTTATCCTTCTCATCTATATCGCCAAAACCAAATAAAAAAGGCTACGATAGCGGAACATCACCATGACTGCAACACATGACATCTTAGACCACGTCGTAGCCGAGAATGTCGTGTTGACCTTCGTAATAATAACAAAAACAAGTCGTAAGACCAAGAAAAGTTTTCGAGACAAGAGTCACCCTAAGAGTGTGACCCGCCCAGCCAAGGTACACAAAGTGAGAACTCCGCTATAGTCAAGAACGAACAGTGTAATCCTTTCAAAATTTTGGCGGTCTTTTGATGTTAAGATATCACAATATAAGACTCCTTGATCACCACTCCACGACACTGTCTTCATACATGACGGCATACGTAGTGTCAACAATACAAAAAAAGATCAACCGTTTTTTCGCTCTGTAGTGGTGCCTTCATCAACAAAACTTACTGTGTTCAACGTGCGTCACCAACGGTGTCCGGACTGAGGACTAACAAAGGGAGAATCGTGACTTATCTTGTAAATATGCTGTACTTGACGGCTCAGACGGTTTATGCTTGTGCTGATCAGTGTCGAGGTGATCATGAACGATCTCGATCTAATGGTTGAATTGGAATACCAGCTACAGACGGGGGGGTGATCAAGTAGAAATTCTCCACCTGATCAACTAGTCGTAATGCGCCTCGATTGCTATAGTCGTTTCGGGAGGTTCAGTTTTGCCGCTCGGCGATCGATGCAGTGGCTAACTAATTTTTCAATTAATGCCCGGGCAGGTGCGGTTGAGTTTGAGGTTGGTCAGGAGCTGATAACATTACGTTGGCGTCGCCGTGGTTAATATATACCTCCCGCCCATGACCGTTGCTGATAACCAGAACCCGCGTATTTACCGGAAATAATGATCTGTAGAATGTCCTTAAAAGAAGAATTTTTACATCACCAAATTAGGAATGTCAGAAGGCTGATGCAGTCAGTGGAAAGGACAATAGAAAAGAATCCTCATGCCCAATTGAGTGAGAATTAGGATTGATCGACTCGGGCAGCCGATTGATTTCGGTCGTCTCCAATAACATAGATGGGTCTGCAACAGTGAGGCCGACCTGACCAGGGTAGCAAAATTTTCATCAGTGTATCACTATGCTCTCTTTTCCATCCAGGATTTTATGATAAGGCAGAACTTGTAGAATTTGCATCACTTTATCGTTCGGAAACTGGATCCTGCACGCCTTGCACTAAATTCCCCAGTGATTTGACTGAACATAAGATCCCCAAATATCACAATCGGACATCTTTTCTGGGCACCAAGTGCTCCGTACAGATCAGCAATCTCCAATATTCAGCTTTGTAGACAGTAATGTCAGGTGTGTAATTCAGCGACTATCTTCTATTAAAGGAACTATACAGTATTGAAATATAAGCGCCGGCACTTTCTTGACTCTCGCTGATCCATTAATACTTGGCTCAATAATCTCCTCGTCCTTGCCCACGGTCGATGACAAAAGAGTGATTGATTGGTTGGACTATTTCTGGGGTTCTATCTTGATTAATAGTATTTTATTTTTTAAAATTAGTCAATATATTTGCCGCCAGAACCTCCTATTCATCCTTAGTCTCCATTGTGAGAGTAGGTCTACCCGTAATCCTTGTCGACCGTAGATTACAATCAATAGAAGCAGCCAAGACAGTTCTGATCTCGTGAACAGCATTTTATTTGACTTGAGACCGTTTGTGGGCCATATCAAAATTCCGCAACCTCGTTCTATCGTTAACTTCATTTTCCTTCAGCGTTCGGCTGGTGAATATCACCGGGCAGTAAGCTCCATTGCGATCTTACACTAGTGTAACAAAAAATACCATTTTTTCGCAAAGAAGGACACCGCTAGGATTTCCTCGGGTCGGAGAGCTGTAAAATCGGCGCGATCGCCATCTTAATCTTTCAAACGCCGAAAGAAACAGTTTGCCGTACCATGACCAGGAAGAGAGCGGGTTGGCGGGTATATTGTATAGGAATTGTTTGAAGCCATTTTGTCTTTTACGTCTCTCCGAGTAAAACTAACGGAAGATTCGCAAAGAATCGAGAGTCGCCGGACAAAAATCAGCTGGCGTTTTGTAAAGGAAAAGTATTTAAAATTTGACCAAAGATCCGAAAAGGATCGAGCTACAATGTCCTAGATCCAAGCGACAAGTCGAGCCATGAGGATTAATTTTGGTTTCCAGGGCAGAGACGCTGTAACAGACGTGCTGTCACCGGCTTACACTGTATTGTGCGAGGATGAGCGCATTAAAGGATAAAACATATGGGATTTTTTTCAATAGTAAATCTTATATTAAGTTATTAAGTGGTAAGCTGTAGGAGTGATTAGGAGTTAATGTCTATAACTATATCTAAACAAATGCATAAAATTGAAATATTTTGTTCATTTAATTGTGTAATAAATATGTTTCGGATTCAATACGTGTACCGATTAGGTGCACTATGCCGAATCCAAAAGAGATTTAATGTTATATAATATAATTTCCTCTTGGGACAAGTAATGTTCGATTTAGAGAAATTATTTTTCAACTTAAATATCATAGCTACTTGATCTTCAGGTCTTTAGAGGTGAATGACATAGGAATCTACGTCTCGGATTTCGTATAATACCAACGCATATTTTTCAAAGTTCTCAACAAACCGGCTGTTACTCCGCCAAATTCATTCCATCACCTCGAAACAGGTTGGGCAAGGGAAGCTACGAGAAACTCCAGGTCCTTCATACTGGTCAGAAGACCGTCCTTTTAAGGCATAATGTCCGACATAAGCGACATTCGCTCACCCTAAAATCTCTTGGCGACACTGATCGAACGGTGATAAAGTACGCTAGCGTCCAAAATTACTAAGTTTTTGTAGCTATAGTCCCACGATAGAGCTGTGATCAGGATATCGCCCTTATACGAGCTTCTGTACAAGACTGAAGGAATCTAATCCGTATCAGGTCCCCTTTTTTAAAACGTCTTGTACATCGATCGGGTTGTACATTTGATGCGGAAATGTCCGTACAGCGCATACTGGATCGGTTAATGGTAGATCTGAGGCACGTTTTTAACCCAAAATGCGTTTTGTTCCTCCCGAGCAAAACAAATGGTGTTACAAACGATGAGATCTCCTCGTTATTCTGTCATTGATACCACCCAAAGACCACTGGACATGCTTAACGATCAAACAAGAAAAGTTTGTCAAAATCGTCCAACAAGCCGCTGATCAGCAGCATCGCATTAGCCGAGTTTATTTGTTACCATTTGATAATCTATGCTCAACCCGATTTTTCTTCATCAAAACAATTATATCTAAAACCCAGAGGACGGTACTGAGGTACAACGCGGAGTAACAATTTGCATCTCATCGTCTATGTAACAGATCGCTCCAAACGCTGCAGTGGCAAAGCATTTTCTTTTTCGATCAGCGAGTGGTGACGCTCCCATAATGTTACATAGTTTTCGATTTCATCCACTGTATTAAAACCAGGTTCTCCAAATTGCAGATCTCCCAAACGATATCGAAACAACATGGCTCGCAAAACGAGAAATCTAGAGGCCACCACAGGAACATGTGGTTATGACAATGAATGATTTATGCCCGCCGGGTTCGGTTATTCTACAGAAATTTTTAGTAGCTAATAATGGATAGGGATAAATAGACTACACGTTTACGTCGTTGCATTATAAAGGAACTACCGTATGTACTTCGGTGCACTGATCTCCTTCCGTCGACCACTACTGGGTGATCTCGTTGGAAGTGCATATAGCCACTTTCTGTTTTTGCGTCTCTCCAAGATGGTGAAACCCCATTGGCTGAAATGGGTGGGTACATTTTCGGTTACCTCTAGTATATATTTGGTATGGTTGGATTTTTAGGTAACTCTACATAATACAATTTTCATTTGGGGAGCGATAGGTGTACCTCACCCCCTTGTTACATGTATCTCACTTTTGATACGTGTACCTCAGTCTGTGGGTCAGTCTAAACTGACCGAGCAATTTGTCTAAACTGACCGCGTCACACTAGCGATAACTTTTTATTGGATGAAAAAACAGAGAAGTCGCTAGGTGAGATATAATGATAAAGAGTGTTGATAGTTCCAAGGTCAACTGTAAAGTGACAATCTGTGTGCTAAATTATGCTTAGGGAAGGCGAAGAGCGCTGTCAAGCACATGCTGGTTGGCGCCAGCATGGATAGCTCAACAGGGGCTACAATGGGCGCAATACTCGCGGTGCTACTCAACAAGAGTATTAAGTTTTATGCAGTATCAATGGGTTCAAATTTTTGCTTGCTTTCCTCGACGTACATTGGTAAGCTGCTGACATTACAGATTGTGGCCCAGTTAGTAGTGACAGGGTTCGTATCGTTCTGAGCAGATTTCGAAGAGATAATTTCGGACAAAAGAGGTGATATAAAGTATTGGATCATTGGAGCAGCTGCTGGGACAATAAGGGGGGATTCTACGCTGGCTTGGTCGGTAAGGCTGTCTAGAAACGAATGATTTTGCCATACTTCTTGACGATACAAGAAAGAAGTGGTGCTTATTTTCACTGATCTACCGTGTATGTCGGTCAGGTGCCCCGTTTCGTGGTATTCAGGGTGTTACTGCCGGGGCAGCGGTGGGAGAAGCTGTGGTTTTTGGTCGCGAACAGTTTCACACGTGGAGTTTGAGTAAGGGCGTGCAGCTATATCAGTCAAAGTACGGCGAAGCTCCTGCCATGTATCACCCAACGACTACATTGCTAGTTGAGAGCCAAGGTCCTCCACAAAAATTAGCGTTTCCATCCTGGTTACCGAAGAGCTTTAAGATTTCCGACGAAGAAATCGAACGTCGCATCGTCATCCGCATGGACGAATACGGAAAGAAATGAAAGAAGAAGTCGCAACTTTATATAGTAACGACAGAGTCAAGTAACGTAAATATTACAATGAAAGTAGAACTTATTGCAATAAACCACACACCCTGTTTCATTCTCTAAAAGGATATTTTTTTCATCCAATAAAAAGTTATCGCTAGTGTGACGCGGTCCGTTTAGACAAATGGATCGGTCAGTTTAGACATCCCCCAGTCTGTCCGTTTCACCGGACACCACTCTGACCAAATACTACAGTAGACTGGAGTACAGACTGCAAATTTGTACTGTACTCCGTTCCGCACCGTGTTTTTACTCCGTACTCCCATTCTGTTTTACACTCCGTTCCGTTTTCTCGCCCCTGTGACCGTTACCACCGACTCCATTCAGATATCAGCTTCCCCCAACAGCAAACCAACAACTACAGCGGCCACTGATAACCAGTATGTAATAGAGGAACAACACGAGGAGCCTGAGGGGTTGTTTTAAACCTTTTTAAACGACCTGTCACGGCGTGCTGTAAGTTATTCAATTTCAGCATCCTTCACCCGAGATCAACAACCTTCAATCCAGTCATGGTATTGGAAGTACCTCAGGAGGAAGAGTACGACACCTCCGATGACGCTCGCGACGATATCGCATCGTTTGCAGAATCCGAGGGATATGCGGTGACAGTTGGGAAGTAAAGAACTGTTGAAAACAGAAAAGGAGGTGATCTCAAAAACTTTGAGCTGATGTGTGTCCATGGAGTAAAACACACGCCTAAAGGAGAACAAGTTTGCAACCGTACCACAGTCCGTACTAATTTCCCGTTTAAAGTTTTTGTCAAACGAAATGGTGCAGCCGAAAAATGGAAAGCTACGGTATGAATGCAACGCACAATCATGATGCCGCTGAGGATCTTTTAGCCTATTCATCCGCAAGGGTGCTAACCGAGGCACTACTGCAGTTGGTGAAGCAATCTATCAGGTCAGGAGTTTCTCCACAGGATATCCTCATCACTTTGAGAATCCTTTCCGGACTGCAACACTACGAGCTGAGACATCTGTAATGTCAAACAGAAAATGAGATTGGAAACTTTGAATGGTCGCTCGCCGTTGGAAGCGCTTCTTGATGGTTTGGTCGAACGAGGAATCACCCATCAGTTTCGTCGAGATTCGACTGGGACCTTTACTCACCTTTTCATTGTCCCGAAGAGTGCGGAGGAAATAATGGGGAAGTACTCCGAAAATGATATTTGGCAAGGCCCCCTCAACCTACAAAACAACCAGGTAATAGGCCTTTCCAACCAACTTTTGAGCCAAAATTGCCGTTTGACTTTTGGATGACGCGTTTTTGCAGATATCGCATGCCTCTTCTCCATGGAATCGGTGTTACATCAACAAACAAAACGTTCACCATGTACTACTGCTTCATGAGAAACGAGAAATAAGAAGACTATCAGTGGGCGCAGCAGCAACTCCGGTCCGTGCTTACGTCAGTCAACATTGACCCGGAAAAAGCGTTTGTTATAGTCACAGATCGTGAAGAGGCGTTGATGAATGCGCTCACTGAAGTGTTTCCAAATGCGATAGTACTTCTTTGCGTGTGGCATATCAACAAGAACATTATGGCAAATACAAAGAAGCCATTTGCAACTCAGGAAAAATGGTAGAGCTTTGAAAAGATATGGGGTTCGCTTTATCAATCTAAAACGGAAGAGGAATATCAAAGGTGTTGGGATTAAATAACGGGTGCTGTGCCGCTTGACGTCTCATCATATCTGTAAAACACGTGGCTCAAGTACAAGGAAAGGTTTGTCGGTGTCTGGACAAATAAGGTGGCGAATTATGGACATCTTGTGACGTCTCGCGTGGAGGGCGCCCATGCTGGATTGAAGAAGTGGATTCAAGTGTCGACAGGATATCTTCAGGCTTTTTTCGACCTCATCGATCTTGCGTTGAATCATTGATCTTGCGTTTAATCAGCAAAAGCAAGCAATTGTCCAGAAGCATGAATTTGAGCGCTCACGTCTCTTGGTCAAACATCGTGGACCTATCTGGAGCGATGTGATGAAAAATGTTTCCGTTTTCGCCTTGAACAAGGTACAACTTGATTGCTACTTTACTACTCACCGCTACCAAGTCGATTTTTTGATCACCCCCCCCCCTGTTTTAGGCGTTGGAGCAATATCAGCGCGCCCTTGCGCTCACTGAGACAACCATCAGCGAGTGTGCCGGGATATTTTCCAAGACGATGGGAAAACCTTGCGCTCACAAGTTTAGAGACTTCTCGACACCGGTGATAAATTGAAGCGAGAGGACTTCGACCAACATTGGTGGATTGTCCAGCCAACACGGGAACCATTGTCTAGTACGCCACAGCCCACGCCGACCATAGACAAATCTCTCCATAACATACGGGAAGCCCATGCCAACATGGGCCCACACCAGAAGAGACTTCTGAAGCAGACAATGGCGAGTTTCAATGTGGAAGGCATTGAACGGATCTCAGACCCTGATATCATCCGCACCGGAGGTCGACCGAGTAATGCCCAAAACGCGCGGGCAAGCGGTTCTCAGAATTTGTATCGCCGTGATCCGTCAGCGTTTGAAAGGTTTGAACTTGAAGCTGGGATGGAGAGTCAGTAGGGGAGCCGGAGAAAGAGGAAATGTGGGGAGTGCAATGAAGAAGGTCACAATCAAAGAACTTGTCCTCAAAAACGTCAGAGGTTGGCAAGGGAGGCAGAAACCGCAAACGGAAGAATACCAGGCACTGACGTTGTGGGGGCACCATGATTGATATGTCGACGATGCATTGAAACCGCCTGAATAGCGCCAACGGAATGCTCTGGGAAAAAAGCGGTCAGGTAAGAGGAAAACGTCGAGATCGTGGCGTTGGAAGCGCAGGACGGCGGAAAGCGATGTCAGGAGCGACGGAGGAGAGGGAGGTGTGAACGCAATGGCAGGTGCTGACGGAATGCTCCGGGAAAAGGCGGACAGTTCAGAGGGAAACGTCGATATCGTGGCGTTGGAAGCGCAGGATGGCAGAGAGCGATGCCAGGAGCGACGGAGGAGAAGGAGGTGTGAACGAAATGACAGGTGCTGCCGGAATGCTCCGGGAAAAGGCGGCCAGGTCAAAGGGAAACGTCGAGATCGTGGCGTTGGAAGCGCAGGACGGCGGAGAGCGATGCCAGGAGTGGAAGAGAAGAGGGAGGAGGGTGCTGGATGATGCGGCAGGCGCGACGGCAACGATGGAGAATTAGGCGGGTGCTGCGCAGTTGTTGGGGGAAGGGGGGGGGTCAGAAGTTTTCGACCAGTCGAAGCATTGATTATATCGGGGCCCAGCGCTCAACTGTAAAGTGAGGTACACTTATCAAAATTGAGGTACATGTAACAAGGGGGTGAGGTACAAAAACGGACTACCCGAATGATATCCCAGCCTCCAGGTGCATCCTGAAAAAATTGTTTCCCGACCCTGGTACACGTGACCTAACACTCTCGTTTGCACTAGTGAATCTATATCTACGAGTGCATGCTCCGAAAATATATCACAACCCGATCAAGATAGCCACCTTGTCAGGTCTGGAGACCCCCTTTTTCTTCCAGTATGCTTAATATCTACTTTGGTCCAATGAAGTACTTAAAGCTCTCTGGAATGGTAGCCTGGGAGAACACTATGATGCCCTCCTCCCGGACCATGTGGTGGCCGCTGCTGGCCTAATTGCTTCTACCACCCAGGACATTGAAGACGCAGATATGGGTAAAACTCCCAGCGCCTCGGCTACCTCTGAGGCCAACGGTAACACTCCTTGCCTCCAATCCGACTTGGTGCCTTTCGGGCATCAGCTTAAACGTCAATGGATTAAATAATCCACCCCTTGTTTTTTTTCAAGATTTTTTTTTGCAATTCACACTCGTATCTATTCAAGAGACCAAGTTTTCTTCAAGTGACGCGGTACGTCAAGCTACACACTTCTCCAAGGTGTGTGACTCGAAGTCGATCTCATTTTGGTCCACCCCACGACTCCGGAATTTTCGGTTACGCGAGGACGAGATGGAGTGGGCCTCTTACTGTCTGGTAAGCACCCATTTTAGACGTTAAACAACGTCACCTATCAATATGTAACATTATCCAGCTCAACTCTTATTTCCCACCGTTATTTAGTGATACAAGCCCGAACCGATGACATCAACCTTTATATACATGTGGTATACGCCCCAGTCCAAGTGGCAGACCGGAAAGTTTTCAATGCACTTCCAACCAGATTCCCGGACGACTGCCACCACCTCACCATGGGAGATTTCAACGTCCCAATGGACCCCATTTTGGATGAAGTTAAACCGTACATGCACGACCTTGGTCGTGCGGAATTAATCGCGTGGAAATTGAGGTTGGGTATTACAGACGCATGGAGGAATTGGTGGCCGGATAAACGAGAATTCACTGGGCCCGATCGTAAAAACCGCATTGACTACGTTTTTCTCTCCCCTTCTTTGCTCTCCGATTATTTAGTGGTTATCTCACATGTGACAGATAAGCGGTTCCATCGGGAAGACATTTACAATCAATTCTTCAAACCATCCAGCCACTGCACCCCTTACCTGGAAATGCCCTCGGTGGATCTTACAAAACCCGTATGTGCAACGTGTGCTGGAATACAATTTAGATCAATTGTGTGAAAGAATGCGTTGTGATGAACGTTCTAATTGCGGTGGACTGTTTGACGAACACAAACGAGCAGACTCCATTTTTCTTAGGGAAATGGTCCGTGAATTCAAGAATCACGAGCTCGAAAATCACCGTCACCTCAGGCAACGATTATACGATGCAGAGACGGCTCACATGCACTCATCAACTGAGATTACCACTAGAAACATTGCTGACGCAACAGCTGAATTGGAAACTTTTGTGGAAGAACAAAATGCTCGCCGCCAACAGGTTAAGTTTGACTTTGATGTACGGTGCAGAGAGACTGGAGGGAAAACTTTCTTCCGCACGCCTTATAGCTCCGACATGCGTGTAACTATACCAAACGTGAGATTAGACGATGGTACACTGTCTGAAAACCCGGAAACGTTGACATCAAACCCACAGGAAATATTGGGGTGACATTTTCCAGAGCCCCTCCTGGGATTTAAAGCCCACTCTTCCCAAACGGCATTTCCAACCAGTGAACCTTTTACTCTTTTGTAACATACAACAAACAAGCTCGATATAGCTTATCAAAGGCTGTTAGACTCTCCTATGACTGCCAACGATTTCTTCTGGTCTATCAAGACTACGGCCACCGGAAAATCCAGTGGGCTAGACGGTATACCGGCGGAATACTACCAACTCATTCCAGAGAAATGGGCGAGAGTCTTGGAGATGGTGTATGCCTCCCAATTCAATGCGGGACGCAGGAATAAATTCCTACGTCGAGCCTAGATCTCATTGCTTTACAAAAAGGGTGACAGGTCGCTACCGTCAAATTACCGGCCTCTTATCCTACTGAATCACAATGCCAAATTTGGACCGAAAATCGCAGCTTATCGACTCCGCCGAATTCTTCCCAAATTACTCCACCCAGACCAATTTGATTTTACCAAAGGTAGATCTATCCGGCATGTTTTAGTGGAATTTCAAGATATTCAGCAGTTCGCCAAAAATTCCGGCCTATCCAATTCTGGAGCGGTGCTGCTAGACTTTGCAAAAGTTTTCGACAGCGTATTGTGGCCCGCTCTAGACATCGTTTTGATACATTTTGGATTTGGTATCATATTCCGAGACATGGTTCGAACCTTCTGCACGGGGACGATTGTCATGGTTTTAGTCAATGGTGTCGCAAGCAAATATTTCAAACTTGGTTGTGGGGTACGCCAGGGCGACCCACTCTCACCGGCACTCTTCGTACTCTTTTTGGAGCCAATGTTGAACTATCTCCGGAGTACAACCGGACACCTTGGGATATCTCTGCCCAATTCGACCAGCCCTCACCACCTACTTTTTTTTGCCGATGATTGTACTGGAATCCTCACAGATCTTCGATACACCCCAGATTTTCTGGTTGCAGTCAAGCTGTATTATTTGGCATCTGTATTGACTTTGAATTCTGACAAAACACTATTCTTCCATTTCAGGCTTGTGACCCCCATTTACGAGACAGTCTCGCAAATGATGGCTTGGAAGTGGTTGCTAATGAGGGGCATACTAAATTACTTGGAATTTTGCAGAGCCCAACGCGACCTCACAGCACCAGATTTGACTCTTTACTTCCACAAATGGTGGCAAGATGCCAACTCTGGAAATTCAGGGGACGAACCTTACGCGGTCGTGCGGTACTTTTACGATCGGTGATACTACCACTCCTTTGGTATGTTGCTGCAGTCACACCCATTCCCCCAAAATTATTAATCAAGTCTGAAATCTTTGCAAAGCCTTCCTCTTCAAAGAACCAATTCGAACTGATCGACGTGTAACAGGATACTTCTCGTAGAAATGGTTATATTGGCCAACGACAAAAGGCGGCCTAGGCCTTCCCTCAACAAAGGAATTTGGACCTTCCCTCGGGTTATGCTCCTTACGTGACTCTATAACCTTCGCCAGACGATATGTCACACACTACCAAGATGGTTTGAACCGGCCGCGTCCAACTACACAGCCTGTTTGGACGGTAGCGGCCAAACGTTCGATATCTTGTATGTTCCGATACCCAATACTACTACAGCCCCAGCAAGATGGGTTAGCTTGGGAAGTTTCTGGTTTTCGATCATCAAGAATTGGAGGATTCTCCGTGACCGCCATTTCGATACTCACCTTCTATCCCGACACAAATACGACATGCCAATCTGGCTTAATTTCATGTTTACAGTTCGAGCAACACGGAAGTTACTCGAAGGAACATCGACGCTTCTGGAAAGATTTCGACATCTCGGATTCACTCGACCACGGTATTTTATGGAGATGTGGTGAAGTGGAATCATTATTTACAACATATAGAAGATGATATGTGGTAGCTATCAATTCACGGTATAATTTTTACTATGCCAAAACTCTACATGCTAGCACAATGTTGCCTTGACTTGATGTGGTGTCTGCAAACATTGAACATCAACAACAAAATTGTGTTGTGGCTTCATCTTATGAACAATTCGAACGATGCGTCCGTTTTTAAGTAGTGTATCTTGCATCCACACGGTGTCTCATTACAGTTGTGTTGGTTTTAGCATCACGGCAGTGAAGGCTATGGCGCTACGGCGCATGAAGTAATAGGTTCACCAGACTATGCTAACAAACCATTAGCATCATCAAAGAAGTTCAAGACATTGTCGCAACTTACAAGCATAACAACGTGTTCATTTATGGTGGAAAAGCCAACGACATGTCATGCGTCCTCAGATATATTTAATACTCTGCAGCTATGGGCGCTAGGGCGCGGGCAGTAGCAGACAAACCAGATCACGCAAACAAATCGTCAGCACCACTACAGAAAGCCAAGACGCAGACGCATCTTACATGTACAACGGCAGGTTCAATCCTAGCATTAAATCCAACGAGAAGTCACGTGCCCTCACCTTCGCAGACTGTCTTGAAGCTATGGGCGCTAGGGCGCGGGCAGTAGCAGACAAACCAGATAACGAAAACAAACTGTCAGCACCACTACAGAAATCTAAGACACAGGCGCACCTTACAAGCATAGCGGCAGGTCGGATCGTGGTGGGAAGTTCCCGGAAAGTCATGCGCCCTCGGCCGCCCAATGGTTAATTTGGCATTCTCGATTGTTCTCATGTGGTCAATTATTTTCATTTTGGAAAAATATTTTTCAGCCAATCAGAGGCGACCCGCGACGGCCACCTCGCGACGGCCACCTCGCGACTAATTGATTTATGATTGGCATGAATGTGGAGATATAAATGGATATTTTTAACCAATCAGGAGCGACATGCGACGGCCACCTCGCGGCTAATTGATTTATGATTGGTATGAATGTGGAGATATAAATGGATATTTTTAACCAATCAGGAGTGACATGGGACGGCCACCTCGCGACGGCCACCTCGCTCAATCAGATTACAGAGGGTTTCTGAAGTAACTGTCAAGGATGATCAATCAGGTTACAGAGGGAATCAGAGGTAACTCTCAAGGATGATCAATCATGTTACAGAGGGACTCAGTGGTAACTGCCACGTATTAAAGTCAGCTCTGAAGTAACCAAAAAGTAGTGGGTGAAAAAAATATTGACTTTGATGTAGGAATTAGTAACACTTAATAGAACGAAATTTCCCTTGAACTGAGCAGATATCTGGCGGCCCTTAAAAAACCTTCTTTTTGATCCAATACAAAAACCAAGTGAAATACAAGGAAGCCGTTAAGTGAACGCCCTAGCAAGTAGAGCAGCAGATGTTTGAAGCGCGCTAGTGTTGGGAGCAGCCCGGAACCGCCTTTGGAAGTGTGTCCCTAGTGTGTTTGATTGATTTGTTGGTTCGGGCGGAAGTATTAAGTACCCGGGAATTAAAGAAAGGAGGACTATCTTATTACGTCTTTGTGTTGTTGATTAAGTGGATTTATCATAATTTTCAACTCCTTCACGACAGAGATGCACGGGCAACAAATATCACGGAAGCTTTTTATCGAAATTTTAGAAACTCAAGACCTCACCAGTCCTCCGCTACGCTCTCTTGCCGCGTCGCTTCTCATGAACAACTTTGACAAATGGGGAGTCATCCCGGCTTCTGTTCTCTTGGGACCCTATATGCCGGAACCGACTACCTCGGCGGCACAATCTGGTCGTTCAAAGGATTGCAAATTCCCCGAATCCGAAATCACGACTTCGATAGACTTCTGCACACGTTACCGCCGATAATCACATATCCAGCAGCGGCATTGAACATTGAACCGGCCCCAGATTGGGACAAGCTATGGAAAATTGAACTTGGCCTTGACAAGATTCTCCTTCCTATTTTGAGTGATTTGAAATTTCGGATGCACCACAATGGCCTAAAAGTGCGCCGGAAACACAAATATCACACGACCGAAGTCACTTTCTCTCACGGTTGCCCCGGAACATAAACAGTCAAACATCTTTTTTGGGAATGTGCGGTTGTTCAACCGGTCTGGACAGAATTGTTCACTGCTATTGCGCTGTATCTGGAAAGTCCAGTTCGTTGGCAAGGCATAGCATATCTACAGGATCTCGCATTTGCATCTGGAAGATTGGAACAATTTGGTCATCGAAACCTCTTACGCGTTTTTCATATCATACGGGCAGCAACATTATACCCAATATGGATCCATCGAAATCATAGAATTTTCCAACACGTTCAGTCTTCAACACTTTATATCCGCGGCAGGGCAATAGCCTACACTAAACTTCACTTGACAAGGATTATAATGATGTCTCCTTGTCCCAAGGTAACGCGTTTATCTCGCCAAGTATTACGCAGACTTGAGATGCCCCATAAATACCCCCGCACAGACCAAGGCTTTTTCCTCGATGCTGTGATGTGACTAGCTTTCTCACAAGTATTTCTTTAGCCTGAAAACCGGGATTGTTCACTACTGGAGTATACAACACTTATCGTGCTTTTGAACATGGGTCGCCCAGCTGACAATACGAGAATTGGGTTCAGGCGATAAATTTTTCACAACCTTCCCCCGCACACAACTTTTTCTGTTTGGCCACCCCAATCATGCACTTCAAGGCGGCAACACAGATACATGAGTTGGCAAAGGAGGGAATTCGTTATCGGACTACGGTATTTTTGGTCTAGTCCCTCGCTTCGCGAGCCACTAAGCCCTCTATTACTATTTCTTTGGTAGCTTTCTCCCTTCATTTATAAACAAGTATAATGAAAAGTATTTAAAAAAGAGAAAATACACAGAATGGGTCGGTTTTTCACGGAAATTCACAGAATGGGTCGGTTTTCTATGATATTCACAGAATGGGTCGGTTTTACTATTACTGACAGATTCAACCTGTTTTTTCCTATTTTCCCAAAAAGGATGAAAACTGAGCGAGAACGAGCTTTAGCGTCGACACCAAGACTTTCATAATCGCTCCTGTGAACCTCATCTACAAACCAATAAGTGTCAATCATAGTATAGCCATCAATGAGTAAGTCCATGCCTCTTCCTTTTCTGCCTAGATTCCCCTAAGTAAACTTTCTCTCGTCAAACTCGCTTGCTGCACTACATATTCTCCCGACATCAAATCTATACCCATTGTGAATAGCCACGTAATCCGGGTCTTCTCTCTCTATCCATAGTAGTATCCATCTGGTTAGTTCATTTGAGTCTTTTAACCTTGCGTACGCAGCTCCTCCTGCCGCTCGTCACTCATAAATGATCCCTTAACTACAAAGCGATCCAACAGTGTCCATCCACTGTTTTCATTACGTCTGCGTCTAAAATATTTCCTTTCATGGTCGTTAGCGCCCGGTTTATAGCATCCAGAATATTTTCTCTATCAAGCGACACAACCACGACCTCGCACACGTTCGGCACGATGCTGCAACATGCACAAAAAGTAATTCAACCTATAACAGCACCCATAGCCACGACCATAATTCATATCTCGTACTCTCCATTATCATCCTTCTTGAGCCAGAATCTGGGGACATGGCAAGAGGAATAAAAGTGAGTTGGTCACCTTTTGGTTGGTAAAATTCGTGAGATTCCAGACCCAGTGGAGGCTGTGGCGCCGTCGCCATGCTCCTGGGCCCGTGCCCCGGTCCTCGCCGGAGCGACATCAATTCTTTCTGTTTCAATTCTTTCTTTATATATGTGGATGTTATTATATAGAAGATAGAAAACCGACCCATTCTGTGAATTTCCGTGAAAATCTGTGTAATTTCTTTAAAAAAAAAAGGGGGTGAGGTACACCTATCACTCCCCTTTTCATTTTTATCTGTTTTACAAAACATCCACTGCGTGGCAAGCGTCGCGCAGATGCTGACCCCTGCGAAAGATCCTACCTGGTCCAAAGTGTTCAGACCAGGTAGTTTAAGATCTATTAAGTGAATACAAGTGTTTACTCTACTATTTTAACAGAGCTAGTCGAGAGAAAGTAGATGTCGTGCGCGAATTCGACGCGCAAGCATCGTAACATGATCTCTTGATCTGCAAGCTGCTGCTTTCGACGGCACCGGTACATCACTATTGCAGTGCATATAAGCACAACTGCCCCCAGAATACTCGCTACGGCACTGATTTCAACTTTGTAGCGATGTCGAGAGTATTTTAACGTAATGAAACGGCGGTTAAGCTTGTCTATAGTTGAGCTAGCGGCTGCTGAAGTCTCCAAACTACCGCGTTCAGTGAGAACGTCAGCTCTGTCACTGGTACTATTACTGCTCCTACTGCTGTTATCAACCTCAAAAGTACCATCATACGCATCTTCAGCACCAAGAACTATTAGGCTTGAAGCATTGGAGATAGCAAGGCTTGGTATTGGCAACATGGTCATACAAGATGCGTCGTATGCACTCAGATTACCGCTTGCTTGAACATAGGACGCGAGCACTCGACGAGCACACGCTGTACCGTTTGACAGCAAAGCATTCTGGACTACACCATGCATGCCATAAGGGGCCACTATCAACGCTTTGTTCGCATTCTGGAGAGTGTCGTACAGTGCAGTTGCGTATTTTGGAGGCGAAAGTGCATCCAGGCCTCCACTAAACAAAAGCACGCTGGTTCCAGATGATAATGCAGCTATGCTCGTGTGTTTCAACTCATTGGCGTAGGATAATGTAGAATTGACCGACCAAAGATTCGACGCCGACGTATTCGCACATGAGTCAGAGGTGCTACCCCTGAACAAACAATATGCCTCCAGCTGGGTATACACCTTACCGGGACTAATTGCTTGGCTCGTAAACCGCTCTAACAGTCGTATTTGATCAGGTGAGGGTGTCTCCCACAACTCACTGAAGGCTTGAATCGCATAAATTAATTCTGGTGTGTTTTCTTCGAAATCGTTCCCGAAAATCGAGTTCACAAAGTGTTTAAGGAGAAGAAGATCCTCAGCTCCGCAACGCCGAAAGCGGTATACCACAACCGGAATGAACGCCCACAGCGCTGAGTCCTTCATCATCAGTCCGAGTAATTGGCGCAGTAAATATGATGGTGGAGTAATTTTGGTGGTAGCGGAGTTCGTGCTCTCGACATCCATTAGAATCATAGCGCACGTAGAAGTAGTGTCAGAATCGAGTCGGGCATACACTTCTAAAAGTGTTATGTCTAGAGTTGTAGACATGCTTGCATCGGAAAACCTTTTGGAACAGTTAGTATCACTTTGGCACCATTCCAGGAACTCTGCAGCCACCTCACCAAAATCTTCATCACTCTTGGATATTTGGTATGAAATCGCAGGTCGTGGATTGATGTCTGGGAGGCCTCCAAGCGCTCCGTCGAAGGCGTATCCGATGACCTGCGAGACACCTCGTTGCATAAGCTGCTGAGCTATGAGTGTACCATAGCCAAGAGCATACACAATAGCCTGCGAGCCTGACTGAAACTGTTTAATGACTTCTTCGACGTCTCGAGCAGAGCTGGCAAGCGAAAACGCCCTTAGATCTGAATATCCTAAACCACGCAGTTGACTAGCACAGCTTTGGACGTCAATATAATCAAGAGCTCCGTCGTTTCGTGCAAAAATGGCAGTTTGTAATGGAGTTCCACCAATTGATGAATTGCATACGAGAGCTGTACTGTTCCCGGTACCACGCATGTCAAGAGTGTAAATGTCCACTTTTCCGTGTAGCTCTTCATACAGCAGAGTCATTTGTAATTCTTTATCTGCTTGGGTCTGTAGGTCAGGTCGGTCGGGTAAATACCAAACGGTTTGTGCGCTTACGCTGTTGATGTTTGCTCCAATGCGCTTAAAGGATACAGCAATGGTGGCATTAGCTTCTTGAGCGTTGCACAAATCCTCGTAGCATAGCGGCAATATCATTGTAGCGCACTGCACCGGCAGATTGTTAGCATGATTGACGGTTGTATGCAGAGTACATGGAATCCATTTGATCACTGTTTTGTTGAGATTATCTGGTAGCGTTGGGGAATCCGTGTCATTTTGTGCTTTCGCAAGGTCTTGCGCGAGCATCAACACCAACGTGATGAGTAATGCCGCAGGTGGAATCAATGGCAAATATCGAGACACCATATTGCAAGTACAACCAGGACGTGAGCTTGGCTCACTCGGAGCTTGTTCCTGTCGTCTTGACCAGTCAAAATTTTCCTCGGACGAAAGAGACAGCTCAGGAACATGGTTTGCTGTCGACGGCGAGTCTGCACCTGATGGTTTGGGTTGCAACGTTCGGCTGCTTGTGATACTCGAATGACTCTGATGTTCACTGATAGAACCGGACGAGGGCAAGGAAGAGAGAACTGCATGATTATGGCCTGACATGGCATGGGTCCTTACGACACGCAGATCAGGTTGACAATTGAATCGATGGGACGAGGTAGTCAGTAATCTGCGCCCGACTGCCGCCGCGGGGACGGGATCGTTGTATCATCGACTTGTTTCTGCCATGAAAGTCTCTTTTTTGGGGGGGGTCGAGAAAAATATACTGGGTACTGGGAAGCTACAGAGAGAAATGGCCACTACTGCGATCTGAACTGTAGTCAGTAGGGAAACGTATCATTCTCCAGAAACAGAGGACTAAATCCGGCCACATTTTGTGTCTCGGGGTATCGTAGCGATTATCCGGATCTTAAGTCCACCGTTATAGTATCCGGCGATTAATACTGAATCGAACATAAAACTATCATGCTTCAACATACAAACTTCTAATATCGTACGGGGCGTCTCGCGAACTAACATATCGCACGCATCAAATTAACTCTTGGCGGCGAAAGTCTCGCTAGGTGACGCTACGGCCAATCCATCACGCGTTTTTACCCATATCAAAAAATCCTACATGTTTTGCTTTGGTTTCCAATTTCGGAAACCCAAAGCTGCGAAATACATGAATTGATCCTGAAATCCAAGTGTTGAAGTGTTTGCAGATCTAAATTTGTGAAAACCATAAAAGATTTCTTCGATTTTTCATGCGCCTGATGGACGTGTGCCACCATTCCCCTCGTCTACTGCTACGTGCAAGATAGCGATCTTTGCGAATATCACATGATAGTGAGCGAGATAGAGCAACAGCGAGCACCAGAGCTAGCACTGTCCTGTATGGAGGAAACCAAACCCCTCGCGCCTTTGGACGTCTCAACTCATTCAAGATGTGACTTGACATGGCCAGATTCAAGTCTCCAACCACTTAAAGCAACGCACACGACTCCAGAAGGCTCCTATTTCGAGATTATGACGTCACGTATTGCTGTTGCTAAAAGTAGCAACAATATGAACGTACGGGTTGAAGAGGCGTCGATACCGAAGCCCGGCGACGGTCTCCCAGTGCCGAATATGAGTTACGACTCCGTGTCCCCCACTGTCACGAGAGATCTACAATTTGACTCGAGAATCATACCGGATATTTGGTCGTATGAGGCACCTCAAAATATGTACGCACTGTGGACACAATCCACACAGCAGATTAATTTATTAGCGGAAAATTCAGGTCTCTTGACTCAGCTACAAGTTCAGCAGCATCTTCAACTTCAGCAGGAGCTTGATCGGAATCTACTGCCTCAGATGTCTCCCATTCATAGCTCCGGTCCATCATCCTTGAACATGTCTGGAGTTCCACTGACGGTGAGTTCTCATGAAATGATCGTTCAGCAGGCTACCAACGTCGGTGTGAACCCTGACTTTTCCGCGGTACTGAATCTACACGATTTACTGGCCTTTGGTGATGCAAGCAGTACTTCAGCGCCAAGCGACAGCCCGACCATCTCAGGAAAGCATCTCACAATGCCACCCAAGCCGAACACTGGAGGGGTAATCAACGTGAAGGATTTAACACTTAATGAATTGCGTCCGCACTTCAACAAGCCCATGGCAGTTGTGGCGAAGGAACTGGGTGTATGTATCACGTTGATGAAGAAGATCTGTCGTCGCAATGGACTCGTGCGATGGCCGCACCGACGTATTCGTAGTCTGGTTAATCGCATTACATCACTGCAAATGATAGCAACGAATGCTGCAGGTGCAGAGCGTGAACGCTTTCAAGTACAGATTGCTGATATGCGTGAAGAACTTTCAGCTGTGATTCAAAATCCCAACGAGAAGAGTCGCAAGGCTCAGGTCAATGTTCCCAAATTGGTTGTTAAAACAAAGCATTTTGTGTCCCAGGAGGTTAACCACAAGCTTCCTGTCGATGAGATCATCGACGAGCTGGTTAGTGCAAGTGACGTATCTGCTGTCTGCCGCGTCGACAAGGGGATTAAGAACAGCACTGCCAAAAAGGCGAAGAAAACAAAGAACAAATTGAACGTCACGATTAAAGCTGCAATCAGAGATAAGGTTGCTGGACCTAGGGTCGTTTCTGTACAGAAATTGTTTGACAGTGAGACCTTTCTATCGAAGAAACGCAAATCATCATTTGGTCTACACGCGCGCCATCCTCCACCAATCAAGATACCGCGACACGATGAGTTGCCATCCATGGGACGTTTACGCAGCCAAAGTGTGCCAGAGAGAAAGTTGCGGGGTGAACGATACGAAAGGGAACGGGAGATATCCACTGGTTCCGGCTATTCCAGTGTGCGACCATCTACCGCGACCAATCGCAATGGTATGCGTGGCTCTATTCTGTCGATTTTAAATGATAGCCCTGCGAAAGCGTAACCAGTTTCTCTAGCTCCACACCAAATATTCATTGCGAATTGGGCGGGCCATAGTAGATACTACCTACATAAATTGACTCAAGATTCAACAACTCCCTGTCTTAGCGTTTATTTGTGAATTGTAAACTTATGCTTCATTCGCTACAACAGTAAAGTCTCCATACATCCAACCCAGACTGCTTGGAGTTAACTCGCACAGTAAGAGACGCTGTAGATATATATTTGTTGAAGTTTCAAGTTGATGTGTATAGTCTGGCATGAGACTATACAAACTTCATGTGAAGCGCGACCACAGTAGTCACTTATGCATTTTTAGCTGCTTTAGAATGGAATTTTAACTGTATATTTGCTTTTATTAGGAATTTTAGGTTAGGTTCTTAAGTACGCTTTTATAATTACAGTATAACCTGTCTAAACTGATACTGTCTAAACAAATAACCTCCGTAAACAAATATATATTGCCGGTCCCAAGTACGTCCCCATACTTGAAATAATAAACCTCCATAATCGGATATTCAAGAAGATTTATTGGTCCCACAACTTTTGTAAGCTAATACTGCATACCCTATGTAACAAAATTAATACTACTGTACCTACTATGTGTGATGGAAATAATCCTGGATGTTCCTCTGGACCATCTGGCGAGTCCTATGCACGATGACAGTATCCTTCATCTGCCGTAAGGCAGCAATAAATTTGTCATTGTTGCCTGTCTGTTGCGTCCAGTAAATCTCCAGTGACTGGATCATTGATTGAGCGTCTCTGGCTGAAACTGGAGCGATCTCCTCGCTGTCGTCATTGTTGTTGTTCGCATCTTCGTCCTCCTAGTGAAGGTGGTCCTCGACGACCAAGTCAATGTCTGGGATGTATGTGACGAGGTCTTCTTCTGGATAGTTGAGGTGGTTGTGGATGTCCATGGGCTTGCGGTACCGCAGTTTACTGATCTGCGACTAGAGCTTGGCAACGACATCCTGGTCGACCAGCTCATCGTCGATGAGCTGTACATCCTGTGTGTCAGGAAGTGTACGGATCTTGCAGTGACCAAAACACTTTTTGATTGTGTATTGTGGTGGAGCGCTGATCAAAGTTTTTGAGGCTTGATCAGGCGGTAACACGGCGCCCGGACTGCCGACTGACGAAGGGGTCCTCCGGTTGTCCTTGACTGCTTGTGTTTCTGCTCACCTTGTGTACCCGACGGCTTGGGCGTGGGTCGCTCTTCAGGTGGCGGGGATGGCACACTGCAATTCCTTGTGGCAAGACTGTGATGACTTGTGATGAGTCGACTGATGCGATCAGGCGATAATCAGCCGTAATCAGGCTTGAATCACGTGCGATCAGGTTTGATCCACAATGATCAGGCTTGGGTAGGCACTAAAAGTCGTCGATCAGCGACGATCAGACTTGATCAGGCTTGATCAGCTACTAAAAGTCGCTGATCAGCTAGTTGGCGCGAGTTGCGAGCAGCTGAGCGCGGATCGCGAGTTGCAGAGGGTCGATCAGGTAGCGATCGGCGAAGGGGTACTCGATAAGGCAGCGGAAATCTTCACTGCCCGATCACAGAGCCTCCTTAAGCTTAATTAGTCACTAGAATACCCAAAAATACCTTGTATTCTAGACTTAAGCCTTAGAGGGACGGTCGATCAGCGCGTTCGACGGGTTGATCGACGATTACCACTACAAATCCGCCTAGTGTTCCCGTGGGGCGCTTAAAGCAGCCGAACACTAGGGGCCAAAACGTGTACCAATAGGGGAAGAGGTGAGAGCGCACTGCTCGATCACGTTCCCGAGACCAAAAAAAAACTTTAAAAGAAGAACCGACGACACAGCGGGCGGAGTTGGGGGTGAGTTCTCACACTCTACGCCTACCGGTAGGCCAAAAACGCACTCAGTGCTCCCGCCCGGGACGTAGAGGTATTTATTAGAAGAAGGGAGGCCCTAAGTTGCCGTCCCTATAAACGATCAGCCCGATCGTACGCAAAAGGAGAACTGTATTATTG
>CM047583.1:10038783-10103980 GCA_026184515.1 Peronosclerospora sorghi | reverse complement strand
TTTTTTGGCGAGTGGTACTTCCAATATCCACGCGATTTACCCGGAAGCAAATCAACTTCCATGATCACCGGAGATCGAGAAAACTCATCAATACGGAAATTATCCAAACATGGTAAATCAGGTTGATCACATTTTTCATTATCTTTCTCTTCTGCTTGATCAACCCGCTTCTTATCCACATATGCAAAAATACACACACCAGAAGGCTCGTCTCGTACCAGATTCCAACCTGGCGAGCGTCCTAGTTTAACATGTCTTCGGCTTCTTTGGGCAACATTCCCGCATGCTTGGTAGGGTTGTACCACTGTCGAATGCGATTGTAGAATTCCTCCATGGGGCACTTGCCAACGTCATGGATTTCGCCGCACGCACGGCAGACGTACATACAGTGATCCGTCGGATGTCCCTTCTTGCCACACTTCAGACAGGTCAGGCGTTTCCAACAGCGTAACTGTCATGCTTAATTGATCCGCAATGGCTGCATTTCTTCATCGCCCCTCGGCCATCAGCACTTGATTCGCCTTGTTTACCGGATCGAGTATCACTAGGTGGACTATGCGTCCCTAGTTGGTCGCGCAAGGCAGCAATCATGTAACGACGCTGGTCACCATCACTTCCACTGTCATCGGAGCTTGACTATTCGCTTCCAGACATCACCTTAATCGCGCGCACTGCTTTAGGCTTCCGCGCTGGGGCAGGTGACCGATCATCACTGAATTTCTGACGGAATCGGTTGGTGCCTACGGTCGCCATTGGCTGGTACCACTTATTGCGCGCATACGCCCGCAGCGTTTCTTCCAGATCCGCGGCGGTATCCAGCCGCAGAAGTGCCAGTTGATCGGCGAGCTCGCGATTGGTCAACGTGTCCAGGAAATGTTGCACATGTTTGCGTAAAATCGTAGGTGATCCATCCCTGGTTGGCAACTTGGCCCGCAATCCCGCCACATTCAGCCGGTACGGATACTCAATGGGGGTTTCATCTGATCGCTGTTTCGTGTAATAATACTGGCGGGACGCCGATTGGCCACTTCCACAGTATTGAACTTCAAACTCATCCACGAGACTTTTCCAACTTAATCGGGTAGCTCTACTCAGCTGGCGATGCCAATTGCGTGCTGGTCCTTTTAGTAAATCACCCATAATTAAGCACTTTTCTGGGTCGGAGGCTTGGTCACACATAAATGCCGACTTCAAACGACTAATCCAATTCCGCGCTTGATCTTCATCCGCTTCCTTCCCTGTAAATTCTTTAAGATCACCGATCGCCGACATTCGAATTCTGGGAATCGGCTGTTGGTCAGGCATTCCAGGGTACGCTGTCGCAACCGTAACTTGTCGAGGCAGAGTGATTGGCTCGTCTGGGTCAATGTAATCACGCTGGGATTGTTGATCATGGAGAGAATATACAGATTCCATGTCAACATCTTTAACCGTGGTCAATCTTCTTTACATTGACTGACAATCACGGAGCGAATGCACTGATTCCTTATACAAGTCCTTCACGGTCGTAACACTTCCTGGCTTGGGTTGGGGACTTTTTGTGCGAACAACTGCAGGTGCTGACTTGCCTCTTTCTTCTGCCAAAAATTGTTTCATGGCCTTGTCGAAAAATGTTTGCAGCTGTGGGCCCTGCGATGATTGATCATCATCTGCCTTGACTGGTTGCGGTTCCCTCTTGATAACTGAAAACTTGGGTTCGTACTACTGGCAAACTGTCATCCTGGTGAACTTGGGTTCCATACCTCCAGCACTGCTCGACTCCACTTCAGGTTCTTCACCTTCAGAAGGGGCATATTCGTAACACGATGATCCCGTGTGTTCTGCCACGTTAATCGATGGGCCCGCTTCAATTGTCAGCATAGAGCAAGGTGGTTGTACCTGAGCGGATTGACCCACTATAGGCACCAACAGTCCGAATAGCTGCTCGGTAGTGGTCGCGACGTCTTCAGTGTCGAGATCGAATACTTCTTCGGCATCGTAGGCGCCTGTAGTCAGACCAGCTTGCTTAATCAGGCGTGTCAGCCCTAACACCAACTGTAGCTTGTTCTTCTCGTCCATTATTGGTCGACTAACCGGCTCGTTCTGTTTTCCACTGATCGTGACCCCGAGTAGGTTCATAATTGAATTCATCAATAAGAAATTCTACAGATCCTTCAAATAAAACGTCCTTTCCAAATCGGCTTCCGATGGTGGCATACTTGGTCGACTTTCATCACTTTCCGAACCTGGCGCCTTCAGCAACGCCTTCGGTTGGTCCGGGTCATAGTATTTCACCAACGGCTTCCAATCCAGATCATCATATGCATATGTAATTGGCGGATCATAACGCAAGTTATGATCCGCAGGGGCTCCCGAAGGAGCCTTGGGAGGTGGTTGAGATCTCTTCTCCTCCTTTATATCATCATGATACCTCCCCAGGTCCTGATAATCAGCATTTCCTTTCTTCTCAGACATGACGACGGCGAACTGCCTTCCATCGTCACAACCACCTCCTCCTTTTCCACCTTTATCTTCACTTCTTCTTCTGCTTCCGTTTTCACGTCCACATCAGCGCCATCTTGCGTAGAATCGCGGTGATATCCCGCGTCGCCCAAAGATCCGGGCACGCGCACCATTGTGGTGGAGCGGATGATCAAATTTTTTGAGGCTTGATCAGGCGGTAACACGGAGCCCGGACTGCCGACTGACGAAGGGGTCCTCCGGTTGTCCTTGACTGCTTGTGTTTCTGCTCACCTTGTGTACCCGACGGCTTGGGCGTGGGTCGCTCTTCAGGTGGCGGGGATGGCACACTGCAATTCCTTTTGGCAAGACTGTGTTGACTTGTGATGAGTCGACTGATGCGATCAGGCGATAATAAGGCGTAATCAGGCTTGAATCACGTGCTATCAGGTTTGATCCACAATGATCAGGCTTGGGTAGGCACTAAACGTCGTCGATCAGCGACTATCAGACTTGACCAGGCTTGATCAGGTACTAAAAAGCGCTGATCAGCTGGTTTGACGTGAGTTGCGAGCAGCTGAGCGCGGATCGCGAGTTGCAGAGGGTCGATCAGGTAGCGATCGGCGAAGGGGTACTCGATAAGGCAGCGGAAATCTTCACTGCCCGATCACAGAGCCTCCTTAAGCTTAATTAGTCACTAGAATACCCAAAAATACCTTGTATTCTGGACATAAGACTTAGAGGGATGGTCGATCAGCGTTTTCGAAGGCTTGATCGACGATTACCACTACAAATCCGCCTAGTGTTCCCGTGGGGCGCTTAAAGCAGCCGAACACTAGGGGCCAAAACGTGGACCAATAGGGGAAGAGGTGAGAGCGCACTGCTTGATCACGTTCCCGAGACCAAAAAAAAACTTTAAAAGAAGAACCGACGACACAGCGGGCGGAGTTGGGGGTGAGTTCTCACACTCTACGCCTACCGGTAGGCCAAAAACGCACTCAGTGCTCCCTCCCGGGACGTAGAGGTATTTATTAGAAGAAGGGAGGCCCTAAGTTGCCGTCCGTATAAACGATCAGCCCGATCGTACGCAAAAGGAGAACTGTATTATTGCTTATATCCTAATATCTACCAAAAACCTAATATCAACCAATCAGAACTACCCATTCCTACGCATTTTAACGACCATTTGACCACTTACCTTCGGGTTACCGTCAGGTAACCTTGCCAGTTGTCGCATCGTCTGAGACGTCCTATCCACGCCTCGTCCCTGTCCGCCACCGTTGTGTCAACAGTTGTACCGTCTGGGTACCAACTGTAGTACCGACTGTGGTGCCCACTATCGTACCACCTTTTGTACCGACTATGGTACCGACAAAATTTGTGGTACCCTCTACCACAGCTACGCCTATAGGGGTGCCTATAATTATATCCCCTAATTACGTACCAATTCTGCGGTACTCCTTACCACATTATGGCTTCACATCAGTGCTCCAATCAGGAATCAACATCCTGATAGCATCCAGAACATCGAATTTCTCCGGTTCAGCGATGTTGTCCTCGAGGCGTAGCACGAGAAGGGAGTTGAAGCGCCGGCGATAATAAGCCTTCAGATTGCGGATGATCCCAGCGTCGCATGGCTGCAGCTTTGAGGTCGTGTTTGGAGGAAGGTAGAAGATGGTCGTGTTCCTCATCTCAATGTGACCAGGTAGCTCGCTAAGGGGAACGTGAGAACTGCTGTTGTCCAGAATGAGCAAAACATTTCTGTTAGCCATTCGGCGATCGAAGGCTTTGAGCCACTCCAGAAAAATGTTCTGTGTCATCCAGGCCTTTGCGTTGTTGCGGTAGGTACAGCCGAGATTGGCAAGGTTAATGTTCTTGAAGCACCGTGGACTTCTGGACTTGCTAATGACCAAGAGTGGAAGATTGTCAGATCCGTCACCATTGCAGCACACGGCAAGGGTGAGGCGCTCTTTTTGTTGCTTTTCGCCCTTAAGTTGCTTCGTTGCAAGGGAATTTTCCGCCTAAGCTACACCAATATTAGTTTCCACGCTGCTCACACATTTTTAAACATGTACACTGACCTGCATGCGATAGAAAAGTTATGTCTCGTCCATATCGTAAATGTCATGCCAGTCATATTTGTCAAGAACTTTCTTGATCTTTGGGCGCTCGTCCTCGATGGTGCTGTCAACATATCCACTTTCACCAAAGCGGCGAAAGGAGCAAATTCCATGGCGTGCTTTGACAGCATCAAGCCACCCATTGGAGAATTCAAAAGGCTCATGATGTGGATACAGGCGGACCAGGACCTTTGCTTCATTCTCTTTGATCAGGTGGCCGCTCATGTTGACACGCTCCTGGTTTGCAGTGAACCATTCCATTAAGGCTGTCTCCATCAGAGGGTACTTCACAATACGCTGGCGCTACGCCGAGATATTCGAAGAGTCCGCTTTCCCCAGCAGCTCAGTCGAGCGCTTCAATGTAGTTGAAATGGCAGACTGACTGACTTTTGTGTTGTGATCACTCTCGAGCCAGTTTTTGAGCTCTCCCTGAGTGAGACTTGGGTTTCTCTGTTTGTGCTCACAGATTGCAATGCGGATTATGTTCGACATTGTGGTGTGCTGTGCTCCACCACGAGGCATTGTGGTGGTTAGGAATGTGTGTTGGGGTCAGAGTGTTTTGTGGTGTTGGTAGTCGGGTTGTGTTTGTTGGATGGCGCAAATCACCTCCTGCTCCGAATAGTCCATTAATTTATTACAGTATTACCGTGTCTAAATCAATAACCTCCGTAAACTAATACTGAACAGGCAGTACCAGTGATATTAGTTTTAGACGTTCTACTGTAGTATATTTTTACTCTAAAACTCAGAGAACACTTACTTCCTTCCCGTGCGCGCCTACGCTGATCACGTAGGGCGCGCTTCTTTGGAGTTTACTCCTAGACTATCAGGCACTAACGGCCGGTATAGTCACTACGGAATATTTGCCTTGCCCCCAACTCGTGTCAATTGTCTACAATATCTATAGTTGAAATCCTTGCAACCTAAGGGCATACTGACGCTTTTCGTATCCCGCCACTGCTCGACCGAGACTTGGTTGATACACCTAGTCCGTAGCATTTTCAACTGTTGGTGCAGTTGCACTTATGACCCTGATGCACCACTTAGTCCCTAACATGTTGAAAGTATTCATGATACCGGTTTTTATTAAAGCAGGGTATGATTGATATTTTATTAGTTATAGAAATATTCATATCGTACTTATTAGGGGTCAGCGTATACTGACACCCCAGTTACGTAAACTGCCCCCCCCGATGCAAAAAAAAATCCTGCTTGAAGTCATCAATGGGCAAGAAAACCAAAGTTCATCACTTGGATGGTGATGCTGACCAGTCTACACGAACCAGCTCATCGGTGGCGCCATCTTATTGGCATAATCTCCAATCAACACGTCAGTGAATCATAGCAGCACAATCAAAATGCTTGGTGTAACTCTGTGGTCCATTTGCATAATTTTCAGGACGACTACGATATTGACGTCGTCTTCCGCATTAGCGAGACGAAAAAGCGCATTAAATACTCTCGTAGCGAGGTTTGACTTGCGTTAATACATCTAATAGCGAATGCGATGGGTCTGACACATACACTACCGCGGCTGATTTCTTGATAGGCTCGCATTCTTGAGGTTTTGGACAGCGTGTGCGAACATGTCCCGATCGAACTTCCGGGTGGAAACCCTAAGGCCAAGCGAATGATTACCGCCGAGGTACATCGTGCACCAAATGTACTTATTTCTCGGTTTCGTCGCTGATGAAAATGTCATCGTGCATATATACAGTGCAACGACTTCATCGGTGAGTACGAGGATGAATTCACACGTACATTTTTTTATGACTTCACTCTTTCCCAGGAGCGGATGTGCACAACCACGTTACAAGGTAAGTTTTCTGTGTATTGATTCTGTGTACGCGATTTTGTAAAATGTTCTTCTCGAAAGTCTTTAAAACACCGAGATCACAAAGATTGAGGAGCTCTAGTATTGCTGCTAGTTCAGAGCGAAGAAGCTACATAAGAAAAGAAAAAACTGTTTCAGCTCCTGCAGTAATACTGTGGATAGATGGACAAAAGAGAAAGTTGTTCATACAAAGCTATTGCCTGGTATATTACTAGCGAATGATACCTATCCCAGAGCTTCCTAAGAAGAATCTTCGTCGCCCCCTTCGCCCCATCACGACGGCTTTCCTTTTCGCCACCGTCCCTCCAGGTTCTTCATAGTACACACAAATACAGGATTTCTAAGCTTGCGGTTAACAATGTTGTGCTGTTCGCACAGCCACATCGAAAAAGCTGTGGAAGATTCCACTCTACCACAACAGCGTATCATAATCGGCATAATAAGTTACCCCATTAAACTAGGATGAGGTGCGGTCATTATTACCGTGGCGGAGATTTGGAAATCTCATTATGGAAATCTCCAGCACAATGCACGCATGGATACATCAGCGCTAAATCCTCAATAAAAGTCTTGGTCTTGGCTTGATACTCTGATGATGGTTTATCAGGGTAGTAAATGCCGATCGAATGCAGCTATAAATAAACGCAAGGAGTTTAACAAATATCAATCCGCACGCACCAGTCCCCATGTAGCATTACCAAGTGCTTGCCTATCTAACGGACAACCGTTGACTGGATTGGTCTGATTAACGTCTTTGTTGGTCTTTGTTGGAAGTTGACACGAGTTGGGGGCACGTGCAACTTACCGTAATGGTGGTTCAGACCGTTAGCGCCTGACCACCGTTGGGATGTAAGTTTCTAATAAAAAAGCGCGACCTACTTGATCAGAGTAGGGGCGCACGAGGGCAGGATGTAATGTGACTTAATGGGTAAAAGATATACTGAATATAAAATAGTACCTAAGAACCTACCCTAAAACTTAATAATAGAATAGATAAAATCCTAAAGAACCAAATATTCAATAAATGCAAATGTGGCAACAATGGTCGAGTACACTTGGAATTTGTATGCGTCCTAACGCCAGGCTGAACACATGCGTAGCATAGCAAATTACAACAGTCTTCTTGTCCATGGACATTCTAAAAAGGTCCATCTTGTCAGCTCATGTCGGCTCCACGCATATTGGGTCTTTTATTTGTTAAAACAACACAAAAAAGGTTGCGTTCACTTTACGCGATCAGTACTCACCAGCTGCCCAAGTTTCAGCGTGGGAGGATCAGCGGAAGGTGCATAAAGGTATGCGTGCGCCGTAGCCGTAGAAGAGTTCAGTCCTGTCACTCTGTATTTAAATGCAAAAAGGAAAGTAAAGTATGTTATGTATAGTTACTTAAGTCGCTATCCAGTCTTAAAACCGTAACTGCTGTTATATGCAAAAATGTCTGGCTTACCTGCAACAGCCAATGGGATTCCACTATACGGAAGAGTGCAAACTCCAAAATGGGTAAACACTCTTCCAACACTCCTCCTGGAAGACTGGAGGCTGTAGCACCATCACTGCAAGCCTAGCGCTGCACGCAACAATTGGATACGCTGCGCTCCCAATTCCTTAGTCAGCAAATCAGCCAACATCTCCTCTCTTGGCATGTGGTTTGCCACAACGATGCCCTTCTTGGTATAATCCTTAAGAAATTCAACTTCATGTTGACGTGCTTGGAACTAGCTCCACTCGCTTTGTCCTCTAATTGCTTTATAGCGGCTTGGTTGTCCATCTTGAACATCAGCGGCGTCTTGGCGTGCATTCCAATTTCGGCGACCAGCTGTCGCAAGCCTAACGCCTCCTTACCGGCCATCGCTGCCGCAACAAATTCTGCCTCCGCAGTTGACAATGCAACTGCCGTCTGCTTTTTGCAGACCCAACTCACGAGAATTCCATTTATAAAAACCACCATTGCCGAAACACGCTTCCATACGTCTTATCAGCAGCGAAATCCGCATCGCTGTAGACCATAATACGGAGTGGAATGGGTAGATCTTCATCGTGCTTCAACACCAACTTCAAATTGCTCGTTACCTTGAGGTACTTGAGAATTCGTTTCGCAATTTTATAGTCGCCCAGCTTGGGTGCATGGGTCTTACGCGTGGCTAGGTGCACGGCGAACGAAATGTCAGGACGCGTGCACGGGGCGACCCATAGCAAACTGCCCACAAGCGATTGGAACTGATTAAAACTTGGTAGATTCTCCTTCGGCTGCAATTGAAAAAGCTCTTGGAACTCCTTTGCATCATCCAGAGCCAGCACCGGAGCTCGGGCTGAATTCATCTTCTCGAGCTTGTTCGTCTTGAGGATCTCTTTTATCGTGCCTTTGATCCAGCACGTATCCACTCTTTGGATCACCTTGAATTCGAATCCCGAGAAAATTGGTGACACTGCCCAATTCCTTTAATTCCAATATCTTCATGTCTGCAAAACACTCCATGACGATCCTCTCACTGGTTTCAGTAACCAGGAGGTCATCAACGTATGCACCGACCACCACCGTTTCGGCTCCTTGGTGCTTAACGAAAATGCACGTATCGGTGACGCACTGCATGAATCCAAAATTTACCAATGTTTCACATAAGCACTGGTGCCATAGGCGACCAGACTGCTTTAACCCATAAAGGTTCTGCTTCAACTTCAATGCAAGCTCCTTTGGTGAATTAACACCGAAATTTCGTAACCTATCCACCGAGATTTCCATGCCTTGCGGCACCTGCAAATAAATCTCTACATCGTCTTCAGACTTGGTCTTGGGGTAGGCACTATGCACGTCGCCGTGGCGTGCCTCTACCCCCCACACTTGCGCCAAAACCAGAATCAACTTAACGTTATTCAATTCCATAACGGTTGAAAACGTAAAGAAATAATCATCTCCGAAAACTTGTTTATCGCCTCTGGCGACCAACCTCGCCTTGTACCTCTCAACGGACCCGTTTGCACTGACTTTTGGCTTGTACACCCACTTGGTCGGGAGAGGTACCTTTCCCTCAGGGCGGCGAACAACATCCCATATTTCCAATTCTTGGAGGGCCTTAATTCGGCCTGACTCCACATTTTTGACTGCGTGCCACCGTGCGCCTCACGGTAGTTCTTCGTATCCGGTAGTATCGTTGAGCCACCTGTTGGCTCACAACCAGGTTCACACACCGCATATACGCATAAAACGCCTTCCACATTTTCGTTAATTTCATTCGTTTTTTCTGGAATTTCATCACTTGGCGCTGCCCACTTGGCCCTCGATTCTTCGTACTCTTGGCCCTTCAATGTCTTCTTAGACTTTTTGCGCGTCTTCCTAGTGCCCTGCATTGGTTTCTCGACGCGCCTCGGCTCGTCTGTAGCCTCCGGTATTCGTTGACTTTCGCGCTCCTTACTCTGCGCATTTGAATCAGCGTTTTTCGAACGCGACTCGGCCATTTCTTCGAGTTCTTGACTGCGTTCACCTTCCAGCATCTTGGTTACCTTGTCACTCGTCTCGGCACTGAGCGTCTCGATCGCGGTGACGTGCCGTGTCACCACGACCACCCTGTCCTTCATTAACAGCACCTTGAAACCTTTTGTTTCGTCGCTCCTCCCTAAAATTTGGGCGTGCTCGGCATTCTTCGCCAGCGTCTTCTTCTTTGGGTCCCGCCAAACCATGCACGGGGACTCGAAAACCACGATGTCATTTACTGCTGGCCTCTTGCCGGTCAGCACTTTCAATGGTGAAATTCGCCCGACATTCGACCTTGTCGGAGTACGGTTGAGTATTTACGCAGCATACTCAGCCGCCTCCGAACAATACGTAAGGGGTACACCTGACCCAAATATCATGCACAGGACCATATTGAAGATGGTACGGTTCATCCGCTCCGCCTTTCCATTCGACGCCGGATTCCCTGGCTCGGTTACTTGGCGGCGGATACCGGTCTGCTTGCTAAACAGATCCACGTTTCGGTACTCTCCGCCACCATCCGTACGCAGCACGTGAACCCTGAACGAAGATTAATTTTCAAACCAAGCGATAAAATGTCCAATTATTTTCGCTGCTAGATCCTTGGTACGCGCCGCGAAAACTCAGACGTAATTAGAATGATCCACAAACACAACCAAGTACCGGTTGACTCGTCTGTCGCGGGGGGTGATCGGACCTTTGAGGTCACTGCAGATCACTCCTCCGATGCGATCAATCGGCGAATTTCCGCCCGAATCCACCTTTGGTTGCGCCTTTCCGGTAGCTTTCCCTTCGGCACACGTAAGGCAATTCGGCCTATTCGTGTCCGTCAAAGCAATACCAGATCTCGGGTCCCTGGACAACCTTTCAATGGTATCATAGTCCAGGTGACCCAGGCGCATGTGGAAATGGTGCAGGCTGCCAGTGTGGACGTCTGGACCGACATCTTCCGACACACTATTGGCAACCATGTCACCTAAATCCTCCGAAAAACTTCGCGCCTTTTCGGCCTTCAACTTGGCGACGAAAACAGAACCATATGTCATCACGTCAAACAATTTCTCGCCCTTTATCATGAGGAGCATCTTGCTGCCATCATCGACCACGGTGCAACCCTTTTCGCGCAACCTACCAATTGAAATCAGATTTCTGGCTAGTTGCCGTGCGAAGTATACTTCGGTCAAGACAACGACCGTTTCACTTTTGTCGCACGTCCGCAACGTAAGCCGTCCGACCTTGGTTGCCTGAAGGGTGCCACCATCTGGCAAGGCAAAATTATCATCGGGACCGCAGTCCCTGGCGTCTTCCAACAAATTAGCGTTCGACACCAAGTGTCTACTAGCACCACTATCAATAATCCAAACACCTTCGTTTTCATTTCCATTCCACATGCATTCAAAATGCCATCCATGGTCGAAAGCACGAAACGCTTTGACGACCTTTCATTTCCGCCCCGTCCCTGCCCTTGAGTGCGTTCACTTCCACTCTAACGGCGCTTTTCGGGGCAATACCTCTGTATGTGCCCCTCTCCACCACAGCCGTAGCACACGCGCCGCCCCTTACCAGATGTTGCTGCATGAACGTGCAACCTAGGGGCGGGCTTCGACTTCACCGCATCATCTTCGAGCTCCTGCGCCCAGGGAATCAGCTCTTGTGCATGGCCTAGGTAATCCACACTTCTCGGGTCATACCTAGCCATCAACATTATCTTGAGTCGCGGATCAGCATATTTCACTATATTTTCAACGATTAACTTTTCACTCGACCCGCTTTCGCGAGCCAGAGCTACTAGGTACAAGTAGTGCTCTGTCCAGATGCGTTGCGGATCTTTTTCCATCGCAAACCTTGCAGCGGCTTGGTGGTGGGATATCGTCGTCTTGAATCCCAACCACATCTGATCCATAACGTGAATCAACGTCGGTCGCAACCGCCACCACCATGCAACATTCGTGCGATAATATTCAGCGGCGGTGCCCTCCAAGTGTTCGCCAAACTTATTTACCTTCAACCGTTCACTCCATTGGAAGCCATAGGTCATCTCTGCAATTTCAATCGCTTCAATGAACAGGTAAGCCCACTGGCGATACCCTGCACCCAGACCGGGATACAGTTCGCGTCCCGAAAGCTTGTCGATACTTAACTTGGGTATCTTGTACCCGGTGTACTGCACCGGTACACTTGGCTGCGCGGCGGGCACTTCAGCACCGCCTGCACCTTGCGCCGCAGCGGGCGCCCTGCGAGGTGCATCATATGTTCTCGGGCGTGGCCTTGCGCCATCTTCTACCCCTTCGTCCCCGGCCAGATCATCCAAACACATCTGCTGGCCGAACGGACGGTAATTCCTGAGACTTTCACGGAAATCGTTCTCCGGTATGCGCACCGGCGCCCCCCTCTTACGCTCGGGAGACTTCTTCGTGGGTGCGGGCCTAGCTCGCCCTGCATCTGGGTCGTCCACAGTTGACGCGATTTCCCGCAAACTGTTCAACATCTCCCGAAACTCACCCGGAGAGGGCACATCGTCATCATCAAAATCAATCATCTAAACTTAACAAAAAACTTTCAATCACGTCCGTCAATCGCTTCCCCTTCGATAGAGGGCTTTCCACAAGCTCCACGGAACGTAGCAACGAGAAAAACGTAATAGAGCGCACTCCAATGACCAAGAAAACTCCAGGAGATTACTTGACGTAACTTGGGCTCATAACCTGTTAAAACAACAGAAAAAAATGTTGCGTTCACTTTACGCGATCAGTACTCACCAGCTGCCCAAGTTTTAGCGTGGGAGGATCAGCGGAAGGTGCAGAAAGGTGTGCGTCGCGCCGTAGCCGTAGAAGAGTTCAGTCCTGGCACTCTGTATTTAAATGCAAAACGGAAAGTAAAGTATATTATGTATAGTTACTTAAGTCGCTATCCAGTCTTAAAACCGTAACTACTGTTATATGCAAAAATGTATGGCTTACCTGCAACAGCCAATGGGATTCCACTATACGGAAGAGTGCAAACTCCAAAATGGGTACACACTCTTCCAACATTATTGTTGCAAAAATTAGGAACGTTGCGCAAGTTTTGCTTAGGTTGCGCGTTTTAACTTCAACTGCAGAGATAGACACTGTTCTAATCTTCGGTGCTTGCTTACATGTGGCATGGGTAGGGGACCAGCTGATCATCTCTGGCACAGATTTTTCCATATTTCCCGTGGTGCACCTGTCGAAGCTGTAGCTGGTCAAGGAGTTTCCCGATAAACAGAGGACAGGCCTGGTCTCTAATGTTGTTGATCGCATGGATTCTTATGAAGCGCTGTCGCTGGGGGTAACTTGGCCTGAGACATTGGTTCCAGACGAGTATGAGCTAGAAAGGATTTTCCGCGTCGAAACAGGAAGAAAAACACTATTTGAAAGAGTACACCGAGAGTACCGCAATTTCCTCCATAATCACGCCCCTAAGCACATCTGCTATGATGGTCGGCATAGATATTGGCCGATTCGTCCGCTTCATTCTTGGTTTGCATGATTGGTATCGGTTCTTCTGCACTCAATATCCTTCAGTACTCCACTTTTTCCTTTTTGATCAGCTGCACCAATTTACGTGGACTTATCGTATCGTTTTCTATTACCGGTAAACTTTTCTACCCACACAAACAACTGTGTAGCCGGATGAGCCCCAAATTCTGGTGTTATTAATTCCTCCAAGGTTATACATCATCGTCTGAAGCAAGTACCTCATCTAGTGAGGTTTGGGGAGTGGTCGCATCGATACCTGGGTATTGTCCGCTGAAATTCGACCAGAAGGACAGTTGAGAGAGACATGAGAGCGAAAGACCAGGTATAAATCCTAATCATATTCACAATCATTATCCCATCAGGACGTACTGCACAAACTCCACCAAGTTAATCCAGCACGACTACGCCGATGACGACGGGACTGGATAAATCTTCGAGGCCCGTGGCTTTCTGCTTCTGTTCTATAAAGGAGGAAGTGATGGGTTGACTCCCAGAGAGCCTATCGAAATTTCTCAACAAGACCGAAATGTCGTCGCAGGAGATGTCGGAACTTGGGCCGAACCGGTGCAACTGGTCGGAGTTACCTGAGCAAGGAACATCTCCCAAGACTGAGCTATTGCTCTTGAAATCGGGAGACCACTGATCATGACGAGGAAAGATCTAGAAAACGGAAATAATCGTCATTACGGTACCAAGGCGAATGGCCATCGCCGCTTCGAGTATAGGATGTTACCAGGAAGCACCTTGGATGAATCTAGAACTTTGATTATACCCCTGACCAAGGTTCGGAAAACCATGTTGAGGGATGATGATAGTGATCGGGCTTTTTCCATCCGGATTTGATTACTGTAACTGAGCTAACCTCATCGTAATTAGCCGTGGGTTTATCATCACAAGATATTCACTGTCCCCACCGCCTATTCGATCGGAATCATGCCGCCGGTAATTACGTTCAGCAAGTAAGGCGATTGAATTGTTGCAGCTGACTTGTCACCAGTGGTGGTCCATCCGATTGCGTAAGGCGCCATAACGCCTTGATAATTTTGGTACATTCGCAAGGTGGGGGGATAGAGATCCGGCAGACCAGAGGCCAACAGATCCAACATTCTCGTGAAGATTGGGACAAAGTGACTAGATGGGCGGGTGGATCGGATTTTGTCGCGACTATTGGGCTTGACGCACCAGTACGGTAATTGAATTAATCGGGCTGTTACCGAGCTGCCTTGGCATCTTGGATAAACTTGATGAAACTTTGAGCGATCAGGCTGAGGTTTACGGCTGCGGCGAAAGAACAACACGAACTATGTGCCGCACTGTAATTAGCATAAGAGGCATCACGCATGACACAACTAGACATATTGGGCATTTGAGGCAAAGATGATTGGGTGGGACGAGGTAACGTCTACTTGGGGACGTGATATGCTGAATCTCGGCGCTCGAGACACTGGAAGCAGTCGCGGTTGGGAGCTGGCTTAACGTTGGAGAGTGATGTCGGTTAACTGCTCTTGCAGCCGAGTTAGCACCTGTTGTTTGTAGCACCAGATAAACGTGCGCTTGGTCGGCAATACAAATATTTAGAATAGATTAGTCAGTGCGAGTTTGACGAGCTGGACCCTCCGCCATTACACGAAATGCATTTTCCGCATCCAATTTTCCTTAGATCACTGAAATTGTGATGTGAATACTAATAAGCTGATCATCGTGTGCCCCATTGTCTGTCTTAAGCTAATGATTGGCATGGTGAGACGTAGCAATTTCAGTTTAAAAACTTGATAGCTAGTCATAAAGCTGCTTGTTGTCCTCCCTTAGTTGACGGTTAACATAATCCACCTAAGAAAGCTTGTTAAGACCTTTCACACTCCTCTCAATCGTGGTGCGTAATTCGTCGATGGTGGATTAAAAAATCGTCAAATGATTAAATTTCGATATGCATGGAGAGGAGTGAATAAAAGTTACGATAATTTATGAGATTGAGGCGTGTTCGATCACGTTTTTCCATAAGTTACTGGAAATCATGTATGTTGACTGCAGTATCGTGATTTCTTGCTAGTAGCGAATTCTATCCAGATCGCGCTCCTGGGCTAAGAGGGTAGCTAACGACTTCCTACTATGAGGCCGATCGCGGAGATTGTCAATCTTGAGCCCTCCTATTTATTTCAATTTCAATACAGACGCGCATATACACACTTGGTTACCAGAAGTCCTGGCGGGTGTACCCATACCAAATGGATACACAGGTGAGAAGGTTATTGAGGTGTATTGTCGAGCTGCCCGCGATCAAGGTAATGATCGTCGTCATCGGGCTGGTCAGCACGATGCTCCCCGGCTTGATTCCGAAGCCGATGCACAGAGTACCCTCACCGTAAGTGATTCGCCTAGTTCGACCATGGCTATCTGCTTTAGGAAAAAAAAATCCGAAGTGATCCGCACTCCTTAATCCCTGCAGGACCTTCTACGTATAGCTCCTTATCCCTCGGTTGAATCGTCGCATCACACTCTCTTAAATTATCAACAACGTTGGTTGGCCACCCGGGGCCTCATAGTGAGCAGCGTACCTCTCGAGCACGGGATCGGTTTTAGCTCCTTATTCCCCTCTTGCGTTCGAAGTCGGGACTACTGCGTTGACAATATCATTTTCTCTCACAATAGAAATAGGGTCGCCCTACCCGCACCCCCCCCTCCACCCTACACACCCCCACCTGACTTTCGACCAATAGAAATTATTTGAGGATAATTAACTTACTATCGCTTGTACCAATGACTTTACTCGGCTCTTCATTGCTCAACATGCTCGTGCCCACGTATCGAATGAGTTGTCGCTTTCGTCGTCACTGGGCTCTATTGTATCTGTGGCGTTAGCTTCCGCCTTCCAGTCTTTCTTTTCCCTTTCCTGTTCTTTTTCAGCATTTCGCTCTCTCTTTTGCTGATGTTCAAGATCAATTACCTGCAATAATACTGACATGACACACCCCGTTTCCTGGCGATTTGAGACCCAAATTGTCGCCACAACGTCCCGCGAGCGAGTGTCATTTCCCGTTATAGTGAACCGATCTCCCACGTGAAGACACTCGTGGCCCTTAATATTTCGCATCCCCTCGCTGCCACGAAGTTCCTTCGGCAGGAACCGGAACACATTTTTTCAAAGCCTGAATGACCAATGCCTTGTGCCCAATATCTACCCACACGTTTTTGCCACCATTAAAAGCGCAGAATGGCACCTCAAAGTGACGCAGTTCGTGCTGCAGCCTAAGACTGATCTCTTCTAGATTTTTGTAAAGAATTCGCTTGTTAGAAGTATTGATGATTCCAATCGCTCGCTCTTTCGAAGAATATTCACCGATAAGTGAAGTGCTTCAACTGTGTCTTGCATCACCATTTCTGCTGCATTGAGCAGCGTCGTCACTTCCTCATCATGCCAGCACTCTCCACGGCCATCTTTCCATATAGCGCCGTCAATTTCCCGCAGTCCTACAATTCCCGACATCGTGTCCGTGTACGTTTCAAGAAGATAATTGCAATCGCCTCCCTTGACTAGAAATCTTGTCCGTTCCTCGCTTATCAGATCTGCTAAAGCCTCCAAAATACCGCGAAGACGCTGCTCGTATCGGCTAGGATTTCCAGTGTAACCTGCTGCTGTCAAGAGTGATACTACAATTCCTCATCGGATTAACTCTACGACAATCTGCACGATTCTCGAGCTTCTGTTAATGCTCCCGCCATCCTCGTAGATAGTGTCGGCCGCATTAAGTGTCAAAAGCTTCAGTTTCCCAGCGATTGCCTTCGTAGTCGCGACGTTGAGAATGTGGCGGATTTCTTTAAACGTCGGTGGGACTCAATTACGGGCTAGAAAATGCGTGGTAGCGTCGTACTCGAGCGAGGCGCGCGTCAAATCCAGCGGCAGAAAAGTCTTGTGAGCTTGGGCACGAACTGGCGCAGTCGACTGCACGTTGGCCTGTCCACGTGTTCGGTAATGAGGTGCTCATGAAGCGAAACGCTTGGAGCACAGACTCGCGCAGTTCATCTGAGTCACCTTCAGACGATCTGATCCATTCCCGCAATAGTTCAATCATCGGGTCTTGCTCCTTCAACATGGTATACAGAATTGGCAAACTTCAAGTCGTGCCTATTTTTTTATTTCTATTGGTCGAAAGTCACGTGGGGGGTGCCGGTAGGGTGCGGGTAGGGCGATCCTAGAAATATACTCAAAATGCTTCAATTCAAAGTGTCAACCAAGCTAGTATTCCAAGGACGTCTTAGTCGAAGATTAAGCAGTGCTCGCGTCCTTCAAAAGGAATATGACTATCTGGTATTGGGCGCTGGTAGTGGAGGCATGGCGAGTGCCCGCCGCGCAGCTACTTACCCTGGAACACGCGTAGCTGTTGTGGAACAGGGGCGATTGGGCGGCACGTGCGTCAACGTGGGTTGCGTGCCCAAGAAAATCATGTATATTGCAGCAGATATGGTCCACAAAACGCGTCACGACCTACTTCATTATGGAATTGAGGATATAGGTACGGGTGGTAATTTGGGCGAGCGAATGCACTTCGACTGGGCTAAACTGAAAGCTCGTCGTGACGCCTACATCATGCGTCTCAATCAAATCTACGAACGGCAAGTGATTGGTTTAAATAATATTAGTAGAATGCCTTGGCTTAACATCAAAGTTCTTGCGCGTATAGGAACTTGATAAATTCCAAGGTTGATATCATTCGGGGGTCAGCGAAATTTAATGGAAAGGGTAATGTTGAGGTTAACGGCAAGGAGGTTATAGCAAAGAACATCATGATTGCAGTTGGTGGAAAGCCTCTAATCCCTGCCATCTCGGGTATATTTACCGGAAATACATTGGTAACATACTTGTGACCTGAGCTGACATGAGTTATGAAAAAACGGGCAGGTAAGGAGCACTGTATCGATTCGGATGGGTTCTTCGAGTTGGAGACGCAGCCGAAAAAGGTGGCAGTTATTGGCGCAGGATACATTGCCGTTGAGCTCGCAGGGGTTCTCAACGCGCTGGGCTCGGAGACGTTTATATTTTGTCGCAAGGAGGGCGTCCTTCGTACCTTTGATGTATGTCGAGTAGAAGTTTGAAAATATGTTAGCCTATAACCCTGCGTGTTGCTGCAGGATATCGTACGGACTACTCTCGAGGATGCAATGGCAAAGGACGGTGTGCGTGTGCAACCTCACAGTAATGTTGTTTGCGTAGAGCAAACAGCTGATGGCACTAAGACCTTGGTGCTGTCTGACGGTTCAAAGCACAGCGACTTTGATGTCGTGATCTATGCTGCCGGTCGTGTGCCGCAGACATCTAAGCTAGATCTTGATAAGGCAGGCGTCATAACGGATGAGAACGGGTTTATTGCAGTAAATGAGTTTCAGGAGACGTCAAATAGTAAGATATTTGCAGTCGGTGACGTGTGTGGCACCCCCGCGCTGACACCAGTTGCCATTGCGGCTGGAAGGAGGCTTTCGGACCGATTATTTGGAGGGATGAAGGACGCCAAGATTTCATACGAAAATATCCCGACGGTCGTGTTTAGCCATCCTCCTATCGGCATGATCGGGCTAACGGAAGAGCAGGCCCGACTCACTTATGGTGACGACAACATTAAAGTGTACAAGAGTACTTTTGTGAGCATGTACTACGGTTTAAATAACGAGACAGATGGGGAGAGTGGTTACCCGAAAGACAAGCCTAAGACAGCTATGAAACTTGTATGTGCCGGCCAGGACGAGAAGATCGTTGGTCTTCACATGATTGGTCTGGCTGTCGACGAGATCCTGCAAGGTTTTGGTGTTGCGGTAAAGATGGGCGCTACAAAAGCAGATTTTGACAACTGCATTGCCATCCACCCCACCTCTGGTGAGGAGTTAGTTACCCTGGCGCCTTGGGGTCTCAGCGGGCGTTAGAGATTGCAAATCGGTATAGTGGATACATGAGACGTAATAGAATAAATCTCCATCGGTGCTACTACTGTACCGCCTCAGTGGTAGTGTTGATGCTGCTTACGGTACTGGATTAGATCGTTTGAGCGCCGAATTTTAACTAATTTTGGTATAGACGATCAAATTACGTTGTTACATTAGCGCTGACCCTGAGAATGTGATTATCAGATTCTTTGTACTTGGCTTCACTATATTGCCGCTTCAACATCCGACACGTCACTGTTCCTTCGTCATTTACCTTTTGTCGTAGAATCGGCGACGCAGTTCGTGTCCCTTCCACTTCTTGACTAAATGGCAAGCGACAAGCGTCCAATTCTCTCCGGCAAGCGAGCTCGCAGCCGACGTAAACGTGCCGCCCTTCGCGCTGCTAACCGTGTCACTCAGTCTCCAACTCCCGAGTGCGACAGCGACGAAGACGCCAAACGCATACAGCTCGCCGAATCTGGTAGAAATTCCAGTATTGATAAAAGTACTTTGTCGCAGATCGAGAACGAGCTCGAGGACGGTCTCGTACTCGTGTGTCGCCCTACAATGCCTGACTTCTGCTCTGCTTTCGTGCCGCAAGGTGATGAGCAGACGTACCATCGCTCGCGGAGGACACTGCCACATGCAGAGGTGGATGGCAAAACTTTTACTTTGCACATTTCATCGTTCCAAGAGACGCGTGAAGGTTTTGTCACTTATAAACTTGAACTGTCGACATGCGACCAGCCGCGTTATGCGTTTCAGTTAGAGCGCCGCTTCTCCGAGTTCGTCGTGTGCGCTAGCGAAGTCAACAAGCAGCTTGCGAGCGGGTTTGCAGCTCGCTGCTGTGCTCAACGGGACGACGAAGAGAGCAAGGCTACAGCCTCGGAAGTCGCAGATACTTTTCAGTGGGAATTACCAGCCAAGACGTGGTTTCGCCTGACTCAAACTGATGCTTTGGAGGCACGCCGCGCTCAGCTTGAGCAGTCGCTAGAGAAGCTATTACAAGTGTTTGATGGTCGCATCTGCAATCTGCCCGTGTTGCGCGACTTCCTAATGCTCGACATCTTTGGTGCGCAAGTGGCGGAGCAAAAAAATCTCGAAGCCTGTGCACACTTTGATTCAAGAGCTCCAATGCGATGAAATGATAAGCAGATATGCGGGTGCATCATTAACCAGGGCCCGTTAGCTAACCTGATTAGTTTGTCGTCATTTCGCTGGCCACACACGATCAGCCTCAAAACGAGAAAAAGCTTATACTTAGGTATGCAAAAATTCTGTACGTCGAAGAATTGAAGATGCGCTGGCTGTGACCCAGCCACCTGCATTTTTTTATGTTGAGAGATGGAGTTTGCCATTGTACTAGTAATCTTGAAACGATAGGTTGGTTCCTGAAAGTAGCTAAGATAATTAATTGATTCTTCGGTATGCGATGTTCCACCAAAAATAGTTACAAGAGACTGACCGTGGTCGAGTTGTTCACTGCTCACTACGGGACTGTATCATCCATCTTTTACGTACTGTTTATGTACCTACATGTATCATCCATCTTCTCAGAAATAGTCCGTACCAAAAAGTAGTAATAGCCCAAAATTATGCAAGTTGGTAACCCCAAAAGCTGAATGTGATAAATTTTTGGGAAAATTTCATGCATGCCCTCGCTTTTTGCGTAAGCAACATGCATGCCCCTGATTTTATGAAAATAACATCCATGCCCCTGCCACAGATTAATGTTGCCAACAAAAGACGCTAGCTGGATCGACGAATCGCTTTTGCTTGGGCGACGAGTCGTTCCTTTTAGGGTATAATATCTCCAAATATAGCTATAAACTCGGATTGAGGTGTGCACAATGGAAATCCCGAATGTATGCCAAGAGGTGCGCCGTTGTTTTTATATGTGTACACTTAAAATCGAAACAGGCTCACGTGAAATGCATATGTTCACTGCTACTACCGTCATGTTTCAACACGTGCGATATCGCTGCTAGGATCTGGTGACTAACTAAGTTCCAATGGCTGGTAGATACGGCGCTCTCATTTGGGGTCGCCAAGTAACTTCTGAAAACGGACCAGAAGACAGGTAAGAGATAAAGATGGTTGCGTGTCCGTATCGATCCCTCAATCTAAGTTCCTTGCTCGTTACATACTTAGACATCAGCAACTATGGCCAACATGCCCAAGAAACGTGGCACTTTTTGCAAGGGCAAAAAGTGCTAGAAACACACGGTGCACAAAATTACCCAGTACAAGGCTGGCAAAGCCTCCAAGTACGCTCAGGTGCACGTCGTTACAACGGTAAGCAGAAAGGTTCTGGTGGTCAGACAAAGCCTGTTTTTCACAAAAAAGGCCAAAACGACCAAGAATATTACGCTCCGGATGGAATGCAAGGAGTGCAAGGCTAAGAAGCAGTTGCCCATGAAGCGCACGAAACACTTCGAGCTTGGTGAAAAGAAGAAATCGGCGGGCCACCAGTACTAGTTCTGCTGTAGTGGATTTATCGTTGCAGTTTCTTGGCTGGCATGTACGGTCGTGTGAGCACTTTTTGGCTAGTTTTGTGCTGTAGCGAAACTGCAAACAGGTGCTGACCGGTCTTATGACAGTGTCAATTTACTTTGACCAAGGTTTGGATGAGAGGCGCTTCAATTCCAACGAGAACTCGTGGTAGCTGTCGATCTGCTCTAGTGGATGAAAGGCATCAAACGAGACCTAGTCGGTAGAGACCCTCAATCGAAGTCACGGTCATATATTTCTAGTCCTTAAAAAGTGTTCGTGTGCGACGTTATCATTTCGCTGGGATAGCGATGATTTTAAGTATGTTGTTTAATTACAGATCACAACGAATGCGCTTATGGGCAACTCGATCTATAGAATATGACGAGAACAACGTTTGGCTGAAATTAGCAGATGAATCTCGTATCACAACAAATGAACTACTCGGTTCGATTTGCCTCTTCATATCAAGAGGTCAGCGTACCACCGTTGTCCTTATGCTCGTAAAAAGACTTAAGTATACATTTATAGAAGTTAGTCACCAGATACTAGCAGCGATATCGCACGTGTTAAAGCATGAGAGTAGTAGCAGTGAACATATCGATTTCACGTGAGCCTGTTTCGATTTTAAGTGTACACATACATAAACAACGTCGATCCAGCTAGCGTCTTTTTTCTCTTTGGGTTGGCAACATTAATCTGTGGCAGGGGCATGGATGTTATTTTCATAAAATCAGGGGCATGCATGTTATTTCCGCAAAAATCGAGGGCATGCATGAAATTTTCCCTAAATTTTTTATATAACAACATACGAGTGCAGAAAACATAAATAACTCATCGATCATGGTTGCGGAACGGCCATTTTTTCCTTTTCACTTATTTGTGGAAGAAATAGATTTTAGTAGTAAGTCTTTCTGCTTGTCGAGCTTCCTGCTCAATCTAAGCTACTTCATGAGATATCCTTCACGTTCAATGTCCATCTGTGCATTTTCATTTCCATTTCTTTCTCGATCTTGATCTAGCTCGTAAGCAAGGATCGTCACTAATCACACGCCAACAAAGTTGATCTGCTCGGTCTTCAGGGTTTCCAACGCTTCCACGTCCAAGCTGTTCCACCAGTATCTTTTCAAACTTCATCAACTTTCCTCAAAAACTGTCTCTATTCACTCACTCTGAGAACGAATGATCAAACGTTCAGCCCCAAACAATCGCGATCTGAAAATTTTTAGCGAAGTTGTTAGTGATTTGCATTTTTCCTTTGAGTTTTTTTTCCTCCAGTGAGCTTTTCTCAGTTATGTATATTGGGTCAGCGTATACTGCCCCCCCCCGGTGTATGGACAGTACTTTTATTGGTTTTGAGATTAACATGGTTTAACACACACCCAGTATTGTTGAAGATCCACCTCAAGGTGCAGTGGGATATCAGTTGGGTTATCCCACCGTGACCAATATGGGTTACACGGGTCCGGTGACGTCGGTCACGGACCGGTTCACTCGTAGTCGTGAACCGCGGTGTGGGTGGCTGTGGATCGCCACGTGTAGTCAGCCCGTAGGCTAGGAATGTAATGTTACTCTACAAGTTGACCTAAAGTGGGAGCCTGCTCTGCGGATTTTCAACAGGTTATGAGCCCAACACCTGTTGGGCTCCCTGGTCGCTTTGCATGAGTCCAGCGGCGGACGTTACTCCGTCGCCGTCGACCTCGTCCGGCTGCGCGGCATTGCGACTGCGAGCGGTGAGATCAGTTTGAGGGATCCCGCGAGGGTTCAACGCGGAAATTGGCGGTCGTCTCGGTCCGCGCTGTTGCGTGGATCCGCACCGACGGAGAGCAAGGAGACGGCTAGTGAGTCGTCGTGGTGTTCCGGTGGAGCCGGATTTATCTGGCCGACACCACGGAAGACGCGCTGTGAGCGCGTGAAGTCGTCGCAGGGCAAGCGACGCAAGGATGGCGGGATGCCATAGTCGAGGAGACAGTTGCAGTGACGATTGGGGATCGTCGCCAGAAATACACCACGATGAGTCGTGGACAAGGGGAGCGAGCAGCAGCGGCTCCCGCGTGGTGATGCGTCACCGGCAGGGCGACGACCAAGAGAATCCCCTCTTGTCCATTGGCTGGACAGAGGAAAGCACATGTGGTGCTGTGGCATGAGTAAATCGGTGAAGACCAACTCCTATGCCTGAATGGCTTGAAGGAGACAGCGCCAGTGGGCGTCTGTGGCAACTGTGCAAGTGGAAGAAGACTCGCGGACGTACAGCGGATGCAGCGTCGACGCGCGAGCCTGGTGGGACTGCCTGAGAGCAGCGTCCCGTGGCCCAGAACAAGGGGGAGCATCGTCGAAACTCCAAGAAGGCCAAAAGAAGGGGGAGTCTGCGGCGAACTAGCGCAGCTCCGGCGGACGACGAATAGGGGGAGCCAGCGGCTCGTGAGCGCGGCCCCGTCGTCCCGCAGAAGCGGTGTGTGCGGCTGTCAAGCGCAGAACCGGAGCCGGTCGAAGAACGTGACACGGCTGCGTGGTGATGGTATCACCAGCGCGTGAGGAGGAGTTGAAGACTCTCCTGCGAAGAAGAGCAAGGCGCCTGAGGGCGATGGCCTTGGCCAGCACAATGCGTGTGTTGCTGTTGCACCTGTTCGGTGAGGGGGATTGTTGAAGATCCACCTCAAGGTGCAGTGGTATATCAGTTGGGTTATCCCACCGTGACCAATATGGGTTACACGGGTCCGGTGACGTCGGTCACGGACCGGTTCACTCGTAGTCGTGAACCGCGGTGTGGGTGGCTGTGGATCGCCACGTGTAGTCAGCCCGTAGGCTAGGACTGTAATGTTACTCTACAAATTGACCTAAAGTGGGAGCCTGCTCTGCGGATTTTCAACAAGTATCCGTAACAGGTTACTTCCATTACCTTTAACGTCCGGTCACCTGGAAGTAACCTCCATCGTGTTCTTGGACTAGGGCAGCAGAAATAGCCCATTTGTTTACTTAAATATTACTTATGGGATCGAAAGCAAGAAACGGTCGGGTCAGTGGGAGGATCCCTTATTCCGTGCGGCCCTAATCCTTCTGGTAATTTTATCAGCAGATCAGGTCAGCAAATTTTACTCTCGGCTTTTCTCCCTCAACCAGTGGCAATCTACCTCACTGGACGAATAAAGCAATGTGTTTAAACCCCAAAATCCCCAATAAATCTGCTGTAGTAGCTCAAGATGCCCACAAAAATGGACAATCGTGACAGATGCGTTCGTAAAGGTACCGATTTTGCACATAGTCGTCCGATCACATTAAAAAAGAAGCATGCTATGTAGCAGAAAATTATTTGGCCCTTGGTGAACGCAGAATAGCAGATTAATTACGACTTCAGATCGAGTTGTCTCCAGATCATCGATCGATATATTATGCTCCAGATAGCGACCCTGAGTTTTCTTCTGAAAGTGGTCGCCACTCTAATCGATAAATTCTACCGCTGGATGTGTGCTAAACCATGGGACGGGCTAAACGGCAGCAAGTGAAAGACTAACCAGCAGCAAGTGAGGCAGCTACTACGAAAAAAAGTACCAAAAAGGATACACTTTTACCTTTTTGGGACTTTTATGCGCGGTCGGCTGCTTCTGTTTTAACATCCTTTACGGACTTCCTGCAATGTAACTCACTGCTGTCCTTGTCAAACAAGCAGGATATACTATGATACCACATACTATGTTGCAGACAATCACGGGCAAAGCTTATTTTACATTGAACACCTTTGATAATATAGAAAAGAAATAATACAAAGGAGAAATGCAGGAGCTCATGTTTGACCGACTGTGGGAAGAAACAGTCGTGCACATGCGTTATTGCAACATCTCGGAGCTTTCAGTAAATAAACACTTGGCTCAGGTCCAGCAAAGGTGCTTTACTGCTTGCATGGCCTACTTCAATGGCTTGAAAAACGGACCTAATGTCTTGAAGTGTAGTGGCCCAACATTTGCTGGACATTGAGACGTCGGAGGGTCTGCGTATTGCTAGCATTATGGCAGAGCATATGTAGCGCGAGTTAAGGAACCTGGAAAAGATCGAAGCTAAGTATATTGTGGAGGGCACAATTACATGGAACCCTCTTCCGAAACCCACGTGAAGGCGGTTGACATGCCTGATGATGATAACGTGGTGCTTATTGGACAGCTCTTCTGTAACTGGCGTTCAGCGCTAGATAATCGCGGGAAGCTTTATTACTGGAATCTGACCACTCGAACTCGGTTTGGGACCGCCCAATTGGCGACAAACTCCACGAAGGTGAGAGCAGTAGTGAGGTATACACTCTATCTATGAGTCTGCGTATGTAAGTGATAGAACTATTTCGTGATTGTGCAATGCGAATACGTCTAGAGCTTCTCACGTCGGCATGGTAAATTCATTGCATCCCTTTCGCGTCTGGTTGTGACTTGTTCTCGGCCATCCGTTGGTGACGCTCCTGCATTTTTCTGGTTCACATATTCATTTGAAGCTTTCGCGCGTCTAAAATTTCAGCTCGTATACGTTCCTGTTGATCGTCGACGTGCTATACCATCCTAATTAAATCGATAATCTACAGCTTGATGCGTAAACTTCAACTTAGTATGCCTTTGCGTTCACTCCAAACGTAACCCTCTACTTAGTCAAACGTCTTTCCACGTAAATCAGTTAAATAATTGCCCTGCGTCCACTCCAAACGTAACTTTCTACTTAATCAAACGTCCTTCCACGTGAATCAGTCCATTATTCAATAATCTACACAACAAATCCATCCCTGCGTCCACTCCAAACGTAACCTTCCACTTATTCAAACGTTCTTCCACGTGAATCAGTCAAATAATCAATAATCTCCACAACAAATCCAGCAGTCGTCACAACCACAGCCTTGAGTGTTAATGCAATGTTAATTAGTCAAGTAATTAGCACACTGTATGTGCGAGGCCAAGAATCAACGGTGAGAGAAAACGTCTCGTCGCAAAGAAAGAAATGCAAAAGTAATATATTTGACTATAACTAAATTATAGTCTGACACAAATACACAAAAATTGAGTATACCTTTTTTGGTCTTGTACAAAGATGTCCAACTTTAAATGCCTTGATCCGCGCATAAAGTCCCGAAAAGGTAAAAAAGTGTATCCTCTTTGGTACTTATTTTTTCTATTCGCTGCCTCACTTGCTGCCGTTTATCCCGTCCCGTTAAACCATGTTAATCTCAAAACTAATAAAAGTAGTGTCCATGCATCGGGGGGGGGCAGTATACGCTGACTCATGTATATTACCTTTATTAGATGATTGATTAAAAGTATCTTTATTATATAATAACTAGCATAGTGCCCCGTTGTACCAACGGGGAAATAAATTTAATATTTGCAACACTGCAGAATGTAAATTGGGGATGACCTGAGAAAAATGCGAAGTCACGGCAAATAGATATACACTATATTCTATATTTTATCTAATTGAGCGCCTCTTCATATACACGTTTTGCATGACGTGCACGCCAGCTCTGTTCTCAGCACGTAATATCACTTTTATGTGTGCGGGAGACGTTGCTCTTGAGAAACGTAAGTCAGTTTATACCCCGCCGTCATTTAATCCTTCCTGACCAATGGACGTGAGATCAATATTCGATTCTAGGTAAGTCAGGCTGGATGTTATTCTACGTAAGTCTGTCAATTTCAGCAAATCAAAATGAGAGCTACGTACACCAGACGGACGGAATTCTATTATCTATACACTTGTATAGTGCCCCGTTGTACCAACGGGGCAATAAGTTTTGTTGGAAACCAAGGGCAAGTCGCGATATTGTGGTTTTCCAAGGTTTTAGCATCGGCGCACAAAAGTCGTAAAATAGGTGTACACAAATTGCACTTTTTGTGACAGACTAAAAATACTCCAGTCTAAATATATCACTTTTGCATTTTCTTCTTACAGTTAACTAACAGTAACTACGCGCCCGTTTTCTCTGTGCGCATAGTCACATTAGCATATTGAGTAGGAGTAGAGAGGGGCAAGCGACATCACGCGGCGGATCAAGTATCGCGTTAGTGGTTACGCGCATTTAGGTTCCGGTTACTGTTGATAAGTGATGTATACGAAGGTTGCGCATACTAAGGCGAGGGTATACTAGGATCAAGTGATTATTACGCATATTGCACTACGACTATACGATGGATAAGGGCAAGAGCACACAACAACAGGTTATGAGCCCAAGTAAGGGGCGTGAAGACAGCGAGGAGGAGGCTGCTGTCATTGAAGATAATGCGGGGTCGGCTGACGTCTTAGCAGCCATCCGCGAGCTGACAGACCGGCTGGGGAAGCTAGAAAGTTCTCGTGGAGCAGTGTCCGATGGGAGTGGTGTGTATCACACCCCCAAATGGGACACTAAGATGAGCATGGCTTCCTTGGAAGGAAGCCATGAGGAGAAGGCTGTGTAAAGGGCATATAATCCAGCTTAAATGAGCTTTAGGCATCTCATCAAGGCCGGTGCGAATTGTTTCGATCGAGGTGGCGTGGCAGACGCAGGACAGATCGGTGCGCAGGCGGGCATCCCAGGACACGGGTACGCGAACCCAGGGGTGAATATAGATGCAGGGCAGGCAGCACAAGCGCATGAAATGCGGACGCCCTCACCGAAGCAGAACAAGCTTCAAATTTGAGTCTTCGACGGTACTGAAGTGTACCGGAGACTGGGGTCAGGTTTTCACCCGTTGGGCAGGAAGCTTTTGCGCCAGATAGGTATCGCCGAGGCAGCGTGTGGGTTCCCATGGAGTGAAGACGTTAAGGTCGATCTCCTGGGAAACTACCTATCTGGTACGGCGGAGAGATATTAAAACCGCCAGGTTGAAACGTGGTGTAGTGAGACTCCCGCGTTGTGGTATGCTATGGACAAGATGCTGACGACGTTTCATACGCAGCTGACGCCGGCTCAAGCGATGAAGTTATTTTTGGCGAGGAAATGTTATACAAGATCCTGGACGGAGCACTACTTGTATTTGCTAGCAGTGGAGGAAGCGGTAGGGGGGCGTGCGGATGCTTTGGTGCTTGATAATGTTATTTATCATGCAGCACCAGATTTGAAACAAGTTTTGATGTCAAGATATGATTACACTCGCGTGTAATATCTACGGCAGGCTGAAGAGCTCTGTCATTTCGCGCAAGCAGTGGAACATGAAGGAAACAGACCAAGGACGGAGGCAAGAGGCACAGTGAACGTCGTGGCAGAAAGGAAGGACAAGTCAAGAAAATGTTACGTATGTGGAGAAGCGGGGCATTTGAAGTGGAATTTCCCGAAGAATGGTGGCAAGAATGTGGATTTGTCGCTTACGATTACTGGAGATTACGCTAACGTTTCGAGCAATAAGTGGATTTTGGATAGCGGTGCAAGCATGCACCTGACGAACGATTCAAGTTTTCTACGGAATACAGAACCAGTGGATGGTGTGTGCTATCAAGCTGATGGCAAGAAGCTGAAGGTTGTGATGAAAGGCGAATTGCAGGTATACGCGCGGTGCGGTGGAGTTGAAAGACTGATCAAGATTGAAAATGTGTATTACGTGGAAATTCTGGCGCGTAACATTTTATCGAATGGACTCTTAGAAGAAAAGGGGTGCGAGTTGGCTTACTTGAATAGTAAGCGGGTGATCAAGTACCAAGCGACCGGCGAAAGCCTTTTGGACGTCAAGAAGGTGAACAAGGTCTTGACAGTTGATGTGCGTCTGACCCAGCATATCAAGAACATCGAGACTCTGGACGACACGCATAACGAGCAGTTGCGGCGTCTATTTACAGAAGAAGGAGGTGCAGACTTAGAAGGAGCGCCAGTATCAAGTGAAGAACAAGATGAAGAAGTTCAAGAAACACAATCCAGCAAGAAGGAGACCAAGAGAGTCAAGAGTAAGAAGACATGGGAAAGAGAGCGGCACGTGACAAGGGGGTACGCTAAGAAGAAAGCGGAAACAAATGATTAACGGAAGCAAGAAGACGATGATGACGATGATGACAGTGGAGTGGTGAATATGATCACGGAAATGGATCCGCGTAATTTTTCGGAAGCTATGAAGAGCAAGCACAAAGATGAATGGAGTGAGGCGATTAAAACGGAGATAATGGCGTTAGAAATGAATGAAGTGTGGGATGTGACAAAGAGACCAAGTGGATGCAGGACGTTACACACCAAATGGGTGTTCAAGACCAAGACTGACGCAAACGGAAGTGTGGAACGTTACAAAGCACGACTAGTCCCGTGCGGCAACGAACAACGATTTGGAATTGATTATGGACTCACGTTCGCGGCTGTGATGGATATGGGAACGGTGAAAATCATTTAGGCGTTGGAAAAAAGATGGAATGTGAAAGCCAAGCATGGAGATATCCCGAATGCATACGCCAAGGCGCTCGAAGAGGAGCATGGTATTTACTTATATATACCAATCGGTATGGAGTTCATGAAACAAGATTTCAAGAAACTCAAGGTGGAAGAAGTAAACGAACTGGTGCTGAAGTTGAAGAAGACCTTGTATGGTCTAAAGCAGGCAGGTCGACTCTGGAACAGGCTATTGCACGACAAGTTGAATAAGTTGAATTTCTCGCAGAGTTACACGGATTTATCTTTGTATTTCAAGCGACGTGGAGTGGATATGATTGTGGTCGGAGTTTACGTGGATGATTTGTTGGTGACCGGAACGCAAGAAGATTTGGTAACGACATTTTTTGATGACATGAAGTGTTAGATATCAAGGATTTGGGTGAAGTGTCCAAGTTCCTAGGAATGCGGGTGACTTATGAAGAAGAAGGAGGTTACTACCTCGACCAAGAAGTTATGATCAAGTGTCTCATTGACGAATATGGTTTGAAGGATGCCAATCCAGTGAAGACACCAATTGGAGGAAATCACGAGGACATGTGTATGAAGAATCAAGTGGATCTGCCGGTCAAGCCTAGTGACGGATCGCCTGCAGTGAGGGATTTCCAGTCACTTGTGGGAACCCTCCCGTGGATTGCGAGATGTACTAGGCCTGACATACTGTACGCGGTACACAGGGCGACTAGGTAGACGCATGCGCCGAGGATGACGGACTGGATCTTGGCTAAAAGGATTTTGCGGTACTTGAAGGGGACATTCAAGATGAAGCTAAAGATGGATCAGTAGAAGGAAGTCGATGTGCAAGATGAATTACAGCTGGTTGCATACAGTGATGCAGACTACGCGGAATGTAAGGAAGACAGAAAGTCGGTGACCGGTGGATTGGTCACGTTGAATAGAATTATTCTCTATTGAATGTGCAAACGCCAGGCGTGCGTGTCACTTTCGACAATGGAAGCAGGTTTCTATGCTGCGTCGCAAGTGGAGTGCGATGTATTTGGAGTGTACGAATTGCTGACAGATATTGGAATAAGTTTGAAGCTGCCGATGATTCTATATTCGGTCAATCAAGCTGCAATAAAGTTCCTGGAAGGTGAAAAAAGCAACTCAAGTAAAATGAAGCATGTTGACGTGAGAATCAAGTTCCTGATCTCGAAGCAGATGGAAGGACGGATTGAAGTGCGTTATAAAGGAACAGATGAGATGAAAGTGGGCATGTTTACCAAGGCGTTATCGATGCCGCGGTTTGGAGTGTTGCGATCAAGTGTTGGACTGTCGTAGCGATGAAGGCAATCTGTTTTCGAAGTGCGCGGTGATGAGAAGGAGTGTTGGAAACCAAGGGAAAGTCGCGATATTGTGGTTTTCCAAGGTTTTAGCATCGGCGCACAAAAGTCGTAAAATAGGTGTACACAAATTGCACTTTTTTGTGACGGAATAAAAATAGTCCAGTCTAAATATATCACTTTTGCATTTTCTTCTTACGGTTAACTAACAGTAACTACGCGCCCGTTTTCTCTGTGCGCATAGTCACATTAGCATATTGAGTAGGAGTAGAGAGGGGCAAGCAACATCACGCGGCGGATCAAGTATCGCGTTAGTGGTTACGCGCATTTAGGTTCCGGTTACCGTGGATAAGTGCTGTATACGAGGGTTGCGCATACTAAGGCGAGGGTATACTAGGATCAAGTGATTATTACGCATATTGCACTACGACTATACTATGGCTAAGGTCAAGAGCACACAACAACAAATTTAATATTTCTAACACTGCAGAATGTAAATTGGGGTTGACCTGAGAAAAATGCGAATTCACGGCATATAGATATACACTATATTCTATATTTTATCTAATTGAGCGCCTCTTCGTATACAACGTTTCTCATGGCATGCACGCCAGCTCTGTTCTCAGCAGGTAATAGAAATCCAAAGTAGCTAAAAATGCATAAATGCATAAGCGACCACTATGGTCGCGCTTGAAGTTGTATGTAGTACCATACCGGACTGTATACATCTCTTTCAAAAACTTCAACAGTATTATATAACCACGGTCTTCTATCTACACAAAAGGCTGGTGGGATCGCGCTTTCTGAAGGGTGATGTGTTCGCTGTATTGGTCGTCCATCATCTTGCAATTTTATCCTCAATTTTCACGAAAATAATTCGCATCTTCAATAAGAGAAGTAATAGAAGATTTAGCTGTAGTGACGTACACGTAATCCTCGATAAAGACCAACCTACTCATGTAAAAGATGTCTTCAACAGGATATAATGCACAGGAACGGGCTCATTAACGTTTTGATAGCCACTTTGATCCTTCATGGATCTCTGTAGACATTTCAGAGGGGTCAAAGTGGCTGTGAAAACGTTAGATTGGCGACGCCCACTGGCGTAGTTTGGAAAGCCTGTCCCAAATTGGTACTTTTAGGGACTGAAAAAGTGTGCATCTACTTCGAAGTAGTGCAAGATAACCAATACTGTTCGCAATTAGCACACTTCAGTTTACAGTGTCACGAAACGCGATATATTACCCGATGGTGTATTTTGGTCGGAAACCTAAATAAGTTGTCACCATTATCGTTTTCACGGTCTCCTTCGTAGCATGGATGCAAAACATGACAGAATAAAATTAAAGAGAGCTTCGTCAGTTGAAAGCGTTGGCATATAAATACTAATAAAAGAACTGTGGTGGAGTCAAGTTCGAAATCGAAAACATTAGCATCGATAACCTGACTACCACCATCGCGCCCAGCCTTCCAACTTTCGGAGGGGGTACTCCGCGGACCACCACTCGAGATCTGGTCCGATCGTCCGCTGCAAGCAGACGACAGGTCGTCATCAGAACCCACTTGGTCCGATTGTTTAGTGTCCATCTCACCTTGTGTACCCGATGGAATGGGCTAGTTACACACTCGGTGGATCGGGATCGCAGATTGGATCCAAGCGGTCTTGAATATAGAAGACGGATCTGGGTAGGTATCTCTGGGGCGGAACTCTTCACCCCAGACACAAACAAACCAAAAACACTTCCAATAGATAACTTCCAATAGGTCGATCGTCCAAACGATCAAGACCTGACCAATACGATATAATAGAGGGTAGACCGACCGTTCCGGTCTAGCCCCTGACCAATACGAAATAAGACCAAAACCGGTCTAGTCTCCAACCAATATTAAAACAAGCCAATATGTCCGCGTAAAGACCCAATATGCTCGTGAAACTCCACAAACGATATCTCCACGCCAAGACCAATCCAGTGAATAGCACGTTCCAAACGTACTTGAGTTGAGGTGTTGAGATCGCCAAATCGTACTCCCGTCGAGGGACTTCCGGTGGGACAAAGTGCGCGTGCGGCGCGTCCAGACCGGGTATAATGGGCGAGAGGGGATAATTCGACCCTCTGCCCCCAAACACTCCGCGGCTGGCGGAGGCGACTAGTGTACGAAAAGGGAAGAACGGTGACCCGTAGCTGTGGCGTGAACCGAGACCAGAATAGTTTTCAGCCCCTTATCCGAAAGCTAAAAGATTTCCTTACTTTATTAGGCAAATCCACAACCAAAAGCCCTCTTACTTGAAAAAAACACAACTAAAATACTACTACCTTATAGTCCCTAAATGTACCCCCACAAAAATATGTAAAATACCCAAAGTCGGATGACTCACCAAAACTTGCGTTCTTGACACTTCTTGAGTCTGATAGGCTGAAAAGTCCCCCTTGTTTAAACCGATCCGGAATTAGACCAAATTCCTTGACGAAACTTGACCAGAAGTGTGCCAAATTTTGGGCACGCTTCTCCACAGAACTACCTTCTTTATGTGACCACCGCTTTATCACAACTCGGCGTCCTGGGGATTAACGGTAAGGTAATGGAATCCTACTACCGAGATCATGATCATCGCTCCAAGACAGTTCACAAACATCATCAACGCCACCTCCATCCCTTCGCTGCAGTTTAAGCATTTGGATTGTCAACAGTATGCCACGTTATCATCACAGGCGACGCACGTAGTTGTTCATGATGACACGTAGCTATATTAATGTGGTATACATGACGTGCTGGTCAATATCCGATTCTACGTAAGTCAGGCTGGATGCTAATGTACGTAAGTCAGTCAATTTCAGCCAATCAAAATGAAAGATACGTACTCCAGACAGACGGAATTCTATTATTATCTATATACAAGTGTAGGTACCCGTCGTACCGACATGGCAGGGCATAAAAACCGTCTGTCCGTCAACAAAACTTTCCCCCATGTATTTACAGGGTTAGGTAGCGAAAAAATATACTCTACATTATACTAATGTGGTCACAATCCTTGGGTCGCACGCCGTTGCTGCAATCAGTAACGGCATGCGACCAATATCATCTGTAGCCTCTAAATATTCCTTCGTAGCCGTCTTAAGCAGTCGATGCACCTGCGCTATGTCTTCATACAGCCCCTGTACCTGTTTGCCTGCTGCAACAAAAAAGTGATCAAATCCACGGAACACAAATCAAATAGTATAAGCTCACCATTGACAACAATCCGGACTCCTTGAGTGCTTCTTAACAATTTCCAGTGGTGCCGTTATGAGCGCAGCCTCCCTGCCATGTGGCAATTTCACCGCCTGCAAAATGTCGGTATGTAAAGCTGTTAAAAGAGCTATTTGTAACCAATTAAAAGAAATCCATAGTACAGTTCGACATCGCTTAGGTACGGGATCGCGTACTTAATCGATAATCGATTCATACTTAGATCAAGATAATTTGCTTAGGTAACCGAATCGCTTACTTATTCAAATTCATACGTAGATCAAGATATTCGCTTAGGTACGGGATCATCGACGACACGGTACTCTTTTATATATATAGACGCCTGCAAAATGTTGGTATGTAAAGCTGCTAAAATCGCTATTTGTAACCAATTAAAAGAAATCCATAGTACAGTTCGACTTCGCTTAAGTACGGGATCGCGTACTTAATCGATAATCGATTCATATTTAGATCAAGATAATTCGCTTAGGTAACGGGATCACATACTTATTCAAATTCATACATAGATCAAGATAATTCGCTTAGTTACGGGATCATCGACGACACAGTATTCTTATATATATATAGATAGATCTATAATAAGCAATAATATCATGTCCGCATCGATGATCCCGTACCTAAGCGAAGTCGAACTGTACTATCGATTTCTTTTAATTGGTTACAAATAGCGCTTTTACAATTAAGTAAGAAAAAAACTATTCGACTTTATCATTGGTTAGAAATAGCAGCTTTATCTTATATATATATATATATATATATATATATATATAAAAGAATACCGTCTGGACGATGGTCTTTTTCCAGCCTTTTGATTGGGCGGTGCTATGTCATGGGGGCAGTGTAGGGTTAGCTGGGGCGAAAAAATAGCAAAAACATGGGGGCAAGTTTTTTAGACGGACAGACGGATTTTATGTCGTGCCCCGTCGGTACGACGGGTACCTACACTTGTATATATATATATAAAAGAATACCGTCTGTACGATCTTACAGCCTTTTGATTGGGCGGTGCTCTGTCATGTGACCTCAATTTAGGTGACTTAGTCAGTCACACACCACTCACTCATTCACTCAACCACACACACACGCTCATTCGCACGCGCACTCCCACCGCTCACAACTCGCACTTTTATAAAGCTGCCTGAATACAGAACCGGCGCACAGCGCACACATGGAAACAAATGATGGCCCAGTACGTGTTGTTGAAAGCCCACGGTCACGTCGAAATCGTCTCAGGCGGGAATGGCGGGAAAATCGGACACAAGCACAGCATTGGGCAGATCATGCAGTGCAAGCTTCTCGGAGGGCATACCAAGTAGAAGCAGTGGCCCGGCAGCCGGTCGAAGAAGCACGGGGTACACTTCGACATATGATGGAGCGGATGGACGTCCAATGTGCATCATGCTAAGCGTTACACTGGGTGGAGGAGCGAGTGAAGCGATCTAGAAGGATGAATGCGGTGTTCGGGATGCGTTGCGACGCAGGCAAAGTTGCAAACATCGAGCCTCTGACCACGCCACCAGAGCCTCTTTCCACACTACTGAGTGCGCAGACGACATCTGCGAAGGCGTTTTTATGCCCTGCCCGTCGGTACGACGGCTACCTACACTTGTATATAGATAAGACGAGACTACTTCTCAATCTACCAAATAGTATTAAGATACTATACTAAATAAAAAAAAAGTATTTTACATGTGTGCCGACGGATGTCCGGCCCAGTGGATCAGTCGGAAGTTGCTTCATTTCCGTGTTGGAGGTCCCTCGTTCTATCCCCAGTGGCGGATTTTGAAAAGAAAACGGAGAGTAATATCTTGGGCATTGGGGTCGAGGAGCTCATTGCTGAAATTGCAACATGAAACACACTTAAAATCGCACTTAGAATGGTATGTACGGTAGTCGACCAGGTATAGTCAGTTACTAACAACAGGGTTGTATACAGTCTCCCACTAAAGAAGTGATTCCAAACAGGTCTACGGTCAACCGGGGCACTACTGCCCCTGACCCCCTGCAAGCAGCGACCCTTTCGGTCGGTAATTTAGGGCCTAATCCGACTTTGGATACCTCAAGTAGAGCGCAGGCGCGGGGTCTGACGTAATGATGTCAAGGTTGACCCGGGGAGAAGGGTAGCCGGTGCATACACGCACGGTGCGGCTAGCGCACAGAGGAAGACTTTCCTAAAGCGGCGATGTGCCGCTACTTAGCCGATACGCCCTTATAAGAGGGCTTAGTAAGAGAGAACTCTCTTACTCGGGGCCAAGATTCCACTTTGGTTTACTAGTTAGCACAATCTAACGCCTTAACACAAGGCTCCCTTAATAAGGGGGTAGATAAGGGAAGAACTTCCCTTACGCTACTACACTCACTACGCGCGCGACCGGTCGAGGTCGAGCGTCCTGTAGTCTTCGAGTGAAATGTAAACTGAATGTATATTTAATATGTAATTATCCTAAATTAATTTAAACTAATGTAAACTATATGTAATACTAAGTAGAACTTACTAAATTCGTACCTAGCTAAAATGTAGTGTACACCCACCGCCTGTGTACTAACACGTGGCTGGCTGCAACGCCTCCACCAAGGGCTCCTGCCGTGATTGGTTAAAATAACCAATGGTCCAAACCTTTCGGACCGGTCAATACTGACCCCAACCGTAGTGTACTCACGTACACCACACATACTGAATGTAACCAGAATGTAATCCTGTTACAAGAAGTGTTGGTTGCACAGCGCACGCCAGGGGAAGCGTGTCATGAAGTGACAGCTGTCCATAGTTGAGGGACCAGTTAGGGCGAGCGATGAAGCTGCGGAAAGACTACTGGAGGCCGTTGAAGGCAAGAGTGAGTGCCTTCCAGTCAAAGTAGATGCAGAGGCCGTTGAAAGAGCGGACGGATGTTCGCATGTTGAAGAGCATGCCAGCGTTGAAGAGGGTGTGGACAGCAGCAGTGAAGAAAACGACTTTCAGCTCCCGGGACAGGGACACCGAACTTCCGCAATTGATGAGGGTGAAAAAAATTACACGTGCTCGCAGATTAGTTGTCTCGCCGCTATTGAAGCAGATCCGAGGATTGTGGCAGCGTCAGCGGAGGATCTACGTTGTCTGCCTCTGGCTAAAAGCGACTAGTGCCTTTATTATATGAATGTAACGTCAAGTGGGAGTTTCTTTTTGTTATAGTTTAAGTATCTCAATCGTAATAACGGCATCAAGCGCGACTACTTAGTGTTTAATAGTGGACTAGTTCCCCGCCAAAACACGCAAATTTTTCTCCTTCATATGTGAAAGAAGAATGATTGGTATTTTATGACACGTGGCTATAATCCTTCCAAAGTTTGTTTGACTTCCAGGTGGAGGATTTACCTTCTCTAGGGGATATCAAGACCAAAGACCGGAAGCCTGTGTGGGGCAGTCAAAGGACAAAGTGTAGGAAGCATAAGAAGTCCTAAGGGCAGTGTTCTGGACCATTACAGAGTCGACAGGTGTATGCAGCACTTGAATACCTCAGGAAGTGTCTAATGAGGTAAGGCTGGGGTTCGTTTCATGTGTATAAAACCCCTACGCGAACTATTTCATATCATGACATTCAGTAGATACCGGGAATTTTGTGTTTTTGTGACGAGTACACGAGATAATTGTTTAAGAGGAGAAGATAAGAGATATACGAAGGACTCCATTACCCAAGAACTTATGATATTTAAGCTCAAATATAATTGTTCGAATTTGAATATTTAATTGCTCTACAAGAAAATCTAATCCCCTGAAAACCCAATTTGGTACACTTCAACTACTAAATTTTACATTGAATGCATCAAAATTATTTACTAAAAATAGATAAATTATTTAAAATTATAATTAAATTTGTTTGTATTCAACCAGTAGAATCTCGTGCGTCCTCCTACCTTCGTCTTCAGCTTGGTTTTTTTCTTGTTACATTTCGTTTTTGATGGCGTTCGCGTTGCCAATTTTATTTTTTCTTCGTGTTTCTTGAAACTCGAATTTCACTTATTTTATCTCCTGTGAGCCTTGGTTCTGTGGTGGAGCGACTGATCAAAGTTTTTGACGCTTGATCAGGCGTTACCACGGCGCCCTGACTGTCGACTACCGAAGGGGGTCCTCCGGTTGTCCTTTGACTGCTAGTGTTTGTGGTGAAGTGTACCACAAATTTGCTCACGTTTGGTCAAGGCAGTTGGTCGAGTTTCATATTCGTATAAACAAGGGGGGCTTTTTAGCCTATCAGATCCAAGGAGTATCAAGAACGCAGGTCTTGGGTGAGTCAACTGACATTGGGTATTTTACATAATTTTGTGTGGGTACATTAGGGACCATAGGGAGGTAGTATTATTGGTTAATTGCGGATTTTCCAAGTAAGAGTCTTTTGGTTGCTGTTTTTCCAAGTAAAAGTCTTTTGGTCTAGGAATAAGTGGCAAAAAACTCTTCTGGTCTTGGTCTACACCGCAGCAAGGGGTCGCCGTTATTCTTTTCACGTACACTAGTCGCCTCCGCCCGCCGCGGAGTGTTTGGGGGCAGAGGGTTGAATTATCCCCTCTCGCCTATTATACCCGGTCTGGACGCGCCGAACGCGCATTTTGGCCACCGGAAGTCCCTCGACGGGAGTAAGATTTGGCGATCTCGACACTTTGACTCAAGTACGTTTGGAACGTGCTATTCACTGGATTGGTCTTTACGTGGAGATATCGTTTGTAGAGTTTCACGGGCATATTGGGTCTTTACGTGGACATATTGGCTTATTGTAACATTGGTTGGAGTTTAGACCGGTTTTGGTCTTCTCTCATATTGGTCAGGGGCTAGACCGGTTGATTGGTCTACCCTCTATTATTTCGTATTGGTCAGGTCTTGATCGTTTGGACGATCGACCTATTGGAATTTATCTTTTGGAAGTGTTTCTGGTCTGTACGTACCTGGGGTAAAGATTTCCGCCCTAGGTACACCTAGCCAGCACGGTCTCATATTCAAGACCGAATCAGATTGATCTGCGATCCCGATCCACCGAGTGTGTAACTAGCCCATTCCATCGGGTATACAAGGTGATATGAACTTAAGTGAATCGGACCAAGTGTCTTTGGATGATGACCGGTCGTCTGCCAGCAGCGGACGATCGGACCAGATTTCGAATGGAGGTCCGCGGGGTACCCCCCCCCCTAAGTTGGAAGGCTGGGCACGATGGTGGTGGTCAGGTTGTCGATAAAAATGTATTTGATTTCGAACTTGACTCCGCCACATGTTCCTGATCACCTTGTGTACCCGACGGCTTGGGCGTGGGTCGCTCTCCAGGTGGCGGGGATGGCACGCTGAAATTCCTTGCTGCAAGATTGAGATGACTTGTGATGAAGCAACTGTTGTCGAACAGGCTTGATCAGGTGCAGATAGTCGATGATCAGGGGTGATCAGGGCCAATAGACGAAAATTACAGATCGTGATCAACCTGATCGGTCTGATCCGTCTGATCGATTTAGTCTATCAGGCACTAGTTGGCGCGAGTTGCGAACAGATGAACGCAGGTATCAGGTTGTAGAATGTCGATCTGGTGTCGATAGGCGAAGGGGATACTTGATCACGCAGCGGAAGTCTTCACTGCCCGATCACGGAGCCTCTGAGTCTTAATCAGCTAACAGAATACCCAAAATAAATGTATTCTTAGCCTAGACCTACGAGGGAGGTAAATTTCACTAAATCCACCTAGAGTTCCCGTGGGTCGCTTATAGCAGCCGAACTATAGGGCAAAACGTGAACCAAAAGGGGAAGAGGTGAGAGCGCACTGCTCAATCACGTTCCCGATACCGAAAAACCTTTAAAAGAAGAACCGCTGACGCAGCGGGCGGAGTTGCGGGGTGAGTTCTCGACACTCTACGCCTGCCGGTGGGACAAAAACGCACAAATTGCTCCCGCCCGGGACGTAGTGGTGTGTTGTATTAGGGGGAGGCGCAAAGGTGCCTTCCCGGAGATGTCCTGTGAGGTTGGACGCAAAAGGAGAACTTTATTAGCACGTATATCCTAACATCTACCGAAAACCTAATTTCAGCCAATCAGAACTATCCATCCCTATGTGCTTCGTCGACCAGTCGACCTGATTTTTCCGCTTACCGTTAGGCAACTGTATCAGTTGTCGCGTCGTCTCAGATGTCCCGTCTATGTCCCGTCCATGTCCGCCGCCGTTGTAACAACCGTTGTACCCACAGTTGTGCCAACAGTTGTACCAACTATGATACCGCAAAAATTTGTAGTATGCTTCACCACAGTTCTCTAACAAACTTTGTTATATCTTGGAGTTTTTGTAGCCGGTGCGTATACGCACGGTGCGGCTAGCGCATAGAGGAAGACTTTCCTTAAAGCGGTGTTCGCCGCTACTTAGCCGATACGCCCTTATTAAGGGCTTAGTAGGAGAAAGATCTCCTACTCGTGACCAAGATTCCCGGGTTAGTTTACTATAGCCTTTGCTAGTGCCTTAACGGCAAGGCTCCCTTACAAAGGGTGTAGCTAAGGGGAGGGCTCCCCTTACGCTACGGCACTCACTACACGCACGACCGGTCGGGGTCGTGCGTCTGTATGAGAGTGAAATGTAAACTGAATATATTTAATATGTAATTATTTAAACTAATATAAACTATATGTAACACTAAGTAGAATATTACTAATTCGTACCTAGCTAAAATGTAGTGTACACACCTGTGTACTGACACGTGGATGGCTGACACACCACCACACCAAGGGCCCATGCCCTGATTGGTCAAAATAACCAAAGGTTCGAAACCTTTCAACCCGGCCAATACTGGCCTCAACCGTGGTGTACTCATGTACACCAACACTCAGTGTTACCCGAATGTAACCCCGTTACATCCTCCCCCATCAAGACTATTGCTTACGCAATAATCAAAATTTTGTTGGAGAACTCCAACGCCAGTTCCCCTGGCCATCCATATGTACACCTCTAGTGGTGCTATGGCGTCTCCTCTAGAAGAGGTAGACTACTCCGAAAACTCGGACGTGGATGCCTTTGGGAATAACTCCCCAATGGAGAGCCGCTCCGACAGCGCCGAACGGCGTTGTCGGCAGCCTAATCCCTTCCCACACGAGAGGAAAATGCACTAACCAGTGCGGCACCCCTGCCCGTATCGGATGATACATCCGAATCGCCTAAGGCGATCATCACTAATGAGCTGGACGCAGCTCAAGACTCCCAACTTGCCGCACAGGCACTAAGGGCTGCGTTGCGCGCCCCCAACCGCCCGTCAAGGGCGGCTTATAATTTCGATGGTCCTCGTGACCTTCCAAAATGGGCCAGGCGTTTGGTAAGAACTAGTCTGGCGTCCTATACCCCTGGCCCCGCGGCTGAACAGCCGTACCAACGCGAACGCCGTGAGAAACTCCGGTAACAACTGCTTACACAAAAGCAGTTCACTAGCGTCTCCTACCGAGAGCGCTTAAACAGGCAGGCACAAGGTGCCCCTGTTGAGAACCTCCGCGAGGTTCCTTTCGTTCTTTCTCCGGGAGAAAGTGCCGATGATGCTGAGAAAAAGTTCCGCGATTGGGCGGAAGGGAAGAAGCTTCTCCCCAGCTTCGATGAGCTGCATGCCAGCTATTCCCGTCGAGATATTTGGGTGGAGAGGGTGTTGCGCCTTACATTCGCCAAAGCTAAGGCGATGGAGCAACTACGTGCTCCGTATCGCACGCGCTACGCCAGCGCCCCTGTCTCCACCCTGGTGTCCGGAGACAGTGTGGTCGCCACATCTGCCTCCGGCCAACTCCCACTTATTGGGAGTGAAGGGGCTTCTCATGCCCCTCTGGTCGTTGACCTACAGCGGGATTCTCCCGCTCAAAAGCGTCAACGAAGTCGCGGCAATCCTGCCGTAGGGGAGTCTCGAACTCCCACGAACTCTGTGGATAACCTTTCCACTTCACCAGATACTGGTTTGACCTCGATGATGGCGCCACGCCATCAGCCGCTCCACATGAAAGTGTGGAGTACTCTCCGCATCGATCATTGGAGGGGGATGTCGCACAATTGCGACGTGAGATTCGCGCGCGCTGTGATCGACACAGCCTTCGCATCCATGATCTCCACGAGGGGATCCGCGATGAGCGGGATGCCACTGATCGCTTCGAGAGGCGGCTTGCCTCTCTCGAGACGACCGTTGCGGAGCTTCGTGGTCGCATTTTAGCCCTTTCGGGCTTCCTTCGCCCTGCGGTGGCTTACGGCTATCTGCCTTTCCACCCTCCCCCAGGAGGGGCCCCGCCTCCGGGTCCTGGTATGGCTTAAGCATATCGACATACAAGGTTGGATGCGTACGCATCACCTTAGGGATGTCCTATGTATAGGATAAGCCCTTTCGGGCTAGTAACTTAAAGGGTCCCACAAACCTGGGGCGCAGTTTATTACGCAACACATTTGAAACTGCATGTGTAGGAAGATTTTTAGCGTTTAATAAAACACTTTCTACCACTTTGTACACCCTTTTGTTACGCCACCCCTTGCGGTCAGCTTGATCCTTCTGCTTGTCTTGGCTTTCCGCCATGGCATCGCAGATGTGTCGTAAGACACTAAGGCGCGTCGATAAAAACTTATCGATGTGCTTTCGCACAGATACAGGGCTGACATCGGGGAATCCTCCCCCCTCAAGCCCTGGTCCACACACGCGTGGCGTCAACGGAATCCTCGGATTCACCAATCCGTTCACGTAAAACGGGGTAAACCCCGTAGATGCATGTACCGAATTGTTGATAGCAAATTCAACCATCGGAAGCATCTCACTCCAACTCTTTGGAGAATCCGGGCATAAACTCCGGATAATATCCTCCACAACGCGATTAACGCGTTCCGTCTGACCGTCCGTCTGCGGATGATCCTCAGTGGACATGAGGAGCTTGGTGCCTAGCACCTTAAACAACGCTCCCCAGAATTGTCCCGATCCGACACATCGGAATCGGGTAGACCATGCTGTTGAAAGACACGGTCTAGGAACACTTTCGCTGTTCCTTGTCCATCTATGGACTCTGGCACCGCCGCCAGGTGAGCCATCTTGCTCAAACGGTCTACAAAGAACAATATTCCGGTGTTCCCGGCCTTATCCTTCGGAAACCAAAGATAAAATCCATGCTAATGGATTTCCAACACTCCGTTGGAACCGATAAGCTCGCCAAAGGCGCAGCTGAACTTGCAGAGGGTTTAACCCTCTGACACGTCTCACAGGTGCGTATATACGCACCGACCCACTTATACATATTGGGCCACCAATACAAAGCGCTTAAAGCGCTGTAGGTCTTATCCCGACCTAAATGACCCCCGGTAGGGGCGTCATGTGCCTCAAATAGGACTCTATACTTCAGTTCCTCATCATGAGGAACTACCACCCGCGGAGTGTCCTCCGCGCTCGTGCTATAAAATAGCAGACCAGAACAGTACCTGTAACGGTGTAAACGAGCTTTAGCTCGACTTGACAGGTTGTCTCAGACGAGCCAAGACCCTTTTCACTCAACGCGCTAATAAGCGCCGTACACTGTGGATCTTTCTCATACTCCTGGCGTATGAGATCCACCACAGACGTGGTGACCAATGTCGCGTGAGCGAGATCGTAATCGGGACGACGCGACAACGCGTCTGCAAGCACGTTCTGCTTGCAAGGTTTATACTTAACCTCAAAGTTGTACTCCGCAAAGAAGAAGAGCCAACGGGCCAATTGTTGGGAGAGATGAGGCGACTTTGTCGCTGTCCGTAAGGACGCGTGGTCAGTATAAACCACGAACGGCTTTGAGCCGAGTATGTGAAGCCTAAACTTGACAAGGGCATACTTCATTGCAAGTAGCTCCTTGTCATGAACGGGATAATTCCGTTCCGCAGATTTAAGCTGCCTCGACTCAAACGCGATAACGCGTTCCCTTCCTGCATTTCTACTTGTAACAAAGCACATCCGATTGCGAAATCGGAGGCGTCGCAGACGACACTAAATGGCTTCCCAGAGTCTGGGAGAGCAAGAACGGGAGCTTCTAACAAGCTCCCCTTAACCGCTTCAAAAGCGTTTTGGTGTTCAGTTTTCCAACACCAATCAACATCCTTCTTAAGAAGGTCGGTCAATGGCTTCGCCATTTCAGCGTAGTTCTCGCTGTACTTGTGGAGATAGTTGGCTAATCCTAGCCACTTCCGTAAATCTCTAAGATTTACAGGCGAAGGCCACTCCACAATGGCTTTCACCTTCGCGGGATCCGCCCGCACTCCATCCTTACCGATGAAGCATCCGAGGAAAGGAATTTCCTCAGCACCAAAAATACATTTGGATGCGTTTGCATACAACTTATGCTCTCGCATACATTCGAGCACTGCTCGAAGGTGTATCAGATGTGTCTGAACATCAGACGAGTCGCCTTCCGCACGACTATGGACGAATATATCGTCGAAGTACGTCTGAGCGTACTTCCTATGAGGGCGGAAGAGTTGAGTCACCAAGCGATTGAAAGTCGCTGGCGCATTTGAAAGCCCTTGTGGCATAACAAGCCAATCCCACAGCATGCCATTAGGCGTTCTAACCGCTGTCAGCGGAATATCGGACGCTCGCATTAGCACCTGATAATACCCGTCCACCAGATCTAAGGCACTGTACACAGTACAGCCCGCCATATTGTTCTGGAGGACATCCTTCCGAGGAAACGTAGTCTGCATGGGCACAGTAGCTGTATTCAGCTTGTTGTACGCATGTACAATGCTCCAGTTTCCGTTCGGTTTACGAGCACAAAAGGTAGGAGAAGAGTGAGGAGACTTGCTCTCCCGTATCATCCCTGCCTCTTATTTCCCCTTGAAGAATGCGTCGATGACGTCGCATTGCTCCTTGGGGAGAGGCCACTGCCTAGTGACGCAGTATTTTCTTCCAGGAACCAAATCAATTTCATTTCGGACCCACCTATCCGGTGGTAACCCCATCGGCGGTTAGTCACTGATGACATCTCCAAATTCCTTTAATAAGGAATGGTAAGGGACCTCAGGATCCGCGAGGATCCTGAGGACGCTTTGGGCATTCAATGCCTGTTTGGTTTGCACCAAAACTGACTTGTCCATCGTGGATGAGGAGTTCAACTCCTCTTCCGGACGCAACACGACGACCTCGTCGATTTTATCTGCTTTCAAAGCAGTCTCAAACTTGTTGAAGGACATCTCCTCCAACGACAACAGTTCGCCTACCCCAGGAAACCGTTCCAGGCTTACGCCTTCTGTGAAACTACTTTTCACACTGTTCATCATTCGATAGGACTGCTGACTACTGGCCTCGGGACTTATCCCGGGACCCAGATGGGGGAGTCAATTGCCCCATCTATTGGAAGCGCCACGCGCCTATCCACAGAGGTCTCTACCTCTACCACCGGTGACTCGCCGGTCTCACCTACAACGGCGTAGTCGGAATCATTTCCGACGTGCGAAAGAGACGAACTACGGGTATCTTCGCTTGAAAGCGCCTCGCGCCGCTTAACCACAGGGGTCTCTACCCCTACCACTGGAGTCGCAACTTGTTCGCCGAACACGGCGTGGTCGGAATCAGTTCCGACCTTCAGAAGAGACGAACTTCGGGTCTCTTCTCTAAGCGCCTCGCGCTTAACCTTAGAGGACTCCACCTCTACCACTGGAGACTCACCAGTCTCGCCTATATCGGCGCGGGGATTAACCGCCGAATCCCCCTCTTCAAGGAACACTTCCTTGACCTCATTGGGACTGATCATCTCAGACATCCCAATCTCTGGCATCTCACGCCAGTATCGCTTTTGCGATCGAGCAAAGGTGGGTTCATGACTCGCCAATGCTTCACCCGATCGCGGGTGCGTTGAGCCAATGGACTTAGACTTCCAGTATATCCATGGCTCGTGGCGTTCCAGCCACTTCATGCCCAGAATGAGGTCATACCTCGAGTCCAAATCCAGGACTAGGAAACGTTCTAAGCTGTCGAAGTCTGCAAACTTCAGCTTAAGGTCAATCGAGACCTTGGGTACAGAAACCTGTACGCCCGTCGCAAGACGGACCTTGACAACGTCACGAGAACGTGCCTCTAGGGCCTCGGCATACAGTCGACTCTTCACAACAGAAGCCCGTCTGACATAATTGTCAGACGCTCCAGAGTCTATCAAGACTATCCAAGGCTTATCAAAGCCTTTCACGTCCGCAAGGACTACCAGCAAACCTGGCTGGTACACCAACTCGGTGCTAGAAAGCACCGCTTCCCTCGGGGCTTTATGCTGTCGTCCCCTACCCTGGGGCTTAACAGCACTGAGGGGTCCACCAGTAGGGCGCTTCGCACCTACTGGGAGCCGTCGTTTCCCGACGTCTTGGGTCAGGGCATCCTTCCAACCCTTGGCCCTTTTAAGCGAATATCTCGCTGGGGGTTCCGCGGACATTTGTTCCGCAGATGATCCGTGCTCCCACACTGGAAGCATCACAGCGTTCCATGCCGCTGAAACATAGCAAGGAGCTCTGCTCCGAAGCCCTGCGGAAAGGAGTCAGAGTGACTCTTAGCGGGAGGTTTCTCCTCCGCTTCGACCTGACTCAGGTCCATGGGCTCAGGACCCACCTTAGAGGATCGAAAGTTTTTCTCGGCGTTGAACGCCATCTTGAACTCCTCCCCCAGGGATTGGGGTCGGCATCGGAAGAGCTCCGAACGTGCTGGCCCTTCTCTCAGGCCTCCCATGAAGACGGGGATGGACACATCGTCCGAATACGCTTTCGCGTACATCCCTGCCAACAGGGTCTTAAGTTCTTGGATATATGTTTCCAAGTCCCTAGTGCCCTGACGGCACCTCAGAAACGTCAGCTGATTCTGGAAAACCAGATCAGGCGTTGCGTACATGTCCATAAGCTTCTGCTTAAGGACCTCCCAGGTAGGGAACACGTTCGTTACCGAGTCCGAACACGTAAACGCCCATGCACGGGCTTTACCCGTAAGATGGGTCAGCGCAAGTCCCACTGCAAGTGATCAGCGATCACATTCGCTGTGGCGAAGGCCGTTTTGACCTCTCGTAACCACACATAAAGGTTAGCACCTTTTTCCCCAGTAAATTCCTTTATCTTAAAGGACAATGGGGGACGCACCCCCGTGGAACGACCTCCACTACAACTCGCCTCATGAGCGATGCGGGCATTTACCCTTGCCTTTACGGCCTCAAGGCCCTGATCCACTAGGAGCTGTATACCCTTCTCACCCAGTAAGGGTAACAACCTTTTAAAGGCTTCCTGCTGGAAGAGTGTCAAACTATCCCAATCGTCCTGATCCATCCTTTGCAGAGGATGCCTTAGTCTACCAACACAGGTGTTGGATTGACTACAAGTGCTACCAGATGTAGCCGGTGCGTATACGCACGGTGCGGCTAGCGCATAGAGGAAGACTTTCCTTAAAGCGGTGTTCGCCGCTACTTAGCCGATACGCCCTTATTAAGGGCTTAGTAGGAGAGAGATCTCCTACTCGTGACCAAGATTCCCGGGTTAGTTTACTATAGCCTTTGCTAGTGCCTTAACGGCAAGGCTCCCTTACAAAGGGTGTAGCTAAGGGGAGGGCTCCCCTTACGCTACGGCACTCACTACACGCACGACCGGTCGGGGTCGTGCGTCTGTATGAGAGTGAAATGTAAACTGAATATATTTAATATGTAATTATTTAAACTAATATAAACTATATGTAACACTAAGTAGAATATTACTAATTCGTACCTAGCTAAAATGTAGTGTACACACCTGTGTACTGACACGTGGATGGCTGACACACCACCACACCAAGGGCCCATGCCCTGATTGGTTAAAATAACCAAAGGTTCGAAACCTTTCAACCCGGCCAATACTGGCCTCAACCGTGGTGTACTCATGTACACCAACACTCAGTGTTACCCGAATGTAACCCCGTTACAGTTTTGGTCTTGACCAAACTTTTCAATGTTATTACTGTGTTGTGTTACCACAACTTTGGGTTCATCCTTTAACAAAACTTAAAACCCTTGTTTTCTTCACATTTTCAATTATTATCGCAACTTGCGCTCTACCAGAAAGCAATTTTTTTCAGATTTATACACTACATCGTGCATGGCGATCTGAACGCGAAAATTTCTCAAAGATTTGGTTTCTTGTTAGTCAATAGCACCAGCGGTGATAGTAGCTTGGCATTCGCTTTCGTAGGGCTGCGATTCAATACGAAAGCAGAAAATGCACCACATCACCCCAAAATGACAGATTTAATCCACTTTCAAATATCATACAAGGCGCCGTATTCATAATGGTTCGGTGCATGCTTTCTGTCTTCCCATTACTGGATGGATTTTCGCTTCGCTAACTTGACGTTCAAGTTAAGTGCTTTTACAGCGCGCCGTATTCATAATGGGTCGGCATGCGTTCTGCCTTCCGATTACTGGATGGATTTTGGCTTCGCTGACTTGACGTTCAATTTAAGTTCTGTTACAAAATCTAGACGGTTTTTGTATTATAGTCCGCCATCTGTACGTAGAACACGCACCTTGTAGTTGAAGTGTCGCTCGAAGAACGCTAGGAAGTGTTCAAAATTTCTTGGCGGCAACGTCTTTAGTTTTGGCAAGATATCCTCTTGCACAGTTGGATTTTGAGATCAACAAAGTTTATCATGTACCGATTTCCGAGTCTGGCCTTTCGTGTAATAGGTCCATTTAAATCAGAAAAAAATTACCCCGCCCACACGATCTGTCGATGCATTCAATCCAGTCTTTGAGTGATCGAGGATTTTTTGCTTGCCTTGGGCACACGTCACACGATTCATTCTCTTCATTCTCTTGTGATCACTCAGAGATATTCAACTGCTCGGATCCTTGGACAACCTTTAAATAGTATCGTATTGAGGATACCAAGTCTTCCATGAAAATGCATTAGCGATCCTTTTGCACGTCTGAATCTTGGTTTGCTTCCAATTGAATGGTTTAATTCGTCATCCAAACTGGTATTTCCACATTACCACAACTGTTAAGACTTTATTCGTCTTTTAAATGTTGAATATTGGTCTTCGTGAGGCGGCATGTATCATCATCCTTTTGCTCCTCACATACGCCATTTCACAACCTTTTTCTTCAAAAGGCCATAAGACAAGATATTATTTGACACGTTTTACATGTAAAAGACATTGTCGATGTGAATCACATTTGTCTTGTCGTTCGCTTTTACTTCAATCTTGATCCAACTTTTTCTGGTAATTTAAGGTTTTCCATCTGCCTGAAAGTGGATTCAATTTACCTTCGTCATCACGAAGGCAAGATATATCGTTGAGAAGGTGCATAGTAGCACCACTGTCCATACACTTGGTGTCATCAATGTTTTCCAAGATTATAGGTGGTTAGCAAAAATCCACTTTCTTTTCGGATTTTTTCCGGCGTTTACACCAAATGTTGTCAAATATTACCACACCCGTAGCATTTCGTGGTCCTTTCCTTTCCTTCGACCACGCTAACTGTGTCGTTTCTAATTGAACGACTTGTTATTACATTTCCCTCCAATGTTTGAGCGAATTGACAAAGTTTTTCTGCATGTCTTAATCGTGTGTGGTCGAGTTTAGCCATGGGAATTACTTTTAGATCTGGTGCAGCTTAATGAACCATATTGTCTAGAACCAGAGGTTTGCTTCCACCGACTGCCTTCGAAATATCTACCACGTATAGGTAGTGTTCATTGAAAGACCTTCTTGGATGTTTACGGCTCTTAAACAGTTTAATCGAGTGGTCAGGTGTGAGGGTCGTATGAAGTTCATTAAGCAGTTTTTCCTTAACATGAACCAATGACGGTGACTCCACCCACATGTTTCCACTTGTCTATTATATTATATTTCCGTTGTACCAATAAGATAGCGGCCCAGGAGATTGACTTAATGTCTTAGCTCCAACAATATCCACATGCAGATTCGGAAATGGCAATTTGCCTAATAAATCTCGACCCCCACCGCTCATAGCCCCTGCAGACTTCGTTACCCGTTGAGCCTAAATAGCTTGCTGTCTATTGCCGAGAGTGTTTTGAACACGGGCTTCTTATTTCGTACTGGAGTTTTCATATCGATATTTCCATTCATATCTTATTCAAAATGATCTTGCATCTTGGTCTTCTTTCCGTCGTACTTTCTAGCGACGCCAACCTTATCCAGGTACAAAATTTCATTTAATTATTGAAGCCAAAGTTGTTCCTTCAAGAATCCCGCGCGAATTCTCAAGTTTTTCAAGTCTATAACAGACGTTTTGGAACATTTTGAAAAGTTTTGCTCCTTCCGCTCCCCTACCTGCCGGTTTCTCTTCGTCGAGGATCTCATTGATTGAAACATCATTACACTTTGGTCTCATAACTTGTTGAAATTTTCCTTGTCCTCTGCGTATATTGTAGAAACTGGAGTCGTAGATGTCTAATATAATATTAATAGTATTTACATAGGACCCCACGGTTTCCAGAAAAAAATAACAGAACCCCACGTTTTCTTTGTATTTTTCGCAAGAAGGCAACAAGAAAAAGTTATGATTCTTATTTTAAAAACACATTTTAAGAATATAAGTAGGGAATTGTTAACGCTACTTACTTTTGGGGCAATGTTATTTCCACACCCCAAATTTACTATTTCCACACACATTCCTTAAAAATTTTGCAGGCCGCAAAAAAGAAGCAATTAATGTAGTACCATTATCACCTAATATCGTGACGACAGTAGAAACAACTACCGATTCATCTATTACACTCCAATTTCCCTAGGCATCGATAAATTTAGTTTGGCATGGTGATCGTTCGGCCACGCTTGATATTCCAGAATTCGGCGCTTCAGGAGCTGGTCATTAGGTGCAAGCTGCGTGACCTCCCACAATGCACAAACAGCTTCTTCATACTGTCCAAGCGCTTCCAGGAATTTTACCTCGCGAAATAGCGCTTTTGGCCATTGAGGGCGCAATTACTTCCACACCCGAACGTCATGCAGCGCTTAATTGGCATCCCCGCACTTTAATACACGGCACATCGATTGCTATAGATAATAGACTCTGCAGGTGTAACGGAAATCGATTTATGAGTACAGACACACAGCTTGTTTATAGTCTTTTGCCAAGTACGCCTTGTTGCCCTTGTCTTTGAGCTTCATCGCTTCAGCTTGTTGCTCGTCGCTCACCTCGACAGCTTCGGGGACGAGTATGTCCTCTTCCTTCTCTATCTCTGCGAGTTTTTGCTGAGGTTTCGCCTCTAATCTCTCCTCATACGTAACAAGATCCTTCGTTTCAACAGAGGAACTTGGGTTTTACTGTTAGCATCGTGCTCATAGAACGCATACAGTTTCACCTATTCGTACGCCACAAGTTTGTTCACGTCTACTTGCTCGAATCCCCTTTTTAATGGGTTTAAGCAGCGATACTAACGTGTGGTGGCCCGTAATAGATGCAAGTTGCAACAATGTTTCACCAGTATCGTAAGTCATATTTGCAACTTCCTTTGTGTCTTCCAGACGGCAAGTGAAGAATAACTGGATCACTTCGATAAATCCAGTCTCCGCCATGCGTAACGCTATGAAACCGTCTTCCATTGTTGGTGAAAAGGACGCTCCACCTTCCAGCAGCTCTTTTACCACCACAGGATTATACATGAGGCACGCCAGCATATCCCGCTATCATTTGTCACGTTGGGTTTTGCACCAAGCCGCAGCAGCTGGCTACCGTCTTCTCGTGATTTCCACTCACAGCAGAGTTCAAAGGCGATCCAGTTTTCGTCCTTGCATCCACCTGTGCCTTATTCTCTTTGAGTATCTTCACTGTTCGGACACTTCCTGTTAGAAGAGCGCGCAATTCCTGCAGCGCCCGGCGTCACCCGAAATTTTTATTTGTTTTATGACTTTTTCAATTAAAAAACTATCAAATAACATATATGCATATTATTAGTTTAAGTGCTTAACACTAATAAAATCACTTTGGATTCTGATTTGTTTTACGAGAGTGGTTGTGTGGAGATCAGTACGCCGAATTACGTGTGGAAGTTTCTCGACATTAATTACGTGGATTGTAGAACAAGTTACGGTTATCTCGTTTCGTGTTTCGTAGTGGAATTACAAGTTGGACGTGAATAATAGAAGCTTATTTTACGTTCTATTTGTTGGCATTACGTTACTTCCTCTGTCTCTGTTACTCGCTAGTGGAACAACGCGCCAGTACACGCTGCTTCTGTTGGAACGCGTGCCCGCAAGTACACGAGTGAAATATGAGCGACGACGAACACTTCCATTAGCAGCGGCTTCATGGAGAGCTGTCGTTCCGTTCGTTTTTACTAACTTGTAAATATGCTTGAAACTATATGTTGAAACTAATTCGGATACTACAGTAGTTTTGTTACTAACACTAATTATAAGTACCCAATTTTTAGTCCCTACAAAGGTCAAAATTAACTTTTCTATTAATGAAAATTACCTTAGTACCATGTTACATAAAACCGGTACAATGCACATTTTTAACAGGACCTAGGTCTAAGTAGATACACTCACTGGGTGGATCTTTATTTTTTTGGAAGTTTTTGTTAATCAGGTCGGTTCAGAACCTGATCGAGACGAGGAGTGTGCCCGGCGGAAACTATTCACTGGTAGAAGAATTATGTTGGTACATAGCCGAAGTAGCTGAAACAACTCCGATCGAACGTTTGCTCGACCGATCGGTCAATTAATGCGTAATATAATCCAAAAATACAACGAAAGAAACTTAAGGTCCTCTAGTAGCCACGACATTCCCCTGAAAAAGCCTTGAACCTACATCTTCAGATTATGAGCCTGATAAGTTTCCTATTACTCTATCTCATCTTAGAATTAATTGATTGAAAAAAAAAGGATTCGAACCTTTGATCTTCTGCTCCCAAAACAGATGCATTAGCCAGACTAGCCCAAATTGTACCTTCACAGAACCTGTCCAATTAAGTCTATTTTCTAAATACGGACTATCTGCGTGCGAGTGTCAATAATAGAAATCAAATCCCCTCGGACGGATTCTGGAAATCCAGACGCGTTTGTGCGCATATCGTTCGGGAAAAGAAATGAACAGAGGGACTTCGTTCCCAATATGAGGCACAACCACCATTTTGTGTAAGGGGGAATAAAAGACAGATACATTAAAGAATTAAAATTTTCTTTACTATGTATGCCACACTAAATCGCATGGTTACATCCAACTTTCCTTCTTGAAACTTAAATGTTCGAATAAGAATAAGGATATTTCTACATAAATATCATAAGTTGTTAAATAACTGGGTCCCCTTTACCCGCGCATAAGAGGGTTGGCCGATAGCACCAATGGCCAATCTCTGTTCCCCGATCTATACCGACAGGTCATTATTTTGATCAACGTAAAGGGTGGTAAACTAGCCTGATCTAGATATACCCGCACCGCAATTGTTCCCAATGCGGATCGTTGGAAAAGGATGCCTTGCTAAAATGCGAAAAGCGTGAACATGACATCGATCTCTCTTTCTTTGTATGCAATACTTGTTGAAAGGTACACTAAGCTGGCATGTCCACGATCGAGGAATTTTCCATCAAGATGAGGCAATCGTATACAGTGACCAGCGAAAACGTTGAAGTGTTTGCCCTTTTTTCTTTCTCGACCAGTTACTGCCATAGAGTGATCCCAAAGCGTGGATAGGCACTTAAAAATTTATGTTCGCCGGTCTTTTGGATATGCATCAGAATTCGCTGCACCCAAACGCTCGAAAATTGACTGATCTATGGGCCATAAAGGAGGTACATGTCAGTCCAACATTTTTGCTGTTTACATACATGATGGTATCTTTGTACTTTGTGTAACCCCCTTTAGCCTTTAGGACTGCTTCCACCCTCCGCGGCATGCTTTATACTAAGTTTTGACACACTACATGGTCTATCTTATTCCACTCTTCTGAAACCCTTGACTACAATTCCACCCTTGAGATGGATGTTGCTCATATTCAGCAAGCTTCTTCTTGAGGAGCTACCATTGATGCTCAATGGGGTTAAGCTCTGCAGACTGTGCAGGCCACACCGTTACCTCGAGGCCATTAGATTGGAGTAGTTTCATGGCCTTCTTGCTTTTGTGTTTGGGGTCGTTGTGAAGTTGGAACGCCGCATCCGTGTGCTCCCTACGGTACTACTCCAAGCTTTCTATCAGATCCTCTTCCAAAATCTTGCTGTAGAGCTCTGCGTGCATCCTCCCATTAATCAAGGCCAGATACACTGGCCCTTCCCAGAGCAAATAGCCCCATATCATCACCAAATTTGAGCGTCCCCTCCACCAAGCGGACATTGAGCTGCTTTCCCTTCTTTTTCCACACCAACTTCCGTCCATCTGAACCCAGACGGTTGATCTTACTCTAATCTGACCATATGACTCGTTTCCAGTCTCCATAGTCCAGAGTTTGCTCATTGAAGCCGGGCCTTCTTGTGCCGCTTGGTCAGAAGGGGCTTCTTTTTCTCATATTTCATAACAGCGGTCTTAATCCCTGCTTTCTTCAGTGCCCGCCGTACAGTGTCAGCCGAAACGTTCTGTCCGTGATCCTTCCCAAGCACCTGGGCAAGACCGACCGTAGTAGAGTGGTTTACTGCTCACTACTGGACCGTAAGGTCTGGGGTTCAATCCTGAAGCCAACCCAACCTGGTTGGTTTCATCAAAAAGTGTAATGTGACGAAACAAACCCAAGCACCTGGACAAGCCGACCGTGGTCGAGTGGTTCACTGCTCACTACGGGACCGGAAGTTGGCATCAACCATATCGTATGGTTGACATCTCGTCCCCTGAGGACTTGGGGACGACCAGGAGGAGGCATGGGGAGAACTTGGCAGTGCTTAGAGCAAATATTCTAAACTGTGGCATTTTTCATACAAATGAGCATCGCAATCCGTCGCGTCGAGAGGACTTTTTGGTGTTGCTGAACAAAAATTATCGACTTGTTCTTGGGGGCGTGCATGAGGACATAGCTGAAAATGAGTGCCGATTCACAGAATCGATCCTGAGGCCTCTGGATACCAGGGCTAACACCCTAACCATTGTACCAATCTACCTCGGGAGAATAGGCTTTACTTTTGATATGACGACAGCAAAATGTTAGAGTGACATGTACCCCTTTCTGGCCCATAGATCAGTCAATTTCGAGCGTTTGGGGTGCTGCGAAATCTAACGCGTAGCCAAAAAGCAGACGAAAAAACATTATTACGTTTCTATCTACGCTTTAGAATCACTCTATGGGAGTAGCTTTCCGAGAAAGAATAATGGGCAAAGACTAGGGGGTTTCAAAGTTGGGTGATTTCGGTGAACGATTTCATCCAAAATTGGGGACGACCATTTTTTGGCATGGTGACCAAATCGAACTGTTCAGGGTCTCCCCCCCCAGCCATTTTAAGGAAATTTGATGCCCATTCCAGGAATTTAAATTTGCCTCCGAGTTTGGACGGTTCATGTCAGAGCCCTCCTCGCGCGAGCGTTGCTTCGTCCGTCGCAACGAGCTCGTCCAACGCTGCTTTTGGACGCTGCATCGCCGCCATTTTGTGTTTCACGTGCGTCCGTCGACGCACGAGCTGCGCAGTCTGCTGCTATCGACGCGACGTCAGGACGTGCACGCGCGCAGACGGAAGCGCTTCAAACGGTTCGAGACGCGCACACGCAGGCCGAGCAAAAGGTCAAGACGTTGGTGCGGCACGTCGAGCATCTCGAGAGTGCGCGGCCACAGCAGGCCCAAACAGTGACGGACGCGGAAGACGTGTTGCCGCGCTATGCGCGTGAAAAGGAGGCGGCGGCGACCGAGTGCAAGTTTCAAGACGCGGTGCGGATTGCACAAGCCATGAAAACGCTGGAAAGGAGCGTGGTCAGGCCGAGGCCTTGGTCGAAGGCGTCGATATGGAGCTTGGGAATGTCCGTGCCCAACAGCTCGAAGCGTGGACTAAGGCGCGGGAGGAATGGAACGAGCAGGAACGAGTGTGGGGGTGCGGGAATGGAGAGCCTTGTGGAACGAATCGCGAGAGTTGGAGTGTGCGGTGAATGAGATGAAGGACGCGAGGGAGGAACCGATGCGTGCTAGTCGGTTTCCGAAATGGACGAAAAATCGACCAAACGGTCGACCACTTCACCTCACGAAAATGACCCGACATCACCCAACTTTGAAACCCCCTACTTTAACGTTTTTACTGGTTACTGTAGCCAACGAAGCATGCGGGCATGCTCCTGAGAAAATTTTAAATAAAAAAAATTGCTCGCCTGGTTGAAACCTAGATCAAGCCGAGTGATCTACTTTTAATATATTTGCATATTTCGGTATAAATAATAGCGATGAAGAAATCAAGATTGCCGAAAATACAGATTCTATAGAAAAAATCCAAATCGACGAGCGATACGAGTGGACGAATAAAAAATGTACTAGATCGAAGGTATAATGGTTTTATATCTACTGCGTGGTGAATTCCGTGGGTACTGGAAGTAACAGTTCCTCGATAAATGCCTTAAATAAGCAAAACTTTCGGGACAGTGAATAACAAAAAAAACACTTTTGACTGTGGGCATCTCCAATTTTGACTCCGCCTTTTCTCGTAAGGTTAGATCTCACATCAATCAGACCCGGAGACAATAGTTTATTGGTAGCTAGGATAGTGCGTACATGGACGAAGGTAGAAAGCAAATCAAAATATCACCCTCGCTGGATCGTTATTGTATTATTTTAATGCTTGGGTCGGCAATATCGCAGGTTAGGATGCCATTCTGACCATGGACTTTATGGTACCATTTGGGATCCGCCTCGATCTCTTACACGGAACGTGTTAACTGGGCAGGATGAGGTACAGATCCAGACAGCCCGCCTCTATCCTTTTAATTTGCTGAAAAACTTTGAGATTACTACGGATAAACTTTGCGATGGGATGGGTCATTTTGTGGTACTAGGTAAGATTCCCACGCATCGAAAAGTACAGTCCTCCCTCCGCTAAGTTATCCCACCCTATGGAATAACCTCTGCTAAGTTATTGGAATACGGCGCCACCGGCATCGTTCTATGGTGACTACGGAATATGGAATACGGAATATCCTGTCATGCGGAATATAAGTTATCCGAGGGAGAATTTTTTTTTCTTTTATTGTGATGTACAGTGTTTAGACATCCGGGATTAATCCATGAATTAAGTGTGGTTTGGGTGGTACTAGCAGTACGGAGTTCAGATTGAATGCGACGGAGAGCTCTGTGAGATGCACGATCTTCATCACAGGAGAGCTCCAGAAGCGAAATGGAAAGTGCCAGAGACGCAAGCTTTTCCGCTGTTGAATGCTTCAATGCCTCCTCCGTGATCCTCCGTCCTCCTCCTCCACTTCAGCATCCTGAACAAGCTTGATGATCTCGTTGTCGGTCAGATCTTCGTGCGCAGCAGGCTATTCTACGATTAGGTTGAGAAGCGATGCAATCGATATCGGATTGCGCAGAGGGAGCCTCTGCAGAGCCGACTCCACATCCTTCTCTACTGCCTGTTCCTCTGCATCGAGTTGCGCTGCATCCGGAAGTGCCAGTTGATCGACGGCAACGTCTTGGTTGCGTGCATCGTCCGCAGGTGTAGCGAAGTTGTGCATAAGTCCAGTGTGCTTGAAACAGTTGGTGATCCTAGGTTCTGTGATCTATCTCCAGGCCAGGAGTGGTGACCAGCGCATGGCCGTGAGTTTGTCAACCTTTAAGAGATCGGTAGCTCAAGCCTCGTCACGATCCCAGGCGTTCTGCAAGTGCAGCCTTCGATAATGCCGCTTGAATGCGGCAATGATGCCGGCGTCCATGGTCTGTACTTTGGATGTTGTGTTGGGTGGCAGAGATTGGACAGTGACGTTGGTGAGGATGAGATGGGTCGTGATGTGGGAAGGAGCATTGTCCATGAGAAGCAGGATCTTTCGGTTCTGTCGCTAATGTTCAATGTCAGTGTCATATTTTCACATGTTGCCAAAAAAGAGCAAAATTACCTCAATGCTTTTGTCAAGACCTCCAAGACATTCCTGGAAGAACACGCCAGTCATCCAGGCCTTCGTGCTGAAACGATAATAGAAGCCGATTTCTTCACCACTCTTGCGTTGAAAACACCGAGGCTTCTTTTCATGGCCGATGAAAAGCGGAGGAAGCTTGTCCGAACCATCGTCATTTGCCGTGAGCGCCACTTTTTTACGCGTCTGGGCAAAAATGTTAGTGTAATAATTTTTTAACAGACAATTCCACGTGTGTTTTGAAATTACTTTGTCTTTCTTGAAGCCTTTCACTTCTTTTTGGGGGATAGTGATGTCCGATGTCATGCTGTAAGACAATCCTGAACACAGGTTTGAGTATTCAGCGCATCACAGACAGATAAAATGATTAGATACAACTTACCAGTCTCATCCATGTTGTAAACAGCACACGGCGCAAACTTTGCCACGGCAGCTCGCAGCTCTGGCAAAGCTTTTTCCAGACCAGCCAGGTCAGCTGAACCGCTCTCACCGTGGATGCGCACTGCACGCAATTTGTGACGTTGTTGGAACTTGTCGAGCAGCCGTGGGAAAACTTGATGGATCCTTCGGTGATGTCCATGGAGGTTGCAAACCTTGCAGCTTTGGCGCGGTTGAGATCCCCCGTCAGGCAGACCCCGCAGTGCTGACATTGCAGAACCCATAGTTCCACAGCCTCCTCCAGAGTAGGGTGGTGGACAGTGCGTAGTCGCTGGGAATCGAGCTCAAAGGCGCTCATGGCCTCCAGTTCCTTCCTTTTGCTGATGATCTTGGTGATTGCTGCCTGTGTGACAGCTTTGGAGAGGCCAAATGCCCCCTTTGTCCAGGCTGCAAGGTTGTTCTGGGTGATTTTGGGCTGATCATCTTTGTTTATGATGATCTGGAACTTCTGGTCGTTGGTAAGATGTATCTGAGACATCTGGCTGGTGGTGGGGTGGGATGGGTGGTATGGTGTGGTGTGGGTGGGTGGGACCCTTGGGTGGTTTTTGAGAAAGTCTTTGGTTTGGAATAGAAATGGAGGAGTGGGGTAAATGTACCTTCGTCCGCTTTTTTGATTTTTAATTAATTGGTTTTTTCCGCTACGGAATAACCTCTGGTATGTTATAGAGGATACTCTCCACTAAGGCTCCGCAAAAGCCCAGCTCGCCCGGGTCAGCCTACCGTCCAGCCCGCTTGGGCTGGGCTGCGGGCCGTTGTTCCTAGCCCACAAGGCCCATGAGCTGGCCCAAGAACTTTATAAATGCGGTGGCGGATCGGTGTCTTCCACACTTCCACAATCCGGGTCTTGGTGTCATATCGTTGTGGTGGAGTCAAGTTCAAAATCGAACACCGTAGTGTCGAGAACCTGACCACCATCGTGCCCAGCCTTCCAACTGACGGGGGGGTACCCCGCGAACCTTCTCCTACGATCCGATCTGATCGTCCGCTGCTAGCAGACGACCGATCATCAGCATAGGACGTCTGGTCCGATTTCTGCGTCTCCATCTCACCTTGTGTACCCGATGGAATGGGCTGGTTTCACACTTGGTGGATCGTCGCTGGGAATTGATGTGGGTCTAAAAATGTGAGACCGTGCTGGGTGGTGTACCCTGGGCGGAACTCTTCACCCTGGGTACGGGCAGACCAATTATACTCGGAGTAAGTATACTCCAAAGGGCAGATCGCTCAACCGATCGTAGAGCCCAACCAATACGAGAATAAAAGACCAATACTCCAATATAGAGATCCAACGAGAACGCGACAACTCCACGAACGATATCTCCACGTAACAATCCAAAAAACTTAATTACACGTTCTAAACGTGTGTAACTTGAGCTTGTGAGGCCGACCAATATGTACTCCGGTCGAGGAACTTTCGGCGGGCCAAGTGCGTCTGTAACGCGTCCCGGACGGTTATAATGAGCTTGAGGGGATTACTCGACCCTCTGCTCCCAAACACTCTGCGGCGTGAAGAGGCGACTAGCGTACTTAGAGATGTAACGACTTCCTTGTTGAGTTTAAATTCCAAAAACAATAACTAACCAATCCTATCTCCCTACGGTCCCCAATATGTACAAACATGAAAATATGTAAAGTACACGCAGTATCATGTGACTCACCCAAATCCGCGTACAAAACACTCCAAGCACACGATTGGACCAAAATACTCCGTCCTTTCAGCCAATCCGATCGATGATAAGCTGATCGGCGTTCCGCTGACACAAAGTGACTGAAATTCTTGAGTCCGCTTCACCACATCGTTCTAAATCTCACCATTCACACCATTTCCGAACGTTTTTCGCCCAAAATGAACAGAACTTTGTCCGCGGTGTCACAGGGGTCTTTAGAGCCTTCTGACAGCGTCAGTGCGACAGGCAGTGCGGCCACTGCCGCTTCAGCCAACCGCAGCTGTGTTTGGAAGTATTTCACGCGATGTCCTGAGCGCAAACAGGCTGTTGTCAGGTGGCGCGACGTAGCAGACAAACAACATGCGGCAAAGCGTTTCAGTGGACCAAAGAGAATGGGACCAACACTCTCATCCGACACCTGGAAAACTGCATTTGATAACTGCGAGTGGTCGAGTGGAGTCGTCTCAAAGTACCCTGACGTCTGCGTGGAGTTCTACTGGTCACGCGCAGGTCACGGCTGTAGAGCTGACCCGGGAGACCTTGAAAGCTGCCATGGTAAAGCTGGTTGCTCGTCGGGCTTTGCCATATCAAATTGCGGACTACACCGAGATGCGAGAAATGTTGGCATTGGTGAATCCGGATGTCCAAAACATGTGGTTTGGTGCGGACACACTGCGGAGGGCTACACGCGAGACATATCGTCAAGGTATATTGAATTTTTTCTGCATTAAACATATCGCCAAGGTATATTGAAGAGTTTTTTTTGGCATTATGTCTTGGTTGATTTGAATTTTTTAGCCAAGGACCGCATCCGCGACATCTTTTCGGGTTTTGAAAGCCGTATCAATATCACTTGTGATGCGTGGACCTCGCTAAATTAAAAGGCGATCTTTGGGGTTACGGCGCATTGGATATACTCGGATTGGAAACTCATAGAAATGAGTTTTTTTTGCGGTCATTCCCATCGAAGGCGACCACAGAGGAGCGAATCTCGGAAAACACCTCCTCTACGTCTTCCGCGATTTTTCCATTTCCGACAAGATCTTTTGCATTACTGCAGACAATGCATCGTCGAATCAAAATCTCGCACAACATTTGGCTACCGCGGATGATTTGAGTTTCTTTTATCCGGCGCAGAAATTTGTTGGGGTGTTTGGCGCAAATCATAAATCTGGCAGCCAAAGCGAGTATCAAGGAGATCATTGACCCAGCGCATGTCATAGAATTTTCACCAACAGATGATCCGATGGACTTATCAATATGATCGGCCCGCGTGATTTCTATCCTAGTGATGGTGGGCATGACCTTTTCTGATACAAATATTCTGCTTATTCTGTTCTGATAACATTATTTTCTTTTTTAAGCGGGGCCTGTTGTCAATAGGGTGCATGCTCTCGCCAAGACTTTCAGCAATTCCACCCAGCGACGTCAACGTTTCGATCAAACGATTCAAGTAGCTTAACCTGGTGTAGCCGTAAAGACAATGGTGTACGACGTTCCAACCCGCTGGAACTCTACTGCGCTCATGTTGATACGTGCACGTAAACTACGCGAGTCTATTGATATCTACACCCGTACGGAATCCACGGCAACGAAGTGCAGCATTATTTCGTACAAATGGGATTTGACTGGTCAAGTGATTCAGCTTCTCGGGCCACTAGAAGAGGCCACCCGCATGCTTTCGAGCACAAGAAATCCTTCCGTCTCCATGGTGCTTCCTGTGCAGCAGTGGTTGCTCGGGTGCGTGCATGGCTTGGTTGGCACTTACGATGGCTCTGTTTTGGAGTCATCAATGAATTTCATGGTTGAAAAACTAATGGCTTATGACGGAAAAACCGCAAATCAACAAGTGTACTCTAGCTCTACCATATTGGATCCGCGTCTGAATCTCACACAATGGTTGGAGGAAGGCATTGATGTGGATCCCATACGGTAAGCATTTCTTAATGATGCACGCAATTATTATTCTGGAGACGAGAGTGTTGACGCTCTCACTTCAACTCAAGAAGAATCTGTCCTACACGCAAGACTTTTCAAGAAGCGGCGTTGTGACAACTTAGAAAGCGATATTCAAAATTATCTTTCGGCACAATGTGTGGATGGTAGCATTGATCCTTTAGCATGGTGGAAAGGGCAGGATTGTTCGTATCCGACACTGGCTAAAATGGCTCGAGCACATTTGTCAGTCCCCGCAACTAGTGTTCCTAGTGAACAGCTTTTTTCTTCTGGACGCCGCGTCATTACTGATTTTCGCAGTTCTCTCAGCCCCGTTTATATGGAGGAATTGATGTGCTTGCAAAACTGGGTGAAAATGGGATAGTATAGGGCATCCTAAATAGCTTTCTCATCATGCCGCGCCGGAGACATATATTTAGGGTCAGCCTGCGGTCACCCCCCCCCCCCCTTTTCTACGGTCACACGCATCTCCCCTTTATGTGAGGGGTGCGTGTGTGACCGCAGAATGAGGAAGAAGGCGAAACAAAAGTGCAAAAGCGCAAGAATCGAAAGAAATTGATGATCTATTGAAACGTGGAGCCTATGACTTGTTTCGAGATGATGACACGGCGGGGGAACAGTTTTGTGCGCTTCCCAATGATCAAATTTTGCAGCGTTCGTCACAGATCGTCCAGTATACCGAGCAAGCGCAGTCAAGCTTCACAAAAGCAAGTTTCGTTTCATCGAATACCTCAGACGACGTTGATCTTGATGACCCCGACTTTTGGAAAAAAAACTATGGGGTTAACGGAGACAGATCCAGTCGAAAAGAATTCTTGCTGCCACATCAGCGAAAACAAAAACGCGTGGCGCGTTTTGGTGGTGGTGGAACGTTCTCAGACGGCAGTGTATCTGACGAAGCATTTGAGTAAGAGAAGCGTGTGCGAGAAAAGGAAGAACGGGAACGATTGGAAGAAAAATACGCCTCGCGAGTGGACTCAAAATGGATGATACCGACTGCAGCGTGCGCTAATGTACTATGGTTTTGGTCGATGGGAAATTATACGAAGCCAAAGCGGCGGGAGTCGCTCAGTGAAGGAAGTCGAACGTTTTGCGCGTGGATTTATCTATGTTTCGGGCTTATCTTGTGATGAACGTAAATATGATACGACCTTTGTGAAAGCTTCAATTCATGCAGCAGCCTTTTCCCAAAGGAATAATTTAATTGAAGAGGAATTGTCACCGGTGTTGAAAGAGGCCGGTGTTGAAAGAGGAAGATTTTCTGCTCAAGTTAAAGCAGGATGGTGGCCGACGTGTACTGGTTCGATTAGACATGCTGCAGAGGCTTCAGCAGCTGGTTGCGACAGCGTGCGATGTATGCGATAAACTTTACATGGACGACGAGGATAGCGGCAATCCTAGACCGAAACCGAGTGCTAGTATTGACGAACGGCCCGGTACCATAGTGAAAATAAGCTGGTCCCTCACATCGAAGTGGTGGGTTTAGTAGAGAGACCGGCCTGGACGCAAATTACGCCATGGTGGAACGAAGACGCTGACAGGAACTTGTTAATGGGGGTGTTTCTCCACGAATACGGTCGCTGCGCCCAGATTCTGGAAGACCCGCGACTGTATTTCGCGCAATTGAAGAAAGCCGAAACCGAAGCGAATAGCTCTCATCTGTCCAGTAACACTCCGTTTCCTGCGAATGCAATGAAAAGAGAAAGTACTGCTGCAGAAGAAGAAAGCGATGACGTTTATATGAATGATGTGGATTTGGAAACAAGTTCTTTTGAGGATGTGACGCATGTAGAAACTGAAGCAGACACAACACTCGCTTCCGCTACGGAAAGTAAAATCTTGGCTGCAGCGAGTTTATTTAAGCAGCCCGAGGTCCAGCATATGAATCGGTTCTTAAGCTGTTTGTTGTATGCAGAGGAGATGAAGCGCCAGCATGAAAATGACAAATACAAAAAGGAGCGCGTAGCAAACGAGCAGAGACGGCAAGTGGCACAGGAAATGCGCGTGCGTTCGCTCACTAGCGTCGATTGGAGATGAAAGCCATGCAGCTTGCCCAGGTCGATATCCTTCGGCATTTAGCAGTATTACATAATGTCCGGCAACCTCCAGATGCCACTTTGTAATGGGGTGCCATTACATAATTGATATTCAAGTTAGAATATCACAGTTGAATTTCAGACGCGTTGTCTGAAATTCAAATAATAGATTATAAGTTATTATAATCTACGAAGGAAAAGTCGATTCGGTATAAATACCGAATCATGCAGGTAACTAATAGTACAGTTAGTTTAATACTTGATATTATTATATTAGGTAATTACTACACTGTTAGCCGCTAACCACCCATTTAATAAACACTCTTAATTTTGCGTTCTCAAGCTTAAGCGAATATTCTATTTGCTTTTAGTATAGGATTAGTTGTCATCAACTAATCCTACCCCTCCCGTATTGCGCGCTTCCTCGCACAACACAGTGTAAGCCTGTAACAGGATCAGTCCTGTTACACCTGGTAGCACTTGTTGGTCCGTCCTAACGACCACAG
>CM047583.1:10027927-10038773 GCA_026184515.1 Peronosclerospora sorghi | reverse complement strand
GGGTAATAGCCCCAGACGGGACTATGTCCTGTCAAAAGGTGCAGGGTGATGATAAGCCTCTTATCACCCTGGAGGTTAAGCCGCACGGGAGCGATGTCCCCATGCGAGCTTTGTTTGACACAGGAGCGTCAAACAATTTCGTTAGAACTCAGAGTCTAACGCTGTTGAGCTTTGTGGAGGTAGAAACCCCACGAAGAATGTTGTCAGTCCGGTTAGAAAGAGGTGCAACCGTGACTATTCCAAAGCGTGTGATTAAAACACGCTTCGAGTTGAATGGACTGTCATTCGAGGATGAATTCATCGTCCTCGATTTAGATGACAAGTTCGATGTGATACTTGGAATACCATGTGAGTCCAAGTTTAAACCTTCGATCGACTGCGGCGGACCCACAGGATCTGATCACCCTGTGTGTAATCCGGCTGTATCAGAAGATACAACCGCAGCGTCGGACAGTCTGGTGGATAGCAATGGCACCACCAGGTCTGTTCCGACACGATCAGCGGAAGGTACCTCCGCTGGTGAGAGTCCAGAGGGACTACCACACGCAACAGAAGAGTCGTTGCGTGTTGGAGAGAAACATTCCACGGGTGATAAAGACCACCGTGAGAATGAAGTGATATCCACGGTGGGAGACACCCACTGTGAGAATGAAATAGTATCCACAGTGGGAAACACCCACTGTGCGACCGAAGGTTCTGTGGTGGAGTCAAGTTCGAAATCGAAAACATTAGCATCGATAACCTAACTACCACCATCGCGCCCAGCCTTCCAACTTTCGGAGGGGGTACTCCACGGACCACCACTCGAGATCTGGTCCGATCGTCCGCTGCAAGCAGACGACCGGTCGTCATCAGAACCCACTTGGTCCGATTGTTTAGTGTACATCTCACCGTGTGTACCCGATGGAATGGGCTAGTTACACACTAGGTGGATCGGGATCGCAGATTGGATCGAAGTGGTCTTGAATATAGAAGACCGATCTGGGTAGGTATCTCTGGGGCGGAACTCTTCACCCCAGACACAAACAGACCAAAAACACTTCCAAGAGATAAATTCCAATAGGTCGATCGTCCAAACGATCAAGACCTGACCAATACGAAATAATAGAGGGTAGACCGACCGTTCCGGTCTAGCCCCTGGCCAATACGAAATAAGACCAAAACCGGTCTAGTTTCCAACCAATGTTAAAACAAGCCAATATATCCGCGTAAAGACCCAATATGCTCGTGAGACTCCACAAACGATATCTCCACGCCAAGACCAATCCAGTGAATAGCACGTTCCAAACGTACTTGAGTTGAGGTGTTGAGATCGCCAAATCGTACTCCCGTCGAGGGACTTCCGGTGGGACAAAGTGCGCGTGCGGCGCGTCCAGACCGGGTATAATGGGCGAGAGGAGATAATTCGACCCTCTGCCCCCAAACACTCCGCCGCGGGCGGAGGCGACTAGTGTACGAAAAGGGAAGAACGGCGACCCCTAGATGTGGTGTGAACCAAGACCAAAGGACTTCCACTTAGAAAAATCCTGCAACCAAAAGACTTCTTACTTTATTAGGCAAAACCACAACCAAAAGCCCTCTATCCGGAAAATCCACAACTAAAATACTACTACCCTATAGTCCCTAAATGTACCCCCACAAAAATATGTAAAATACCCAAAGTCGGGTGACTCACCAAAACTTGCGTTCTTGACACTTCTTGAGTATGATAGACTGAAAAGCCCCCCTTGTTTAAACCAATCCGAAATTAGACCAAATGCCTTGACGAAACTTGACCAGAAGTGTGCCAAATTTTGGGCACGCTTCTCCACAGCCGCCCCCGAGTCAGACCGTGTCGCACAACGACAACGGTCTGACCTCGTCCATCAAATTCAGTTAAACCTTGGTCATTCAGACTTTTCCGACATGGAGCAACCATCTTCTTCATCCGTTCCAGGTACTTGCACTGCTGGACTTGACCTTCTTGCATTTCCTTAACGACCGTTCTTGTAGGCACCTCGCATACCACGTCATCGCATGTCACTTCTCCCGTCCGGTCGGTCCGGTCTGGCAGCTCCCATCGTTCTACTGCACCTCAGACATCGGCAGGGCATCAGACCGGGACCTTCGCGCAGTTGCAAGACGCACTTGAAGAGATCGCACGTCTCCAGGAGCAGATTGCTCAACAGGCGACACAACGTAAGCATGCATGTCCGGTCTTCACCTTGGACCTGTTCTAACCTTCGTTTGTCTTCAGCCCGTATACCTCCAGCCCGTATACCTCCTGCCATCAGCAAGGCGACCAATGACCTGCTTGCCGCCTATCGGCAGTCGAACACGCATGACCTCCAGCTGCGTCAGGTTTTTACTGGGCTCATAACCGCGCACAACAAGCTGACCCGCTTGGAAGCTCATCAGCTTCATCTCCGGGAGCAGCTTGTGCTGGTCCAACAGCAGCAAGCGGAAGGCCTGCTGGACCAGACCACGTTGAGTGTTCAAAGCGACGATCTCGAGAGTTGTCTCACCGAGCTCCGAATTTCGATTCAAGACCAGACCGAGGAGGTCCGGTCTTGTGAACGCAAGTCGAACGATTGGACGCAGGCAGCGAACGGTCTTCGGGCGGTATTAAAAGAATGTCATCAGCGCTTGGTTGACCTGTTGCGTCTTCGTCGGAATCCGGTTGCTGCCTCCAGCGTAGACCGTTCTGCGTCGGCCGCCTTGGTGGACCTACACCGGGACCAAGACCAAGGCCGTTCATTGGCCGAAATTCTCCAGCCCGAAATTCCACACAAATCAAAGAAGCGCGCGGACGCGCCGGGTAGCTCGAGGGCGCGGGGCATAGCGCGCGACCCTGAACTCGAAGGGAAGCGTGCAGTGCCCCATAAGCGAGCCAAGACGCAGGCGCTTCTCATGGGCCCAAGCTCGGACGAGGATGACGACAGTAACGTCGCCAAAAATCAAGCGCCCTCGACCGCCGGTGCTGACCGTGCCAATTATTCAGAGGTCTCGTCCTGGGATGACTCCGGTGAAGACTCCGGTGATTCGGAGTTTGCTGTCCCCATCCCAATCAAGTCGCGAACAAGTCCACACGAAAGTTTTGTTCAAGTTGCATCGACTTCGGAGCAGACCAAGAAGACCGGTCCGCATGGTGGCGTTCCACCACCTCATGCGTCGACAAAGTCAGCACCTACGGTCTTGCCTGGGACGTCCAATCTCCACAAAGATGCTTTGTTGACCAACGTGGCAATCGACAGTTCTTCCCTTCCGCCACGAACGCGTGAGGATACTTTGCCGTGGTCGCCAGGGAAGATCGGTTGTTTACGCCGGTCCACCCTGACCAAGCAGCTCCTGGCCCGGTATTTCTCTCGTCCAGACCATTGGCTTTTCCCGCCGGCGAAGAAAGTTCCTGCCGCGTCGGAATGGCGGCCGGACTTGATCACGTCGGCACAGATCTCCTGCTTGTACGCTGACGAGCCGTGGAAGATTTTCGAGCATCCCAAGCTGGGGTTCATCTTCCACTCGACTCCGTGGGCCAATGCTTTCATGAGTCGGGTGAAATGTTTTAACAAGACTCACGCTCAAGCCATCTGGGAGGCATCCCACTATCTGGTGCTTTCCCCGGAACGAGTTCGGCAAGACCCTGGCTTGGCGACCATCCAGAACAAGCGCAAGCGGCGTCGGATCAGAGCGGGTGAGGCCTGGCAGTACCTGTGCCAATATGTTTTGGACGGGATGCTGGCCCACGAGTGCGACATTGATGCGTTCTTATATCCAGTTGTACTTCATATGCCGCGGCGTCACGTCGAGAAGACCCGGCTGCTGGCTGACGGTGGCACATGGTACCCCGGTCTTGGGTGCACTACACCGGTCTCCTCAAGGATGCTTTGGTCCAACTAGATCAACAAGAACCTTGGCGTAACCAGTACCAGGACCAAGTTGAAAAGCATCCGTCGTTGACCGTCGGCCGTCTGTGGGGTGATGGCGAGTGAGGTCGTAAGTAGTCGACCAGATAACACTTAATATATATCATCGTTCTTTTTCACATGTTCGGTCATCAAATCACTTGAGCTAATTCCATCACTTTCTACAGAGTTGCACTAGACACGTTATCACCAACCGTTCCACTTATATATCGAAAAAACAATCCACGTTCGTCACTCCACTATTCCAATTCGTCACATATTCACAATACACAATACACAAGACACAAGACCTTCCACCTCTTCACACCGGTCGGGAAGACCGATGCTAATGCATGTCTTGGTCTTGGTCTTCATGGGTCTGCATCACTGCGAAACGGTTACGACTGACTCGGTCCCGTTCGAATTCTCGTAGTAGTGCTCCACAGTTCAGGTCGGACTCATCGATCCAAGTTGTTTCATCATGGTCCTTCCATCGGACCAGATATTCTCGGTGGGTCCGGCCGAACCTGGTCTTCTTGAACGATCGGACATCTAAGACGTTTTCCACTTCAAATTCGTTCTTCTCCAGCGATCGTTCCCAACTGTCCTCCGGCAGTAATGCTTCATCGAAATCAAACCGTTCTGCCTCGTCTACTAGACAGAGCATTTTGGGACGATCAGGAAGCTCTCGTACCAGTTTTAACTTGGACACATGTACGATCGGGAAGACCTTGTAGTCCGTGCCGGTTGTTACTAGACGGGCAGCGTGTTCACCAATCATCTCGGCAACACGGAAAGGACCATGCCACATGTGAGGGCTATGCTTCTTCGCATAGCCCTCCTTCACTCGGTCTAGGTACAACCATACCCTCGCCCCTGGTTCTACACCGTGGGGTTGGACCTGGTCGTTGCTCCGGTCTGCTCGGTCTTGTGTAGCTTGAAGTAACTTTTCGTTGACAATTTCTCTTGCACGCTGGTAATGTTTCTGGACCTGCATGCGCCAACGTCGAGCATCACGATCGCGGGTCCGAGTGCAGACAATAGGTATCGCGGCTTCAAGAGTGGACCGGGGATCCCATCCATACGCAAGATAAAAAGGCGTTTCTCCTCGGACCCGATCGGTCGACGAGTTGAGTGCAAACACCAGCCTTTCTGCGTATTCGTCCCAAACGCGCTGGTCTGGATCGGCAACGTACATCTTTATTGCTCTTGTAATAGTTTGTACCATACTTTCTGCCGATCTATTCGCTTGCGGACGATATGCCATCGTCGCGCTCTGTTTCTGGCCCAGCATATTGTTAAACGACCGGAACACCTCGGCCATGAAACCGGGTTCTCGGTCGTGTCTGATGACCTCGCTGGCGCCGAACCTTCGGAACACGCATTCTTCGTAACTTTTGGCGATATGCTCGGCAGACCGGGACGCACTTGCCTTCGCAATAACTAGACCGGTGAACAGGTCTACCCAGATCAACAACTCAGTATTGCCATATATCGATTTAGGCAGCGACGGTATATGGTCCATCGCTATGACCTGGAAAGGGTAGGTAGATTCGATATTTCCGGGCGATCGTCCCTTGATTACCGGTCTACCCTTTCCGGTCTCGCAATCCGTACAACAACCCACATATTTCTGTACACTTCGGAAAAGACCTCTCCAGTGAAAGTGGGACCTGATCTTGTGATACGTTCTGCCTATGCCCTGATGTCCCCCTTCTAGACTCACATGGTAGTGATGGAGGACATCCGGCTGCAGCAACTCAGGTATCACCAATTTCGCCAATCGGTCCCGGTCTGCACTGTCTTGGTCGGCATCGCGGCAGTAATATAGTAAAACATCCTCATCCACTTAGTAACTGTCTGCGATCTTGGCACATTCTTTCGCTTGACCATTCGTAAACTTAGACAATTCACCGCGCAGGTAGGTCTTCAAATTCAAAATCCATTCTTCTTCGTCCTGCGCCTTGAGGATCCGTTCTGCCCTTAGTCGTTGCACAACAGATTCACTCAACCGTTCCTTTGGGAACGGTTGGTGGGACTTCCGAGCTTTCGGTCTAGTCGCGACCATCACATGCACCTGGTCCGGAGCGTTCCTGGGTCCGATCACCTCGGGGATCCTGTTTATATTCATCAATTCATCAAGAACGGCCTCCTCGGTGATCGTAGCCCCGGTCTGGTCTTGCATGGCCTTGGTCGCGAGGTAGTCGGCACTTCTGTTCCAGTCCCGTTTCACGTGCAACAGCTCGTGGTTGGGACGGTCTTTCAATGCCTTCATTACCCGATCATTTAGCGTACTTAGTCGTGGGGCCTTGCAGTCGATCTCTCCGGTGACCTGCCTAATCACTAGTTTCGAGTCACCACAAATGATGACTCGCCCCTTCTCTTGCGACGACAGCAGGTCCAGACATAGAAGTAGACCTCGGTACCCCGCCTCGTTAACCGTAATATCCGGCGTGAAATCAGCAGCGGCTGCAACTATAGACCATTGTGGCAACTTCCACACTATAGCACTATAGGCGCCGACATTCTTCTTCACGTTTGTCGATCCGTCAAAACTTAAGACCAAGAGCTCTTCATCATAGTCGACGGTCGGTGGCGGTCTCGAAACTGACTGCCGAGGTTGCTTCCTCGGGGCAATCGCTATTCTTCGTCCACTTCAGACCAAGGGGTGATACTGGCAGCTAATGTGCCCAATATCTCTTCCTCGCCCCTGGTGCACTTAACGACCTCGAGGGTCCACTGCGAAAAGACCGCCGACCATCTGCCTAGACGTCCGTCCATCCCATTGGCTGATAATAGCCAGGCCAAAGTAGATCGCCTTGACAGGACCTTTATAGGTCGGCCGACCAGCAGGTTGTAACACACATCCAGAATTCGCAGCAACGCCAGAACTTCTTTTTCGAAAATTCCATAGTTCACTTCATTTGGCTTCAGCGTTCTGCTCGTGAACGTGACCGGATGGTACACAACATCATGATCTTGTACTAGAGTGGCCGAAATGGCCCACTGACTAACATATACAATAATGGTCGGGACCTTTTCGGTATCGAAATGCTTCAAAATCGGTGCCATCACCATCTTAGCCTTCAACATACCAAAAGAAAACTTTGCACGCTTCATATGGTCTTCGGCCTCCACTTGCGGACAATCTGCAGCAAGACCAGAGTCGGCGCCCCCATGTAAAGTTTCCCGGTCTTCTTCGCGCAACATATGGTAGTCCACTTCCCGGAGCTCATACAACACAGCCGCGTAGATAGCAAAATCTTCGATGAAGCGGCTGTAGTAGTTTAAACTTCCTAGGAAGGACTGCATTGCCTTCAGAGACTTGGGGAACGGGAGGTTGCTTAACGAATCCAGGTCCTTAGGATTAGCCTCTAGACCATTGTTCGAAACCATATGACCTAAATAGGCGACCTTGACATACCCCAAAAACTTTTTATGGCGCTGATAGATAGGTTCAGCGGTCGCATGTCTCCAACAATCGTTCAACCTTCTCGCAAAGATCGTTCCATTACGAGGCAGGTATCAGAATGTCGTCGATGTACGACCGCCTCCCTAGAACGGACGGTCTTCTTTCCCGATAGGGTTCACCCACTGTAAACACATCATAACTTTCGGCAGGGTCCCGATCGGTCTTGATTTTGAAGTGTCCGTACAGTGCGTTGTCTATCAACCTTTGATATATCTGGGGTGCGTTCTTCAGACCGAACGGCATATGGTTCCACTCGAAAAGACCAAACGGTGTCACAAATGCGGAAATCTCACGGGCTCCATCAGTCATCGAGACCACCCAAAATCCACTTGCCATGTCCAGCGAACAATACCACAAGGTCTTGTCGAGGTCTTCCAACAGATCATTAATCAGCGGCATCGGGTAAACCATGAGTTTAGTTAACCGATTTACCAGCCGATAGTCGATGCACAACCTAATGTCGACGCCGTTCTTCTTGATAACAATTACGATCGGCGAGGCTTATGGAGAGGTCGACGGTCTAATAATCTTGGTATCCAACAGTCCTTTGATAAGATCAGAATGCTTTTCCCGGTACTGTGGCGCCACACGTCGACATCGCTGAGCAATCGGCTTGGCATATCCAACGTCAATATCGCAAATCGCACCAAAGGGCTGCAGGTGTTAAGGCATTGCCCTTTCCGATCAGCAGATGTCTTTTCTTCCATATGATATTCTTCAACTGCTCGATCTGGTATGGACTGTTAAGGTCTTGATCACCCACTTGTAAATCATCCATTGTAACTTCGGGAGAGTAGGCAGACACTTCAGGGAGGACTGCCATTTGGCTTTCCAGCTCCTGAATATACTGTTCCCCGCCTTCATGTATACAGACTTGTTCATCTTCTGGGGTGATATCACCTAGACCATCTGGACCGGCTGAACGCCCCTGGTCTTGATCGACGGGCTGTCCTTCACTGATATCGGTCTGATTAGGAATACCGTCATGGTCCGACCTATCAACTTCATGTTCCCCTTCTTCCGTTTCTTGCTCCGCTGTCGCCTGTTCTTGTGCTGACATCACGTTAACTAGCCTCGGCTCGTCTACTTGATGGTTCACCGTTCCTGGTGACTGTGGCGCCTTTCTTCGGACCAACATCTTTTTTGGGGTGACATAACTTGGTATTTCCACTAAAGGTGAGGTATTCTCTTCCACCGACCCATCATCGCTGATAAGATCGGTGGTCGATTGGTACGCCAGGTTTTGCCACTCGACATACCGCCTCGACCCAATCGAGACGAACCTCATCTTCCTTGGTACCTTCCCTTCTGCTAACCACATGCCGACAATAGTGTTATTGTCCAGTGTCAGCGGCTTGTCACCGATATTGGTAACACGAACAAAATCCCGTCGACCAGCACTCTTTACGAAGGTCGAGACCCACCGATCCCCCTGGTCAACCACAACTTCCTCGAACGAAAACCTTTCTCAACCGGGGTATCGGCAGACCGACCAACTGGGATAGTGAGGTCTTGGTCCCACCGGACCAGATCGGTATAAGAACCATACAGAGGTCTTCGACCAGCCAACTGGACCTGGACCTCATCCGGTAGCTTAAGCACTCCATGTGACAGGTCTAGGCGAATACCAGCTGGGACCATGAAATCCATTCCTAGTAAAGCATCTTGACCAGCCAACTTGCCAACCCAAGCGCTGAAAAAGTAGACCAGCGATCCCGACAAAGTAATTTTCACACGCGTTCTTCCCTCGGTCATATAAGAGTTTTCACCGATCCCGACGCATTCTTGTCTCTGGTTATCGTCTATACGACATCCGACCTTACGAGTAAAGGCGGAGTCGATTATCGATACTTCAGCTCCAGAGTCGAACAACATCGTCGCTTTCTGGTTATTAATCTTGCCACAGGCTTTCGCCTGCTTGAACCATTTATCAGGCGCGTGATACTTCCAGTATCCGCGGGATTCTTCAGGCAGAAAGTCCAACTGCATAACCACCTTAGTCCGGGAGTACTCATCGGTCTTCAGACTGTAGACCGGATGGTCTCGGTCGACGCAATTTGGAATAGAACGTGTATTGTCGGCCTTATCCTCCTTGCCGACATATGCATAGATTTGAACCGTAGAACGCTCGGCTCGATCCAGATTCCAACCTGGCGAGCGTTCTAGTTTAACATCTTTTCTGCGTCCGGCGGCAGCATCCCCGCGTACTTGTCCGGCACGTACCACTTGTGCATCATGTTAAAAAATTCTTCAATCTTGCAGTGGCCGGCCTCGTGGATCTCTCCACATGACTTGCATACAAAGAGGCAGTGGTCCGTCGGGTGGCCGCGTCTCTAGCACTTCTGCACACCATCTTCTTCCAGCAGTTTGGACCGTCATGTTTGCTCGACCCACAGTGGGAGCACTTCTGACGAGGTCGGTCTGGATCGGACTTTCTTCCGTTCCTTCCCCTCCGGTCCACCTGGTCGGACTTCGACTTGGTCTTCGGGGCAGGTCCCGCAACATAGACGTAACGATACTGGTCTTCATCCGATGACTCCTGGCTGGATGGACTTCCACTTTCCCCTTCTTACCCCGTGCTGTCATCAACTACAATTGCCTTGACCGCTCGGGTCGGTCTGGTCCATGGTCTCTTGACCGGATCGGTCTGGGTCTTGGAATGATAGCGACCTGATCCACCAGCGGTCTTCGCTCTCATACTACGCGACTGTTGTAACGTCCGCAGGGTTTGTTCGACTTCGCCCGCATCCTTAAGACGAAGTAGAGTAAGCTGGTCTACCAGTTCTTGATCGTCAAGGGTACTAATATAGTGACCCACATGTTCTAAGGCGGCACCGTTCGGCGGGTTATTCTCTTTGATTGTTATTCCGGCGCGAAGTGTAGCCACGTTCAACCGATGAAAATACTCGATCGGTGTTTCGTCGGCCCGCTTCTTCATATGGTGGTACTTACGGGCGCTTGAAAATCCGGAGTTACAATATTGACCTTCAAACTCCGCACATAACAGGTCCCAGTCAGACCGGACGCCCCGACCCAACTGTTGAATCCAGTTCGCATCCGGTCCTTTTAACAAATCCCGGAAGATTAAACAACGTTCGCTTTTTGGGGTCTGGTCTCGCAGGAACGCAAACTTGACCCGACTGAACCAAGACCGGGCCTGGTCTTCATCAGCATCCTTGCCGGTGAAGTCCTTGAGGTCGGTCGTCGCGGCCATACGGATGCGCGGAATCGCAGCAGATCCAAAGTCGTAGGCAGTAGTGGAGGCTAGGTTAGCCTTGCGCACCTTGCCTGCGCCTGTACCATCTGACCCACCATGGTCGTCAAGACCGCCGACCGACTCCATATCACAGTCACTTGTCTTGCTTGGTCTACGCGGTCTTGCCGGTTGCGGCTTGCGCCTTCCCTTGCCGGTTGGTTTATCACTTCTAATAGGCTTATCCATAGATGTTACCGATTCCATATCCACATCTTTGCAAACATTGACACCTTGACA